>OX155897.1:32151530-33351530 GCA_944588485.1 Phosphuga atrata
ATACTCTTATTTTTAGTAATTAAATTATGACATCTTATTTGTCTAGCAGCGCCTATTTATTGCCTAATTTGCCTATTTTTACATTCAAGGAAACGAATACTTACTTCATCTTCTTCTGTCGGCACTACGGTCCATGTAGAACCTTGGCCAGCTCAATTACTTCCTTCCATTCCTCTCTACCTAGAGCCTTTCTCCTCCAACTTCTTATTTTCATTTCTCTTAGGTCATTTTCCACATCATCGCTCCACCTTTTTCGGGGTTGGCCTAGCTTCCGCGTCCCCTCTGTTTTTCGCAAATTCCATTTTTGGACCGCGATTATTTTTCATGCTTTTTACGTGTCCCAACCATTTCAATCGTTGGGACTTTACTGTGGCAACTATATCTGGGTCTTCATATAGGTTTCTTAACTCGTGATTCATTCGTATCCTCCATTCCCCTCCTTCTTGCACTGGTCCGTATACTCGTCTTAATATTTTTCTTTCAAAGACACACAGGTTTTTTTCGCCTTATTGTTTTAGAACCCACATTTCGCTTGCATATGTTACTACTGGTTTTATTCTTGTTTTATATATTCTCTTTTTGACATTTCTTGATATATTCCTTGATTGGAATATCTGTTTTAGTGCATAGTAGCTTGTATTTCCTGCTGAGATTCTTGTTTTTATTTCTTCGCTTGTTTCATCGTCTCTTGTGATTGTGCTCCTAGGTATTTAAATTTTTGTGCTTCTTCGAAATTGTGATTATTTATTCTTATATTCGTCTGTTCTCTTCTCATGTCTCTCGTCATCAGCATGTACTTGGTTTTTTCTTCATTTACCTTTAATTCAGTCTTTCTTGCTTCTTTTTGTAATTCACAATATGCAGTCTTTAGGGCTTTTTTGTTCTTGTTAGTATCAATACATCGCCTGCGTATGCTAGATATTGGCAGGTTCTGTTATAAATATTCCCTCCTGGATTTGTATCTATCTTTCTTATACATCTTTCGAGTACTGGGTTAAATAACGTAGTAGACAGAGGGTTGTCCCCTTGCCTTAGTCCCCTTTTCACTTCGAACTGCTGTAAGTAGTTCCCACGGTTTCTCACTCTATTTTCTGTGCGTTGTATTGTCATTTTAGTTAGGTTAACTAGCTTTTCTGGGATTCAAAATTGTTTCATTGTCTGTTCTACATATTCTCTCTTGACGCTGTCGTATGCCTGCGTAAAATCTATGTACAGTTGATGGACATCGATGTATTCGTAGCATTTTTCCAGGCTTGTTCTTATTGTGAATATGTGGTCTGTCGTCGATCTTCCGCTTCCAAACCCTGATTGGTATTCGCCAAATGTTTCTTCTGCATATGGATTTATTCTTCCCGCTATTATAGAGGCCTTACTTTTGTACACAACTACTAATAAAGATATTCCTCTGTAACTATTGCTCTCCAGCCTATCTCCTTTCTTCTTATATATGGGACATATTGCATTTGACCAGTCGTCTGGCATTTTCTCTTGTACCCATCACTTGTATTAGCTTTTATGCTAATTATTGTATCACTTGTATTAACTCGTGTATTTCGTCTCTTAGTTCTTTCCCTCCATTCCATTCCCCTCCTAGTCTAGTCTTGTCTGTCTAGTCTTGTCTGTCTAGTCTTGTCTGTCTAGTCTTGTCTGTCTAGTCTTGTCTGTCTAGTCTTGTCTGTCTAGTCTTGTCTGTCTAGTCTTGTTTGTCTAGTCTTGTCTGTCTAGTCAGTCTTGTCTGTCTAGTCTTGTCTGTCTAGTCTTGTCTGTCTAGTCTTGTCTGTCTAGTCTTGCCTGTCTAGTCTTGTCTTGTAGAAGTCAGTGAGGCGGACGGACGTCTTTCAGTGTGATCCAGAAAGTTATAAAAAATCGTCAGAAATCAATCCTTTAAGGTACCGAAATTTTGCGACTGAATAAATAAAAGTGTTGTGTATCTGTTCATGTAATGGTCTACGATGATAAACAGCTCGTTTTTGTGTTATTAAATAATTAACTTGGCACAAATTGTGATTAAATTCTATTAAATACGACAAAAACAACTGCTACATTTATTCCTTATCTCCATGATAGCACGGTGCAAGCCAAAACTGTTTTTCTGTTGAAAAAACTGTTAAACTGTCGCCGATAAAAGTTCTTTTTCGCCACAGTAAAAAAAAAATCTCGAAGTTTGGATGTGAAATAAACAATAAACTAATTGTAAACGCTAAAATATAAGCGAATGAACCGGAGAAGTGGAGACAAATATTTAAGCACAACTGCGCGCGGGTTCGAGACCGGGTACGATTTTGGTAGCAAAGTGAAAATAAATAAATAATAAATAAGACATAGGCAATGGAACACGACAGCTGACCAAGATCAAACAGTGAGGTTAAAAGTCCTTTTGATCTGTGCGCGAAATTGAGTCGGTCGCCGACACAATTGGCAAAACGTTCCAAAGAAGATTTGGAAAAAAGAGAAATGAGCGTGGGTATCGGAGGAGCTTTGGAGAAGATCTTTGAAGAGCTACGGGAAATGAGGAAGGATTTTAAAGCCGTCGAGAATAAGATGGAGGAAATGAGAAGAGAAAATAAAGAACTCGAAGAAAAATTGGAAAGGGCTAGGAGTGAACAAAAGGAAGTAGATGAGAAGGAAAGGGTGTGTAAAGAGGAAATGATATCACAATTGAAGGCGATAAGAAACGAAAACACCGATATTAAGGGCAGGATAAAGAAGTTGGAGGACGACTACAGAATAGAGAGAGAAAACTCCGTCAAAAGTGTCGAGAATGATCAAGACTCACTAAGAGAGGAAGTAAAACAACTGAGAGAAATGGAAGAAAGAAGAGAAAGAAAGGAAATAAAAAATAAAATTGTGATTCATGGGGTAAAAGGAGAGAGATGGTTAGAAGACGCTAAGAGGTTATTGGAAGAAAGATTTGGAGTAAAAGAAGGGGTAGGAAGCATGTTTAAGATAGGAGACAAAGGTTCGAACCAAGGGCCAATTGTCGGAAAATTGACAAGTTGGGAAGTAAAGAGATAAATAATGCTCAATAATTATAAGCTGAAGGGGTCTGATATTTTTATCCAAGACGATTTTACTAAGAAAGAACAGGAAATTCAAAAGGATTTGCCACAGAAAGCAAAGATGCTAAAAGATAGAGGGAACAAAGTGAAGATCGGTTATAAGAAGATGAAAGTGGATGGAAATTGAGTAACATAGGAGGAGTCACAGAAAATTATGCCAAAAAACTAAGTCTGTTTCAAATAAAAGAGAGAGAGAGAGAGAGATGGCGAGAAGACACAAGAACAATGAAGAACGGTTAACGGAAAATATTAAGATACTCTTTTGGAATGTGGCGGGACTGAGGAGGAAATTGGAAAGCGATAACAGATCTATTATAATGTTTATCAAGAAAATTCATATAATTGGATTGGTTGAGACCTGGATGCAGGAAAAAGAATGGGAGAGCTGCAAAGGAAAACTTCCCAAAGACTATAGATGGAAATTGCAGCCGGCCCAGAGAGAATATAAGTATGGAAGAGCAAAGGGGGGTATATTAACAGGAGTTAAAAGAAATATCAAAGAGTCAGAAAGAAGACTGGAAGAGGCAGAAGGCGTAGTGTGCAGGGAAGTGGATTTAGAAGAAGCCTGGTGGCAAGTGGCCACGGTATACAACAACAAAGGACTGGAAGTAATTAAAGAGGCAATAAAAATGAATGGAGAAGGAACGGTAATGGCAAAGTTACTGGTAGGAGGCGATTGGAATGTTAGAATCGGGGAAGAGCAGTTCCACACAATGGATAGTGAAGGTAGAGAAATAATAAGGTGGGCGGAATGGGTAAAGGAAAATCAATGAGACGTCGTAAATGGGTGTGTGGAAGGAGACTGGGAGGGAAATTTCACATTTGTGGGGGCAGGAGGATTATCGACTATAGATCTGGTAGTAGCAAATGACCCGGCAAGGCAGGAAATTAAAGAGATGGAGATAGGAGGGAGAATTGATTCAGACCACATGCCAGTGGCAATAAGCTTGAAGACGAAAACAATAATTGCATCTAGGGAGGAGAAATGGGTTACCAGATGGGACAATGAAGCGACTGAGAAGTATAGGGCTAGAATGGAAGCAATAAACTGGAAGGAATTAAAAGATATAGACAAGATTATAGAGAAGATGGAGACAGGAATGATAAAGAAGAAAATCACAACAGCATCACCGGGAGGGAAGATCATGGGCAGACAAAGAATATATGACGGAGAAACAAAAGTATAGAGAGGTTATGAGAAAGTGGCGGGAGGGCACCAGTAGTAAAGAAGATTGGTTAAAGACGAAAAGCGAATTAAAGGATTTGGAGACGAAGAAAAAACAGGATTGGGAGATAAGAGAACGTCAGCGCATACTTGACATCAAAACAGAAGCACAGCTCTGGAAGTATTTAAAAGAAAGAGGAGCGAGGAAAGAACGAGTTCCAAACAGCATTCCGATGGAAAAGTGGAAAAGTCACTTTATGGTTTTGTTGGAAGGAGTCGAGACGCAGGAAAGAGTAGGGAATAGAAGAGTAAGGGAGGAACAAGCTTTGGAAGATTTAGGCCAAAAAGAAATAAAGATTGATGAAGTGGAAAAGGTTAAAGCAGCACTAAAACAAAAAAAAGCGACAGGCACTGACGGCATAGGAAACGAAGCCTAGAAAGCTATCCCGAAAGAGTGTAGGACTAGAATCACCCAAGAATTGAATTTGGTATGGAGGGGAGCAAAGAGTGCACCAAAGAGCTGGAAGGAGGGAATAATTCACCCAATATATAAGAGTGGAGATAGGGAAAATGTAGGAAACTACAGGGGGATTACGCTAGTGAATTCGGCGTATAAAATTTTCACCAAAATCTTGGACGAGCGGTTGAGGAGAGAGATGGAGGAGAAGCATCTAGTGCCAGAGGTGCAAGCAGGTTTCAGAGAGGGACGGAGTACGATAGAGCATTTAGTAACCCTGCGCTACATATTTGATCAAGAAATAAGCAGAGGGAGCCTGTTTGCTCTTTTCATTGACCTAAAGGCGGCGTATGATTCGGTAGATCGAGGGAAGTTGGTAGAGTGCTTGGGAAAAAAGGGAATCTCAGAGAGTGTGATAAGGAATGTAAGAGAGTTATATAAGGAAACAGTATGTAAGATTAGAGTGAATGGGTGTGAATCTGAGTATTTCAAAGTAAGAAAGGGTCTGAGGCAGGGATGTCCGTTGAGTCCCACACTTTTTAATCTCTATGTGGCTGGAGAAAGTGTTGAAAGATGGTCAAGCTGGAGGCGTGGTTATAGAAAGCAGGAAAGTGTGGAGCTCAGCCTACGCGGACGATATGGTAGTGTTCGCAAAAACTGCAGGAGAAATGAAGGAGTTGATTGAAAGGCTGAGAGGTTATTTTGAAAAGAGAGAGCTAAATGTAAACGTGGGAAAAACTAAATGGATGCGTTTTAAAAGGGGAGGTAAATATAGGAAAGAACGGAAGAATGGCTAGGAAAGGAAATTGAGGAGGTGCAAAAGTTTAGGTATTTAGGATATGTATTTGGAACTGGGTGCACTAATAGGGAGCATGTGGATTATGTGTCAAAAAAAGCTTGGGTGACGGCAGAACGCATGTGGAAGGGATGTAGATCTAGTTTTGAAGGGAATTTTAGGGCGGCGGAGATAATATGGAAAGTGTGTGTGAGAAGTGTTTTGACCTATGGTTCGGACGTATGGGGGATTAGAGAGGATGAGAAGATGGAGAGGGTTCAACAAAACTTCTACAGGAAATTCCTAAAGTTAGACAAATCGACACCAGGCTACATAGTTCTGCAAGAGGTGAATGCCTACAAGGTGGCCGTTTTAGCGGTAAACAGGGTGATAAGGTCTGAATACAAGGTGAGTGAAATGGGGGGGTGAAAGAATAATAAAAGAGGTATTTAGAATGGCAAATCGGGAGGGTGAAAGAGGGAAGAATGGGAATGTGTGGGGAATGAATAAAAGGAAATTATTTGAAAGAGCAGGGATATCTGGCGAGGGACTAGAAAAACTTAAGAGGGAAGGGGAAAACTGGGTGGAAATGCTAGGTGAGCGATTAGTAGAGGTAGAGATACAGGAACGCCAAGACCAAATTGCCAACAGTAGATTTTTCAAAGAATATGCAAAGATTCAGGTGCTTGGTCGTTTACCTACCTATTTATACTCAACTAAAGAGGCAGACACGCAGGTCATACTGGCAAGGTTTAGGTGTGGAAGTGAAGAGCGTGGTAGGAAATACTGGATGAGTGAATAATATCGGAAGTGCACAGTTTGTGGGGCTGGAGAGGATAGATGGAAACATTGGATAGAAGAATGTACAATGAATGAATGGAAGGAACAGGGGAAAAGGCTACGACAAGATTGGAAGAATTGTATGGATGAAAGGGGAATTGGTTTGGAATTGTTAAGGAGGGTGAAAAAGTGGAAAGAGCAAATAGGCAAAAAGGAAGAACCTATTCCTTTAGTATGTAACTTGTAGGTAATATATGTATAGTATGTAATATATTTTAATATATTTTGTATATATGCCAATAAAAAGGTTATAATAATAATAGTCTTGTCTGTCTAGTCTTGTCTGTCTAGTCTTGTCTGTCTAGTCTTGTCTGTCTAGTCTTGTCTGTCTAGTCTTGTCTGTCTAGTCTTGTCTGTCTAGTCTTGTCTGTCTAGTCTTGTCTGTCTAGTCTTGTCTGTCTAGTCTTGTCTATCTAGTCTTGTCTGTCTAGTCCTGTCTGTCTAGTCTTGTCTGTCTAGTCTTGTCTGTCTAGTCTTGTCTGTCTAGTCTTGTCTGTCTAGTCTTGTCTGTCTAGTCTTGTCTGTCTAGTCTTGTCTGTCTAGTCTTGTCTGTCTAGTCTTGTCTGTCTAGTCTTGTCTGTCTAGTCTTGTCTGTCTAGTCTTGTCTGTCTAGTCTTGTCTGTCTAGTCTTGTCTGTCTAGTCTTGTCTGTCTAGTCTTGTCTGTCTAGTCTTGTCTGTCTAGTCTTGTCTGTCTAGTCTTGTCTGTCTAGTCTTGTCTGTCTAGTCTTGTCTGTCTAGTCTTGTCTGTCTAGTCTTGTCTGTCTAGTCTTGTCTGTCTAGTCTTGTCTGTCTAGTCTTGTCTGTCTAGTCTTGTCTGTCTAGTCTTGTCTGTCTAGTCTTGTCTGTCTAGTCTTGTCTGTCTAGTCTTGTCTGTCTAGTCTTGTCTGTCTAGTCTTGTATGTCTAGTCTTGTCTGTCTAGTCTTGTCTGTCTAGTCATGTCTGTCTAGTCGTGTCTGTCTAGTCTTGTCTGTCTAGTCTTGTCTGTCTAGTCTTGTCTGTCTAGTCTTGTCAGTCTAGTCTTGTCAGTCTAGTCTTGTCTGTCTAGTCTTGTCTGTCTAGTCTTGTCTGTCTAGTCTTGTCTGTCTAGTCTGGTCTGTCTAGTCTTGTCTGTCTAGTCTTGTCTGTCTAGTCTTGTCTGTCTAGTCTTGTCTGTCTAGTCTTGTCTGTCTAGTCTTGTCTGTCTAGTCTTGTCTGTCTAGTCTTGTCTGTCTAGTCTTGTCTGTCTAGTCTTGTCTGTCTAGTCTTGTCTGTCTAGTCTTGTCTGTCTAGTCTTGTCTGTCTAGTCTTGTCTGTCTAGTCTTGTCTGTCTAGTCCTGTCTGTCTAGTCTTGTCTGTCTAGTCTTGTCTGTCTAGTCTTGTCTGTCTAGTCTTGTCTGTCTAGTCTTGTCTGTCTAGTCTTGTCTGTCTAGTCTTGTCTGTCTAGTCCTGTCTGTCTAGTCTTGTCTGTCTAGTCTTGTCTGTCTAGTCTTGTCTGTCTAGTCTTGTCTGTCTAGTCTTGTCTGTCTAGTCTTGTCTGTCTAGTCTTGTCTGTCTAGTCTTCTCTGTCTAGTCTTGTCTGTCAAGTATTCTCTGTCTAGTCTTGTCTGTCTAGTCTTGTCTGTCTAGTCTTGTCTGTCTAGTCTTGTCTGTCTAGTCTTGTCTGTCTAGTCTTGTCTGTCAAGTATTCTCTGTCTAGTCTTGTCTGACTAGTCTTGTCTGTCTAGTCTTGTCTGTCAAGTATTCTCTGTCTAGTCTTGTCTGTCTAGTCTTGTCTGTCAAGTATTCTCTGTCTAGTCTTGTCTGTCTAGTCTTGTCTGTCTAGTCTTGTCTGTCAAGTATTCTCTGTCTAGTCTTGTCTGTCTAGTCTTGTCTGTCTAGTCTTGTCTGTCAAGTATTCTCTGTCTAGTCTTGTCTGTCTAGTCTTGTCTGTCTAGTCTTGTCTGTCTAGTCTTGTCTGTCTAGTCTTGTCTGTCTAGTCTTGTCTGTCTGGTCTTGTCTGTCTAGTCTTGTCTGTCTAGTCTTGTCTGTCTAGTCTTGTCTGTCTAGTCTTGTCTGTCTAGTCTTGTCTGTCTAGTCTTGTCTGTCTAGTCTTGTCTGTCTAGTCCTGTCTGTCTAGTCTTGTCTGTCTAGTCTTGTCTGTCTAGTCTTGTCTGTCTAGTCTTGTCTGTCTAGTCTTGTCTGTCTAGTCTTGTCTGTCTAGTCTTGTCTGTCTAGTCTTGTCTGTCTAGTCTTGTCTGTCTAGTCTTGTCTGTCTAGTCTTGTCTGTCTAGTCTTGTCTGTCTAGTCTTGTCTGTCTAGTCTTGTCTGTCTAGTCTTGTCTGTCTAGTCTTGTCTGTCTAGTCTTGTCTGTCTAGTCTTGTCTGTCTAGTCTTGTCTGTCTAGTCTTGTCTGTCTAGTCTTGTCTGTCTAGTCTTGTCTGTCTAGTCTTGTCTGTCTAGTCTTGTCTGTCTAGTCTTGTCTGTCTAGTCTTGTCTGTCTAGTCTTGTCTGTCTAGTCTTGTCTGTCTAGTCTTGTCTGTCTAGTCTTGTCTGTCTAGTCTTGTCTGTCTAGTCTTGTCTGTCTAGTCTTGTCTGTCTAGTCTTGTCTGTCTAGTCTTGTCTGTCTAGTCTTGTCTGTCTAGTCTTGTCTGTCTAGTCTTGTCTGTCTAGTCTTGTCTGTCTAGTCTTGTCTGTCTAGTCTTGTCTGTCTAGTCTTGTCTGTCTAGTCTTGTCTGTCTAGTCTTTGTCTGTCTAGTCTTGTCTGTCTAGTCTTGTCTGTCTAGTCTTGTCTGTCTAGTCTTGTCTGTCTAGTCTTGTCTGTCTAGTCTTGTCTGTCTAGTCTTGTCTGTCTAGTCTTGTCTGTCTAGTCTTGTCTGTCTAGTCTTGTCTGTCTAGTCTTGTCTGTCTAGTCTTGTCTGTCTAGTCTTGTCTGTCTAGTCTTGTCTGTCTAGTCTTGTCTGTCTAGTCTGCTGTGTCTGTCTCGTCTTGTCTGTCCTAGTCTTGGTCTGTCTAGTCTTGTCTGTCTCGTCTTGTCTGTCTAGTCTTGTCTGTCCAGTCTTGTCTGTCTGGTCTTGTCTGTCTCGTCTTGTCTGTCTAGTCTTGTCTGTATAGTCTTGTCTGTCTAGTCTTGTCTGTCTAGTCTTGTCTGTCTAGTCTTGTCTGTCTAGTCCTTGTCTGTATAGGTCTTGTCTGTCTAGTCTTGTCTGTCTAGTCTTGTCTGTCTAGTCTTGTCTGTCTAGTCTTGTCTGTCTAGTCTTGTCTGTCTAGTCTTGTCTGTCTAGTCTTGTCTGTCTAGTCTTGTCTGTCTAGTCTTGTCTGTCTAGTCTTGTCTGTCTAGTCTTGTCTGTCTAGTCTTGTCTGTCTAGTCTTGTCTGTCTAGTCTTGTCTGTCTAGTCTTGTCTGTCTAGTCTTGTCTGTCTAGTCTTGTCTGTCTAGTCTTGTCTGTCTAGTCTTGTCTGTCTAGTCTTGTCTGTCTAGTCTTGTCCGTCTAGTCTTGTCCGTCTAGTCTTGTCTGTCTAGTCTTGTCTGTCTAGTCTTGTCTGTCTAGTCTTGTCTGTCTAGTCTTGTCCGTCTAGTCTTGTCAGTCTAGTCTTGTCTGTCTAGTCTTGTCTGTCTAGTCTTGTCTGTCTAGTCTTGTCTGTCTAGTCTTGTCTGTCTAGTCTTGTCTGTCTAGTCCTTGTCTGTCTAGTCTTGTCTGTCTAGTCTTGTCTGTCTAGTCTTGTCTGTCTAGTCTTGTCTGTCTAGTCTTGTCTGTCTAGTCTTGTCTGTCTAGTCTTGTCTGTCTAGTCTTGTCTGTCTAGTTTGTCTGTCTAGTCTTGTCTGTCTAGTCTTGTCTGTCTAGTCTTGTCTGTCTAGTCTTGTCTGTCTAGTCTTGTCTGTCTAGTCTTGTCTGTCTAGTCTTGTCTGTCTAGTCTTGTCTGTCTAGTCTTGTCTGTCTAGTCTTGTCTGTCTAGTCTTGTCTGTCTAGTCTTGTCTGTCTAGTCTTGTCTGTCTAGTCTTGTCTGTCTAGTCTTGTCTGTCTAGTCTTGTCTGTCTAGTCTTGTCTGTCTAGTCTTGTCTGTCTAGTCTTGTCTGTCTAGTCTTGTCTGTCTAGTCTTGTCTGTCTAGTCTTGTCTGTCTAGTCTTGTCTGTCTAGTCTTGTCTGTCTAGTCTTGTCTGTCTAGTCTTGTCTGTCTAGTCTTGTCTGTCTAGTCTTGTCTGTCTAGTCTTGTCTGTCTAGTCTTGTCTGTCTAGTCTTGTCTGTCTAGTCTTGTCTGTCTAGTCTTGTCTGTTAGTCTTGTCTGTCTAGTCTTGTCTGTCTAGTCTTGTCTGTCTAGTCTTGTCTGTCTAGTCTTGTCTGTCTAGTCTTGTCTGTCTAGTCTTGTCTGTCTAGTCTTGTCTGTCTAGTCTTGTCTGTCTAGTCTTGTCTGTCTAGTCTTGTCTGTCTAGTCTTGTCTGTCTAGTCTTGTCTGTCTAGTCTTGTCTGTCTAGTCTTGTCTGTCTAGTCTTGTCTGTCTAGTCTTGTCTGTCTAGTCTTGTCTGTCTAGTCTTGTCTGTCTAGTCTTGTCTGTCTAGTCTTGTCTGTCTAGTCTTGTCTGTCTAGTCTTGTCTGTCTAGTCTTGTCTGTCTAGTCTTGTCTGTCTAGTCTTGTCTGTCTAGTCTTGTCTGTCTAGTCTTGTCTGTCTAGTCTTGTCTGTCTAGTCTTGTCTGTCTAGTCTTGTCTGTCTAGTCTTGTCTGTCTAGTCTTGTCTGTCTAGTCTTGTCTGTCTAGTCTTGTCTGTCTAGTCTTGTCTGTCTAGTCTTGTCTGTCTTGTCTGTCTAGTCTTGTCTGTCTAGTCTTGTCTGTCTAGTCTTGTCTGTCTAGTCTTGTCGTCTAGTCTTCGTCTGTCTAGTCTTGTCTGTCTAGTCTTGTCTGTCTAGTCTTGTCTGTCTAGTCTTGTCTGTCTAGTCTTGTCTGTCTAGTCTTGTCTGTCTAGTCTTGTCTGTCTAGTCTTGTCTGTCTAGTCTTGTCTGTCTAGTCTTGTCTGTCTAGTCTTGTCTGTCTAGTCTTGTCTGTCTAGTCTTGTCTGTCTAGTCTTGTCTGTCTAGTCTTGTCTGTCTAGTCTTGTCTGTCTAGTCTTGTCTGTCTAGTCTTGTCTGTCTAGTCTTGTCTGTCTAGTCTTGTCTGTCTAGTCTTGTCTGTCTAGTCTTGTCTGTCTAGTCTTGTCTGTCTAGTCTTCTCTGTCTAGTCTTGTCTGTCTAGTCTTTTCTGTCTAGTCTTGTCTGTCTAGTCTTGTCTGTCTAGTCTTGTCTGTCTAGTCTTGTCTGTCTAGTCTTGTCTGTCTAGTCTTGTCTGTCTAGTCTTGTCTAGTCTTGTCTGTCTAGTCTTGTCTGTCTAGTCTTGTCTGTCTAGTCTTGTCTGTCTAGTCTTGTCTGTCTAGTCTTGTCTGTCTAGTCTTGTCTGTCTAGGTCTTGTCTGTCTAGTCTTGTCTGTCTAGTCTTGTCTGTCTAGTCTTGTCTGTCTAGTCTTGTCTGTCTAGTCTTGTCTGTCTAGTCTTGTCTGTCTAGTCTTGTCTGTCTAGTCTTGTCTGTCTAGTCTTGTCTGTCTAGTCTTGTCTGTCTAGTCTTGTCTGTCTAGTCTTGTCTGTCTAGTCTTGTCTGTCTAGTCTTGTCTGTCTAGTCTTGTCTGTCTAGTCTTCTAGTCTTGTCTGTCTAGTCTTGTCTGTCTAGTCTTGTCTGTCTAGTCTTGTCTGTCTAGTCTTGTCTGTCTAGTCTTGTCTGTCTAGTCTTGTCTGTCTAGTCTTGTCTGTCTAGTCTTGTCTGTCTAGTCTTGTCTGTCTAGTCTTGTCTGTCTAGTCTTGTCTGTCTAGTCTTGTCTGTCTAGTCTTGTCTGTCTAGTCTTGTCTGTCTAGTCTTGTCTGTCTAGTCTTGTCTGTCTAGTCTTGTCTGTCTAGTCTTGTCTGTCTAGTCTTGTCTGTCTAGTCTTGTCTGTCTAGTCTTGTCTGTCTAGTCTTGTCTGTCTAGTCTTGTCTGTCTAGTCTTGTCTGTCTAGTCTTGTCTGTCTAGTCTTGTCTGTCTAGTCTTGTCTGTCTAGTCTTGTCTGTCTAGTCTTGTCTGTCTAGTCTTGTCTGTCTAGTCTTGTCTGTCTAGTCTTGTCTGTCTAGTCTTGTCTGTCTAGTCTTGTCTGTCTAGTCTTGTCTGTCTAGTCTTGTCTGTCTAGTCTTGTCTGTCTAGTCTTGTCTGTCTAGTCTTGTCTGTCTAGTCTTGTCTGTCTAGTCTTGTCTGTCTAGTCTTCTCTGTCTAGTCTTCTCTGTCTAGTCTTGTCTGTCTAGTCTTGTCTGTCTAGTCTTGTCTGTCTAGTCTTGTCTGTCTAGTCTTGTCTGTCTAGTCTTGTCTGTCTAGTCTTGTCTGTCTAGTCTTGTCTGTCTAGTCTTGTCTGTCTAGTCTTGTCTGTCTAGTCTTGTCTGTCTAGTCTTGTCTGTCTAGTCTTGTCTGTCTAGTCTTGTCTGTCTAGTCTGGTCTGTCTAGTCTTGTCTGTCTAGTCTTGTCTGTCTAGTCTTGTCTGTCTAGTCTTGTCTGTCTAGTCTTGTCTGTCTAGTCTTGTCTGTCTAGTCTTGTCTGTCTAGTCTTGTCTGTCTAGTCTTGTCTGTCTAGTCTTGTCTGTCTAGTCTTGTCTGTCTAGTCTTGTCTGTCTAGTCTTGTCTGTCTAGTCTTGTCTGTCTAGTCTTGTCTGTCTAGTCTTGTTGTCTAGTCTTGTCTGTCTAGTCTTGTCTGTCTAGTCTTGTCTGTCTAGTCTTGTCTGTCTAGTCTTGTCTGTCTAGTCTTGTCTGTCTAGTCTTGTCTGTCTAGTCTTGTCTGTCTAGTCTTGTCTGTCTAGTCTTGTCTGTCTAGTCTTGTCTGTCTAGTCTTGTCTGTCTAGTCTTGTCTGTCTAGTCTTGTCTGTCTAGTCTTGTCTGTCTAGTCTTGTCTGTCTAGTCTTGTCTGTCTAGTCTTGTCTGTCTAGTCTTGTCTGTCTAGTCTTGTCTGTCTAGTCTTGTCTGTCTAGTCTTGTCTGTCTAGTCTTGTCTGTCTAGTCTTGTCTGTCTAGTCTGTCTGTCTAGTCTTGTCTGTCTAGTCTTGTCTGTCTAGTCTTGTCTGTCTAGTCTTGTCTGTCTTGTCTTGTCTGTCTAGTCTTGTCTGTCTAGTCTTGTCTGTCTAGTCTTGTCTGTCTAGTCTTGTCTGTCTAGTCTTCTCTGTCTAGTCTTCTCTGTCTAGTCTTGTCTGTCTAGTCTTGTCTGTCTAGTCTTGTCTGTCTAGTCTTGTCTGTCTAGTCTTGTCTGTCTAGTCTTGTCTGTCTAGTCTTGTCTGTCTAGTCTTGTCTGTCTAGTCTTGTCTGTCTAGTCTTGTCTGTCTAGTCTTGTCTGTCTAGTCTTGTCTGTCTAGTCTTGTCTGTCTAGTCTTGTCTGTCTAGTCTTGTCTGTCTAGTCTTGTCTGTCTAGTCTTGTCTGTCTAGTCTTGTCTGTCTAGTCTTGTCTGTCTAGTCTTGTCTGTCTAGTCTTGTCTGTCTAGTCTTGTCTGTCTAGTCTTGTCTGTCTAGTCTTGTCTGTCTAGTCTTGTCTGTCTAGTCTTGTCTGTCTAGTCTTGTCTGTCTAGTCTTGTCTGTCTAGTCTTGTCTGTCTAGTCTTGTCTGTCTAGTCTTGTCTGTCTAGTCTTGTCTGTCTAGTCTTGTCTGTCTAGTCTCTGTGTCTGGTCTAGTCTTGTCTGTCTAGTCTTGTCTGTCTAGTCTTGTCTGTCTAGTCTTGTCTGTCAGTTGTCTAGTCTTGTCTGTCTAGTCTTGTCTGTCTAGTCTTGTCTGTCTAGTCTTGTCTGTCTAGTCTTGTCTGTCTAGTCTTGTCTGTCTAGTCTTGTCTGTCTAGTCTTGTCTGTCTAGTCTTGTCTGTCTAGTCTTGTCTGTCTAGTCTTGTCTGTCTAGTCTTGTCTGTCTAGTCTTGTCTGTCTAGTCTTGTCTGTCTAGTCTTGTCTGTCTAGTCTTGTCTGTCTAGTCTTGTCTGTCTAGTCTTGTCTGTCTAGTCTTGTCTGTCTAGTCTTGTCTGTCTAGTCTTGTCTGTCTAGTCTTGTCTGTCTAGTCTTGTCTGTCTAGTCTTGTCTGTCTAGTCTTGTCTGTCTAGTCTTGTCTGTCTAGTCTTGTCTGTCTAGTCTTGTCTGTCTAGTCTTGTCTGTCTAGTCTTGTCTGTCTAGTCTTGTCTGTCTAGTCTTGTCTGTCTAGTCTTGTCTGTCTAGTCTTGTCTGTCTAGTCTTGTCTGTCTAGTCTTGTCTGTCTAGTCTTGTCTGTCTAGTCTTGTCTGTCTAGTCTTGTCTGTCTAGTCTTGTCTGTCTAGTCTTGTCTGGTCTAGTCTGTCTGTCTTGTCTGTCTAGTCTTGTCTGTCTAGTCTTGTCTGTCTAGTCTTGTCTGTCTAGTCTTGTCTGTCTAGTCTTGTCTGTCTAGTCTTGTCTGTCTAGTCTTGTCTGTCTAGTCTTGTCTGTCTAGTCTTGTCTGTCTAGTCTTGTCTGTCTAGTCTTGTCTGTCTAGTCTGTCTGTCTAGTCTTGTCTGTCTAGTCTTGTCTGTCTAGTCTTGTCTGTCTAGTCTTGTCTGTCTAGTCTTGTCTGTCTAGTCTTGTCTGTCTAGTCCTTGTCTGTCTAGTCTTGTCTGTCTAGTCTTGTCTGTCTAGTCTTGTCTGTCTAGTCTTGTCTGTCTAGTCTTGTCTGTCTAGTCTTGTCTGTCTAGTCTTGTCTGTCTAGTCTTGTCTGTCTAGTCTTGTCTGTCTAGTCTTGTCTGTCTAGTCTTGTCTGTCTAGTCTTGTCTGTCTAGTCTTGTCTGTCTAGTCTTGTCTGTCTAGTCTTGTCTGTCTAGTCTTGTCTGTCTAGTCTTGTCTGTCTAGTCTTGTCTGTCTAGTCTTGTCTGTCTAGTCTTGTCTGTCTAGTCTTGTCTGTCTAGTCTTGTCTGTCTAGTCTTGTCTGTCTAGTCTTGTCTGTCTAGTCTTGTCTGTCTAGTCTTGTCTGTCTAGTATCTTGTCTGTCTACTCTTGTCTGTCTACTCTTGTCTGTCTACTCTTGTCTGTCTACTCTTGTCTGTCTACTCTTGTCTGTCTACTCTTGTCTGTCTAGTCTTGTCTGTCTAGTCTTGTCTGTCTAGTCTTGTCTGTCTAGTCTTGTCTGTCTAGTCTTGTCTGTCTAGTCTTGTCTGTCTAGTCTTGTCTGTCTAGTCTTGTCTGTCTAGTCTTGTCTGTCTAGTCTTGTCTGTCTAGTCTTGTCTGTCTAGTCTTGTCTGTCTAGTCTTGTCTGTCTAGTCTTGTCTGTCTAGTCTTGTCTGTCTAGTCTTGTCTGTCTGTCTAGTCTTGTCTGTCTAGTCTTGTCTGTCTAGTCTTGTCTGTCTAGTCTTGTCTGTCTAGTCTTGTCTGTCTAGTCTTGTCTGTCTAGTCTTGTCTGTCTAGTCTTGTCTGTCTAGTCTTGTCTGTCTAGTCTTGTCTGTCTAGTCTTGTCTGTCTAGTCTTGTCTGTCTAGTCTTGTCTGTCTAGTCTTGTCTGTCTAGTCTTGTCTGTCTAGTCTTGTCTGTCTAGTCTTGTCTGTCTAGTCTTGTCTGTCTAGTCTTGTCTGTCTAGTCTTGTCTGTCTAGTCTTGTCTGTCTAGTCTTGTCTGTCTAGTCTTGTCTGTCTAGTCTTGTCTGTCTAGTCTTGTCTGTCTAGTCTGTCTTTGTCTGTCTAGTCTTGTCTGTCTAGTCTTGTCTGTCTAGTCTTGTCTGTCTAGTCTTGTCTGTCTAGTCTTGTCTGTCTAGTCTTGTCTGTCTAGTCTTGTCTGTCTAGTCTTGTCTGTCTAGTCTTGTCTGTCTAGTCTTGTCTGTCTAGTCTTGTCTGTCTAGTCTTGTCTGTCTAGTCTTGTCTGTCTAGTCTTGTCTGTCTAGTCTTGTCTGTCTAGTCTTGTCTGTCTAGTCTTGTCTGTCTAGTCTTGTCTGTCTAGTCTTGTCTGTCTAGTCTTGTCTGTCTAGTCTTGTCTGTCTAGTCTTGTCTGTCTAGTCTTGTCTGTCTAGTCTTGTCTGTCTAGTCTTTGTCTGTCTAGTCTTGTCTGTCTAGTCTTGTCTGTCTAGTCTTGTCTGTCTAGTCTTGTCTGTCTAGTCTTGTCTGTCTAGTCTTGTCTGTCTAGTCTTGTCTGTCTAGTCTTGTCTGTCTAGTCTTGTCTGGTCTAGTCTTGTCTGTCTAGTCTTGTCTGTCTAGTCTTGTCTGTCTAGTCTTGTCTGTCTAGTCTTGTCTGTCTAGTCTTGTCTGTCTAGTCTTGTCTGTCTAGTCTTGTCTGTCTAGTCTTGTCCTGTCTAGTCTTGTCTGTCTAGTCTTGTCTGTCTAGTCTTGTCTGTCTAGTCTTGTCTGTCTAGTCTTGTCTGTCTAGTCTTGTCTGTCTAGTCTTGTCTGTCTAGTCTTGTCTGTCTAGTCTTGTCTGTCTAGTCTTGTCTGTCTAGTCTTGTCTGTCTAGTCTTGTCTGTCTAGTCTTGTCTGTCTAGTCTTGTCTGTCTAGTCTTGTCTGTCTAGTCTTGTCTGTCTAGTCTTGTCTGTCTAGTCTTGTCTGTCTAGTCTTGTCTGTCTAGTCTTGTCTGTCTAGTCTTGTCTGTCTAGTCTTGTCTGTCTAGTCTTGTCCTGTCTAGTCTTGTCTGTCTAGTCTTGTCTGTCTAGTCTTGTCTGTCTAGTCTTGTCTGTCTAGTCTTGTCTGTCTAGTCTTGTCTGTCTAGTCTTGTCTGTCTAGTCTTGTCTGTCTAGTCTTGTCTGTCTAGTCTTGTCTGTCTAGTCTTGTCTGTCTAGTCTTGTCTGTCTAGTCTTGTCTGTCTAGTCTTGTCTGTCTAGTCTTGTCTGTCTAGTCTTGTCTGTCTAGTCTTGTCTGTCTAGTCTTGTCTGTCTAGTCTTGTCTGTCTAGTCTTGTCTGTCTAGTCTTGTCTGTCTAGTCTTTGTCTGTCTAGTCTTGTCTGTCTAGTCTTGTCTGTCTAGTCTTGTCTGTCTAGTCTTGTCTGTCTAGTCTTGTCTGTCTAGTCTTGTCTGTCTAGTCTTGTCTGTCTAGTCTTGTCTGTCTAGTCTTGTCTGTCTAGTCTTGTCTGTCTAGTCTTGTCTGTCTAGTCTTGTCTGTCTAGTCTTGTCTGTCTAGTCTTGTCTGTCTAGTCTTGTCTGTCTAGTCTTGTCTGTCTAGTCTTGTCTGTCTAGTCTTGTCTGTCTAGTCTGTCTGTCTAGTCTTGTCTGTCTAGTCTTGTCTGTCTAGTCTTGTCTGTCTAGTCTTGTCTGTCTAGTCTTGTCTGTCTAGTCTTGTCTGTCTAGTCTTGTCTGTCTAGTCTTGTCTGTCTAGTCTTGTCTGTCTAGTCTTGTCTGTCTAGTCTTGTCTGTCTAGTCTTGTCTGTCTAGTCTTGTCTGTCTAGTCTTGTCTGTCTAGTCTTGTCTGTCTAGTCTTGTCTGTCTAGTCTTGTCTGTCTAAGTCTTGTCTGTCTAGTCTTGTCTGTCTAGTCTTGTCTGTCTAGTCTTGTCTGTCTAGTCTTGTCTGTCTTAGTCTTGTCTGTCTAGTCTTGTCTGTCTAGTCTTGTCTGTCTAGTCTTGTCTGTCTAGTCTTGTCTGTCTAGTCTTGTCTGTCTAGTCTTGTCTGTCTAGTCTTGTCTGTCTAGTCTTGTCTGTCTAGTCTTGTCTGTCTAGTCTTGTCTGTCTAGTCTTGTCTGTCTAGTCTTGTCTGTCTAGTCTTGTCTGTCTAGTCTTGTCTGTCTAGTCTTGTCTGTCTAGTCTTGTCTGTCTAGTCTTGTCTGTCTAGTCTTGTCTGTCTAGTCTTGTCTGTCTAGTCTTGTCTGTCTAGTCTTGTCTGTCTAGTCTTGTCTGTCTAGTCTTGTCTGTCTAGTCTTGTCTGTCTAGTCTTGTCTGTCTAGTCTTGTCTGTCTAGTCTTGTCTGTCTAGTCTTGTCTGTCTAGTCTTGTCTGTCTAGTCTTGTCTGTCTAGTCTTGTCTGTCTAGTCTTGTCTGTCTAGTCTTGTCTGTCTAGTCTTGTCTGTCTAGTCTTGTCTGTCTAGTCTTGTCTGTCTAGTCTTGTCTGTCTAGTCTTGTCTGTCTAGTCTTGTCTGTCTAGTCTTGTCTGTCTAGTCTTGTCTGTCTAGTCTTGTCTGTCTAGTCTTGTCTGTCTAGTCTTGTCTGTCTAGTCTTGTCTGTCTAGTCTTGTCTGTCTAGTCTTGTCTGTCTAGTCTTGTCTGTCTAGTCTTGTCTGTCTAGTCTTGTCTGTCTAGTCTTGTCTGTCTAGTCTTGTCTGTCTAGTCTTGTCTGTCTAGTCTTGTCTGTCTAGTCTTGTCTGTCTAGTCTTGTCTGTCTAGTCTTGTCTGTCTAGTCTTGTCTGTCTAGTCTTGTCTGTCTAGTCTTGTCTGTCTAGTCTTGTCTGTCTAGTCTTGTCTGTCTAGTCTTGTCTGTCTAGTCTTGTCTGTCTAGTCTTGTCTGTCTAGTCTTGTCTGTCTAGTCTTGTCTGTCTAGTCTTGTCTGTCTAGTCTTGTCTGTCTAGTCTTGTCTGTTAGTCTTGTCTGTCCTAGTCTTGTCTGTCTAGTCTTGTCTGTCTAGTCTTGTCTGTCTAGTCCTTGTCTGTCTAGTCTTGTCTGTCTAGTCTTGTCTGTCTAGTCTTGTCTGTCTAGTCTTGTCTGTCTAGTCTTGTCTGTCTAGTCTTGTCTGTCTAGTCTTGTCTGTCTAGTCTTGTCTGTCTAGTCTTGTCTGTCTAGTCTTGTCTGTCTAGTCTTGTCTGTCTAGTCTTGTCTGTCTAGTCTTGTCTGTCTAGTCTTGCTGTCTAGTCTTGTCTGTCTAGTCTTGTCTGTCTAGTCTTGTCTGTCTAGTCTTGTCTGTCTAGTCTTGTCTGTCTAGTCTTGTCTGTCTAGTCTTGTCTGTCTAGTCTTGTCTGTCTAGTCTTGTCTGTCTAGTCTTGTCTGTCTAGTCTTGTCTGTCTAGTCTTGTCTGTCTAGTCTTGTCTGTCTAGTCTTGTCTGTCTAGTCTTGTCTGTCTAGTCTTGTCTGTCTAGTCTTGTCTGTCTAGTCTTGTCTGGTCTAGTCAATTCAATTCAAATTTCATTTATTTCAACAATCAAGCATAAAGCTTAAATAAATGTCAAAACATAAATGAAATAATAGCTTAATTCTAACATAATAATAGGGACTAACCTATTTAGAAAGAAAAGCTTAAATAAGTAATAATTTAAATGTATTAACTTTTGTTCTTTGTGATATATTCCTCCTTTGTATAGGGTTCTATATCCTTTATGTATTCAAAGACTTTTTTCTTGTATTCCTTAAAATGTTTTATTTCTTTGATTGTTTTTGGCAAATTGTTGTATAGTTGAATACAGTTATAATATGGTCCTTTTTCAGTCATGGTGAGATTGTGCCTTGGTGGAATATAATGTGTTATCTTTCTTCTTGTTTCTTTGGCATGTGCGTTTTCACTATCTTGGAAGAGATTTTTATTTTTATAAATAAAAATAAGAGATTCATATATGTACAATCCGATGATTGTTAAGATATTGGCTGTTTTAAACTCTCCTCTGCACGATTGAGTATAGTTAAGCCCAAACATAATTCTTATTGCTTGTTTTTGGATTCTAAATAAACTTTGAATATCCGCTCCGTTTCCCCAGAAAATAATCCCAAAACGTAGGTATGATTCAAAGTTTGAAAAGTAAACAATTTTTAGTACCTCTGGGCTTACGTTTCTGCTTAGTATTCGTAAGGCATATGCCGTTTTATTTAATTTTGCCACTAAAGAATCTATATGTGTGTCCCAATATAGGTAGCAATCCATGTTGATACCTAGCATTCTAACATTGTTTTTTACCTCTAACGCATTGCCGCCAATTTGAAAAAGTTTAGGGTAATTTAATATCGATCTTTTAGTTTTAAAGATTATAATGTTAGTTTTGTTTTCATTAATTGTTAATTTGTTTCTGTGGAACCAATTTTTGACCATATCTATCGCAGAATTTACATCTGAGGCAATTTCATCGACGTGTTTTGTACCAATCATTAATGTTGTATCGTCTGCAAAATTAACCATACTATATGTTGTTTGACTTATTGTTGCTGGTAGATCATTTAAATAAATGGTGAACAGTAATGGTCCTAATATGCTGCCTTGCGGTATCCCAACTCTAGTGCTAGTTATTTCTGACTTCGTGGAAACGTTTTCAGTTGTCAATTTCACTTGTTGAGTGCGATCTTTTAAGTATGATCTAAACCAATTTAGTACTATTCCTCTGATTCCATACTTCTCAAGTTTTCCTATGAGAATGGCATGGTCCACTGTGTCGTAAGCTTTGGATAAGTCTATTAAGACACCACATGGTATTTGGTGGGCTTCTAAGTGTTTGAAAACAGTGTTTATTAAATCAAAACACGCTGTATTAATGTTTCTTCCACGTATATAACCATGTTGAGTTTTGGAGAATAGCTTATGTTTACTTAAGAACTCAATTGTTTTATTAGCCATTATTTTCTCAAAAATTTTTGAAAACGATGATAGAATGTGAATCGGTCGGTAATTATCAAATAATTTTTTGTCGCCTTTCTTATAAACAGGGATGATAATGGAATGTTTCAACTGTGTTGGAAAAATTGCAAATTTTAACGAGTTATTAATTATATAAGTTAACGGTTCTATAATTTCGTTAATTACACTTTTTATAACGGACATGGGGACCTCATCGTAACCCGCACTTTTTTTGTTTTTGAACATCTGTATAATATTTAAAACATCACTTTCCGTCACCGGTTCTATGAAAATCGAATTACAATTATTTATAATTTGATTTTTATACTCTAAATAGGGGATAATTTGCAATAACCTGGCTGGCGTATCGGCATAAAATGTATTTAACTTATTTGCCACTGTTAAAGTTGGCTCCAGTTCTGTGATGTAACTTGCGTCCTTTTCCTTTTGCTTCAGATTTACACATTTCTTCACCACATTCCAAGTCGATTTCATTCTGTTGTCTGAATATTTGATTTCATTTTCCAAATTAGCTTTTTTGGCACTATTTAATAAAACACCATATTTTCTTCTAAGTCGATTGAGACTTTTCCTATGTTCTTGATTGAAGTTTTCCAATCTTTGCAGGACTTTCATTTGTTTTCTGATCTCAGCTATTCTTTGGTCTTTGAAAATATTGCCATTCTTCGAGCATGTATTGGCTCTAATTTGTGGAAAACTGCTGCTGAAGAATACTAGGAATTTCCTCATAAATATGTCCCACTGTTTATCAACCTCATCATCTTTTGTCATGAAGACCTCAGCCCACTCTTCTTCAAGTAGTTGATGTTTTAATTACGTTGTGTTTTGTTGCGAGAAATATCTAATTAGTCTATAGTTAGCTTTTGTTTTTTCTTCTTCTAAAAAGCTTATTATTTGCGTACTGTGGTCAGATAGTTGGTATTCCTTAGTTTCTACTGTGAATTTCATGTCTGTTTTTATAACAATATTATCAATGCACGAATTGGATGACGGATGGCTCGATTCATTCATAGTCATTATAGCATTGAAAGATTGAAACATTGATATTATCTGTCGAGTTCTTATGTTTGAATTTAGGATATTCACATTGAAGTCACCGGCAATGATAAAATTATCATTATTTAAGGACAGTTTTGTGAGAATCTGGTGCAGTTTTGTTATAAATTGTTTGAAGCTCGCAAGAGGCGATCGGTAAATTGCAACAATTATTGTTGGCTTATCGTCTATTGATGTTCCAATAGCCGCTATTTCAAAAATATATTCTTCTGCGAGTTCATTTAAATCCGGTCTTGTAATGCATTTTGCTCCATTTTTGCAGAAAATAGCAACACCACCATGTTCCCCAGGCCTTCGACAGAAGGCAGATGTTAAAGAAAAATTATTTATTTGAAATAATTCCAATTGGTCTTTAGTTTTCCAGTGTTCTGTTACTATTAAATATTTGCACTTATTATTTTGCTCCAACATATATTCAATCCTTTCTATAGAATTCCCTATAGACTGCACATTCTGATTAATTAATTGCATTTTTACTATTTTAGACTCTTTAGACAAGACAAGTTTCTTAATTGAGTTCCCAATCGATTGTGTGTTTTGATTTATGATTTTAATAGTCCTAGTATTTTCTGGAAAGTTTATTCTTTTTGTCTGTGATTGGGAAGTTTCTGAAAATTTGTATTTTGTCGGTTTTTGTAATGTTGTCTGAAGTTGAAGCGTTCAATCAGTATCCCTTCGGGCCAGAAGGAGCTTTTATAAACATCATCTTTAAGGATTGGATCTACTCCAACCTTAAAGCTAATGTTGTCCACAACTCGAAATTTAGGTATTATTTTCTCAGCTACACAGTTTGACAATCCCGTTTTCTTTTTAAGGTGGTTTAAAACCATATCCTCAGTGACGTGTTCTTTCGCACGAGAAATAAACAACCATATTTTTTTTGGTTGTGTTTCTCTTCCAGCAAATCCTGTAGTCTTGTCTTCAAGTCATCATTTGTCTTTGCACTCCCGACAGACGTACGATTTTTTTTTCTTTTGGGGGCCACGGTTGATGATAGTGAATTATCTTTACTTTTACTATTGAATTTGTTGTTAAATGTCTTATTTTTGGTTGCCTGCTCATCCAGCGGTACCATGCTATTCGTTATTGATTCTGACTGATTTTCTAGCCGAGAAGCACTTATTGTTTCTAAGTTTTGGCGTGGGTTGGCATTAGATTTCGTGATGTGTTGGGTGGCATTTAACTGTTTTGGTCGTATATTGTAACCTTTTAACAACTCTATCTGATCTTGTAGCGTCGTAAGATAGTTATTCATAATACGATTCTTATCTTCCATCTCCTTCAATAATTTTTTCAACAGAAGATTTTCTTTTTGCAGGGTTATTACATTTTCTTCTTCCATAATATCTGAAGATTGTGTGTTAGTTTCTTCTGTGTTTACACAAAATTTATGCTCACATTTTGCTTTTTTAGTATGTGACACGCATCCCGGATGAAAGTGCTTGTTACATTTTAAACAAAACACTGGTTCTCGCACTGGTTTACGGCAATGATTGCAGAGTACTTCAAGCAGGTATTCACTTTCCGCCATCTTGAACTGAACAGTTTCTTGTATGAATATAATTAATTAGAATTTTGGAGCAGAAAATTTTTTGATGCTTTCAGTTAGACGTTCAAAGCCTACTTATATTACTACATCTATCTAGTCTTGTCTGTCTAGTCTTGTCTGTCTAGTCTTGTCTGTCTAGTCTTGTCTGTCTAGTCTTGTCTGTCTAGTCTTGTCTGTCTAGTCTTGTCTGTCTAGTCTTGTCTGTCTAGTCTTGTCTGTCTAGTCTTGTCTGTCTAGTCTTGTCTGTCTAGTCTTGTCTGTCTAGTCTTGTCTGTCTAGTCTTGTCTGTCTAGTCTTGTCTGTCTAGTCTTGTCTGTCTAGTCTTGTCTGTCTAGTCTTGTCTGTCTAGTCTTGTCTGTCTAGTCTTGTCTGTCTAGTCTTGTCTGTCTAGTCTTGTCTGTCTAGTCTTGTCTGTCTAGTCTTGTCTGTCTAGTCTTGTCTGTCTAGTCTTGTCTGTCTAGTCTTGTCTGTCTAGTCTTGTCTGTCTAGTCTTGTCTGTCTAGTCTTGTCTGTCTAGTCTTGTCTGTCTAGTCTTGTCTGTCTAGTCTTGTCTGTCTAGTCTTGTCTGTCTAGTCTTGTCTGTCTAGTCTTGTCTGTCTAGTCTTGTCTGTCTAGTCTTGTCTGTCTAGTCTTGTCTGTCTAGTCTTGTCTGTCTAGTCTTGTCTGTCTAGTCTTGTCTGTCTAGTCTTGTCTGTCTAGTCTTGTCTGTCTAGTCTTGTCTGTCTAGTCTTGTCTGTCTAGTCTTGTCTGTCTAGTCTTGTCTGTCTAGTCTTGTCTGTCTAGTCTTGTCTGTCTAGTCTTGTCTGTCTAGTCTTGTCTGTCTAGTCTTGTCTGTCTAGTCTTGTCTGTCTAGTCTTGTCTGTCTAGTCTTGTCTGTCTAGTCTGTCTGTCTAGTCTTGTCTGTCTAGTCTTGTCTGTCTAGTCTTGTCTGTCTAGTCTTGTCTGTCTAGTCTTGTCTGTCTAGTCTTGTCTGTCTTGTCTTGTCTGTCTAGTCTTGTCTGTCTAGTCTTGTCTGTCTAGTCTTGTCTGTCTAGTCTTGTCTGTCTAGTCTTGTCTGTCTAGTCTTGTCTGTCTAGTCTTGTCTGTCTAGTCTTGTCTGTCTAGTCTTGTCTGTCTAGTCTTGTCTGTCTAGTCTTGTCTGTCTAGTCTTGTCTGTCTAGTCTTGTCTGTCTAGTCTTGTCTGTCTAGTCTTGTCTGTCTAGTCTTGTCTGTCTAGTCTTGTCTGTCTAGTCTTGTCTGTCTAGTCTTGTCTGTCTAGTCTTGTCTGTCTAGTCTTGTCTGTCTAGTCTTGTCTGTCTAGTCTTGTCTGTCTAGTCTTGTCTGTCTAGTCTTGTCTGTCTAGTCTTGTCTGTCTAGTCTTGTCTGTCTAGTCCTTGTCTGTCTAGTCTTGTCTGTCTAGTCTTGTCTGTCTAGTCTTGTCTGTCTAGTCTTGTCTGTCTAGTCTTGTCTGTCTAGTCTTGTCTGTCTAGTCTTGTCTGTCTAGTCTTGTCTGTCTAGTCTTGTCTGTCTAGTCTTGTCTGTCTAGTCTTGTCTGTCTAGTCTTGTCTGTCTAGTCTTGTCTGTCTAGTCTTGTCTGTCTAGTCTTGTCTGTCTAGTCTTGTCTGTCTAGTCTTGTCTGTCTAGTCTTGTCTGTCTAGTCTTGTCTGTCTAGTCTTGTCTGTCTAGTCTTGTCTGTCTAGTCTTGTCTGTCTAGTCTTGTCTGTCTAGTCTTGTCTGTCGTCTAGTCTTGTCTGTCTAGTCTTGTCTGTCTAGTCTTGTCTGTCTAGTCTTGTCTGTCTAGTCTTGTCTGTCTAGTCTTGTCTGTCTAGTCTTGTCTGTCTAGTCTTGTCTGTCTAGTCTTGTATGTCTAGTCTTGTCTGTCTAGTCTTGTCTGTCTAGTCTTGTCTGTCTAGTCTTGTCTGTCTAGTCTTGTCTGTCTAGTCTTGTCTGTCTAGTCTTGTCTGTCTAGTCTTGTCTGTCTAGTCTTGTCTGTCTAGTCTTGTCTGTCTAGTCTTGTCTGTCTAGTCTTGTCTGTCTAGTCTTGTCTGTCTAGTCTTGTCTGTCTAGTCTTGTCTGTCTAGTCTTGTCTGTCTAGTCTTGTCTGTCTAGTCTTGTCTGTCTAGTCTTGTCTGTCTAGTCTTGTCTGTCTAGTCTTGTCTGTCTAGTCTTGTCTGTCTAGTCTTGTCTGTCTAGTCTTGTCTGTCTAGTCTTGTCTGTCTAGTCTTGTCTGTCTAGTCTTGTCTGTCTAGTCTTGTCTGTCTAGTCTTGTCTGTCTAGTCTTGTCTGTCTAGTCTTGTCTGTCTAGTCTTGTCTGTCTAGTCTTGTCTGTCTAGTCTTGTCTGTCTAGTCTTGTCTGTCTAGTCTTGTCTGTCTAGTCTTGTCTGTCTAGTCTTGTCTGTCTAGTCTTGTCTGTCTAGTCTTGTCTGTCTAGTCTTGTCTGTCTAGTCTTGTCTGTCTAGTCTTGTCTGTCTAGTCTTGTCTGTCTAGTCTTGTCTGTCTAGTCTTGTCTGTCTAGTCTTGTCTGTCTAGTCTTGTCTGTCTAGTCTTGTCTGTCTAGTCTTGTCTGTCTAGTCTTGTCTGTCTAGTCTTGTCTGTCTAGTCTTGTCTGTCTAGTCTTGTCTGTCTAGTCTTGTCTGTCTAGTCTTGTCTGTCTAGTCTGTCTGTCTAGTCTTGTCTGTCTAGTCTTGTCTGTCTAGTCTTGTCTGTCTAGTCTTGTCTGTCTAGTCTTGTCTGTCTAGTCTTGTCTGTCTAGTCTTCGTCTGTCTAGTCTTGTCTGTCTAGTCTTGTCTGTCTAGTCTTGTCTGTCTAGTCTTGTCTGTCTAGTCTTGTCTGTCTAGTCTTGTCTGTCTAGTCTTGTCTGTCTAGTCTTGTCTGTCTAGTCTTGTCTGTCTAGTCTTGTCTGTCTAGTCTTGTCTGTCTAGTCTTGTCTGTCTAGTCTTGTCTGTCTAGTCTTGTCTGTCTAGTCTTGTCTGTCTAGTCTTGTCTGTCTAGTCTTGTCTTAGTCTGTCTGTCTAGTCTTGTCTGTCTAGTCTTGTCTGTCTAGTCTTGTCTGTCTAGTCTTGTCTGTCTAGTCTTGTCTGTCTAGTCTTGTCTGTCTAGTCTTGTCTGTCTAGTCTTGTCTGTCTAGTCTTGTCTGTCTAGTCTTGTCTGTCTAGTCTTGTCTGTCTAGTCTTGTCTGTCTAGTCTTGTCTGTCTAGTCTTGTCTGTCTAGTCTTGTCTGTCTAGTCTTGTCTGTCTAGTCTTGTCTGTCTAGTCTTGTCTGTCTAGTCTTGTCTGTCTAGTCTTGTCTGTCTAGTCTTGTCTGTCTAGTCTTGTCTGTCTAGTCTTGTCTGTCTAGTCTTGTCTGTCTAGTCTTGTCTGTCTAGTCTTGTCTGTCTAGTCTTGTCTGTCTAGTCTTGTCTGTCTAGTCTTGTCTGTCTAGTCTTGTCTGTCTAGTCTTGTCTGTCTAGTCTTGTCTGTCTAGTCTTGTCTGTCTAGTCTTGTCTGTCTAGTCTTGTCTGTCTAGTCTTGTCTGTCTAGTCTTGTCTGTCTAGTCTTGTCTGTCTAGTCTTGTCTGTCTAGTCTTGTCTGTCTAGTCTTGTCTGTCTAGTCTTGTCTGTCTAGTCTTGTCTGTCTAGTCTTGTCTGTCTAGTCTTGTCTGTCTAGTCTTGTCTGTCTAGTCTGTCTGTCTAGTCTTGTCTGTCTAGTCTTGTCTGTCTAGTCTTGTCTGTCTAGTCTTGTCTGTCTAGTCTTGTCTGTCTAGTCTTGTCTGTCTAGTCTTGTCTGTCTAGTCTTGTCTGTCTAGTCTTGTCTGTCTAGTCTTGTCTGTCTAGTCTTGTCTGTCTAGTCTTGTCTGTCTAGTCTTGTCTGTCTAGTCTTGTCTGTCTAGTCTTGTCTGTCTAGTCTTGTCTGTCTAGTCTTGTCTGTCTAGTCTTGTCTGTCTAGTCTTGTCTGTCTAGTCTTGTCTGTCTAGTCTTGTCTGTCTAGTCTTGTCTGTCTAGTCTTGTCTGTCTAGTCTTGTCTGTCTAGTCTTGTCTGTCTAGTCTTGTCTGTCTAGTCTTGTCTGTCTAGTCTTGTCTGTCTAGTCTTGTCTGTCTAGTCTTGTCTGTCTAGTCTTGTCTGTCTAGTCTTGTCTGTCTAGTCTTGTCTGTCTAGTCTTGTCTGTCTAGTCTTGTCTGTCTAGTCTTGTCTGTCTAGTCTTGTCTGTCTAGTCTTGTCTGTCTAGTCTTGTCTGTCTAGTCTTGTCTGTCTAGTCTTGTCTGTCTAGTCTTGTCTGTCTAGTCTTGTCTGTCTAGTCTTGTCTGTCTAGTCTTGTCTGTCTAGTCTTGTCTGTCTAGTCTTGTCTGTCTAGTCTTGTCTGTCTAGTCTTGTCTGTCTAGTCTTGTCTGTCTAGTCTTGTCTGTCTAGTCTTGTCTGTCTAGTCTTGTCTGTCTAGTCTTGTCTGTCTAGTCTTGTCTGTCTAGTCTTGTCTGTCTAGTCTTGTCTGTCTAGTCTTGTCTGTCTAGTCTTGTCTGTCTAGTCTTGTCTGTCTAGTCTTGTCTGTCTAGTCTTCTCTGTCTAGTCTTGTCTGTCTAGTCTTGTCTGTCTAGTCTTGTCTGTCTAATCTTGTCTGTCTAGTCTTGTCTGTCTAGTCTTGTCTGTCTAGTCTTGTCTGTCTAGTCTTGTCTGTCTAGTCTTGTCTGTCTAGTCTTGTCTGTCTAGTCTTGTCTGTCTAGTCTTGTCTGTCTAGTCTTGTCTGTCTAGTCTTGTCTGTCTAGTCTTGTCTGTCTAGTCTTGGAAGCTAGAAGTGGCTCCAAAAGGACAAGCAAGATATGTGCTTTAATTGCATTTGACGTTCGAAACGCTTTTAACAGTGCTAGTTGGGAAATAATAATGAAACAACTAACGGAAAGAGGAATAGCGCCTTACCTCCTGCGCATGATAAGAAGCTTCTTCGATAATAGAACACTGCTTCTACAGGCACACAGGCACATAGAGTACATAGAGTAGAGAGAACTGAGCAGCGTGGTCCCCCAAGATTCAGTTTTAGGCCCTACTTTGTGGAACATCTTGTATGATGGTGTCCTAAGACTGAAACTTCCGGAGGGTGCCACACTCATTGGCTTCGCGGACGACCTGGCGCTCGTAGTCTCCGCAAAAACAGAATCCATGCTAATGGAAACGGCAAACCGCACAATCCGCCAAGTAACTGATTGGATGACATCAAACAACCTGAGCCTTGCTCCCGAAAAGTCTGAAGCAGTGTTACTAACCGGCCTAAGGAGACTCAACCCAATACAGTTTAAAGTACAACATACATATATAAGACCAAAGCACGAAATCACATACCTCGGGGTTGTCATAGACAAGAGCCTGTCGTTAGGTCCACATCTCACGAAGGCAGCAGCTAAAGGCATGAAGGTAATGGCGGCATTGGACAGAATTATGCCTAATGTAGGTGGGCCTAAAAACTCCAAACGTAAACTCCTTGGTACGATAGTACAATCCACCATGCTATATGCTGCCCCAATATGGGCTCAAAGTATGACAGTAGAAAGCAATATCTACAAACTGGCAAAAATTCAAAGAAAAACTGCAATCAGGATCTGTGGCGCATATAAGACTGTATCGGGGGAACCAGTTTTGGTAATAGCTGGTATAGCCCCCATAGAGCTCCTGGGAAAAGAGAGAGTTGATCATACAAAAGTTGATCATACAAGATATACCAGAAACAAATACGCGCCGCCGCAGATGACTTGTGTGAATACTGTGGTGATGTGGACTCGGTAAGACACACAATATTTGACTGCTGGAGATGGAAAGCAGAAAGGGACGAACTAACAGCCAACATGAAGCTACCGTTTAACGCAAGAACGGTAATGGGTTACATGCTACAAGATATAGAAAACTGGGATAAAATGGCCAAATTCGTTAAATTTGTTATTTCCTCTAAGGAAAAAGACGAAGAACTGAGACGCAATAGAATGATCCACCAGTACGCCTAAATAAGATAAATCAACAACTATCCTAACTACAAGATTAAAACAAAAGGAAAAACAGAAAAACTAGGGCGGTAAAGAAAAAACCCACCCTGAAGGAATGCGCAAGCGATACCGGGGTGCCGTACTTTTAAGCCAAGTGGAAGAAGGGGTTTCGTGAGTGAGAGCCTCACACACAGGCTGGTAGAGCTTCCCCCAAACCACATATAAAAAAGAAAAAAAAGTCTTGTCTGTCTAGTCTTGTCTGTCTAGTCTTGTCTTGATGTGATATGCAATCAAAGGCCTTGGACAAGTCGCAAAAATACCGACTGGCGATTTGCCTTTGTTGACCTCGCTGACAATTCTGTTGTAAAAATTCAGGATTGCTGTTGTAGTTGATTTTTCCTTTCTAAAACCTTGTTTGGTATTAAATTGTTCCTTTGGTATTAAATTGTTTTTGTTTATATAACTCAACAATCTTTTCTCCATACTGTACTCCATTAGTTTTGCCAGTGCTGATAGTAGAGAGATTGGCCTTTAGTTGTTTAGCTTATGTTTATTTCCTTTTTTATTTACCATAGCGGCTGTTTTGAGTGCTGTAGGATAGCATTCACTATGGAATGAATGGTTTACTAGATCTGTAATTGGCCGTGCTAGCTCATTGCCAAATTCCTTTATGATGTTGTAGGGCAGCATATCTGGCCCATAACTCGCTCTGTTTTTAAGTTTTTGCAAAAGTTCTGCCATCTCCAGTACCGTGTAGTCTTCTAAGTACATTGAGTGCTCAGTCTACGGAATATGATGATTAGTAATATTGATGTTAAGAATAGTATTGGCTATGCTCATGTGCATTGTGCATTGATGCATCTATGTGCATTGATGAAGAAAGTATTAAACGCTTCAGCAATTTCATCGGGGTTTTCTAGAAGAATGTCATTCTGTTCGATGGTAATGTCTTCCCTCTCTTTGGTTTTGTTGGTCAGTTGATTAATCGTCTGCCATATGGCTTTTTGCTTATTTACCCCCTGATCAATTTTAGATTCATAATAAGTACGTTTTGTTTATATTATTAGAGAGTTATGTTTTTTCTTTTCTTGCTGATATATTTTTTTAAGCGTTGGGAAATTTTTCTGTAATATATAGAGGTCTTTCAATTTCTTACTTGAAATCTTCACCTCTTCTGAGATCCAGGAATTTCGTTGTACTTTTACCTTTATTAGAGGAAAACATGAAAAGTAGTGGTGTTGTATTGTTGCAATTAGAGTATCAGTTTTGCTATCGCAGTCAGTTTTTTCATACATTTCCTTCCATGTTTCCTCCAGTAGGGCTTTCCGGAATTGTTCCTTGTTCGAGAGACTGTAGTTTCTTTTCATTCTGTTAACTGGTTTACAATTGTCTATGTTGTAGATACTTAGAACTATTAGTTTGTGGTCCGATAGCGTAGTGTTTAGTACGTCGGTCCTTGGATCCTTTGTCGACTGTATAAAAATGTTGTCAATTAATGTTTTGCATGTTCTCGTTACTCTAGTGTGCTTTGTTATAATGTCTGATAGGCCATATGATAGCATGAGGTCTTTCAGATTTTTGACATTTGTGGAAATTAAGTTGAAGTTGTTATTGAAATCTCCTAACAATATTATTTCCGTGGATTCGCAATATATATTGTCTAGAAGGTGTTCTAATGTAGCCATAAAAGTAGCGAAGCATCCTGCCGGTGGTCTATATACTGTGATAATATAGGTGAGTCTTCGTTTTCCATTCAATTCCGCATATTTCAAGATGTTTTTCGATGGAGACTGACTCGATCTCTAGGTCTCTTAGTGTACTGAAGTCTGTGCTAATTTTGGACCAGATGGCTATCCCTCCTCCACTAGATTCTTTCCTACAGTATAAGCTTACTAATTTGTATTCTTAAATGTGTATGTTGATTAAATATTCTTCTCGCATCCACGTTTCCGTCAGACATATGAAGTAAGGTTTTAAGTCTTGTCTGTCTAGTTCTGTCTGTCTATTCTTATCTGTCCAGTCTTGTCTGTCTAGTCTTGTATGTCTTGTCTTGTCTGTCAAGTCTTGTCTGTCTAATCTTATATGTCTAGTCTTGTCTGCCTATTCTTGTCTGCCTGCTCTTGTATGTCTAGTCTTGTCTGTCTGCGTTTGTCTTGCTATTCATGACTATCTAGTTACTATAAACCACTGTTTATAATAACTATATTTATATTATATTTTCCTATTATTATATTTTATGAATGCTATATTAACGAACTTATATCATAATAGGTCTGGCAATATAATATTCCATGTAATTCCTGTTAATAAATAAATGTATTCACAATTCAGTGTAAAAGCAAAGGAAACGTAATCTATTTGGTATATTTTATGGTTAATAAGAAAAGAAGGAGCGTCGAAAAAAGTGATGTATCTTAAAAAGAATTTTTAGTGCAAAAGAAGAAAAATAAGAATGGTAATGTATTATTCCTCCGGTGGTTGTTATCTGAGTTGTCTCTCGAGGGTGCGCAATATTTCATGATATTCAGTTTGAGAGGTAGAGACTAAATAGGCCATTCCTAGTCGCATAACACATACAGTGTACACACTTATAGGGAGTCAGACTTCAATATAAACCAACCATCCGACCCGTTTTGTAACCTGAATCATAAAATATCTTTTATTCAAAAGGAACAAGGAACGGAGATGCAATGATAACGCTATTTTGTATAACATGATTAGTTTGCTTATTTTTCATTCACACTAAATCTCCGTTGTGAAGCTGTGTATGTGTATACTTTTTGGAGCCGAATTAAGTTCTTAAAATTGAAATATACTCATAAATGTGGCTTATATATTAAACAGATATATAGATTTATGGAGAGATTTTGTCAGAGATTTATATTTACATTTTAAAACCTTAATACTATAATTTAATATATTGTTTCTATAGTATAGACCACTGATTCGTAACGTTTTTCATAATACTATACTATAAAATATTGTTTCTATACTATAGATTAGTGATTCTCAATTTTTTTTCGTTACGATAAACCTTTTCGTAAATTCCGTGGCACACTAACTAATTAGGATAAATTTAAAAGAATTTTAGGTTGTCAATTGATTGATATATCTATATTGATGGTTAAATTATGGTACCAATAACGTATTTTGTAAAAATAGCATACGGTAATAATTTTCAATGATAAAATTGCTTTACAAAGTAAAAACAAAAGTTTATTTAGCAATAAATTACAATAGTAGTTTATGATACAACTGTGTCAAGAAGGGCTATTGTGCATAAGTTGCGAAGTTGCGCAATAAGTGCACAAAAGCCTTTCACACACGTGTATCATAAATTGTTTTATTTACGAAACATTAGTTAAAAGTTAAAATGCTGAATCTACAAAAGAATAATTATTTCTTTCCGATAATTTTGAAAAATTGTAATTTTGGCAGACAAAATACAGTGCGTTTGAAAAAGAACTCCCTAGTTTATTTGTGTCATAGAAACTGTTCAAAGTGACACACAGTATTCTAGTTAGTGGTGTTTGATTCCTCAACTGTCCAAGTTTTGCTCCTCTGCAGCTGGCACACCTGCTTGACCCTGAGACGGCGTCAGGGCTCGGTGCAGTGCAGTGCAATGGCTACTCCGCAACAAACACCACAATGTGTTATTTGGCTTGTGAAAACTGAATCTGTTATATCGGTGCAACGTAATTTTAGACGTTAGTATGGTGTTGAACCTACCATAGCATAAACTATCCGTCATTGGCTACATTCTTTCAATCAGAGCGGTAGTGTTTTAAAAGGAAAATCTCCAAGTAGACTGGGAACTTCTGAGGATGTTGTCAAACAGATCCGTGTTTCGTGTGTTCGGAGCCCAAAAAAGTCATTGGCCAGACGTAGGCTCCAATTAGGATTGCCTAAAGGTACCGTGTATTATGTTATGCGTAAAAGATTTCATTTGCGTGTCTACAAATTGCAACTGTTACATGATAAATAAAACCTACTAATGAAATCAAAAGGTTAGAGTTTTCTGTTGACTTTCTAAACAGAATTGGTGATGATGAGAATTGGTTGAAAAATGTTTACTTTTCTGATGAGGCTAAATTTCATGTTAGTGGAACAGTAAATCGCCACATCTGCAGAATTTGGGTGTCAGAGCTTCCACATGAATTTATTCAGCATAAACGTGACTCTCCCAAAGTTAATGTTTGGTGCGGCTTGATGGAAGATCGTGTGATGGGTTCTTTCATTTTTGCTCCAAAATGTATACACATACACAGCTTCACAACGGAGATTTAGTGTGAATGAAAAATAAGCTAACTAATCATGTTACACAAAATAGCGTTAGCATTGCATCTCCGTTTCTTGTTCCTTTTGAATAAAAGATATTTTATGATTCAGGTTACAAAATGGGTCGGATTTATATTGAAGTCTGACTCCCTATAAGTGTGTACACTGTATGTGTTATGCGACTAGGAATGGCGTGTTTAGTCTCTACCTCTCAAACTGAATATCATAAAATATTGCGCACCCTCCAGTGACTGATAACCACCACCGGAGGAATAATACATTACCATTCTTATTTTTCTTCTTTCCACTAACAATAAATGGGGACAATTACTACGACATGTTAACAGAGTATGTCTTTCCCCAAATGGATGATATTGAGGCGTAAAAAGGGCTTGTGTTTTTCAACAAGATGGCGCCCCACCTCATTGCAATAACTACGTGCGCGCGGCTCTAGACACTCGCTTTCCGGGAAGTTGGATAGGCAGAACTGGGCCAATCTCTTGGCCACCACGAAGCCCGGACTTAACCCCATTGGACTTTTTTTGGGGCCACATAAAAAGAGTTGTGTACAGTGCAAAGATCCGAGACATCATTCATTCATGCGAAAGAATCGTCGCGGCAGCTGGGACAGGTACAACTGATATATTGGTGAATACGTGGCGAGAAGTGGAATATCGTCTCGACGTGTGCAGGGTGACAAATGGATCCCACGTGGAAGTCCATTAACGTTGAAACAAAACTTGAAAGTACTCTCCTTTATTGTATGTACTGTATGTAGTTTTTCATTAATTTCAACATTAAATTTATAATTATAAATAGGGAGTTCTTTTTCAAACACACTGTACTTCAAATCACTAACACAATATAGGCCGGTCCAGACGCTCCGTTTTGCACAACCTTTCGTCTGCGCAGTCTTCAGACGGAATGAAAACAATTTGTAGAGCGTCTACACGGTGCAGATATATCTTTATATTTCGCAGAGTTTTAGTGAAATCGTCATGGAGGAGGTACTAGTCTGGTCATTTTTGAACAAAATGAATCGGAAAACGCAGCTACCGTCTACATGCGCTGACTTGTCTGCACAGTTCATGGATATCTATGCTATTTAGCTCAACTGCAACTGTACCGTCTCCGCGCAGTTTTCACAACTGCGCAGTTTTCCTATCTACACGCAATTTTTTATCTGCAATGTGTTGAACTGCGCAGACAAAAGGTTGTGCAAAACGGAGCATTTGGACCGGCCTTAAGGAGAGAATTTTCTGCGCCTCCTTGGCAAAACTTGCTAACTGGTAAAAACGCACAGTGACGGGAGCAATATTTGGTTGTCAATGTAATCTATGTTAACCTAGATTAAATCTGGCTAGCTATAAGACTAGATTAGCCAGATAAATCTTCCTTCATTCAAAATAAGAAAAATTAATTAAATTTTAATATACGTCAGAAAATTTATTTTCACTACGTCTATGTTTTTGTTTAGTGACGCGAGTTGTGCCATAGTAAAAACGAACAGAAATCGTGTAATAATAAAACTCCATTTGATTTATATTGGACTTTTACGCAAGATTTGCATACCTTTGTACACGATTATAATAATGGCATCCTTCACATTCAATAATTTATTTATTCATGTGTTCATTGTGTTGTGCGAGTAGATAAATTACATGTAATGCGATATTTGAGCTTGGTTAGGTTAGGTTACTTAACTTAGGAACTCTTTCTTCTTAATATTATTTGCAATCTGTTTTCGTAATCCAGATATAAGAGTCTGGACCTATTTTTCTCGTTTTTAAGTTGGTCAAAGACGAAAATCGGAATTCGCTCAAATAAAATGTGGAAAACTGTAATAACAAATTTAAAGCTTTGTTTTATATTCTCGAATAATCGTATCTAAAATTAATCCAGAGCAAATTTATTAATTCTTCTGAATGGTTTGAAAATAATTCTCAGTTATTACATACGAAATTAGTACTTCCTCTTCTTCCAAAGATAATTCAATACCACAAATTAACATCACAAATGAATTTTAATTACTAAAAGTAATTACTAATTTGCTCGATTGTCAAATAATAAATAACTATTTTATGAATTATCGGAAATCGGAACCAGAGCAATGTTTGACAATTTACAAACACATACCACACACTCGGAAATAGTTTGGTCATTTTCCGTTGTAGATCGAAATTTAAATTTGTATAATGAGGAAGAAGTCCTCATTATACTTACGATGAATATTTAAATTTTTTGGCGGGGGAAACAACTTTACTTGTACTGGGGTCTCGGGCTCGTTAGCCTGATCGCTGATATCATCATTATTGTGATTAAGCTTCCTTTTTTATTCATTTATTCTGTGGTTGAGAATCACTGATATAGACTATTTTATTTTTAATATTTTTTAATTTCATGACCTTTTAATGGCACATACACATATTGAATAAATACAAATAATATACAAATTATCGGAGCAGGATCTTCCTTATTACCTGTTTGCTCTTTCCACCTTTTCACCCTCCTTAACAATTCCAATCCCTTTCCCCGTTTATCTACACACTCTTTCCATTTTCTTGCTATCCTTTTCTCTTGTTCATTCCATTCATTCCTTGCACATTCTTCCATCCAATGTTTCCATCTACCCTCTCCTCTCCCACATACTCTACACTTTATACATTCCTCAATCATGCCATATCTCGTTCTACGCTCTTCACTTCCACACTTATACTTTGCTAGTATGAATTAAAACTAACTTTATGATTTGTTTTCACTTCAATACAGTCGCTAACCGTGACAAGGCTCAAGAAGTATAGACTATAGAGCAGGCACGTTAAACTGGCGGCCCCGCCAATCCATAGATTGCGACCCGCCGAGACGTTTTAATTTTTTTTATAAAATATATGATTTTATTATTTAAAAATAAATTTTGTTTTGTCATCACAAAGTGTTTTTAGTTTTTATTCATATTAAATTAAAAAGTTATTTAATAAAAGTATAATAAAACTTCAAGATCAATGAGAAAGAAAAGATTAATTGAGGAGGAACAGCGTAATTAAAAAAAAATGGGGACTGCAATATTTTTGTATCCAAACCAAGAATAAAATATTATGTCTGCTATTTAAAATTCTCTATAACAGTTGCTAAGGAATTTAATCTTATAAGACACTATGACAAAAATCATAAAACAAACCGATGACCAATACTACCAATACAAATTTCGTGAAGACAAATTGTCGGAATTGAAATGAATTCATGAATGAAATGAAAAACAACAAAGTGTATTCACTACATCTGTTGAAGGCAGTATAGCTGCTGTAAAAGTTAGGGTTTAGTCAACTTTCACCACATACGTGAAGATTCCGCATCTTCACCGTAGGACCTTTAACCGCAGGAACTTTCACCGCTGAGCAGTTTCACCTCTATCAATTTGTTTACCTATTTTTTTGTTTATGTATATTTTTAATTGGATGCGTTGATATTGCCTAACAGTGAAATGTGGGCGCTGAAACTTTTCAGAAGTGAAATTGCTTAGCGGTGAACGTTCCTGCGATGAAAGTTCCTACGGTGAAGATTTCGCGGTGAACGTACCGAATACCAAAAGTTAGTTATATATATCCACATTTAATAGCAAGCAGATCGAAACCATTTACTAAAGGAGAATTTATTAGTGAATGCCGAATTAAAGTTTAAGTCGAAATACTGTAGCTAACAGAGTTGATGAAATAGCTGAGAATTTGAGAAATCGCCATAACTAATTCATATCAACATTTCAAGCCTATACAAAGATATTCGAATATAATATATCCTATAATATTCCTATATAAAGATATTCAAAATATCGCTCAGCTGGCCGTTTTTATTCGCGGAAGCAATTAATTTTTAAATTGATTACTTGACTTAGTTTTAAGTAAGTCAAGAACTTTTGGAAGTCATACCTATGCATAATACAACTACCGGAGCTGATAATGTTGATGCTCTTTTCGGAGTTTTATTGATAAACAATTATTAATTATTCTCGAAAATATATAATGTGAATACACCGATCTACCATATTATATTGAAGTTCGATGGATTTCGAGTCATAAAGTGTTAAAACGATTCTTCAAATAGCAGGACGAAATCATAATTTTCTTGGAAACAAAAACAATGAATATGCTAACTAAAAAGATGGACAATGGATGAAGGACTTAGCTTTCTCAGTTGATATTACAAGTCATCTTAATCAACTTAATCTTAAGCTTCAAGGCAAAAATCATGTCTTATAACGATAATATTTGATAATATTAACCCTTTTACGAAAAATTATTACTTTGGCGAAAACAAATAAAAAGTAGAAAACTTCTCGTCTTACTTTGATAGCTGTAAATATCCATCGTTTAAATCATCTAAATTAAAAATTGAAGAATATGCTCACAAAATTGCTAGAAACGGAATTTAATCGAAGATTTTCTGATATTAAAAGCTGTGAGGTACAATTTCAATTTTTTTTACTGCACCTTTATCTATCGATATGGAAATTGTTTAAAACTGTTGAAAACTTACAAAAATAATTAATTGATATCCAATCTGATTCTTTGCTGAAGAAAAAATATATGGAAGTTGGAATTCCGGAATTTCAAACAAAATCTGTAGCTCGGTTTCCTAAAATGTTATCGTTTCTTATGCGTATACTTCGGAAGCACTTTTTTATGCGAGCTACTTATATTCTTTAATGAAAAATAACAAAAATTCAAAAAGGTCGAGATTAACCAATCAAGATATATCATCAAATTTTAAAAATTGCATCAGCTCAAGATATTCAACCAAATATTGAGGACATGCTTTGCAACAAACGATGTCAAATATCTTTTAATAAGTAGTAGGTATTAAAGTGTGATTTTGTTTATTATAACTTTTATTTTAATTTTTTTTAGTAGAAGTTTTGCGTAGAGGTCAGCGTACCGATCTGCTTTTGTTGCAGCAACTAACTACCTTCTTCGCCTCACTGCGGGCAGCTTTATAGGCATTCCAACGAGATAGTGGTTTAACTTCTAGGACCTCATGGTATAGTTGTTTCTTCATGCGTACTGCCTCTTTAACGGCATCATTCCAAAGCCACGAAGATTTATCTATTCTTTGTCGACTTGGTTTCGTCGATCCGAGCACTGAACGTGCAGGCGATACTAAACGTATCCGGCTTCATGAGTAGCATCTTTCAATCGAGTCCAGTTCTCTTCAACTGTGGTGACTGGAGGTACTGTGATTTTTTCAAGAACATTGGCCTCGTTCTGCTTGAATCACCACCATTTGATTCTTTTTGGTCCATTTCTTACTAAGTATCCGGTTTGTGTCATATGAAATAACTTTCGTATCTAACACATCTTGAAGATTCCGGCTTCTGACAAGGACATAGTCAACCTGGGTTGCATTTGAGGCACTGTAGAATGTTATTAGGTGGGTATCATGTTTCTTGAACCAAGTGTTCGAAATTACCAAATCGTGGGTTTCTGCAAAACCAAGGATTCGTTGACCATCATCATTTTCTCTCCATAACCATGTCCACCATGGGCTGCGTGCCCTTCTTTCCGTTGTCCAACATGACCATTCAGATCGCCAGCAACAGTGAGGTAGTCTTCAGGTGGCACTTCAAAAGTCTTCTCATCAATCAGAGCCCAGAAGGTATCTTTAGTTTCTGTGCTCAGGCCGATTTATGGATTGTAGGCACTGAAGAAGTGAATTTTTCTTCCATCTGCAACGTACGAGGGGCAAGTAAAAAATAAGGTTCCCAACGCTGTACACTCGCCGCGCGAGATACTAGGCGAAATCCGGCAACACCACCTTCATTGTTGATCCCCCCCCCCCCCACTCCTTCCCAACTACCTGGAAGATCACTGCGAAGCTTAGTGCCGGCCTAACAGCCATCCGCGATGGAGCCCGCAATCGCCGTCACCGCCAGGTGTGAAATCCGTTCAGTGATTCGATTTTTAAACGCGAAGAAGCTTACACCTATTAAAATTCATAGACAGTTGCAAGAAGCTTATGGCAAAGCTTGCATCAGCGTCCATCACGTCCGCAAATGGTGCAGGGAGTTCTCCGAAGGACGCACAGACGTTCACGACGAGCAAAGGAGCGGGAGGCCATCGGTGTCCGACGAAGTCGTGGCGAAGATTGAGCGCATTCTCCTCGAGGATCGAAGAGTAACGCTTCGGAAGCTGGCTGATCAGGTTGCTGAGGTATGTGAAAAAACCATCGACAACATTTTGACCAAAAAACTTGGTTATCACAAGGTGTGTTCGCGGTGGGTCCCGCACATGCTTTCAGAAACCCACAAAGACAATCGCGTCAAGTGTGCCGAGGGGTTTCTTCGAGAATGCGCCGAGAATACCGAAGAATTCTTGGACTCCATTGTTACGGGAGATGAAACGTGGTGTCACTACGTCACTCCCGAAACAAAAGAAGACTCGAAACAATGGCGCCGTCCCGTGTCGCCGAGGCCGAAGAAGTTTAAGCAGACGCTGTCCGCAGGAAAAGTGATGGCTACGGTGTTTTGGGACCGAAAAGGCGTTTTGCTTACCGAGTTTATGCCTAAAGGGACCAAAAATGCCTTACACCTGAAAAAAATGTGGGAACCTTATTTTTTACTTGCCCCTCGTACATAATCTTAATAAGACGATCGTCATATCGTTGCACCTCAGAGACAGAACCATCAAACTTGGTTGATGTGATGATGCAGACGCCGCTGGTTGTTTCACGGGAGCCGTTGTATATCAGTTTGTAACTTCAGCAAATGTCATAAGACTTTTGCCCCATCTTGTTTCTTGTACTGCACAAATGTCAATTTGCCTCTTCTCAAGTGCTTTAGCTAGTTCGCTGTGGCGACCAGACATAGCCCCGACGTTCAGCGATGCGATTCCGAATCTATGAAACAACATTTCCATAAGGACGTGTCGTTGAGTTTTACGGTCGGCTTGTCACAAAGCTTGTCACAAAGCAACCTTTAAATAATATACAATAAAATGTAAAATTGGTTGAACCATACTACATTATAGATAATCAGATAAACTTAATAAAGTCGGAACACAGCCTGAATATATAAATATATACAACCTTTCCGGAGCTCTATAACATTATTGAGTGTTTTTAGGAGTACCAAAATAATATTCACGTGAGATTTGTTTTGAAAGTCCTAAAAAGACTCAATAATGTTATAGAGCTCCGGAAAGGTTGAATATATTTATATATTCAGATTGTGTTCCGACTTTATTAAGTTTAATAAAATGTAAAATATATATTTTAGTTATAAAAAACGTTGAGTCTGATAAATACATATAATAATATAATTATTCTAACAATGGTATTTTATTAATTTTTGGAACAGTAAAAACATGCTGCCCCTTATTTAGTACAAAATAGATCATGTGGCCCGCAATCAAATATGAGTTTGACATGCCTGCTATAGAGCAATGGGTTTTAACCTTTCAGTAATAAAGTAATACCACAATCATTAATATTAATTTTAAATAGTGGATTTATTTCCATATTATATTGACAAAAAACTTTCAATATATTTTATTGAAAGTTTTTTGTCAATTCATATACGTATTCAAACATAAATTATTTCGTTTTTTGCAAATACTTAAAAAAAATACATAATGTTTATGGCCCACCACGGGTGTTAATCTCGCATACGAGATATTCACTACATTACGTCATTTTCCCCAACCGTGTACGTACACATTGTGGGTGTACTGCTAAGAATGACCAAGTCAAATATTGTCGAAAATGACTAACTAGACATCCACACTTTTAACTGTGGAGATTTTGATCTAAAAGACTTGATCATCTTTGGACTACGTTAGAAGGTTATGATAAGCAACGTATATTGGCTTGGACTACATTTTCCATCAAAAAGTTGTGTTAAATTAGTTTAGTTATGTTAAAACAACTTGGACACTTTATCTCATTTTTGCAAATTTTGAACTTTGTCACTTTTGGCAGTAGGTACACCAAAATGATGAATGAAATATTCACTATACTCCATCATCTTGGAGTATAGTCTGCAGAATTAATCTAGCCATTAACAGACATTGTAAATACTTCGTTTAGCAGCGAAATATTTCCGGATATTCGAAGCAATGCACAAAATTGGCGTTTGCGCCACTTTGATATCGTTTGATTCATCCCGTCCACAGACTGAGTGTGACAGCGACAGTCATACTTACGTGCCGTGCTGAGTTAGTGCATCATTGTGTTTTTATGTATTAGCGTCCTTCCTAGACAAAATTTCATATCTATACTCGGGCCGGCGAGAGAATGCAGCTGTACTGCGCCGAGGTATGAGGGGGCGAGGGACGCACCGATGTACGCCCAGGTTAGTTTGAGTTAAGAAATAATATTTCAAATACGGACAACTAAACAGCGCTCGGAATAATGTGGGTGTATGCCCAGAATAATGCTAAACTCGTCGAGACGAGATGCATTCCCTCGCCGGCCCGAGTATACCTACTTATTTAAACCAATTTATCTATCTACTTATTTAAATAAAAATGCCCAAGAATAAACAACCATTGTGGTTCAAATTGAAAAAACATATCGAAGATCGACTGAGCGTTTTTTAATATCACAACACTTATCTACTGCAAAACATAAGGTAAATATCACAAGGAAAGATACATTTATGCAACAACTTCTTCCTTATGCTATGGCAAGCTGCTCTCAAAGTTCTACTTTCTCGAAAGAATTGTGTTATGCTATGATGTGAGCAGACATACTTTTATGGAAATTATACAATCCTGTTTATAAAAATTTCTTAGAAAAGTACACGGGCAAACATATTCCTGATGAATCCACACTTATTATGTAAGGAAAAATTATGTAAGCGGTATTTATAAAGATTGTTTAGCTTTGATTCGTGAAGATATTCAAGATGGCCACATATGGGTTGCAAGCGACGAAACTACAGATACTCAAGGTCGTTGCATAGACAACTTGGTTATTGGTCATCTATTTGAAGACAGATCCAGTAAATCCTTTTTATTGGCATGTGAGAACTTCCTAAATGCAACCTCCAAACATCAGCGAAGTGTTTTAATGATGCTAATGGTGTTTTGTGGCCCAATGGAATTAAACAAATTAAACAAAAGGAACAAGTTTTCTTGTTTCTTACGGATGCTGCTCCTTATATGGTTAAGGCAACAGATGCCTTTAAAGTTTTATATCCCAAAATGATCCATGTAACGTGCATAGCACATGGTATAAATAGATTAACCGAATACATAAGGTCCCAGTTTAAAAGTGTTGATAGTTTAGTATCAAATGTGAAGAAAATCTTTTTGAAAGCACCAAGCAGAATCTCCAAATTTAAAGAGATGTATTCCGACCTTCTTTTGTGGCCGGTCAACATTTTAATAAAATCAAAACAATTATTTATGAATTAGAAGACGAGGCTGCTAGTATTTTAGTCTCAAAAGAACTTCTGAAGGTGAGACTCTGCGTAACGATTTGTTCTAAAAAACGATAATTGCTCATAAAAAGTGTAGTTGTTGTGTAGCAAGTGTATAAATTATTGTTTTTTTATCACACCAGATAAAGGCACTAGAAAATCCTTCAACGTCACTGAATGACAACCTGAATATTATTAATACAATAAAAAAGTGCCTAAAGCAAAAAGCCTCGTTGCTGACGGGGTTAAAGAAAAATTAAGTTATGTTTTGTTTATTAAAAGCATGCTGGGCGAAAGATTAGAAGACAACCCCACTTACTTGCAGAATTGTGCAAACTTAACTATGCTCCAGTAACATCCTGTAATGTTGAAAAATCAATCAGCTAGTACAAAGCATTATTTGGACCAAACAGAAAGAGTTTTAATTTTGAAAATTTAAAAAAATATGTGATTGTGTACTGCAATAATTTCAATAATGTTAATGAAACGGAAGGCGAATAAAATTGTTCATATTTATTTTTCACATTAAACTGTGTTTTCATTAAACTATACTTTAAAGTTATTGTTATTTTTAACTCCATATTTTTTCCATATTTTGAATTTTTTGGTCCATATTATATGTACATATTTGGTAATTTTTAATGCATATTTATCCGAGCCCTAATAATAACTATAGACTAGTAGCAATGATTTCGGTCATAGCTAAAACAATTTAATTTTGCAACAAGGTTAATATGATTTACTAGCGAAATAGGAAATAATCTCTATACAACATCATGGCTTTTGTAAAGACAAGTCAACAACAACTGCAATTGAACAACTCTACTCTAGAACCGTTAATGAAGTAGATTGGGGAAGCTATCTTATAGGCATATTCTGCGATTTCTCAAAGGCGTTTGACTGCGTCTCGCAAACGAAATGAATGGAAAAACTGAATCTTTATGGAATAAGAAGGAAAGCGGAAAGATGGTTCCAGTCATAATTAAATATAGGGGTGAAACTAAACGAATTATAGCTAATATAGCATAATACCAACACCATACCAACTTATTAAGGTGGAACATAGCTTGCTTGAATAGTTTTCAAGACCAATGTTATTTATCTAGATTTTGTATTAGTGCCATGAAAGTGGACTGATTGCTAGTAAATATCAGACAAATATCTCTTGTGTTCCAAATGAGATTTGTTTTGCAGTCTTAAAAAGCTCTCGAAAGGTTGAATATATTTATATATTCAAGCTATGTTCCGCTTTAATAAGTTGCTATCAATATGTGAAAGGTGGAAAGGCAATATCTATTTCTTGGGGCCCCACAGGGAACAATTTTAACGCCGACACTTTTTTCTATCCACGTTGCGGACCTTATATATTATATTGGAGCCGACGTTTGCACTATGTACGCTGACGATATCGGTGTTACAATTTCTGGACTAAATAGACAAGAGACAGAACAAGCAGCAAACAATATATTAGAAAAATGTATAAATGGTTCACGGCCAATAATTTATATTTAAACCTAAAGAAAACTAAATGTTTGTTTCCAAACAAATGGGTCAAAATATAACATGACAAATTTAATGTCGATGTATATCAAATCTTCATCGACTTCCGCCAAGCATATGATAGCATCGACCGAGATAAATGAAGACAGTTTGGCATCCGCAATAAGCTGGTTCGACTCATTAAAGAAACAATGAAAAACACGACCTCGCAAGTCAAAGTGGAAAACAACCTGACTGAGCCACGAACCACACTCCAAGGTTTGAAGCAAGGGGGCGGTCTGGTGTGAACGATATTCACCATAGCACTCGAGTACGTAATTAAGATGTTACCAGTGGACACAAAGAGCACACTACTAAACAAATCGAAGCATTTAGTAGGATACGCAGACGATATAAACCAGACGATATGGCCAGAGACCTCCGGGCGACCAATGAAGTGTACATATGCACGATAGATGCAGCTAAAGAAGTTGGACTAGTCATAAATGAAGACAAAACGAAAATCATGGTACAATCACGCAGTAATCGAAGACTCGGCCAGAACGTCTCGATAGGAGACCACAACATCGAATCAGTGGGGAAATTCAAGTACCTAGGTGCTACATTAACAAAAAAACTCTAGATGAGACAGTCGATGCAAAGTCGGGCGGAGCGCACGAATCCCTCGAGGAGTACGCAGCGGAAAACCGGGTTCACGTGGTTCTGGCTACCGAGCCAAATTACGCGAGGCGGCGACCCGGTTGGTTCGCGGATGCGCACCTGAATGCGGCCATCTGGTTGTATCCAGGGGCGCCGCGCGTCCTGGCTTGGGGGTCGCCGTGTCGGGGGGTATTCTAGGTGGCGTTTGCAGGCGGGGTGGTAGCTTACAGCTGCTACTTCTCCCGCAACAACCCAGATGAGGTTTTGCGGACTGCCTGGACGGCGCTCCATCCAGGCGCATAGCGGGAAGGTGCTCCTTATTGGGGGCGATTTTAACGCTTGGGGAATCCAGTGGGGCAGCGACGTCACGGACGCGAGAGGGAGGATGGTCCTGGACTGGGCGTCGGCACTGGACCTCGGCATTTGCAACCGGGGAAAGGTTCCGACCTTCAGGAAAGGTCCGCTGACATTAATCGTGGACTTGACGTTCGCATCGCAGGGACTGATGGGAAGAGTCAGGGATTGTCAGGTGATGGACGATTGGGAGTCGCTGAGCGACCACCAATGCGTTTCCTTTCACCTGGACAGTAAAGCCATCGAGGGGCAGTAGCGCGAGCAGCGCGCTCGTTGGATAGTTGGGAGAGCTGACCGGGAAGCTATTACTTGGGAGATGGCCCGAGGAAATGTACCGCACGGGCTGGCCGCGGAGAATCTTACCGGGGCTTTCTTGAACAGGGTGGTTGACGCGTGCTGGCGTCCCTCAAAGATGTCTGTCCTCAGGGGGGCGGAAGCCGGTTTATTGGTGGATGCCAGAAGTGGCGCAAGCGAGACGCGTGGCGGTGGCGTCTAGGCGACAACTTCAGAGGGCGCCGCGCAGAGGGGAGCCGTGTGAGGCTGCGAAGGAGCGGGCGAAACAGGACCGTGGTAGTTTTCGACGAGCAGTTGCCCGGAGCAAATCCCAGCGGTGGCAGGAACTCTGCCTTCTGGTCGACCGCGATCCGTGGGGCTTGCCGTACCACATAGTCACCGGTCGGTTCGGGCACCGGGTGTCGGGTCCTGACGCGTGCGTGATGGGCGGGACCGAAGCCGTGGTTGTGAGGAAAAGGTGCTCAACTTTTCCTTACAACGGCGAGGGGGGGTGGGACGCGCCGTTGTGGCGCGGTACGTTGCGGTGGACTCTTTCACCGTAGAGGAAGTCCGCAGAGCGGTAGCCTCACTACCCGCGAAAAAGGCACCCGGCCCAGATGGGCTGCCTAACGAGCTGTTCCGGCTGGCAGCAGGGGGGAACCTCGAAGAGCTTGCCGACGTCTGCATCAGATGTCTGGAAGAAGGAGTGTTTCCCAGGTGTTGGAAGAAGGCCATTTTGGCCCTTATTCCAAAGCCGGGTAAGGATCTCTCGACGCCGAAGTTCTGGAAACGTTGCTCCTATGGCGGTTACAGGCCATTATAGAGCAAGGGGGCGGACTCGCTCCGGAACAGTTGGGCTTCCGTGAAGGGGTAGGGACGGAGGATGCCATTCGGGCTCTCCTTCGCGTCGCGGAGGGGCCAACAGCGGACCATACCATACTAGGGGCATTGTGTGGTCGTCAGCTTTGACGTCGCCAATGCCTTCAACACGGTACAATGGTGGTTCGTTCTCAAGGTCCTAGCAGGGTGGAAACTACCGGAGACGTTGCTGAGGCTTACTGCCCATTACCTGCGCGACAGAACAATCAGGTACCGCGAAGGGGACGACTGGGGTGAGCGGGGGTTGTCTGAGACGGTTACTGCCCACAGGGGTGGGTATTGTGGCGTACGCAGATGACCTGTCACTTGTCTTCACAGATAGGTGCTGGGATATGCTGCGTCTCAGGATCACGCGCGCGGGGGAACTCGTTTGGGAGTGGATGGAGACGGCGGGCCTTCAGCTCGCCGCCTCTAAACCACAGGCGGCCCTGCTCTCCACTAGAAGGTCGGGTAGAGGCATTCTGGAGATCGAAATTTTGGGAGAGAGGATACCGGTCGAACGGTCAATTCGGTACCTCGGTGTGATCCTCCAGGCGGGTCAGTGGGGATTACACGTGTGCCACGCCGCCGGCAACGCGGCACGCGCGTCACAACAGGTGGAGCGTCTCATGCCGAGGGCCATCGGCCCTGGGGAAGGTAGGAGGAGGCTAATGGCCAGTGTGGCCACTAGAAGACTCCTATACGCGGCACCGGTGTGGGCAAAGGCGGTGAGGGGTAACGCCCGTAACAGGGAGCGTTTGCGACGGGTACTGCGCCCGGTGGCCATCAGAGTCGCCCGGGCTTACCGCACTGTTAGCAATGACGCCATGGAGGTCATATCGCGGATTCCTCCCGCGGACCTCCTTGTTATGGAGCGCGCGTCGGTGAGGGACGCTAGAACTTCTGGTGGGAACCGCGGGGAGGCAAGGAGAGCTGCGCGGGAGCAACTACTTACCTGCTGGCAGGAGAGGTGGTTTCGTGGCGGAAACGGCGCGTGGACTCGTCGTCTCATCCCTGATTTAATTCGGTGAATGGGGCGAGGGCTAGACGAGGTGGGTTCGTACTTCCTCACCCAGCTTCTTACCGGACACGGGTCCTTCCGAGCGTATCTCCATAGGATCGGCAAAGCCCCAGACGACAGGTGCATATCCTGTGGAGAGGGCGTGCGCGACGACGCGGAGCACACTTTCGTGGCGTGTTCGCGTTGGGAGAAGGAGCGACAGGCCCTGGCGTCGGTACTGGAAGGAGAAGTCACGGTTGTAGCCGTGGCGGGTGGTGTAGGCGGCCTTAATCCGATTCGCGGCCACAGTCATGCGGGCTAAGGAGTTGCCTGGGTGGGAACAAGGGCGGTAGGATTTTTTGGTTTTTCGTTTTGTTTTGTATTACTTTTGTTGTAATGGTTGTTGTAAATTTTTGTTGTAAATGCTATTGTATAGCGTATTTTACTTTCATGTAAATCCTGTTGTATGTTTACGCGAAGGGTGGGCAGAGGCAGTAATGCCATCGCTGGCTGTCCCTCTGTCCTTCAAAAAAAGCAAAAAAAAAGTCGATGCAAAATAACGCATAAGGAAACCTAACCAAGCCTATTTCTCACTTTCAACATTCTTTAGAGAAAAATATCCGCAGGCGCACCAAGGTAATAACTTACAAAGCCCTAATACGACCAGTACTAGCATTTGAAGCACAGACCTGGACATTGTCTAAAAAAAGAGGGTTTGATAAACATTTTCGAAAGGAAAATCTTGAAAAAGATCAATGGACCTATAAGGGAGGAAGAAGGCTTGAGAATGCGTTCAAATGATGAAGTACGTGATGAAGTATATCGACGTCGTCACAGAGTTGGTCTCTGTGACGACGTCGACATAGCAACGATAATTAAGTTGAGGAAACGGAAATGGGCGGGACAAGTACACAGATTGAGGGCATGGGGGCGAGATCCCAAAGAAGGCGCTCAATAACAAAACAGAAGGTAAAAGACCAGCTGCGGGCCCGAGGGACAGGTGGGAGGACTCAATCCGAAACATCTGTCGAGGGATGCTAGGATTCACGAACTGGAGGCAGTGGTCAGAAAACCGCGACGATTGGAGACGAAGTATATTGGAGGCCAAGGACCGCGCACGGTCCGTCAGAATTGATCTCAGAATAAATAATTTAAAATAGAAAGATCTAGGAATATTAAGTTCCTTGGAGTATTTCTGGAAGAACATCTGAAATGGGAAGTGATGACGGATGCAATCACAGCAAAACTAAATTAAAAGCATACTTGCTAAGAGGGTGCGTGATTTAATTGGGAAACCGGTTTTAATGAAGGTGTACCATACGGAAGTGGAATCTATCCTTGCCTATGGTATATTACTATGGGTCCATCTTCACTCACAAAAATAGTTTCATCCGCGCAACAAAGAATAATTAGAATTATTACGGGAATTAAGGTAAACGAGTCGTGCAAGCCAAGAATTTATAAAATTGAATATTTTAACTGTTCCGTCAATTTACCTGTGGAAGGTGGCATGTCATATCTTCAAATATATACATAAATTTCTTACAAATAAAAAAATGCATGGTGTTAATACAGCAAATGAGGCCATCGTACCAAAAAGAGCAATCTATGTAGTCTAGCGCCTAGTTGACTAGGTGTTAAAATATTCAATAATCTGCCAAATGGATTCAAAGAAAAAAAGTCCTACAAATTGTAACAATAAAACACGAAAACGGAAAACAACTAAAGAATTCTTTATAAGCAATTGCGATTACTCATGAATTTTTTAATCAGTGTTAATCTCCATTCAAGAACTAGAATTTATAATTTATTTTCATTACTGTTTATTATTTCTTTTATTATGTAATATGTAATATTTAACCTATCTGTTAATTCTATTACGTTATTTTTACTTTTTTGTTATTTTTACTTTTACATAATGTTAATGACTTATCTTATATGTATATTGTACATCGCAGAATAAATAAATGATTTGATTTGATTTTGTCCAACCCTGTATATATAACTTCAGTCCAGTGTTTAAACGTCTTATGTACCAGATCTTACAAACCTAATATTTTACGGCATTTTATACAGAAGTTTCTTACTAAGTTATAACAAAATATTTCTTCCTTGTTAAGCATTTAATACATTAAAATTCCAAATGAAATTTCATACAAAAACATTTTATATTTGGAGCTTGTAATCTTTTTATATCCGTCTGCACGCGATAAACATACAGCGTTTCGTATAAAAGTTTTTGTGTGAAGTTACCAAACGATTGCGAATTAAATAAAAATTACAAATTCCTTAAATAAATATAAAACGAATTCATTTTTGTTTGGTTTGGATTTTGCTTTAAATAAATTGCGGTGTAATATAAGATTTATTGTTATTTGCAGGAGCGGATAGTTTGAAGTCATTAATTATCCAAGTGCCAAAGATCGTGAAAAATGGAGACACGGTTACGTTGTCCTGCAACTACGATTTGGAGGGAGTCGCCCTTTACACAATCAAATGGTACATAAACGACGAAGAATTCTACCGATACGTCCCTAAGGAATCGCCGCCCTCCAGAGCTTTCACAATGTCATACATAAATGTAGACGTAAGTTCGTAGACGTATATAGTATATATATATATATATATATATATATATATATATATATATTTATATATATATATATATATATATATATATATATATATATATTATATATAGAAGGAGAGAGAGAGAGAGAGAGGGAGAGAGAGAGAGATTCATTGATTGATTTCGATTTATTTATGCCAAGGCGTATGGCCAAATGGCAATTTAATGAATACAATAGTAATACAATATATAATTTTTAACATTTGTAAGTACATTTTATACCTTTGGCGGTCCGACAAGTCTCAAGACTCTTAAAGATAACCAATAATACTAACTTTACTTTTTCGTGTCCGGTGGTTTCTGGTGGTGGAAGGATTGGTCATAAGATTTTAATGAGATTTAACCAATACCCGACTTATATAAAGAAATTTTATACTAAATTTGTTCTAGATATTTTCTACATCTACTCAATTTATAAAATTTATAGAATTCGTTCACGTGACTTTATAAATCTCACGTTTTGCTCAATGCGGTTTATCTCTAATATTGAATACAGAGTTTTTAGTCCATACTACTTCCAGACTACTAGAGTTTAGCATCTCACTTGGCAATTCTTCGCGCAACCATATAACAGTTACTACGAACGAACGCTCAAAGTAGATATTATCAAAATGAGGTAGTTTGAAGTAAGAATGCTTTTGTGATGCTAATTTTTTCGATCGTGTAACTTAAGTCTCATTAACAAATAATTCACGTAAATAACTTGAATTACTAACATTGAATGATTTCAATGAAAAGTAACAAGCCATGTAGTACCATCCACGATGTTTGATTGATAGCCATCCTAGCTCTCGCCAATAATAGGTTATGTGCTCATCTTGTTTCAAGCTAAAGATAAATATTATTGAAGAAATCACTGCGTGTTGCAACTTCAAATCATTTTCTGATGTAGAATCAATAAGTACAATTGATTAGTACATTTACTAATCTATGTACTGATATACTGATATATCATCTATGTACATTTACTAATCTATTAGTAATCTATGAACGGCAAGATAGTTGCTGAAACTAACAACTTCCTGATTTCCGTTGTAAAGATATTTTTGCGGAATTTAAGGAATGTAAGGTCGAATTTTCTTTACTAATTGTCTGTAAGACATGATCATTTCAAGTTTTCGCTTATATCGCAATTAGCAATCCTAAGCACTTGGCAGAATTTTTGGCGTAAGCTAGTCCATCTATTTAATAGGATGTATTTCCCTTTGTTGTAGTTGCTTTAGTTTATAATTTGAGCCCAATATAATAACTTAGTTTTACCTAGGTTCAAATCCACGCCATGTTCCCAAGACCAATTAGCTTTTGATTGTGCATTATGAGTAACTTTACTCAGTGTGTATTGGTGTAATGGTAAAATAAGAAGTAACGGAACGCATGGTGAGAGAAAAAGAAAATAGTCCGAGACTCTCTACAAGCAGCATCCTGAGAGTTTTTCGGAGATCATCGTGTTTTAAGCAAACTTTTGTTTTCCTGGTATGTTTTTTTTTTATTCTTACTATACAAAATATTAAATTTAAAACACAAAAAACACAAAAATAAGAAATTCGCAAAAAGATAAAAATAAGAATCTTAAAGATTATTATTTTTATGTAGTACACTTATAGTGTACTTCAAAAACTCCCTAATTGGATCACACACAATTTTCCCCTGTTTTCCCCAATTTTCATCATTTGCCCCTGCTCTTTTAGTTTGCTGATTAGTAGCGGATCGATGAGATCGCAACCAGGTTTTTACGAATAACATTGAATTCCAAGAGTGGTCCATGAAGATATATAAACAATAAATTTGCAACATGATCAATTAAAATGCGTGATCTTCTTTCCGTTACAATTAAATTCATGCTGCTGAAGAACTGCAAGCTGTAATTTTAGAATATTTTTTCAAATCGTCTGAAATGTTACGAGCATCACAAGCAAAGTAATCTCTAAAGCAGTGTTTCCCAACCTATTTTGTGCCATGCCCCACCTAAACCTTTCTAAAATTCTTATGCACCCCCCCTCCTTATGTAACATACATAATTTTTAACATTTAAAAATTAACAAAAAATTATTATCTCATATTTGTTTCGAGGATTATGCAATGTGCACAAATTATGCATTATGAAATCAAGTATCCATCCTGTCGTACAATTTCAGAACTGTTTCACAGTGCTCTTTACACCCGAAGACGTCAGGGTGAGGTTCTAATAATGTTATAATTATTTTCGTGTGGCGAGGTATGTTCTAGGGGGGGGGGGGCTCAGCTGCCCCCCCCCATGCCCCTCGCTTAGTACGCCCTTGTACAAAGTTATAATAGATATCTACTTGTTTTAGTCTTTTGTGCTCCCATTTAGACAACAAATGCATGCACGATTGATTGTCTTCGTAGATCGTCGGTACATCTTCGTTCTCTACACCCAGATCGATAAGTAGATTTCTATTCCACAATACATCCGGCGCTTGGGCGATGTATTCAGCTTCTGTTGAGGAAAGTGCAACTGAAGTTTGCCTTTTCGTAGTCCATGAGACACTGTTTCCAAAAACTTTTGTCAGGAATCCTGACGTCGAATGTTGATATCTGTTGAAATAGTTAAGCGGAGCTCAGGTCAGATCTTGTCGTCAACAAGTTCTCGGTAGGATTTGTTATCGGCGAGCTTCTTCTCTCTGTTCGGTATCGGCATTGTTTTCATCGGCGTACGAACTGGATTGCAGTTTTCCATCTCAAAACATTTCAGCATTCTTCGGAGGTAATTCTTTTGATTCAAGCAAAAACCCTCGCCAGTCCGTTCGATGTTGATTCCGACGAACGATATATACAGCTCCTCTTGAATTTCACCGTGTAGGAATGCATTTTTAACATCCATGTGGTAGACTTCGCAGTTCTTCATAATAGGATGCTCAGCGTCGTAAATCTTGCCAATGGGGCATATGTTTCTTCGTAGTCAAAAAAATATTTCGGCGCACAACCCTTGATTAGAAGTCTAGTCTTGTAGCGCTCGATGTTCGCGCGCTTAACCTAGAAAACCCAGTTGCTGTTGAGTGTGTATTTTCCTTCAGGAAGTGGTGTTAATTTGCAGGTTTCGTTTTCCTCAAGTGTGCTTATTTCTTTGGCGACTCCGTCCATCCATTGATCTTTGTTTCTTCTGTGAGCTTTCGTAAGTCCCCATTTTACCAAGTCTCACTTTCAAAGGTTTGGTTTTCGTTTTCTTCTATTAGAGTTCTTCTTCGTTTTTACTGCTTCCGGTTTTTTCTTCTATTGGCTCTAAAACATCTGGATCAATCCAGTCTTCATTTGAAAGTCCATTGAATGAAAATTTTGATTCGTTAAAGATAATATCGCATCCAACGATGACCTTATGCTCTTCTGGATCTGAAAACGTGTAACCATTTGTGCAATATCAAATCATGAAACATTTCTTCGATCGAGATTCGAGTTTTCCGCCTATAATTTGCGTTGGAATGCGTGGAAAGGCTACACACCCAAAAACCTTTCGTTTCTTCAAGTTGGACTTTTCATTGAACCAAAACGACGCCGGAACTTTCCCATTCAACGCTGACGTGGGATTTTGATTAATCAGATAAATTGCTGCTTGGACTGCTTCTGACCAAAAATGTTTTCCAACTTTACATTGGAGGAGCATACATCTGGTCTTCTCTACTATGGTTCTATTCATTCTCTCTGCTACTCCTTTTTGCTCTGGCGTATAACGGATGGTAAACTCTAAAGTTTAAAAGTAATTAAAATCTGAATTAATATGAGTACTATGTTTCACCTTCAAATGCGCCTCAAGACGACCAAATTCATTGATTCAAAATCAAAATTCAAAATTCCGGTCAAAAGAAATTTATAATATTTATTATTTAAGAATTTGCTTTTTACTAGAAGAACTTTCTTTGCCAAGTTTGGCACCGAAATCTAGCATTGCATGTAAATAACCCGGAGCAAAAGGACTCGCGTCGGGTCCATTTTCGAATTGCCCCCCTTAACAATCAAATTGCCCCCCTGTGGGGCGTGGGCCCCACGTTGGTAAACACCGCTCTAAAGGCATTTAAAATTTTCCCCAAAGGTAAATTAAGTCGTTGGCACAGAGATTCTACTTCTTTTGCTCCAAATTTCATATTAATTTCAGATGGCCATTCGGTTGGTTCAAGAATTCGCAATTCTTTAACAATGTCGGAAGTCAAAATTCCGTCTGAACCTGAACAATTTGGAGATGTAGTGTTTAGCCTATTCCTCACAGTATTAATAATACTAATTAAGAATTGATTTCTGTGAATCAATTTTTCCATTTTATTATCCGTCAACGAAATTGAAGATAATTTCATTATTTCACAAGCTTTCACAAACTGCTTCCAACGACTTATTTCCTTTCTGAGGATCTTTTAAATATTCTATAAATGATTGTGCAGCGAATAAATTTGTCTGCATATACCATTGAAGTTTCTCTTTTTGAATTGCTTCTGATAGAATAGATAGCTCGAATTGAACATCATACACAACAGACCAAATCTTGAATAAATTGTTTTGATTATATTCTTTTATATAATCCATTGAATGTCCATTGTTGTCTTTACTCGCATTTTCGAAATGGTGAAATAAAGATAAGCAATTCTGCCAAACTGCTGATACAGTCCTAAAGGAGCTGGCCACCAATCAGACGTTAAATATACTTGCAATACGTTTAATTTCTACACCGAGAGCAGTTTCACATGTTTCAATTTCTCTTTGATTTTTCGGAGATTGACTTTATTAGGAGTATAACTTGTCCATAAATATTGGAAAATGATGTCCGCATTAACCTCAGAAATAGCATCTCCTACCGACAATTCGAGCCTATGGTTTAGACAATGCCATGTAATTAGATTCGAATATTTCTGTGTTAGTTTTGTTCCTACTCCAGATTTTCTTCCTAATATAACACTGGCCGCATCGCTTGTAAATGAAAGTATATGGTGTTTTAAATAATTATCATCAAAGCCATTTTTTTCCAAACATTTTAAGAGAACCTCTGTTATGGTGTTAGCTGTTTGATCCTTCAATTCAATTAAAACAAGAAACAAGAAATGAGGATCTTTCATTTTATCGGTTTCGCAGTTTAAAGGACGATTCAAATAATGATTACATTGTTTTCAATGGTCACGTTCTCACTATGGCTACGCGACAGTTGCTAAAAGTTAGAATTCAGCGCGATCTCGCTGGGATTATTTCGTGAGCGTTCTTTTACGTTTTGTCGCACATCGCCTGACGTTTTGAAAGTTTGTTTGTGATTCGTATGACGGATTGTGTCAAAAACGGCGTGTTATTGAAAATGAATGGAATGAACGCCGAAAAAGCAGAATTCATCGCTCTTGTAGCTGATTATGTTGAACTGTATGACTAACAAAATAAAAATTACAGTAATCAACACAGGTTAGTAGATCTTATTTGAAAAGAAATTTCTTTAAAATTAGATGAAACTCGTAAGTACAGACTCTTGTAATTGTTTGAAGAGAGTATGGAATTCTCCTTCTACAAGTCTTGTTCTTAAGATCCGATGCACCCAATATTTTCTTTTCCTTTTCTTTTCTTTTAATTTCTCATTTTCATAACACATGGCTAAGACGAAAAAACCATCGTCGGAACTTGACGAACTTGACATTTTGAAAATATAACTTAACCTGAAATGTAGGGAAACTACAGATTTGACATTTGCAGCAAAGAATCGCGTAGCTGAGTGTCGCGTAGATGAGAATACCTAGCAGCAACGTGACAATTCGCGACAGTCATTGTGCAACGTCGCGTAGGTAAGTGTCGCGTATATGAGAATCAGCCTTAAATCTTAATATATAAAACACAGTCGGGTTTGAATTTTGGCTAGTTTTGAATAGTTACTATTAAAATATTGGAAAAATTCACGAAAAAAGGTAATAATAATGAAAATAATTCATTTTATCTTTTTTTTATGTTACGCCACATATATTCGCACAGTCTTAGCTAAACTTAAGCTATGCCACTAGATGGCGCTTTTCATTCCCCATTCATAAACGCCATCCACGTGTTTTACATTTGGCGGTTCATCTTGAAAATGGTCAAAGAGTTTATTTCAACGCATCAAATGTTGCTCAACGTGCTGAAACACCTCCAGGGACAAGATTGAGAAGTTTGTTTTTTATTTGCCAAAGCATAATGTTCGTATGCCGACATCCTTTGAATCACTTATAACTGTCAATGGTTCACAATGCTCAACATCTCGTGCTGCATGTCAACAGCTCAATTTGCTTGAAAACGAAATTCATTGGGACATTACAATAGCTGAATCTGTAACAATTGAACTGTGGAACAAGTGCAAGGATGACATGTCAGAAGACATTTTACAACGAATTCGTGTCACTTCGGGGAATCCCGATCGCGAATGAGGAAATACAGAAGCAGGCTTTGCTTTTGATAGAAGACATGTGCTACCTCATGTGCGGCAGTTTGTTAGTAAAGTTAGGAATGCCAACGCCAAATCGTGCTATGAACGACGCTTTCAATCGAGAATTGGAACATGAACGTGAATACGACCGAGATGCATTGAACGAATCAGTTTGAATGAGTGTACCACTGTTGAACTCAAAACAGAAGGATGTTTACGATAAGTTAATGAAGGCAATTGATGATGGAAATGGTGGCTTATTTGTCCTCGATGTGCTCGGTGGAAAAGACATTCCTCATGTCATTGATTTTAGCCACTGTTCGTGCGAGATCCGAAATTGCTGTAGCAGTTGCTTCTTCAGGTATAGCGGCCACGTTGCTATAAGGATGCAGAACGGCTCCATCAGCGTTTAAATTACCGTTAAACTTTTAAACGACTGAAACACCCACATGCAACATTGCGAAACAATCGGTAATCGCTAAAGTGTTAATAAGGTGTTTACCTGGGTGAAATCGTGCAGTTGAAAACCAGTTAAAGAGAAGCTAACGACACCAGACGGGAGAAGATGATTTGAGGAAAATCGCCAGACAGTAGAATCATTGCGCCTCCAAAACATCTTGAGTCATTGTACAGATTTTTCATGGTTCGATTTAGAGCTTCCACTGAACGTTTTTGCGCCATTGTGCATTCATCCCATATGATAATTTTACTTGCTTTAAGTGTTAATAAGGTGTTAAAGCAAGTAAATATATCATATGGGATGAATGCACAATGGCGCAAAAACGTTCAGTGGAAGCTCTAAATCGAACCATGAAAAATCTGTGCAATGACTCAAGATGTTTTGGAGGCGCAATGATTCTACTGTCTGGAGATTTTCCTCAAATCATCTTCTCCCGTCTGGTGTTGTTAGCTTCTCTTTCACTGGTTTTCAACTGCACGATTTCACCCAGGTATTTAAAGCTGACAACTCTTTCTATCTTACCATGCTCGGTCTTCAGGTGACGGGGAGCTTTTTTAGTGTTTGTCATACACTTCGTTTTTTCAAAGGAAATCTGTAGCCCTGCTTTTTCTGCTTGATTGGTTAGTCTATTCAGATGTTCTATAGATGTATCAGTATTTCTAGAAAAGAGCGCGAGGTCATCGGCAAAAGCAAGGTAGTTGATCCTGACGCCATTCTTTGATCCTCAAAAGTATACTTGATTAAGTAATCCTTTTCTGTCCAGTTCTTCCTCCCATTCCCGGATAATATTCTCCAACACACAGTTTAGGATCTTAGTTAAAGAGTTTATTAATAATATTTCTCCGAAATAAAAAAATATATATTTTACAAGGCCTATGTGTTTCCACTACAATGTGCATGCAATTTCTGTGGTGGTGGCGTTAATAGGTTAGGTTAGGTTAGGTTAGGTAAGGTTAGGTAAGTACCAAAAAATCAACCAACCTTGAAGCATCCCGACACAGTTTCAATAGGCCGTTTATGCAGTTGCAGCATTACGACCCCTCGGCCGGGATCAATCTCCACTCAACCAAATTCTTGACGGTTTCGTCTGGATCCTACAGAATCTGGTGGATATCCAGGACACTTAAATAATTCATTAGTGACATTGTGGCTGTTTGTGGCGTGGTTGTTCGTTGCAATATAAATGCAACTTCAATACGACGCTTTAGATTGTATATATGTTGCCAAAATCATAGTTTTCCATATAAACGTGCATATAAACAAAAATAAACGTGGCAACGTCGAGTCAGTTGCGTTCGCATCTACTATCTGTCATCTTGAAAATGTCAGAAATTATTTTCAACAAAAACACGAATATTTATTGAACCAATGTAGAAACATTGTAATTTTTACTTCCGGATCTTCGCTAAAGAGTGCCAGAGACGATTAACAAAAGTTACACCAGGTAAAAAGTCCGCAACACTAGTTCACAAGTTTAAAAAAATCCCGTATTTTTTACCTAAGCCAATAAGTTATTTGCGCAGAACCATTTGTACAGCTTCTCTAAGGTGGCATTAGTTTGTTTGGTGGTTTCGACCAAAGAAACCTCCGCGAATATAAGGCTTATGTCATCGGCGTAGAGGGTGGTGCACTGCTTTTGTCCAATATATTTAATCATATCCGCTGTGTATAGAGAAAATAACAACGGGGCTAAAATACTTCCTTGAGGTACACACAAGTTCACTTCACTGGCATTTGACAGGCCAATCTTCTCCTCTGAATCGATTTTAATGTATTGTTTTGCTGTTGTCCAGATACGACTTGAACCAATTTCCTGTTTTCCCTCTAAATCAAATCAAATATAATTTATTTCATCAAGATAAGTAATAATGTACAAAGGATATATAATGCACTAGATGAAATCTGTCGAGAGAAAAAGAAAAGAAAAAATAATAATACCATAATACTGCAAATAATACAATATAAAACATAATAAATCTGTAATGAAAAGTTATACCATACTTGAAAATACATACTTGAAAAATATATTATATATAAAATATAATATGCACATACATATTATTATTATTATTATTTTTTTAATGAGGCGAGTTCACAGCAGTCCAGTATTCGTCCATATCATATAGTTCAATATTTATGATGAATAGGTACAATTTCTTTTTCAGATGGTTGATATGCATTTCTTTATACACATTCGGTAAATTATTGTAGAGTTTTATTAGGCTCTACGGTGGATTTTTTTCTGTCATCGTCAGTCTGTGTCGGGGGATAATATAGAGTTCCTTGATGTATCTGGTATCCCTCTCTGTTCTTTTCTCAAATTTGTTAAACATTTCCTTATGTTTGAATAAGAACATCAAGCTTTCGAAAACGTATGTGCCTGTAACAGTTAATGTTTTCGCTTGCTTAAATCTTCGACTGCATGACTCTCTATAATTTAGATTGAGAAGTATCCGTGTAGTACGTAGTAACCGTGTAGAAGTATCCTTGTTTCTGGATCCTGAGTACATATTTAATGTATGTACCACTTCCCCAGAATGCAATACCGAAACGGAGACGGCAGTGAAAATTAGAAAAATAGACCAGTCTTAGTGTTGTACTGTCTATTTAGGGCTGTAGTGTTCTCAACGCATAGACGGCCTTGTTTAGTTTGGTTTTTAGTTTGAGTATATGTGTAGACCATTCCAGCGTATTATCAATGTATATACCTAAGAACCTAACAAATTCTTTTATATCTAACCTGTCTTCCCCTATTTTGTATTCCTGCAGATAATTTATTTTACTCCGTCTAGTCTTGAATGTAATTAGGTTGGTTTATGTTTTATTTACAATTAATTTATTTTTACTAAACCATTTGTCCAGCACATTTATTACCCAATTCGCATTATTACTGATATCTTCCACAGATTTATATATTAGCAACAAACTGGTGCCATCGGCATATTGTATCATTTTATGTTCCGTGTTTTTCACATTTTCTGAAAGGTCATTAACATGTAGCGTAAAAAGCAGAGGCCCTAATACATTTCCTTGAGGTATACCGATATTAATAAGTCTAGAATTTGATTTAACAAAGCCTTGAGGAGTCACAATTTTTGTCATCTGCTCCCGGTTACTTAGGAACGATTGTATTAATTTCGCAGCCACTCCTCGTATTCCATATTTAGATAGTTTATTTAGAAGTAAAATTTGATGATCTCCTAAGTCGTACGCTTTTGTTAAATCTAGCAGTAGTCCAGTTGGCATTGTGTTATTTTCTAGGTTTTCTAATATATCTGACAAAAAAGTGAAACATGCTGTATTCGTATTCTTTCCCTTGGTGAAGCCATGTTGATTCTTATTTAAACAATTATATTTCTCTAAAAATATATTTAATCTGTGATGAATTAGTTTCTCAAATATCTTTGAGAAATTTGTCATTACACTAATCGGTCTGTAGTTTTCCATGCTACTTGTGTCACCGGCCTTATAAATCGGGGTTATCATTGATATTTTCAACATATCAGAAAAAATTGCGTGTTGTATTACGTTATTAAATATGTATAACAATGGGTTTGCAGTCTGATCGCTCACCTTTTCCACGATTGAGATTGGTACTTCCTCGTAACCCGAACTTTTCTTATTTTTTTTTAAACTCTTGATTGTGGTGTTTATTTCTTCTATTGTAGCCGGGTGTAGAAAAATTGAGTTTCCGTTTTCATATATGCTATCCGCATAGTCCGTTTTTGTTAGCCCTTCTTGTAAGATTCTCGCCCGGTCTGCATAGTGATTGTTTATCTTTGTTGCTGTGGTAGTCGGATCTTCGTCTTGGCTTGTTAATATGTGCAGCGGCTTCTTTAACTCAATTATCTGTCTGATGACATCCCATGTTGTTTTTGTGGATTTTCTGCCTCTCGTATTTGGTTTTCACAATTTTCCCGTTTTGCTGCTTTTAACAGTGTTTTATATAATAATATAAAACACTCTAATACCACATGAGTCTAGCTTCTGTAATAGTGCATACTGAGAGACGCAGTCAAATGCTTTTGACTGGTCACAGAAGACGCCCACCGGAAATTTACCTTCATCCTTGCCGTAGTGGTGGATTTGTTCTTACAAAATCCGTGTTGTTCTTTAGGTATGAGGTTGTGCTTTGCAATAAAAGGCATTAGTCTATATTCCATTGAGTATTCTAAGATCTTATATTCTGATATTATGATCTCTTATTCTAAGATATTGGTCTGTAGTTGTTTATATCCGAACGATCTCCTTTTTTGAAAACTGGAATTACGGTGGAAGGAAAATTTCTGGTACCTTTTCAGTAGCAAACGAACAGTTAATAATATGTGTAATAGGTTCGATCAATTCATGTTGGAAAACATATATGGAATTCCTTAATAATATTACCAGGAAGTGAATCTGGGCCACAAGAAGTTTTATTTTTTAGTTTTTTAAAAGCTATAGTCATCTCATTGGAAGTGAATTCTTCTAGATACATAGATTGGTTATTGTGGCATAAATGGTCATTTTCCAGCTTTATAGAGGGTATATTTTGCATACTCCCTTTCGGTGCAGTCTTAAAGAAATCTTTAAACATCAAAGCTACTGTATCTGGATCTTTTACAAGGGTATTGTTAGTTTAAATATAAATGTCTTGTTTGCTCCGTGATTTATTTGAAAGTTCATCTACTGTTTTCCATAAAGCTCTTTGTTTATTGGCGGATTTATCTAATTTATTTTTATAAAAGTTTCTTCTAGTAGTAACTAGTAAGTTATGATGAATTTTCTTCTTTAAGGTATGAATGTCTTTCAATACGGCATATTTCTTTTGGATGATGTGTAGGTCTTTTAAATTCCTGCTTGACAATTGAACTTCCTTAGTTATCCAAGATGTAGATGTAATCTTTATTTTCTTCATGGGTCAAAACTTGGATATATAGTATTTCAGCAATTGAATAAAAGCATAGTCTTATGATCGCAATCACTTTTATTATATATTTCTGAGCACGATTCAATTTGAAGAGTTTGTTAGCTGGACAAAAATTTCTCGCTTAATAGTAGTCTAGTTCATTGTTTCTGGGCTTTAAAACATTTAAAACTATGGTTACCAACGGTAACCTCCCACGGTCTCCCACTATATCCCACGGTACTACAGGCTGGAATTATAGCCATTGAAAGATGCGCAAAAATTTGCCTAAAGAGACGTCTTAAAGGAATGCAAATCTACATTCTAAAGGACAGCCAGGTAGCTCTAAGGAATTTAAAAGCCAACGTTAGTTCCAAGTTAACCTGCAACTGCAAACAAACCCTGAAGCAACTGGTGCAAGGTAACAGACTCACGCTAATGTGGTCACCCTTGGGGCTCCCTTCTTAAGGCTTTGCAGCTTCTAGAGGCTTTGCAGCCAAACGACCCCCACAAAAAAAAGCTTACTAAAATAAGCTTATGATCCGCTATATTGTTATCTTCCACCGTGACTGCGACAGTTAGATTTCTATTTACAAACAGATTATCTATGATGCTACTTGATGTTTTCGTTACCCTATTGGCAACCCTTACTTTATAATCCAGACCATACGAGTGCAGCAAGTTTATTAGATTGACATTTTCTTTGTCACTTCCAGAATGAATGTTGAAGTCGCCAACACAACAAATATGTTTTCTTATTTGTGAAAGATTGACTCAAGTAGCTCCTCGAAAGTTAACATAAAAGAGTTAATATTTCCCGCAAGTGGTCTGTATATTGTGATTATTAGAAAGTTATTTACCCCCGATTTCCACATAACTCCACACATTTCTGCTTTTCGACCGATTTATCTGTGATTTCTAAGATGCTGCAATTACTGAAATAAGTATCTTTAATGGAGGTAGCTGAGCCACCACCAGTAGATTTTGATCTATTATATGCTGTTACTAGTTTGTATTTGCCTAGATATATGTATTGAATTAATTCATTCGTCAGCCAGGTTTCTGCGGAACACACGAAATACGGCATGTGCTCAGCCATTAGTAACTCCAGTTGAAGTGTTGTATTTTGAATACTTTGAACATTTAAAAAGAATATCAAATTTATAGGGGTACGGGATGCTTAGTCCTTCACTGATAGATTTTTATTAAATGACTTTACATGAGGGTATTGACTTACCGGGACGTTTTTCTAGTCTTAATAAAAAACGATTTAAACAGGTGTTTCTAGGCCAAGTCTCTGGTTTCATAATGTCATCGAGGTATTCAATTGGCACAGTTACCTGAAATGAAGAGTATTCATCAGGGTGCTTCGACGTGAGTTTTTTTACCTGTGACATTTTTTATTAATTAGATAATCTGTTAAATCCTTTGTAGTTAAATCTCGCTGCAACCGCAAAACGTGTAGCTGGTAATATCTGGAAGCAGCTTTTATTTGTGTACTTTCATCATTTGTTCCCTGTATAACATTTGATGTTCGATATCTCCTCTTCTACATTTTGCCGCGAAATATTACTCCACATCATTAATGAATTTTTGAAAACCAAAACGAACCTTCACACAAAACCAACTAACCCAAATCGAAGAGAGCTTTGCTAAGAATAATTCCAGCGATTTCTTTGGAACCTTCAAGCAGACACTCAGAAAATACGCTCCGCCAAGCCTCCACTTCAGAGACTCACAAGGCAACCCCGCTTATAACGACAAGGACAAATGCCACCTTTTGGCTCAGTACTTTAAAAATCTACTCAACTGTGACCCACCCAGCGAAGACTTCGACTATAAACAAACCACACTAAACCCGGACCCGCTTCCCCCTTCATTGGAAAAAGTTGGTCAGATCATTCAACTTCTTAAGAATAATAAGGCAGCTGGAGAGGACTCTATCGTTGCTGAACTTTGGAAAGGTGCTGCAAACAATGCCGTGCGCAAGCAAACCGAGATCATCGAGGACATTTGGGAAACAGAGAAATTAGACTCCGCTGCACGAAAAGAGAAAAAGAGATTTTACTGATCTAAACAACTACCGTGGAATTTCTCTTATCCCAGTAACATACAAGATTTTCTCGAAGGCGTTACAAACAAGGGCAGAAAATCAGTTGGATAGTTAACTGGGAGAATACCAGGGGGGCTTCAGGAAGACCCGGTCCTGTGTTGAACAGATCCTCAATCTTAGAACTATACTTGCATATTCCAAGGTAAGAATCCGCAAGGTGGTCGTCACCTTTGTTAATTTTAGGAAGGCCTACGATTCCATTGATAGAGAAACGCTTAACAAAGTACTACAGGAACTAGGACTAGACAACAAAACCCGCAGACTCATCCTCGAAACTTTGACCAACACCCATTCCAAAGTTAAATTTAGAGGCGAGATTTCAGAAAGCTTCGAAATAAAAACTGGAGTGAGACAAGGAGATGGACTTTCCCAACTTCTCTTCAACTGTGTCCTTGAGAAGGTTATGAGAGAATGGCGCAAGGAACTGAACAATTTGGGTACTCAGAGTAGTATCTACCTGGGACGTAAGAACGATGGACGGTTTAAGGATGGCCTGGCCTTTGCAGATGAATTGGCACTGTTTGCTGATTCTCTTGAGATGGCAACAATGCAGGTAAACTGCTTTAGAAAACAGGCTGCCAAAGTGGGTCTTCAAGTGTCGCTGGAGAAAACAGATTTCTTCCCCAACATAAGAGAAGCAAACAGAGAGATGTTACTAGAACAGGGAAACATCAAGAGGACAGAGAAATTTAAGTATCTCGGCGAATGGATTGAACCCAACTTATCAGAAAGAGCATCATTTTCCAAGAGAGTCAACCAGTTAGAACTAGCCTATCGACTGACTAAGAACACTTACAATAAGAAATGCCCGTCACGCAACCTGAAACTTAAGCACTACACATCAGTCTTACGACCAGAAGCCCTGTATGCCATGGAGTGTCTTTCCTTGAACCGAAGAGGTTTAGTAGAGAAATTGGATATCAGAGAGAGGAGAATCCTCAGGAAGATCCTAGACCCGGTAAAGGAAGATGTGGAATTCTGAGCTCTACGAACATATTGAGATGCTCTCTGACTGTGCAAGGAAAAGAAGGGTAGCTTTCAATGGTCATTTTGCAAGATTGCCTCCAAACCGACTAAGCAACCGTCTGTTCACCTTCTGGCAAAACAAGAAGGTTCGTACCAGTTAGTTGACAGAAACCGAGAAGGATATTAAAGAACTGGGAATAACAGATCTCCAAAACAGACAGTCTGTGCGAGGCACCCTGAAGGAAGTCCGTCGATTTCAGGAAAAAAACCCCTAGGAAAGGTACCTCCTGGACAGGAGGGAAAAAGGAGTTACACCGGCAGAAGATGCGACAATACTGGGCAAGGGTCAAGGCCCAACAGTTGAACAAGCGTAGTCCAAAGTTGGCCTATTCGAAAGAAGAAGACGAAGAACGTTTGAAAACACTTCTACTTCCACAAATACCGGATGAAAAGAGAGGGTTAATACCAGGTAAAGGTACACGAGAGTAGCTACTTAATGCCCGACAGATCATTGTGAGAGCGAGGGAACACAACTTAAAATTATAATTGTGTTTCGTGGACTATACGAAAGCGTTCGACTCTGTGAACTGGTCACTTCTGTGGAGAGTGATGGTTGAAATGGGTGTTCTCAAGCATCTGATATTTTTAATTAAGAGACTCTACCAACACAATAACGCCAAGGTCAGAACAGGACAAGCAGTGTCCAGAGCTTTTAACCTTTCCGGAGCCTTGCTACAAAAAATTACGTTTTATGCCGCCTGGGGTAATTATGATACCCCACTGAAATACTATCAGAACTTATTGAAATTTGTTTCTATAGACTTCTCCATGTTGATTTGTGTGAATGCATATATCAGCTAGAATATCTTCATTTATAAAACACTGGAACGCGTCTTTTATTGAAGTAAGAACCATGCTAAAACAAATTTATCAATTGACCTGTTTCTTTTGCAAATGTATACTCACCTATTATTTTGCAAACCTTCGCGACAATTTAGCATAATAGGGGCTATGTGCCTTGTAGCTGCAGGTGGTTGCGTTTGCCATTCATAACCTGATTTTGACTTTAGTATTTCCCCAATTGTCTCAAAAATTGCATTTTCGTCTTTATTTTCAAGTGCTGTAATTTCAACTACAACTGTTTCTCGTTTTTCACATTGTCGGTATTTTCAAATTCACTATCACTGATCTCGATTTCATATTCACTATTGTCACTTTCTTCTAAAATTCTGCGTAATTCCTCATCAGTATAATATTTACGTCGCGCCATTCCCTAATTCACACAAACTTACTACCACAAAGCAAAGTAGATACTAACACTAACCTAAAATGAGAATTTGTTCACATATTCAGCCAATCAGCGACAGATGAGACATAAATTGTGTACGTACTATTTCAATACACTGCAGACCATGCGGGGTAACAGAAGTACCCCACATAATTAATTTCAGTTTTTCGTGCAAAATTTGAAATTGAATTGATTATTTTTTTAGAAAAGGGTTATACGGTTATACGTTTTAGGATTACCTGGAGGGAAAAAATATATAAAAAAAGTTGCAAAGTTATTTAAAAAAAACGCATCTGGGGTACCCAAAATACCCCGCTCGGCCACGGAAAGGTTAAGATGCTTACTCTTGCACCTCCTTTACAACATATATAGCGAATACAGCAAGAGGAAAGTCCTTGGCGCTTGGGAAGTTGGAATATTGGAAGAACAAAAATAAGTAACCTGAGGTATGCGGGTGTCGTCCGTCTTGATTATTGCAGCAGACGAAGAACAACTGATAAACATAATGGACAAATTAGAGAACTATTGTAAAGAATATGGTTTAAAAATCAACAAAACAAAAACCAAAGTAATGATCATCGATCGATCCAATGACACAATCCAATATCAAAAACGTTGCGAGATATGATGTCGTGGATAAGTTTGTATACCTGGGATCGTTGATACCCAAAAATGGAGGCTATTCAGAGGAAATAAAGAGAATATTGGCAATGGCCAGATCAGCAACAAATAAACTCATAAAAATATGGAGAGATCAAACCACTACAAAAACAATGAAATGCTGACCAATTCCTTAATCTTCCCAATTGGTGTTTACTCCGCTGAAACATGGACACTAAAGAAAACCGATCAAAAAAGAATTGAAGCCTTATTTAGCCGAATTATGGGTGTACAGACGAATCCTAAGAGTGTCATAGGTGGAACACAGAACAAACGCCTCTGTTCTGGAAGAACTAAAAATCAAAAAGCATATACTAAACCAAATCAATAGAGCATATCTCAGTTACTTTGGCCACGTTAGCCAGTTATCTAGAAGAACAGGTGAGATGGAAAACCTCGTGGTCGAGGGTAAAGTTGAGGGAAAAAGACCTAGAGGACGGTCTCTAATGAGATGGACCGACAGATTAAAAGAAATGACGGGACACTCAATGCACGAGGCAATTCATCTAGAGCATTATATTGAAACGCATGGAAACAACAAATTCAAACACATACCGAAAATAGTATCACTACACCCTCCAGAGGGTAAAAAGACTGAGAAAGATCTCCTCTTCTTGTATCGTTGTGTTTCCCAATTCTCGTTGTTATTATTTATTTTTACTGTTGTTCTATAATTCCGCTTACTATTTCTGTTATTGCTTTTTTTCGCAAGTGCGCCCATCCTTGACATAGTTTGCCTTTTTCTCTTTATCGGGCCGATTAATAGAGCCACTATCAAAGATATCCGCTGTAGCTCGCACAATTTGTGTTAATTTATGCGGTTATGTTATTTTATATATTATGTTATGTTATTTAACACTTGGAATTTAACACGCAGTGACTCCCTGATTTTAGTAGATTTTCATTTTTTTATGTTAATATTTTAATTTGTTTAGTTAAATCAGCAATTACAAGCAATAACATACAGGGGCTCGATTTCTTTTTTAATTATACCCGATATAAGAAAATCTCTCAAAATTAAGGCTTTCGAGAAAAGTTTCGAAATAAAAAAAATATTTCGAACTGTTTAGTTGAAGGGATGTTGGATCTTAATTCTCTTGCCATTGTTACTTGTAATAGGTAGAAAAACTTCATTACTTTAACCTCACTTTAACTTTAAAATTCAATAGCTTCTCGGACGTCCACTCTCGCTGAACGAAGACTCAAGACATCATATACAGTGATGGAGAAAGAGAGAGAGAGTGAGAGAGAGAGAGAGAGAGAGAGAACGGGTTTTACCATTTTCCGAACTGAAGACCTTCTTTTTCTTCTTAGACTGCCCTATCAGTTGCGGATGTTGGCGATTAGCATCCATTTACTAAGGCAAAGGATAAAACATTTGCCAACCTTCTTAAAGCCGTGATACAAGAAGAAACGCCGAATCCTCAGTCTCCATATAGTGGGATTGGAGAAAATATATCCGGAGAATTATTACTTGAGATTAAAAGTAAAAACATCCAACCTGAAAGAGCAAATAGCCTAAAAACTGCCAGATATAAATGTTCGTACGAAAAATATAGACACAGTAATACACAATAAAGACATCGACGCCATTACGACCTCGGCAGAAATAAAGCCTCATTGTCTTAAAAATTGCCTGAACCATATATCTTCATCTGCAACACAAACGGTCAGCGAGCTGACACAGCGTCATGTCCTGACGGTGGAGGAAAGGTGGGCAATATCACAAAAATGATTCTAATACTACAGAAAAATACTGCAAGATGCTTCAAAAGACAAGAAATCGAGACAAAATACAACACAAAAAAATGAAATAACAAATTAATTAATTCGTGTATCCATCCTCTCCCTCAAATGCGCAAACAAGGGCACTCACTGTACAGTCAATGTACATACCCCAATCAACCAAGACAACAGACGCAATCCAGATAGAACTGATAAATGAACCAACCGTAACGGAAAACGATTGGTGGATCTGTGTAGGACTTTTGGGTTGCTCATGAAGTCTACAGCCTTCAAATACTTGCCAAAGAAGCAGAAGACTTGGCTTTCACCTAATACAAACCTGGGTGAATTCCAGATAGATCATGTGGCCATTTCAGGAAAATCTCAAAAGGAAATACAAAACGTGAAGGTACTAAGAAGCGCCAATCTGGTCTCAGACCACTACCTCTCGAAGATCAAAATAAGACTCGAGCCTAGAAACACTAGATTACACAGAACTCCCAAAATGGTAAGATTAGACGTAGAGCTACTCAAGAACAGTCAAGCAGTAAGTCAGAGACTGAACAATACAGATCTAAACGGCTGGGACCAATTAAACTCTTGTCAAGGCGGCCAATGAACTCGCCCTCTCGCTAGAAGAAGGTAGCATCCGTGGTGGACTGAAGACTGTGTCAATGCAATAGCCTAAAGACAGACAGCCTGGGTGAAGTGGAATTCTAAAAAGACCAAGGAAAATAATTTTTTGGAACAAAGAAAGGTCACTGCCTAGATAATTCGAAGAACCAAACGAACCTTCACATAAAACCAACAAACCCAATTCGAAGAGAGCTTTGCTAAGAATAACTCCAGAGATTTCTTTGGAACCTTCAAGCAGACTCAGAAAATACGTTCCGCCAAGCCTCCACTTCAGCGACTTACAAGGCAAACTGGCTTATAACGACAAGGACAACTGCCACCTGTTGGCTCGGTACTTTAAAAATCTACCCAACTGTGACGCACCCAGCGAAGACTTTGACTATAAACCAACCACACCAAACCCGGACTCGCTGCGCCCTTCATTGGAAGAAGTGGGCCAAATCATTCAACTTCTGGAGCTGGAGAGGACTCTATCGTTGCTGAATTGTGGAAAGGTGCTGGAAACAATGCCGTGCGCAAGCTAACCGAGGTACTCCAGGACATCTGGGAAACAGAGAAATTACCACCCGATCTGAAATTAATTCTGATCCATCTGCTTCAGAAAAAGGGAGATTTTACTGATCTAAACAACTACCGTGGAATTTCTTTCGTCCCGGTAACATACAAGATTCTCACGAAGGCGTTCCAAACAGGGCAGAAAATCAGCTGGATAGTCAACTGGGAGAATACCTGGGGGGGCTTCAGGAAGACCCGATCCTGTGTTGAACATATCCTCGATCTTAAAACTGTACTTGCATACTCCGATATGAGAAACCGCAAGGTGGTCGTCACATTTGTTGATTTTAGTAAGGCCTACGATTCCATTGATAGAGAAACGCTTAAAAATTCATCCAGGAACTAGGGCTAGACAATAAAACCCGCGGACTCATCCCAGAAACTTTGACCAACATCCATTCCAAGGTTAAATTTAGAGGCGAGATTTCAGAAAACTTCGAAATAAAAACTAGAGTGAGACAAGGAGATGTACTTTCCCAACTTCTCTTCAACTGTGTCCTTGAAAATGTTTTGAGAGAATGGTGCAAGGAACTGATAAATTTGGGTGATCAGAGTGGTATCTACCTGGGACGTAAGAATGATGGACTGGTTGTAGATTGCCTAGCCTTTGCAGATGACATGGCACAGTTTGCTGATTCTCTTGAGATGGTGACAATGCAGGTAAATTGCCTCAGAAAATAGGCTGCCAAAGTGGCTCTGCAAGAGTCGCTGTAGAAAACAGAATTCTTCACCAACATCAGATATGCAAACAGAAAAATGTTACTAGAGCAGGGAAACATCAAGAGGACTGAGAGATTTAAGTATCTCGGCGAATGGATTGAACCTTATCAGAAAGAGCATCATTATCCAAGAGAGTCAACAAATTAGAACTGACTGACTAAGAACACTTACAACAAGAAATGCCTGTCACGCAACCTGAAATTTAAGCACTATACTTCAGTCTTACGTCCAGAAGCCCTCTCATGGAGTGCCTTTCCTTAACCCGAAGAGGTCGGGTAGAGAAATTGGAAATCACAGAGAGGAGAATCCTCAGGAAGATCCTAGGCCCGGTAAAGGAAGATGGGGAATTCCGAAGGCGACATAACTCTGAGCTTTACGAACATTTTGAGCTCTCTGGCTGTGCAGCGAAAAGATGGGTAGATTTCTATGACCACATTGCAAGATTGCCTCCAAATCGGCTAACCAACCGTCTGTTCACCTTCTGGCAAAGCAAGAAGGTTCGTACCATCTAGTTGACAGAAACCGGGAGGGATATTAAAGAACTGGGAATAACAGATCTCCGAAACAGACAGTCCGTGAGACGCACCCTGAAGGAAGTTCATGGATTTCAGGAAAAAACCCCGAAGGAAAGGTACCCCCTGGGCAGAAGAGAGAAAGGAGTTACACGGGCAGAAGATGTGACAATACTGGGCAAAGATTAAAGCCCAACAGTTGAACAAGCGTGCTCCAAAGTAGACCTATCCGAAACAAGAAGAAAAAGAAATTAATTAATTTATCCATCACTACGAGGTCATGCGATAAGCGGTTCCAGAGTACATGGATGCGTTCCAGGAAACGCCCTCAAAAAAATACTCTAGGCCTTGAGGAAGATGGCAAACACTCTTCCGCTCAGCAAAGGAACCCTCCTTACTTCAAGGGCTGTGGATCATTGATGTAAAAGAGAAAGATGTGCCATTAGGCCCACTACTTAAATGAAGAAGAGTTGCAATCCTTGAATCCTATCCAGATCCTGAAATTCTTAAGGAATCGGAACTACAGGAGGTACTCTAAATGGGCAAGTATACCAACAATTAGAGGAGGAGGATGGATGAATATCTTTTTTATTAAAGCATTATACTTAGCTGATCAATTTATGATCAGCCAACCATGCCAGATTCTAATTCTCATATCTACCTAGATTGTTTGTTTCCAGTTATAATCTTGTTTAAGTAATTTGCACACAGCATAAAGTGGTGATTGTAAAATGTATAAGATAACTTAATCTCAGAATTACCATGCCCATTGTTATTGAAACAAGTAAACATATAAAAAATTTTATGTTGTCATAATCTAAAATATATATTTATTTTTGCTTCAATTAGAAATAAGTAAATAAAATTTAAACAATAAGAAATAAAAAAGAGGCTGTTCTCCATTGTAAATAAAATCAATGTTTTTAATTCGTTATTGCTCATAAGCAATCTTTCTTCAATTTTACACGATGTTTAAATTAGTTCTAACGCTATGTCTCCTTCACGTACTCATACACTTCACGTATTCATACACCGGCTGGGAAGAAGCTAATCCCATTGCAGGTAATGTAAAAATAATATACAAAAAATATTATGTTTCAAAAAATAAAAGTATATAAAAAGATAAGCTATTAGAAGGCTATTAAGGACGATTTTTTTTTGTTTCAAGAACCTGGAACTTGTGTATCAAAACATTATAACCTTGGATCTATGAAATATGGTGAAACTAAAAATGTTCCAAATAGATGTGAATTGGCTAATTGTAAAAAGGATGGAAAAATTATTTATTTCGGGTAATATTTTTTTAAATCTTATAAGATTTTGAATATCAAAGTTTTATTTTTAGGTGTAGTCCCATTGTAATATCAGACAAAAATTGTAAATTTGTTGAACCGGATAGAAATGCTCCTTATCCCCAATGCTGTAAAAGAAAATTTACATGCGATTAAATAGGAATTGTGGATAGTTTCTTTCTCATAGAAATATATTATTAAAAAATATTATCTGTATATGTTAAAAAACTACAGTTTCTAATCAATCAAATATTTGATATTTGAACCGAATTTAAATTTCATGAGGGAATATGCATGAAATTTAAATTCGGTTCAAATATTTTTCTCCGAATTTTTATTGACCGTACATTTGAACTAAACCGTTATTTTTGTAATTAATATCTTTTGAAATACTTAAAATTAATATAGCATGCAATTTAAACGAGGGCAATTCAAATTTGTAAAACGCAACACCATTGGTTAAAACGTTTTCTTGGGCTTCAAGTTCTTGTGGTCTTTATAATTGGCTGAGCGACCAGGGCACTCCTTTCTCTCGACTTATATAGGTGTTTTTCTTGTCGGAACCCGTTGTAATTCTTTTCCTTCTGTTAATGTTGTTAGTAGTTTAAATGCCAATCTAGCTCAAATATTAGTGTCTAATAATCTTTAAAATGTGCAACGAAGAGACACTTGGAAAGAAGAACCGCTGGGAAAACCCTTTCTTGAGGGAAAAAGCCCTAAAAAGAACTCCAAAAACTACAATAGACCCAACAAACGACGTACCGCCAAAAGATGACAAACAAATAGCACCAATTGGCAATTACAATAAGGTCAGCTTGCTTCACCGGTGAAAATCCTCAACAGGATTTCACATCCCCGACTGAAAAAAACAGAAATATAAAAATTGCACAAATTCTAACGCATTCCAGAGAGCAATAAAAACAATAGATAGTTCAATTTTGAAGGTGAGTGCAAGAGCCCACGAATTGAAATGGCTTATCATAGCTAACACATACACTAAAATAGAAGTTAAAAAGCAGCAGAAGAGTTATTTTATCTCATAGCCTCCATGGGCCTCAAAACACAAAACAAAATTAAATAATAAATTAACTAATTCATCCATCACTCCGAGGTTATGCGATAAGCGGTTCCTGAGTGCACGGATGCGTTCCAGGAAACGCCATAAAAAAAGGAACACCCTAGGCCTTGAGGAGGATGACAATTAAATATTCTTTATCTCAGCAGAGGAATCCCCCATTATCTCAAGGACTGCGGAACATTGGTCTGAAAGAGAAAGATATATCATTGGGTTCAATACGTAAATGAAGAGAAGTTGCAATCCTTGAATCCCACCCAGATCCTGAAATTCATAGAGGAATCGGGACTAGAAGAGGTACTCTAACGGGGTAATTATACCAAATTAGAGGTAGAGAATGGATGGATCTAATTTTTATTAAAGCATTATACTTAGCTGATCAGCCAAGCGTGCCAGAGTAAAATTCTCAAATCTGCCTAGACTGCTTTTTTTCCAGTTATTATCTTATTAAAGTAAATTACACACAACATAACCAAGTGATTGTACAATGCATAAGATAGTGAAACAAGTAAACATATAAAATTTAGTATGATGTGATAATCTAAAATGTTTATTTATTTTTGTTTGAATTGGAAATAAGTACTTAAAATTGAAACAATAAGAAAAGGAAAAGAGGTTGATCGCCATTCTTAATAAAGTCAATGTTTTTAATTCGTTATTGCTCTTAAGTAATCTTTCTTCAGTTTTACACGATGTTTAAGTTAGTTCTAACGCTACGTCTTCTTCACGTGCCCATAGACTTCATTTCTGGGAATTATCGAATCCAACGCAGATAATATAAAAATAATATATAAAAAAATTCAAAAAATAAAAGTATATAAAAATTGACTTAAGATAAGCCATTAGAAGACTATTAAGGACGAATTGTTTTTGTTTCAAGAACCTAGAATTTGTTTATCAATATTTAATAACTTTGGACATATCTATGAAATAAGGTGAAACTAAAAATGTTCCAAATGAATGTTCATTGGCTGATTGTGGTAATGGTGGAGCAATATTTTACTACTGGTAATATTTTTATAACCTTTGTAAGATTTTGAATATCAAAGTTTTATTTTTAGGTATAGTATTGTTACTATACCAATAAATTGTAAATTAGTAGAATTGTAAAGAGAAATATACATGCGATTGAACAGGAATTGTGGATAGTTTCTTCCTCATAAAATTATATAATTTAAAAATATTATCTCTATAAGTTAAAAAATTATAGTTTCTAATCTATTGCTACTTAAGCTAATGGCTACATACATTTCTTTTATTAATGATTTGATATATTTAATATGCAGTGTTCCAACATTTTAAGATGTCTATTCTATTTACCTCTTCTAGTAATCTGAAAGTATCCTTCAATCAGATATAAGTAAAACCTTAATCAAAACTCTAGTTTATTGAGAACCAATTGCAAAAGTTGAAGTGTGGCATTGGAATTAACCTCCCGTATTAAAATTAAAAGTAAAATTTCTTTAGGCGCGACTTATTTTATATTTCGGAAATAACGTTGACTGACGCAAATAAGATTAAGTTGAGTAATATCTACATAGATGTCCAACATTTTAACAGCTCCAACGTTTTGACATTTCTCAACTTTGAAAAAATGAAAACCTACTTTAAGCGTGACTTCAAGGTCTGGCGGAAAACGTTACGTAAAGTCTACATTCTGCTATGATAAGCCATTTCTATTTGTGGGCTCCTGCACTCACCTTCCTAATTGTACTATCTAGGTCTTTATTGCTCTCTGGCATGCGTTAGTTCTTATGCAATTTTTCCATTTCGGGTTTCGGGTTTTTTCAGTCGGCGATGTGAAATTCTGTTAGAGATTTTCGCCGCAGTAGGAAGCTCTAATTTTATTGACATTTGTTTGTCACATTTTGGCGGAACGTCGTTTGTTGGGTCTACCGTAGTTTTTGGAGTTCTTTTTAGGGCTTCTCTTTTCAGCAATGGGTTTTTCTAGCGGTTCTTCTGTCCAAGTGTTTCTTGTTATGTCCTTTGTTGTATCTCCATCTTAAAGATTATTATTATACACAGTAATGTTTGAGCTAGATTAGCAAAGACATTTAAACTACTAACAACATTAGCAGAAGGCAAAGAAACGATGAAGTAATATTTTACGACAAGAAAAAAAGGAAAACACCTCTCTCTCTCTCTATATATATATATAAATATATATATATATATATATATATATATATATATATATATATATATATATATATATATATAATATATATATATATATATAATATATATATATATATATATATATATATATATATATATATATATATATATATACGAAGATAGTTTTTTAATGACTAGATAATTAAACAAACAACGTAGTATATTTTCAACCATGAAAATATCTATACGTTTAATGAGGGTGTAGTCAAAACTTGGGTCGGTAAAAAGAAACTCTTTGTTATATAATCGAGCTTTTGGGAATGTGTATTCCCTTTCTCAAGACATCTAAAAATAATTTATTTGTTAGTTACACCTACATGTTTTTTAAGATGGTTTTTAAACTTGTTACTAACGCGAGGTTGATCATAAACAGCAGCTTCATGAAACACCGGACAAAATTCAACTACATTGAAAAAGGCATAACACCTCACAAAACAAAATAAGATATATTATAATAAGGATTATTTTATTATGAATAATAATAAAATTGTTGAAAGTCTAGAGTGAATATCAAAAGAGACAATTAATCACTATTCGTTAACTCTAGAAAAACAAGACAAAACCTCCTAATTCATGAAATCTTCGTCACTTTTGGCACAGGTTGTTCTGTGTGAGCCGTTTCGCTGCGTCAAAGCAAGTGACATGAAACGGTCAAGGCCAAAGATGTCAGGGGCTGAAGGCCAAACAGATAACGGGGATTTAGATGTTTTGTGAGTAAGGAGGTAATTCCGACTCCATGGATATACGAGACAAAGCGTTGTCAATGCTTGACGAACAAGAGACAGTGAACGTAATATCTGCCAGGTGGTTGACAGTATTAGAATCTTCTGTAGAGAATAGGCAATCAACGTATATTAACCAATTTGATGGGAGACCTTTGCGTGAACAGTACCTGAACAGGACTGTCGATAGTTCAGCTTGTGTTTTTACCTGGTACCTAGATGTCATAGGCCAGGAGTATCCTACTCTAGCGAACTGGTTGCTACCTGGCCAGTCCTGCAGTCTTGTTACAGCGTCTGCTTGGGAACTACATGAAGTTCCATCGAGTGTTTCTTGTATGGTAACGAATATGGGGTTTTTGTTTAGTTCCCACATTCGGACACGTTGCATGCGGAAAGCAACGGCGTTGTTAGTTATATTCGTCTGTTTTTGGAAGGCCTTAAAATTATAAAAGTTGATTATAAAAGTAGAAAAATAAAATTTATAATAAGAGAGTTAAGCCCTCATGTTTTATAATAAAACAGATTACAAAACAAAATTGAATTAACAAAATTAATTACTTAACAAAAAACAAAAATTAAAACGTGTGCTCCAACATGGTGCCACGGTGATGAAAACGGAAATGTACTAGCTTTTTTTAATAAATGGTATTTAAATCTTTTAAGTGGATTGTGCGCAATCCCGGTAACTGAAACTGATTTATAATGCGCATGTACCCGCACACGGGTGTTTGAGAAAAGAATATACAAGCTGATTTTTTGCCACCAACAGATTGATTGCATTAAAATGAATTTAAATGAATTGAGAACATCTACAGAAAAGGCTTTTATTTATCGAAACAGCAGTCAACAGCATGATCATGAAAACACACGATTACGTCTTATGAACGAGATAGAAATTGATGTTCTAGTTTTAGTATGTAATCATAGATAATGCTAAGATTGTTAACATCAGTTTTCTTGTTCATACTATTTTCTTCGCCCTTGATATAAAACATTTCCTTAAAATTGTTTTATGGTAATTTCTTTCCGTGCATTCCTTCTATGAATTGTAATAAAATGTATATAGGACAAACTTCTAGGTGTTTGTCGGGACGCATTACGTCTCACAAAAGTGATTGAATACTAGATACAGTATCATGTGCCCTGTCGGAACATGTAATTATGAACCTACATTCAATGGATTTTGGCAAGGTGAGAGTGTTATGCACGGAAAGAAATTACCATAAAACAATTTTCAAGGAAATGTTTTATATCAAGGGCGCAGAAAATAGTATGAACAAGAAAACTGATGTTAAAAATCTTAGCATTATCTATGATTACATACTAAAACTAGAACATCAATTTCTATCTCGTTCATAAGGCGTAATCGTGTGTTTTCATGATCATGCTGTTGACTGCTGTTTTGATAAAATAAGCCTTTTCTGTAGATTGTCTCAATTCATGTAAATTCATTTTAATGCAATCAATCTTTTGGTGGAAAGAATCAGCTTGTATATTCTTTTCTCAAACACCCGTGTGCGGGTACATGCACATTATAAATCAGTTTCAGTTACCGGGATTGCGCACAATCCACTTAAAAGATTTCAATACAATTTATTAAAAAAAGCTAGTCCATTTCCGTTTTCATCACCGTGGCACAATGTTGGAGCACACGTTTTCATTTTTGTTTTTTGTTAAGTAATTAATTTTGTTAATTCAATTGTGTTCTATAATTCCGCTTACTATTTCTGTTATTGCTTTTGTTCGCAAGTGCGCCCATCCTTGACATAGTTGCCTTTTTCTCTTTATCTGGCCGATTAATAGAGCCACTATCAAAGATATCCGCTGTAGCTCGCACAATTTGTGTTGATTTATGCGGAACACTTTCACACGCAGTGACACCCTGATTTTAGTAGATTTTCATTTTTTTCTGTTAATATTTTAATTTGTTTAGTTAAATCAGCAATTAAAACATACAGGGGCTCGATTTCTTTTTTAATTATACCCGATATAAGAAAATCTCTCAAAATTAAGGCTTTCGAGAAAAGTTGTTAATATTTCGAACTGTTTAGTTGAAGGGATGTTGGATCTTAATTCTCTTGCCATTGTTACATGTAATAGGTAGAAAAACTTCATTACTTTAACTTCACTTTAACTTTACAATTCAATTGCTTCTCGGACGTCCACTCTCGCTGAATGAAGACTCAAGACATCATATACAGTAATGGAGAAAGAGAGAGAGAGAGAGAGCGAGAACGAGATAGATAGAGAAGGAGAGAAGGAGAAGGAGATGGAGAGAGAGAGAGAGAGAGAGAGAGAGAGAGAGAGAGAGATAGAACGGGTTTTACCATTTTCCGAACTGAAGACCTTCTTCTTCTTAGACTGCCCTATCAGTTGCGGATGTTGGCGATTAGCGTCCATTTACTAAGGCAAAAGATAAAACATTTGCCAAGCTTCTTAAAGCCGTGATACAAGAAGAAACGCCGAATCCTCAGTCTCCATATAGTGGGATTGGGGGAAAAATATCCGGAGAATTATTACTTGAGATTAAAAGGAAAAACATCCAACCTGAAAGAGCAAATAGCCTAAGAACTGCCAGATATAAATGTTCGCACGAAAAATATAGACACAGTAATACACAATAAAGACATCGATGCCATTACGATCTCGGCAGAAATAGAGCCTCATTGTCTCAAAAGTTGCCTGAACCATATTGCTTCATCTGCAATACAAACGGTCAGCGAGCTGACACAGCGTCATGTCCTGACGGTGGAGGCAAGGTGGGCAATATCACAAAAATGATTCAAATACTACAGTTAAATATTGCAAGATGCTTCAAAAGACAAGAAATCGAGCTAAAATACAACACACAAAAATTAAATAATAAATTAATTAATTCGTGTATCCATCCTTCCTCTCAAATTCGCATACAACGGCTAGAGTATAGTCAATGTACATACCCTAATCAACCAGGGCAACAGACGTAATCAAGACAGAACTGATTAACGAACCAACCATAACGTAGAACGATTGGTGGATCTGTGTAGGACTTTTGGGTTGCTCATGAAGTCTTCAGCCTTCAAATACTTGCCAAGGAAGCAGAAGACTTGGATTTCACCTAATACCAACCTGGGTGAATTCCAGATAGATCATGTGGCCATTCCACGAAAATCTCAAAAGGAAATACAAAACGTGAAGGTACTAAGAAGCGCCAATCTGGTCTCAGACCACTACCTCTCGAAGATCAAAATAAGACTCCAGCATAGAAACACTAGATTACACAGAACCTACAAAATGGTAAGTTTTAACGTAGAGCTACTCAAGAACAGTCAAGAAGTAAGTCAGAGACTGAACAATACAGATCTAAGCAGCTGGGAACAACTAAACTCTTGTCAAGGCAGCCAATGAACTCGCCCCTCTCGCTAGAAGAAGGAAGCATCTGTGGTGGACTGAAGACTGTGACAATGCAATAGCCTAAAGACAGACAGCCTGGGTGAAGTGGAATTCTAAAAAGACCAAGGAAAATTGCCATAATTTTGTGGAACAAAGAAAGGTTACTGCCAACATAATTCGAAGAACCAAACGAACCTTCACACAAAACCAGAAAACCCAATTCGAAGAGAGCTTTGCTAAGAATAACTCTAGAGATTTCTTTGGAACCTTCAAGCAGACTCAGAAAATACGTTCCGCCAAGCCTCCACTTCAGCGACTTACAAGGCAAACTGGCTTATAACGACAAGGACAACTGCCACCTTTTGGCTCAGTACTTTAAAAATCTACCCAACTGTGACGCACCCAGCGAAGACTTTGACTATAAACCAACCACACCAAACCCGGACACGCTGCGTCCTTCATTGGAAGAAGTGGGCCAAATCATTCAACTTCTGGAGCTGGAGAGGACTCTATCGTTGCTGAATTGTGGAAAGGTGCTAGAAACAATGTCGTGCGCAAGCTAACCGAGGTACTCCAGGACATCTGGGAAACAGAGAAATTACCACCCGATCTGAAATTAATTCTGATCCATCTGCTTCACAAAAAGGGAGATTTTACTGATCTAAACAACTACCGTGGAATTTCTTTCGTCCCGGTGACATACAAGATTCTCAAGAAGGCGTTACAAACCAGGGCAGAAAATCAGCTGGATAGTCAACTGGGAGAATACCTGGGGGGCTTCAGGGAGACCCGATCCTGTGTTGAACATATCCTCGATCTTAAAACTGTACTTGCATACTCCGATATGAGAAACCGCAAGGTGGTCGTCACATTTGTTAATTTTAGTAAGGGCTACGATTCCATTGATAGAGAAACGCTTAAAAATTCATCCAGGAACTAGGGCTAGACAATAAAACCCGCAGACTCATCCCAGAAACTTTGACCAACATCCATTCCAAGGTTAAATTTAGAGGCGAGATTTCAGAAAACTTCGAAATAAAAACTAGAGTGAGACAAGGAGATACTTTCTCAACTTCTCTTCAACTGTGTCCTTCAAAAGGTTTTGAGAGAATGGTGCAAGGAACTGATAAATTTGGGTGATCAGAGTGGTATCTACCTGGGACCTAAGAATGATGGACTGGTTGTAGATTGCCTAGCCTTTGCAGATGACATGGCACGGTTTGCAGATTCTCTTGAGATGGTGACAATGCAGGTAAATTGCTTCAGAAAATAGGCTGCCAAAGTGGCTCTGCAAGTGTCGCTGTAGAAAACAGAATTCTTCACCAACATCAGATATGCAAACAGAAAAATGTTACTAGAGCAGGGAAACATCAAGAGGACTGAGAGATTTAAGTATCTCGGCGAATGGATTGAACCTTATCAGAAAGAGCATCATTATCCAAGAGAGTCAACAAATTAGAACTGACTGACTAAGAACACTTACAACAAGAAATGCCTGTCACGCAACCTGAAATTTAAGCACTATACTTCAGTCTTACGTCCAGAAGTCCTGTCATGGAGTGCCTTTCCTTAACCCGAAGAGGTCGGGTAGAGAAATTGGAAATCACAGAGAGGAGAATCCTCAGGAAGATCCTAGGCCCGGTAAAGGAAGATGGGGAATTCCGAAGGCGACATAACTCTGAGCTTTACGAACATTTTGAGCTCTCTGGCTGTGCAGCGAAAAGATGGGTAGATTTATATGACCACATTGCAAGATTGCCTCCAAATCGGCTAACCAACCGTCTGTTCACCTTCTGGCAAAACAAGAAGGTTCGTACCATCTAGTTGACAGAAACCGGGAGGGATATTAAAGAACTGGGAATAACGGATCTCCGAAACAGACAGTCCGTGAGACGCACCCTGAAGGAAGTTCATGGATTTCAGGAAAAAACCCCGAAGGAAAGGTACCCCCTGGGCAGAAGAGAGAAAGGAGTTACACGGGCAGAAGATGCGACAATACTGGGCAAAGATTAAAGCCCAACAGTTGAACAAGCGTGGTCCAAAGTAGACCTATCCGAAACAAGGAGAAAAAGAAACTAATTAATTTATCCATCACAACGAGGTTATGCGATAAGGGGTTCCAGAGTACATGGATGCGTTCCAGGAAACGCCCTCAAAAAAATACTCTAGGCCTTGAGGAAGATGGCAAACACTCTTCCGCTCAGCAAAGGAACCCCCATTACTTCAAGGGCTGTGGATCATTGATCTGAAAGAGAAAGATATGCCATTTGGCCCACTACTTAAATCAAGAAGAGTTGCAATCCTTGAATCCCATCCAGATCCTGAAATTCTTAAAGAAATCGGAACTACAGAAGGTACTCTAAATGGGGAAGTATACCAACAATTAGAGCAAGAGGATGGATGAATATCTTTTTTATTAAAGCATTATATTTAGCTGATCGATTTATTATCAGCCAAGCATGCCAGATTCTAATTCTCATATCTACCTAGATTGTTTGTTTCCAGTTATAATCTTGTTTAAGTAAACTGCACACAACATAAAGTGGTGATTGTAAAATGTATAACTTAAAAGGATAACTTAATCTCAAAATTACCATACCCATTGTTATTGAACAAGTAAACATAAAAAATTTTATGATGTGATAATCTAAAATATTTATTTTTGCTTGAATTAGAAATAAGTGAATAAAATTGAAACAATAAGAAATAAAAAAGAGGTTGTTCGCCATTGTTAATAAAATCAATGTTTTTAATTCGTTATTGCTCTTAAGCAATCTTTCTTCAATTTTACACGATGTTTAAATTAGTTCTAACGCTATGTCTCCTTCACGTACTCATACACTTCACGTATTCATACACCGGCTGGGAAGAAGCTAATCCCATTGCAGGTAATGTAAAAATAATATACAAAAAATATTATGTTTCAAAAAATAAAAGTATATAAAAAGATAAGCTATTAGAAGGCTATTAAGGACGATTTTTTTTTGTTTCAAGAACCTGGAACTTGTGTATCAAAACATTATAACCTTGGATCTATGAAATATGGTGAAACTAAAAATGTTCCAAATAAATGTGAATTGGCTAATTGTGAAGAGGATGGAAAAATTATTTATTTCGGGTAATATTTTTTTAAATCTTATAAGATTTTGAATATCAAAGTTTTATTTTTAGGTGTCATCCTAGTGAAGATATATCAGGCAATTGTAAATTTGTTGAACCGGATAGAAATGCTCCTTATCCCCAATGCTGTGAAGGAAAAATTACATGCGATTAAATAGGAATTGTGGATAGTTTCTTTCTCATAGTAATATATTATTAAAAAATATTATCTGTATATGTTAAAAAACTACAGTTTCTAATCAATCAAAAGGGAATATGTTCAAATATTTTTCTCCGAATTTTTATTGACCGTACATTTGAAGTAAACCGTTATTTTTGTAATTAATATCTTTTGAAATACTTACTAATTAATATAGCATACAATTTAATCGAGGGCAATTCAAATTTGTAAAACGCAACACCATTGGTTAAAACGTTTTCTTGGGCTTCAAGTACTTGTGGTCTTTATAATTGGCTGAGCGACCAGGGCACTCCTTTCTCTCGACTTATATAGGTGTTTTGCTTGTCGGAACCCGTTGTAATTCTTTTCCTTCTGTTAATGTTGTTAGTAGTTTAAATGCCAATCTAGCTCAAATATTAGTGTGTAATAATCTTTAAAATGGGCAACAAAGAGACACTTGGAAAGAAGAACCGCTGGGAAAACCCTTTCTTGAGGGAAAAAGCCCTAAAAAGAACTCCCAAAAATTACAATAGACCCAACAAACGACGTACTGCCAAAAGGTGACAAACAAATAGCACCAATTGGCAATTACAATAAGATCAGCTTGCTTCACCGGTGAAAATCCTCAACAGGATTTCACATCGCCGACTGAAAAAACCAGAAATATAAAAATTGCACAAATTCTAACGCATTCCAGAGAGCAATAAAAACAATAGATAGTTCAATTTGGAAGGTGAGTGCAAGAGCCCACGAATTGAAATGGCTTATCATAGCTAACACAGACACTAAAATAGAAGTTAAAAAGCAGCAGAAGAGTTATTTTCTTTCATAGCCTCCATGGGTCTCAAAAAACAAAACAAAATTAAATAATAAATTAACTAATTCATCCATCACTCCGAGGTTATGCGATAAGCGGTTCCTGAGTGCACGGATGCGTTCCAGGAAACGCCATAAAAAAAGGAACACCCTAGGCCTTGAGGAGGATGACAATTAAATATTCTTTAGCTCAGCAGAGGAATCCCCCATTATCTCAAGGACTGTGGAACATTGGTCTGAAAGAGAAAGATATACCATTGGGTTCAATACGTAAATGAAGACAAGTTGCAATCCTTGAATCCCACCCAGATCCTGAAATTCTTAGAGGAATCGGGGCTAGAAGAGGTAATCTAACGGGGTAATTATACCAATTTAGAGGTAGAGGATGGATGGATCTAATTTTTATTAAAGCATTATACTTAGCTGATCAGCCAAGCGTGCCAGAGTAAAATTCTCAGATCTGCTTAGACTGCTTCTTTTCCAGTTATTATCTTATTTAAGTAAATTACACACAACATAGCCTAGTGATTGTACAATGCATAAGATAACTTCATCTCAGAATTACCATAAACATTGTTAGTAAAACAAGTAAACATATAAAATTTAGTATGATGTGATAATCTAAAATGTTTATTTATTTTTGTTTGAATTGGAAATAAGTACTTAAAATTGAAACAATAAGAAAAGGAAAAGAGGTTGATCGCCATTCTTAATAAAGTCAATGTTTTTAATTCGTTATTGCTCTTAAGTAATCTTTCTTCAGTTTTACACGATGTTTAAGTTAGTTCTAACGCTATGTCTTCTTCACGTGCCCATAGACTTCATTTCTGGGAATTATCGAATCCAACGCAGATAATATAAAAATAATATATAAAAAAAATCAAAAAATAAAAGTATATAAAAATTGACTTAAGATAAGCCATTAGGAGACTATTAACGACGAATTATTTTTGTTTCAAGAACCTAGAATTTGTTTATCAATATTTAATAACTTTGGATCTATGAAATATGGTGAAACTAAAAATGTTCCAAATGAATGCTGATTGGCTGATTGTGGTAATGGTGGAGCAATATTTTACTACTGGTAATATTTTTATAACCTTTGTAAGATTTTGAATATCAAAGTTTTATTTTTAGGTATAGTATTGTTAATATACCAATAAATTGTAAATTAGTAGAATTGTTAAGAGAAATATACATGCGATTGAACAGGAATTGTGGATAGTTTCTTCCTCATAAAATTATATAATTTAAAAATATTATCTATGTAAGTTAAAAAATTATAGTTTTTAATCTATTGCTACTTAAGCTAATAGCTACATACATTTCTTTTATTAATGATTTGATATATTTAATATGCAGTGTTCCAACATTTTAAGATGTCTATTCTATTTACCTTGTCTAGTAATCTGAAAGTATCCTTCAATCAGATATAAGTAAAAAACTTAAAACTCTAGTTTATTGAGAACCAATTGCAAAAGTTGAAGTGTGGCATTGGAATTAACCTCCCGAATTAAAATTAAAAGTAAAATTTCTTTAGGTGCGACTTATTTTATATTTCGGAAATAATGTTGACTGACGCAAGTAAGATTAAGTTGAGTAATATGTCCAATATTATAGCTCCAACTTTTTGACATTTCTCAACTTTTATAAAGTGAAAACCTACTTTAAGCGTGACTTCATAGTAAGGTCTGGCGGAAACGTTACGGAAAGTCTACATTCTGCTATGATAATCCATTTCTATTTGTGAGCTCCTGCACTCACCTTCCTAATTGTACTATCTAGGTATCGCGCTAGATCTCTCTGGCTTGCGTTAAATCTTGTGCAATTTTTCCATTTCGGGTTTCGGGTTTTTTTCAGTCGGCGATGTGAAATTCTGTTGGGCATTTTCGCCGCTGTAGGAAGCTCTAATTTTATTGACATTTGTTTGTCACCTTTTGGCGGTACGTCGTTTGTTGGGTCTACCGTAGTTTTTGGAGTTCTTTTAAGGCTTGTCTCTTCAGGAATGGGTTTTTCTAGCAGTTCTTCTGTCCAAGTGTCTCATGTTATGTCCTTTTTTGTGTCTCCATCTTAAAGATTATTACATTATACATTTAATCTACTAACAACATTAGCAGAAGGAAAAGAAACGATGAAGTAATAATTTACGACAAGAAGAAAAGAAAACACCTCTATATATTTACATATATATATATATATATATATATATATATATATATATATATATATATATATATATTTATATATATATATATATATATATATATATATATATATATATGTTATTCCACACACATGTCTATCTAGATTTGTTTTGAAAAAACGAAATATAAAGTTTTAAATTTAAAGTCGCGTATCCAATATTCTAGAAAGTATAAACCAGTTTTAAAAAAGCGAAATGTTTCTAAACATTATTGTTTACTGGTATGTAATTTTTTATGTCTTAGAAATATTAATACTTAACTAAAAAAAGTCTATTACGTCTTGAAATACCTTTTTTGTAGGGAAAAGCCAAGAAAGTCCAACTTATAATCCAGGGAACTCAAAATTAAATACCAATAGTTTTGAAGGATGTTCAAAACAGGTTATGTCCAAACTTTAAAAATTATCTGATTCTACATACCTTTTTCTACATATTATTTCTTTTAATCAAATTCTACATAATATAATGGACCTTGCTTGACAACAATGATTTGTTGTTGTTTTTATTTCGCATAAACTTGTGCCTTGTACTAGCACCCTTTCAAAATCATTTTTTCCAAAAGATTGAAAAAAGATACATCCTAATTAAATTTATTATATTTTTCCAGAAATTTATTCAATGTGGATGGTTTTTGTCTTGTTTCAATATTTTTGATATTTAATTCAGCATTAAAAAATGAGGTTTCTGTTTATTATACATAAAAATAAATTTAAAAGGAACTGATTGAGATGTTGAAGATCATCGTACTTCTTTTTTGCTATAGATAACGGTCAATTCTAGGAATTTGTCAGTTCAACTGGACGTTGTTGTTGTGTTTGTCTCATTTTGTTTCTCCGAGTTGGAGACTCCCAAATGATACTAGAATCTTAATATTCACCCCAAAAAAGTTGCTTCTTTGCGCAAAAGTTGCTTCTTTCAACTGGACGTTGTTGTTGTGTTTGTCTCATTTTGTTTCTCCGAGTTGGAGACTCCCAAATGATACTAGAATCTTAATATTCACCAAAAAAGTTGCTTCTTTGCGCTACTTTTGTCGAGGTGATCTTCAATCAAATTCAAAGTGATTTTCAAACACCGTATTTCCCTTGTAGGGAAGAGGCATTTTTTATACGTTGGTTTCAAAACACCATCCCATCCATGATTTTCACAGACCTTGAGTGCACTCAACGACTTTGAACGGTGTTGGATTTATTGTGCTACTTTGAATCACATCCCTACACTCCGATGGAACTTTTACGTAGCTTTTTTGATCAATTAACCCCATATCTTTATCACGTTCAAGGTATAAATGACTTCTCACTGGAAATAATACCTTAAGAGAATCATACCTCTTCTTGTGACTGAGGCTGCGATGTGCATTACCCCAATGCGCCTGCGCGACATGGCCTAACGTGGTTCTTACCGTCATAGTATTCAGGACTTACGTTGTTTTTCCCCTGGATATCTATTTTATAATGTCAGTTTTATAGGGTCTAATAAGCTTTTTTCCCAATCTTATTCAGTAGAATGTAAAGTTCATTTCTAATACTAACAAATGGCACCACCAGTTTAAGATTGAAAAAAAATGGACTTCCGTGGTTTTTTGTCTGTACACTTAACTAGACTAAACAGGCTAAACAAGAAGGTTCGTACTACTTGGTAGAGAAGGATATTAAAGAACTGCGAATAATAGATCTCCAAAACAGACAGTCTGTGAGACGGACCCTGAAGGAAATCCGTGGATTTCAGGAAAAACCCCGAAACAAAGAAACCCCCTGGATCTGAAGAGGGAAAGGAGTTACAACGGCAGAAGATGCGACAATACTTGGCAATAATCAAAGCCCAACAGTTGAACAAGCTTGGTCCAAAGTAGACCTATCCGAAACAAGAAGAGGAAGAAGAAATTAATTAATTCATCCGTCACTACGAGGTTATGGGATAAGCGGTTCCAGAGTACATGGATGCGTTCCAGGAAACGCCCTAAAAAAAATACTCTAGGCCTTGAGGAAGATGACAAACATTCTTCAGCTCAGCAGAGGAACCCTCAATACTTCAAGGACTGTGGACCATTGATCTGAAAGAGAAACATTTGACATTGGGCCCACTGCTTAAATGAAGTAGAGTTGCAATCCTTAAATCCCATCCAGATCCTGAAATTCTTAAAGGAATCGGAACTACAGGAGGTACTCTAAATGGGGATGTATACCAACAATTAGAGGAAGAGGATGGATGAATATCTTTTTCATAAAAGCATTATACTCAACTGATCGATTTATGATCAGCCAAGCATGCTAGATTCAAATACTCATATCTAGATCGTTTAGATCTAGATAGACTCTTTCTAGATTGTTTGTTTCCAGTTCTAATCTTGTTTAAGAAAATCGCACAAAACCTAACCTGGTGATTGTAAAATGTATAAGATAACTTAATCTCAGAATTAGCATACCTATTGTTATTGAAACACCTAGACATATAAAAAATTTTATGATGTGATAATCTAAAATATTTATTTTTGCTTGAATTAGAAATAAGTAAATAAAATTGAAACAATAAGAAATAAAAAAGAGGTTGTTCGCCATTGTTAATAAAATCAATATTTTTAATTCGTTATTGCTCTTAAGCAATCTTTCTTCAATTTTACACGATGTTTAAATTAGTTCTAACGCTATGTCTTCTTCACGTACTCATACACTTCACGTACTCATAAACACGCTTGGAAGAAGCTAATCCCATTGCAGGTAATGTAAAAATAACATATACAAAATATTATGTTTCAAAAAATAAAAGTATATAAAAAGATAAGCTATTAGAAGACTATTAAGGACGAATTATTTTTGTTTCAAGAACCTGGAACTTGTGTATCAAAATATGATAACCTTGGGTCTATGAAATATGGTGAAACTAAAAATGTTCCAAATAAATGTGAATTGGCTAATTGTGAAAAGGATGGAAAAATTATTTATTTCGGGTAATATTTTTTTAAATCTTATAAGATTTTGAATATCAAAGTTTTATTTTTAGGTGTAGTCCTGATGATATACCAGACAATTGTAAATTTGTTGAACCGGATAGAAATGCTCCTTATCCCCAATGCTGTGAAGGAAAATTTACATGCTATTAAATAGAAATTGTGGATAGTTTCTTTCTCATAGAAATATATTATTAAAAAATATTATCTGTATATGTTAAATAACTACAGTTTCTAATCAATCGAAAGGGAATATGCATGAAACTTAAATTCGGTTCAAATATTTTTCTCCGATTTTTTATCCGACATTTAAAGTAAACCGTTATTTTTGTAATTATTATCTTTTGAAATACTTATATATTAATATATACTTATATACTTATATAATATATATACTTATATATACTTATACTTATATATACTTATATAATAATTAATACAGCATGCAAATTAAGCGAGGGAAATTCAAATTTGTAAAACGCAACACCTTTGGTTAAAACGTTTTCTTGGGCTTCAAGTTATTGTGGTCTTTATACCTGGCTGAGCGACCAGGGCACTCCTTTCTCTGGGCTTTTATAGGTTTTTTTCTCGTCGTAAAAGATTACTTAATCGTTTCTTCTCCTCCTGTTAATGTTGTTAGTAGTTTAAATGCCAATCTAGCTCAAATATTAGTGTGTAATAATCTCTAAAATGGGCAACAAGAGACACTTGGAAAGAAGAACTGCTGGGAAAACCCTTTCCTGCAGAGAAACTAACCCTAAAAAGAACTCCAAAAACTACAATAGACCCAACAAACGACGTACCGTCAAAAGGTGACAAACAAATAGCACCAATTGGCAATTACAATAAGGTCAGCTTCCTTCACCGGTGAAAATCCTCAACAGGATTTCACATCGCCGACTGAAAAAACCCGAAATATAAAAATTGCACAAATTCTAACGCATGCCAGAGAGCAATAAGAACAATAGATAGTTCAATTTGGATGGTGAGTGCAAGAGCCCACAAATTGAAATGGCTTATCATAGCTAACACAGACACTAAAATAGAAGTTAAAAAGGCATCAGAAGAGTTATTTTCTCTTATAGCCTCAATGAGCCTCAAAACACAAAACAAAATTAAATAATAAATTAATTTATTCATCCATCACTCCGAGGTTATGCGATAAGCGGTTCCTGAGTGCACGGATGCGTTCCAGGAACGACCTCAAAAAAGGAACACCCTAGGCCTTGAGGAGGATGACAATTAAATATTCTTCAGCTCAGCAGAGGAATCCCCCATTATCTCAAGGACTGTGGAGCATTGGTCTGAAAGAGATAGATATACCATTGGGTTCACTACATAAATGAAGAGAAGTTGCAATCCTTAAATCCCACCCAGATCCTGAAATTCTTAAAGGAATCGGGACTAGAAGAGGTACTCTAACTGGGTAATTATACCAAATTAGAGGTAGAGGATGGATGGATCTCTTTTTTATTAAAGCATTATACTTAGCTGATCAGCAAAGCGTGCCATAGTCAAATTATCAAATCTGCCTAGACTGCTTTTTTCCAGTTATAATCTTATTTAAGTAAATTGTACACAACATAACCTGGTGATTGTACAATGGATAAGATAACTTCATCTCAGAATTACCATACACATTGTTAGTGAAACAAGTAAACATATAAAATTTAGTATGATGTGATAATCTAAAATGTTTATTTCTTTTTGCTTGAATTGGAAATAAGTAAATAATATTGAAACAATAAGAAATAAAAAAGAGGTTGATCGCCATTCTTAATAAAGTCAATGTTATTAATTCGTTATTGCTCTTAAGCAATCTTTCTTCAGTTTTACACGATGTTTAAATTAGTTCTAACGCTATGTCTTCTTCACGTACACATAGACTTCACTTCCGGAAATTATCGAATCCAACGCAGATAATATAAAAATAATATAAAAAAATATTCAAAAAATAAAAGTATATAAAAATTGACTTAAAATAAGCCATTAGAAGACTATTAAGGACGAATTATTTTTGTTTCAAGAACCTGGAACTTATTTATAAAAATGTTATAACTTTGGATCTATGATTTATACTACACGTCTCGTTCTCAATGATAATTTGTAGTAATGCTCGTCATTGCTTACATTTCACACTTTAGAATTTGAAATTTGCGCCTAGGCTAGTGTTGCTGGCAGTGCGCCGTCCACAGTCATATTTTTTCATTGTGTTTTACGTTTCACACGTACTGTGCAATCTATGTGCAAAAAATTACCAAATCTAAATAAGAATAAAACGTTTATAAAGTCAGGAGATAAGAAGAAGAGAAAATCGTGTTCGCGATCACGAAAAGAGATAGGAACATATATGTGTTCGATAGATCTAAAAGATATATACGTGGTCTGTTAGAAAAGTATCCGACCTTATTGTTTATTTTGAAAACCTGATGGATTTGAAAGAAGCGCGCTTGCATGACCCGACCTTGAGCCTTAGTGCACATGCGTGAATTTCTTCCCGCCTGTAGATAGCGTCAGTTGCTATCGAGCAGTGTTCGAGTGACGTAGTTTGTAGTGCTCTCGTCGGTTTTTCAATTTTACATTGGCGATTCCATCACGACAATGCTCCAGCACATTCTTTGCACTTGGTTCACAAATTTTTGGCGAAAAACCAGACTCCTCTGGTTCGACAGGCTCCTTAGTCTCCTGATATGGCCCCCTACCACTTCTGGCTATTCCCCTAAGTCAAGAGGCCACTGAAAGGAACGCGATTTCAAACAAGAAAGGACATTATGGTTTCAACGACAGCCGAGCTAAAGTCGATTCCGAAAGAGGCTTTTTTGGAATGCTTCCAACAATGTCCCAAGGAGAGTAATTTGTGGGTGATTAGGTTTCCAACGCTCCAGGTATGCCAGTTTATTTTTACCGGCCAAAGGTCGGATACTTTTCTAACAGACCACGTACTACTTTATTCCTATTTTAAAAATTTTAATTTAAGAGACAGCTCTTCCAGTTTTTCATGCCTTTTTTGGTTTATGCACAAGTCCTTTTATTTATACAAAAATTATGAAACCAGTTATGAAAAAAATAGACAACTAGGTACTTTATCAATTATTTACATTGATGATCTATTAATCGTGGGAAATTCGTATGAGTTCTGTAAAAAATCATCAAATTTGGTGAAAAACATGTTGGAACAATTGGGCCTTGTCATAAACCACAAAAAAAGACAAACACCTAGAATACTTTGGTTTTATTATAAATTCAGTACATTTTAGACCCGTGTGGACAGACACGACAGCTTGTCCAGGGGTGGCATATGGATCCATCTACTGTAAAAGACTAGAAAGGCAAAAGCATCTAGCCTTAATTTTAAGTGACAACGACTACGACGGTAGAAATTATGTTAATAAACTAATATTGGAGGAACTGTATTGGTGGAAAATAAATACACCAACAGGTTCTAACCTAATTAGAACACTTTTTACACAGTTTAAATTTGAGATATCTTCAGATGCATCTCAGACCGGGTGGGGTGCACACTGTAATGACGTAAACGCTCATGGTTCCTAGTCGAAAGATGAAAGAAAGTTTAGCATAAACTATCTACAACTGTTAGCAGCGTTCTTTGGTCTAAGATGTTTCGCGAACAAAGTATCAGATGCCAAAATTCTATTAAGAATTGATAATACGTCTGCATTTTCCTATATCAATAGGACAGGCGGCATTCAATACCCCACTTAACTGCATTAGCAAGAGAGGTCTGGCAATGGTGCGAAAGGAGAAAAATCTGGATTTACCCGTCATACATCCCGTCAGTTAGTCAGGAACTATTATTATATAACTATTATATCAGGTTCCTCCAATATTAGTTTATTAACATAATTTCTACCGTCGTAGTCGTTGTCACTTAAAATTAAGGCTAGATGATTTTGCCTTTCTAGTCTTTTACAGTAGATGGATCCATATGCCACCCCTGGACAAGCGGTCGTGTCTGTCCACACGGGTCTAAAATGTACTGAATTTATAATAAAACCAAAGTATTCTAGGTGTTTGTCTTTTTTTGTGGTTTATGACAAGGCCCAATTGTTCCAACATGTTTTTCACCAAATTTGATGAATTTTTACAGAACTCATACGAATTTCCCACGATTAATAGATCATCAATGTAAATAATTGATAAAGTACCTAGTTGTCTATTTTTTTCATAACTGGTTTCATAATTTTTGTATAAATAAAAGGACTTTATAAAACTAAACTTACTAAAGTAAAGAATCATTTAAAAAAAAAACAATAAAAAGTTCGGAATTTTCTCAATCGACCTTTTTTTCATCAAGGTTGTATCGAAAATGTACTAGATTTTGTTCTCGCTTCCCAGATCCAAACGCGATGACAGTAAATACATTTACTATTAGGTGGACGAATGAAATATCTATGTTTTTCCTGCTTTCGCACTTACTAAATAATAATAAATTATTAAATAATAACCGATAAAGCTGAGGGAACAGTGGTACCATTGTGGTCAACCTAGCCCTGATACCCGCTCCTCAAATCACTACTTACCGAACCGCCTTTAGTTTTAAAACCTCACAAAAAATTATTATTGTCTCCGTCCAAGCAAGACATACATCCACTGGCACAAACTTTCATTGGTGCAGGGAACTTGTCCGAAAAGCGTCTCTAAGTAAATAAATAAATGAAGCATCAACAGAAATCATGATCACGTCTATAACATCATCAACACTCAAACAATACCAAGGTGTCTTAAAGCTATGGTGGAAATTTTCTTCATAGAACATTATTCCAATATTTAATGTAATTACAGTAGATATACTACGTTTTCTAACGGAAAGATTCTAAAAGTGAGCAAGCTATGGGACTTTGAAGATCAGCATCAGATCAGCTACATCACTCATCTCTACTGAAGATCGCGGTAAGGATAAACTGTTGTCTCGATTCTTCAGGGGAATGTTTAAGAAACGACCTACAAGGTTTAAATATACAAGTACAGCAGACACAACACCAGTATTATAGTACATAGAGAGGATGTGGCCCGATCGAATCTACTAAAAGTAGCTAAAAGCAGTTAAAGCGTGCAGCAGTAAAAGTATCAACGATGCTTATTTTATCTACAGCACATCAAACTATCGCACTAATTAATTTAAAAAGCATATTCATGGCCAAATAGAAAATAACAATAAAAATACCAGACCTGATAAAAACGTCGAAGCCAGGAAGAAATCAGAGAGAGCTTATACTACCTCTTTATAAAGAACAACCTGGCTACTTGAATAAGACAAAAGACCTACGAAATGATCAAAACAACTCATATTAAACATCAACCAATACAAAAACGTAACTTCTCAAATGATTGCTCACTGGAAAAAATCCTTGCTGTCTAAAGCAGGCATTAATACAAATCAGTTCGCAGCACATAGTACAAAATATGCTGCAGTATCAGTGGCTGGTATTAGAAATGGTGTCGATATAGACACAACCAGACGTACTGCTGGTTGGCCTCGACGGTCACAGACCTTCGCAAAATTTTACAAACGCCCGATCCAAGATAATAACGATACGTTCGCAAAATCTGTATTATCTAACGTACGGTAACTCTTTCTTTATGATTTCCAGTCAAGTAACATGATAAATGAATGAGTTTTCTTGTACGATAGAAGTCTACAAATTATCATCGAGAACGAGACGTGTAGTATAATTGAACGATCAAACGAGCTCGCCGAAGTCGGTCGATGTTCAATCGTAATTATACGAAACGTCTCGTTCGAAGATGATCAATTTCCCTCCCTACATGTATCCGTTAATAAACATACCCAAGATCATCTTGCAGGGAAAACTCAACTACAAAAATCGCTAAAAATATGATTATGGATACTGCAGGGCCGGCAACACCAGCCTAGGCGCCAAATTTCAAACTGTAAAATGTTAGCAATGACGAGCATTACTACAAATTATCATCTTCGAACGAGAGGTTTCGTATAATCGCGATCGAACGTCGCCCGCCTTCGGCGGGCTCGTTTGATCATTCAAATAAGGTGAAACTAAAAATGTTGCAAATGAATGTTCATTGGCTGATTGTGGTAATGGTGGAGCAATATTTTACTACTGGTAATATTTTTATAAATCTTGTAAGATTTTGAATATCAAAGTTTTATTTTTAGGTATAGTATTTGTAACATACCAAAAAATTGTAAATTAGAAGAATTTGTAAAGAGAAATATGCATGCGATTGAACAGGAATTGTGGATAGTTTCTTTCTCATAAAATTATACAATTTCAAAATATTATCTATATAAGTTAAAAAATTATAGTAATAATCTATTGCTACTGGCTACATAAATTTATGTTATATAAATTTGGCTACATAAATTGATGTTATTAATGATTTGATATATTTAATATGTAGTGTTCCAACATTTTAAGATGTCTATCCTATTTACCTTTTCTAGTAATCTGTAAGTATCCTTCAATCAGATATAAGTAAAAAACTTAATGAAAACTCTAGTTTATTGAGAACCAATTGCAATAGTTGAAGTGTAGCAATGGAATTAACCTCCCCTATTAACATGAGGTATCACTCTTTTATAATTGTGTCTTTTCTTTCCCTTTGGCAACGGATGAATTCAAACTCACAGAAACTAGGCAATCAATGTTGCTTCCGAAATAAAATTTCTTTAGGCGCGACTTTTTTGCTCGAATTGGCGCGAATTTATATTGCTTTAAATTTATGTTGCTAAATTATAATTACATAGAGCACCGGAAAGGTTGAATATATTTATATATTCAGGATGTGTTCCGACTTTATTAAGTTTACACAAAATTTTAATTATTTTTTAGAGAAATCTTATAAAGAACAGAATACATGATTGTCATAATGAGTACGTATAAAAATTTAGCCACGACCGCTATTGTAAATGCCCATTATTGTACAGTTCGTGGACTATATAAATACATCATAACACACACGTATGTAACAGTACGCGATTAATGATAAGTTTTGATTGATAACACAAACGTGGGTTTGGTTTACGATTCGTTGATTGGTTGAGAGCTGCCACTGTTGTTAAATATAGGGTTAAACTGTAGTGCTCATAGATATAGGCAACCCAGTGTACGCATTGTGCGGATGCAAGACACATAGGGGTGGGGGAAATTAATTTGAAGGGGGTATATAAAAATTGCTTAAAGTATTGAATTTTTTTCTTATTTTGGATCGAGAGGTCGCGCTGCCGCGTGATGTTCTTGATTTATCTGCTCCTAATATAACCATCCATTTTGTTCAAATTTGTAGCTACGGTGGCGTTTTTTACGCGCCACTGGAGGTTTTATGTCAATTTCCGTAAGTTTGAATTGTGGCAGGGGGGCGCTGAACGTATTCACATGGAAGTTGTCATTCATTTCGTTTTTTTCACGTTTAAATCTACCGAAAACTACAAATAAGTAGTATTTCACGTATTTCTTTTCATTTCTATAAAGTTAAATAATGTTGAGTAACAGTTATATATGAAAATACAACAGTTTGTTTATTATAATCTTAAATAATGTAACCTAACCTAATAAGAAATAAATTTGTTCAATCAAACATAGGGTAGGTCTGTCGAATTACGCCTAGAGGCTAATTGCGTCTATGCTAAATAACGTAGTTTTCGTAATACATATATAAAATCAAACATAATACCTAGGCATCGAGGTTTAAACATCCCGAAACAGCCACTAGTCGCGCCTGCGGCACTTCTACCACCGCGGGCAGAGACAAGTATCTAAAGATATGACCGCGGGCTAGTAGTCGACTGAGTACATCTTGGCGAGTAGTGGCTGCGTCGTTTTTAACAACAGAGAGCGCCAATTTCACGGCAAGTTTTAATGAAATTTGGTAGTTTAGAAGTAAACTATAAGGTTTATTTGTTAGTATGATTATTCTACCGTTCATAACCAGTTTTTCTATAATATATTAAGCAGTCAATTTTCCTTTATATTTATACTTATTAGAAGTGTCCTTGACGGTAATTAGGCCTAGGCGTTATTACCCATACCAAATGCTACCGTAGGCGTTTTTAACCATCTCGTAAGCTTGTCATGAAAGGACTTTATTTGCACCGTATGAAAATGAATGATCCCGTTAATGCCAAAGATGATTCGCAAAGAAGCATTTGGGTTTTGTGAGGCATATAACATTACTAACAATTTGACTGACTTATTACTAAATTATTCCTGTTAAAAATAAAGCCCAATGTCTAAATCAAGTCAGAGGCCAAAAACCCAACAAAGCAATAGTTTCACATCATTTTAAAGAAGTGGAAAAATTATATGACGAACTAGGAATCCGTTACAATCCAGGAGAGGCTTTATAGTATGAACGAACAAGGTTGCCGTTTAACAATCCACAAACAACCTACAGTAATTGCTCAGAAAGGAACAAAAAGAGTTCATTTAGAAGCATCTGAACATGGAGAAAATGTCACGATCGTGGGTTGTGCGAATGCGTTGGGAAATTCCATACCGCCGAAGATTATATTTAAAGTCGTTTTTTTCGAAGGAAGTGAGAATTCGAATTAAATCTGCCTCCAGGATCAACTGTTAGAATGGCTCCGAAGGGAAGCATGACTTCACAGCTTTTTATTGACTTCTTAAGGCATTTCGCCAGATACAAGACCTCGGGAGACTGCCTTCTTATATTTGACTGGGCAAAGTGTCATTTACACTACCATCAAATAAGACCCATGTCTACCCTTTACTCTCTACCCTCAAATAAGACCCATGAATTGCATCCGCTTGATAAAGCCTGCTATAAACCTTTCGAGAGTTACTAGGACCAAGAAGTTCTTCAACATTTTGATAAACGCCATGCACAAAAATTAACTTAACCAGAATTCAATAAGATATTGTCGAAGATTCGGTCAAAATGTATGACAGATGAAAACATTACTAGTGGCTTTCAAACAACAAGGTTATATCCCTTTTATTATAATGTTTTGACCCTCTTTCGCACTTTCGCACCCTCAGTGTTAACGGAACGATAGGCACCTACGAATGAAGATAAACGTAAATCTTGCGATATATCTCTAATGGAAAGTGCCATTGGAGACTTGGTAACTACCAATGAAGAGCTCGAACGTTTGTTGAATGTTCGGCAGCCAACCCCAAAACTTCTCACCGTCTTTGATTGAAAGTTTGAACACTTTTGACATTGATTTTTCTGCTCTACAAATAACTCCACTGCGTTCACTAATTGTGTGTCTATCTCGAGATGTTACTCCACCGCGCACAACAGTTGTTTAGTCCGCTCCAGAACGTCGATATACGATCATGTGTGAATTGGACAAAATGGTACCACGAGGAGTGTATCTGTTAAACCAAAAAAAAACATAGAAGAATTTAGATGTCCTGATGGTTGTGATTAATTCTAGCTACGTAGATTTCGATAGGCGTTACTACCTCAACTAGGTATAATAACGCCTACAATCGTTTTTTTTTTTTAGAATTCATTTTTGTTTGATAATCTGTACATAGATTATTTAATTATGTTTAAACCAAGTACAATTGAGAAAAAATAATTATTTACGATATGACCTTAGTAATTTTAGTTTTTTTGTCTCTGACTGTATAACAGTGAAAACAGTGTAAAATGCAAAAGAACTGTTGATTAAAATACTCCTGTTTAGAATAATTATCTTACTAATTATAGAAAACTTAAATAATTTTTTAATAAAAAATAATTTTAGGAAAACTGTTGTAGGCTAAATTTTACTTCAGTAGTTTAATTGCGCCAAAACGACTGTGTTTGAATTCGGATCTTTTTTCATTACTTTAATAAACAGACCAACAATATTTTGTATTAAATATGTATAATAATAAACGTACATTCCATGAACACATTCCGTTCATCATCTTCATTTAATATATTAGAAAAATTTAGGTTCATCCTTAAGTAGGCGTAATTCGACAGACTTACCTTATTTTTCTTATTAAACAGAAACAAATTAGTGTGGTCGTAGATAAAATATAGTACATAACTCAAAGTTGTAAGGCAATTACGTACTCGCGTACTCGCGTACATGCGTAACTGTTCCGCTCGTACTTAATATGCTTCGTACAACTCTCGTTACGTAATATACTATTATCATTATCATTAAAATTCAACGTGAAGGTTTGGCATGTTTTCGCTTTTTCTAAGATATCGCTATTCTCAGTATCTTTTCAATCACTAATCGAAATCGATATTTTGTCTTTAAAACAGCTACTGCAGGAAAACCGGTTTCGAATAAGTAAGATGTTACAAATGGCAAATGTGTCTTGTCTGATGACAAGATGTCTTGTCAAAGTTGGAAAATCTTTCTGTACTTGTAGCCAAAACGATATACAAAACAATATGATTTTCTTGTTGCAAAATTTGCTTAAATCAGCCATCAAGATAAATCAATTATCATTTCTTGCTCCACTGTCGGAAGTCAAATTTTTAATCACAAATGTCCATTCGTATTTTGACATGTCAAGATCTTTAAACTAAACCGAGAATTGCTTTCATAGAATGGTTATTAATAATAAGTGATTATTAATAATAACTAGGTTTTTTTAATTTTATTTGCAGGATAAGTGATTTTAAAATTGAGAAACATGTCGAAGTTATTATTTTTCAAATTTAGTAAGCAGAGTTCCATTTTTTTCATAACTGCAGTAATCTTCTCCAACTGTAACAGAGCTATTTGAGGTCCTTGCATTGATTTTTTTAAGTACAGAGTTTTTGAAAAATATTGGCTAAATACGTAAGTTTTGCAAAGAGTTTTGTGTCAACAAGTTTGCTTTATTTGAATTATTATCAATAAGAAATATAGCGATCTCTTCTTTTAGCTCAAACACCTTTTGAAGTGCTTTGGAACGAGAAAGCCAACGTGCCTCACAATAATAATATTATTAGAAACTTCCATATTATGGAAGTTTTTGCATCCATGTCACCACATAATTTTGCGACGAGCCTTTCTGTTAATGGGTCATTTTTTGCAACGGACTGCAATGTGTTAAACATCGTCTATTCTTTGGATACGTTCTTTCAGACCCTCTATTTTATTTTTTCAGACCTGCTTTTTTTAAGGAAATTGTGATTTCTTCTGTAAGCCAAAAACCTAAAAACATTTCGTGGGCTTACTGCAAGAATTGACCAAGTCAATTTTTTTAAGTTTTGAGTTAATATGACTAAGTCACTAGCAAAAGTGTTTTACACTACTAGAAAAAGTGAACAAGTCGTATTCTTATCTCATAAGTGTTCAAGTAGGCCTGCCCATAACGACCAAGCCAAGAAAGCAATTTTGACTACACGTAAAAGTGATTAAGTCGACTTGGTCACTTTTTGCCGTCTTCAGATCCTATTTGTCAGTCATTCATGTATTGTTGGTCAACTAGTGCGGTCGTGTCGACTTTTTAAATACAAAATTAAAAGACCCACAGCCATAATGTGCAGCAGAGAAAAGCTCTTAGTGTCATGTGACTGCAAAAAGTAAGTACAATATTTTACTTCTAATGTGGGTAAAGTTGCAAATGAGGTTGGGTTTTCTTTTTTTTACGGCACCCTTTACTCGACGGATTTTAAACCTTTTAAAATTTGATGTTCAATGTTACATGTTCAATTTAAACGGTCCTACTTGTGTGCCATGTCTTACCATTACTTTAATTAATTATATTTAAGGCACATATTCCAAATTAATATATTTTTTAATAAAAATGGCGTTCCGGCACCTTTTTTCTTTAAAAAAAAGCACTGGGGTTTGTGCAATTGAGTTTTTTTGGTTAATTTTTTATAAGTGGCACCTAAACTAAGTTCTTCATTAATTTCAGGTGCATCAGGGCTAGATTTAGTTTGTGGAGGAAACCCTATTTCTGACCAAGCAAGTAGTGCGTTTCTTTCAACAAGTGGTGATCAAAAAGATAAAAATGAGTACCAGAGTGACCATGAGACTGAAAACGAGTTTTACAGTGGCACTGAATATATTCCGGAACAAGAAGAAAATTCGGACAGTTCTGGTGATAATGAGACGTCAGCAGAAAAGAAAAAACGTTGGAGAAGATCAGAACCAGAGATGTGGGAGAGGAATTTAACCAAGACACAAAGAAGTTTAGGCATGTCATACCTGAGTAAAGAAATGATCAAACTAGCTAAAACTCCAAAAAATGTTAATTGTGAGAACTGCAAGTTCAAGTGCACGTCAAAATTTACAGAAGAGCAAAGAAAATCAATTTGTTTGGATTATTGGAAACTAGATTATCTTCGACAAAAAGACTTTATTTTATCGTTCGTTTCAAGTTGCTTGCCTAAGGTTCATAGAGTTCGTAGCGGCACAGGTAACAGAAAAGAATCTAGCCGAAAATATCATCTAAAAAAAGACGCAGAAACTATTCAAGTTTGCAAGAAGTTCTTTTTACAAACATAATGTATTAGCCACGGTCCAGTCGACCATGCTATAAAAGGAAAAAACGAAAATGGATTATTTGATTTGTCAGATAAACGAGGAAGGAAAACACCAACAAATAAAACACCCAATGAACTTATAGAGAAAGTGAAAGCACACATTTCAAGTTTTCCAACTATGGAGTCACATTACTGCCGAAAAAGTAATAAGAGACTGTATAAGAGACTCCAAGTTTCTGAAATAGATTACAAACAGCACATACGACGAAGAGATGAAGCGAATGCTGCAAAGAATTCCGACAAGTTTCGAGCAACTGAAGACGATGGTTTTCTGAGTGTTTCGTTTGATCTACAAAGCATACTTCAAATACCTTGTTCTGATGTATCCCAAATGTATTATTTGTTAAAATTGTGCGCCTATAACTTCACTATTTATGAAGCGGCAACTCCAAACAACGCATTTTGTTATGCATGGACAGAGATAAACGGTCATAGGGGCACCTCAGAAATTAGAACAGCATTGTTCAAATGGATTCGGTCTATTCCAGAAAATATTAAGGAAATAAGTTTATATTCTGATACTTGCAGCGGCCAAAACGGTAATCAGTTTATCGCCGCCCTATTTATGTACGTTGCACAACATACTCACATAGAGGTTTTACAACACAACTTCATGGAAAAGGGCATTCCTATATGGAGGTCGATTCTATGCATAGTGCCATAGAAAGAGCAAAAAAGAATACTGCCATCTATACTATGAACGATCTGCTAAATATTTTTAAAGTGGCTCGTTCCAGAAGACTGCGCAACAAGAAGAGTAATTCCTACCATGTCGAAGAACTGCGATATCATCATTTTCTGGACTTAAAGTCATTTGGCATCAGTTTTATTAAAAAACAGAAGTAAAGGTAACAGCGGAAACAAAGTATCTTGGCTCAAAAATGCGTTATGAAAAAAACAAACACAGTGACGCAGAGTACAATGTTATTACAGTTTATGGTAGAGGCAGACTAGCTGATATTCCACAAAATATTCCACCCCTGTACAAAAGTCTTTTGCCTACAGCTGAAAAGAAAAAAAATAGCCTCCTCAAGCTGTGCTCTAACAACATTATTCCTTCAGAGTACCAGCCTTAGTATAGATCACTTTCTGTTGATAAGGTATAGAAAGAGTACCAGAACCAGGAAGTTTTGAAAGTGATACAGAGGAATACTCTGATTAAGTTTTAATATAGTCTTAGTTTACGAATTGTATTTGTTTTGAAAGTAATAAATTTTGATTTTCAATAATTATGTTTTCGTGATTTTGTGACCAAATCAGATTCAACCGAATCAGAGGTTTTTTAGACAACAAAAAGTGTCCAAGTCACATTTTTCAAAAAGTAGAAAAAATACACACATGTTTATACGTTCGTTAGACATTGTTATGTCTTATATAATTTGTAACCATGATTGTGTTTGCAGAAAAAAAAACCTGATTTTATTGAAACCTTGAAAGTTGAAACTGAATTTGTGGAAAACCTTAATTTTTGACTTGGTCAATTTTTGCAGTAAGCCGACGATTTGTTTAACGGACCCGTTCAGTTGCAGAATTGTCCGTTTGCAAACCCCTTTCCATTTTCAATGACCGTTTGATAAAACCGATCAGAACTTCTTTTTACGGATCCGTTCAATTAAACCCGTTCGTATGACAATAATTTAGACTTTATTATTATCTTGTTCTTCCTTCTTAGTTTAGGCAAATCGCCTGTTCTTTCGCCAAGTTCTTCGTCAACTTGCCTATTGCTCTGCAATCAGGTGGTCGCTACATCTCTTTCGAAGACGCCCTACGCTCCTACGCCCCCGTAGTGATTTATCACGAATATTTTTTACTATTCTCCTGTCGTCCATCCTATTTATGTGTCCATTCCACTCATTTTTTCTGTTTTTTTCTTGCTTAAAAATTTAGGTATAATTTAGACCGTTTTATTTGGAAATAATGTTGACTGGCGCAAATAAGATTAAGTTGATTAACTACATAGATGTCCAACATTATAACAGTTCCAACGATTTGACATTTTTCAACTTTGGAAAAGTGAAGGAAACCTACATTAACCTCAGAATAAGTCAGGCCTTTTGTCTGGCGGAAAACGTTACGTAAAGTCTACATTCTGCTATGATAAGCCATTTCAATTTGTGGGCTCCTGCACTCACCTTCCAAATGGTAATATCTAGGTCCTTATTGCTCTCTGGCATGCGTTAGATCTTGTTCAATTTTTCCATTTCGGGTTTCGGGTTTTTTCAGTCGGCGATATGAAATCCTGTTGGAGATTTTCACCGTTGAAGGAAGCTGTAATTTTGTTGACATTTGTTCATTTGGTCACCTTTTGGCTGTACGTCGTTTGTTGGGTCTACCGTTGTTTTTGTAGTTCGTATTAGTGTTTCTGTCTTCAGGAAAGGGTTTTCCTAGCGGTTCTTCTGTCCAAGTGTCCTTGTTACCTATTTTAATAATATATTACGTAACGAGAGTTGTAAGAAGCATAGTACGTCCGAGCGGAACAGTTACGAACGACACGGGTAGCGGGGAGTGCATAATTCCGCGAGTACGTAATTGCCTTACAACTCGAGTTATGTACTATACTTTATCTACGACCACACTAATTTGTTTCTGTTTAATAAGAAAAATATGTTTGATTTAACAATTTTTTTTCTTATTAGATTATGTTTATTTACTGTTACTCGACATTTTCTAACTTGAGAGAAATGAAAAGAAATACGTTCCTAATGGTTACATACGGATATAAACTGGAATAAGAGTGCTCATAGATAGAGGAAACCCAATGTACGCAATGTCAATTTCCGTTAGTTTGAATTGTGGCACGGGGGGCGCTGAACGTATGAGCACGTAATAGCAGCTCTAAACCAATCAACGAATCGTAAACCAAACGCACGTGTGTGTTATCAATCATAACTTATCAATAATCGCGGACTATTACATACGTGTGTGTTATGATGTATTTACATAGTCCACGATCTGTACAATAATGGGCATTTGCAATAGTGGTCGTAGTTAAAGATAATTACACAGTAATGGTTGGGCTAGATTAGCAAAGACATTTAAACTACTAACAACATTAGCTGGAATTAGATGGAAAATAAACGATGTAGTCTTTGTAGACCATTCTGTAGTGGTGAGATTATTTACGTTCTCCACCTCCACTGGTGACCCTCATGCTACCATCGTGCATTCCCAAGCAGAATCGGGATTTGTCAATGAAGACCACTATATGCCATTTCAAGTTCAAATCCAGTCGTAAAGTACACCACTCCAATCGTTGTTGTCGATGACGAGCCGTCAGCGGAAGCACAAAATGTGGTCGATAGCACTGCAAGCCAAAAGTTCGAATTCGTCGGTAAACTGTACGAGGGGTTACAGGACGTCCTTCGTTTCCAAACCATTGATCGGCTATTGAACTTGTACTCGAGAATCGGTCTCTTATTGTCATTAATCGGAGGTGACGGTCCTGGACCGCATCTCTGTGTTGGCCGTCCACTTCCTCTTCTACGATGTTCTTGGCCTTCTGCAGACCATCCTTGATAACACCGTACTACAGAGGATTGGTTACGGCTAGAACGATGAGCAATGTCTTGGAATGAAAAACCTTCTCCACCTAATCCAATAATACGACCTCTGTCCAATTCCGTTGTCGATAATTTTCAAGTTGCCGTACCCATAAGTTTTCACGTTGCCGTACTCGTATACGTCGTCGAGTGCCTGGTCCTGTCCCATCTTCTCTTCCTTGCATGACTAATTGTAATATACGATATTTGTCATTTCGTATAATATGCCCTAAGTATTGCAGCTTTCTTTCTTTTACGATGTTCAGCAGTTCTTCATTTTTACCGATTTGTTGGGGTACTTCTTCATTTGTGATATGACTAGAAAGCCTCCAGCCTATTTTTTTGCGTCGCCTCTGTCAATGTCCAAGCCATATTGGAGAACAAGCAAGGTATAGCTTCTTACCATCCGGATTTCAAGGGGAAGTGACAAATCGCTGGAGAAGAACGCGTTCTTTAATTTGTAGAAAGAATATCTGACCTGTTCTATTCTTGGACGAATTTCTTTGGAATAATCCCAGTCGTTATTTATGAAGGTATCCAGGTAGACATATTTCTCTACTCTCTCAACGCGATCATTGCCAAATATTACTGTATCATGGTGTGGGCCCTCGTTTATAGATATCACCATGTATTTTGTCTTTGAGGTGTTTAATCTGAGTCCATACCGTTCGCTTGTTGTTTTGACCTTGTTCATTATACTCTGTAGGCTCTCCAACGTGTTTGCTACTATGATGGTATCATCGGCGTATCGTATGTTATTGATGTGTTCGCCATTCATTCACCTTCGTTTGCGTTTAATGCTTCTTGGAAAATTTTCTCAGAGTATATGTTGAACAAGATTGGAGATAGTACACAACCTTGCCTCACGCCTCTCCGGATGCATACTTCTTGCGAGATGATGTTGTCCACTTTTATGGCAGCTGTCTGGTGCCATACAGGTTTGCAATATTTCTTAAGCTTCTCTATCTATGCCGGTTTTCTGTAACAACTGGATCAATGTATCATGTTGTACGGTGTCAAACGCTTTGGCGAAGTCAATGAAACAAACGTGTACATGTCGTCCCATGTCTCTACACCTCTGTATCATGACTTGGACTGTGAAGATGGTTGTCGATTCGAACGCATTTCGAAAGCCAAACTGCGTCTCTCCCACATGTTCCTTACACCTACGATAGGTTCTGGCATGTATGATCTTTAAAAGATCTTGACAATGTGGTTCATTAGGCTGATCAGTCTATATTCGTCGCATTTCTTCGCAGTAGGCTTCTTGGAAATTGTATCTAACATAGAGGTCATCCAGTCGGCTGGCATTTGTCCCGTATTGTAGCTTTGATTAAATAAATCAGTGATGCTGTTCAGGAATTCTGGGTGCGAGTTGCAACATAACTGAATCATTTCAGAGTGGATGTAATCTGGGCCGGCTGGTTTCGCATTCTTCATTGATGTTATGGCTTTTTGAACTTCATCTTTTGTAATGGTCGGTCCGTCGTTACTAGCAGCGGTAATCTTATGGTGGTCTGATCTGGTGTCATTGAAAAGTTCTTGTACATAATTTTCCTATACCTCCGCGTTGTTTGTGACTTCGGTTACAAGTCTGCCATTATCATCAGTTAAACTTAATGTCGTTTTTCTCCTGTTGGTTCTCGTCATTTCCTATACTGTGCGGTGCATATTAAAGTTATCAGGCATGGAATCTAATTGTTCAATTTCATCACATTTAGCTGTTAGCCATCTTTCCTTAACTACTTTTATTTGCAGTCCTATCCTTTTATGGATCACTTTATATCTGGTGGAATTTAGTTGTTTAGCGTGTCTTCTGAGTTCCATTAGCTGAAGAGTTTCTTACGTCATCCATTCTTTCTTTGTTGACTTTTGGTGCTTCAAGTACTTTTGGTTCGTATTTTGAATAAGGCGTTTTAAGACTTTTCTTCTGTTTGTGTTACCAATGTAGTGTCAAAACAGCGCTAAGAGATTGGCACACCTGTTCATTATTCTTTGTCCTTCAACCATCTCTTGTCTAGTATCGGAGCGCGGGTTTTTTGTGCTACTTTCTTTAGCCTTCCTTAACTTGTAGCTTACTAATTACTGGATTATGATCGGAGTTTAAGTCTGCTCCAGGGTACGGTTTTACAGTTTTGACTGAGTTGCGGAATCTTTCACCAATTGCTATGCAATCTATTTGGTTGCGTATGATCGTTTGTGGTGTATGGGCAGGTGATGTCTATGTGTATAGCTGAAGATCTTAGAAATGTGAAAATCGGTATTTAAATTCTTCTAGCAAACTGTATTTATTGCCATTTTCCGAAAATCCAGTTACATGCGGAAAAAAATAATGCTCTTTTACAGATCTGACAATTGATTGCTGATATTTAAGTTATTGTTTAAAATAACAATTTAAAAGGCAAATTGAAGAAAGAAATGTAAATTAGTTGATGACTCTATATACATTCATACTATTGTAGACGGTGGATCGTTTATATTCTTGATCTTACGAAATGCGTGGAAATGAAATCTAGATAAGGAAGTTCACATACAAATAGTGTTTAAGACTGGCATGAATCATCTATAATGTCCCATGATTATGATGGTAACAATAAACGAGTGTCGTTGCATATTTCAAAGCTCAAACCGCTTAACCTACGAAAACCAAGTCTACACACTCGGTCCTCGAGTCGGCCCTAACAATTTTCAAATCTTACTTACGTCAATCTTAACCCTTTGCACTCGGCGCCGTTTCCGCACGGACTAATCAGCAACTTGAAGCGTTTCGGGTTGTAAGCAGAGTTCCCTCTAATTTGTGCGCGTGTGCGCGCGCACATAAATTTTAAACATAGCGCACATGAAAAATATTCGCGCGCACAATTTTTTTTTCGTCCAGAAAATAACACCTGCATATTAAATTCATATAAAAAAATGTAATTGATATTATTGTCAATTAAAATGAACATATCTTTACTTTCGGTTCGAGAAATAAATAACCACATGGCAAAATACGACCATATTCCAGAAAGTTGGCGTAGTAATGACTATGCTTTATCATTTTTGGAAGTGATGAATACTGTTGTAAAAACTAAATTAATAAATGAAATTAAAATGGCACATTTGCATACTTTATTTATTGCTGAAAGCACAGACGTTTCATCAACCATATGCTTAATTTTATATTTTAAGTTTAGAAAATCTGATCAATATAAAACTGTTTTCGGTGGGATAATCCAATTAAAGACATGTGATTCCTCTTCATTTTTTTTTCTGCAATTTTACAATTTTATGAAGATAACCAACAAGCGAATGGAGGACAAAAGACCAGTCAAGAGAATATGGGAAGCTAAAGGTCAAAAAAGAAAAGCAGAGGAAGACCAAAGACAACATGGAATCGTAACATAGAGAAAATAGTAGAGGACAGAGGACTCACAATGGTTCAAGCATCAATGATGGCAAAAGGAAAACTGAGTGGAAAAAGTTCATATATAGCGAAAGAAATGTGTGAATATAATGTATTGTTTAAGATTAAAAGTAGGAATTAGGATATGAAATGTAACACCTTACACCTTAGGGTACACAAGGTTACTGATTATATATATATATATATATATATATATATATATATATATATATATATATATATATATATATATGCGTCTAACATAGTATGCATTTAACATAGTATGCGTCTAACGGTTGACCCGCACGGACGCATATATCTCTTGAGAATGGCGAATGTTAGTTCGCCGAAACGTCGAGAATCCGGTTCTTTTCAGAGCCAACCCTCAGCATCAACGCGGAATCCCCGAGAAAACAATACAACACAGGTATCTATCCGCGAAAACCTCAAATACAACATATATATATATATATATATATATATATATATATATATATATATATATATATATATATATATAGAGAATAAAAAAGGTTTGCAAAAGCTGGTTATGTTTACTGATATCTGATAACGCATTCGTAATGCTTGTAAAACGACATGGTGTATAAATGGTGACAGAAGTGTATAAAACGTTAAACAATTAGAAAATTTTAATTTTAGAAAAACTCAGTGCTTTGTGTCAAATTTTTCAACACCGTAAATTAACACCCTAGATGGTTTTCAATTTGCTCATGCAAAAATTAATAAAATTAAGGAAAAATATCTTGGAAACATAGCACGGAACAAAAAATTTAAAAAATAATTAATTTGCGTGCTTTTGAAAAAGGTTAATGATTTATATATATAACAATAAAAACAGATGTTATGTTAAAATTGATTAATTTATTATATGAAAATTTGGAAGAAAGGTTTCCAACGGATGAAGTAGAAGATGGATATAATTTGATGGATGGATGACCTTAATTTCATTATGGTCTAGCGGAAATTGAGAAATTGTCCTTAAAATATAATTTTACTTTGCTATCAAAAAAAATCGGTTAAACGCGAACAGTATTGCCTCCGAGCGCAACAGCACTAGCGCCAAATGTGTCACTTTTAAGAACTTCATGACCGAAATAGGAGAAAATATATTTCCTTAAAATCTTTATTTATCAAGTGAATGGAAAATTTCTAAGTGTGTCTGAAAGTGTAAATAGCAAAATTTGGTTGCTTGAGGAGAGAACTGGTAAACTAATTGTTATTTTTAAGGAAGCCTGAGTGCAGCCGCAAGAAAATGACCTCCTGAAAACGATGCCGCAATCCGTTTTTAATTATATGCAACCGTTCTCGAAATACGGGCCGCAAGACAAGTTCAAATGCGGCCCAAAACAAAACCGACAATTTTTTTCATTCATTTATCAAATTGACGCTTTTGTTTCGGGCCGCATTTCAACTTATCATATCCCAGTTTGACATTTTGTTTTTCATTTATTTACTAAATTTTGGACCGCATTGCAACTTGTTCGCAGGAGGCTCAGTTTGAATTTGTTCATTAAATTAAACGTTCTATTTTAAGCCGCATTGCAACTTGTCTTGCGACCGCAGTTTGGACACCCCTGACCTAAATCAAATACTCAACCACATACGTCATCTGCCATATATGACAGATATTTTCGCAAATCCTTTAATATCCATTTGGACGATAGGCTTTATGTTAAGTACTTAGTTCACTCGCCTTTCATAGTAGCCAATAAAATAGATACAGTCTAAATATTCGACGACAAAAACTTTAGCCTTCTGATTACGCTGCGAAAACGACTTTGTCTCCCCAGGAGAGTTCGGTTGGGTTGCGAGAGTCCTTGAGGCAGAAGGGGTCGAAGGCGATGCCCATCAGGGCGTCGTAGCCGAGATCTTTCTTGGTGGTTGTTGTTGACGTTGATTTCGGAAGGTAGCAGCGATTCCTGCCAGTCGTCGGTGTCCATGGGCACGGTGGAGTTGTTGTTGGCCTGAAGCTGTGCGCCGAGCTCGATGAGTTGCCTGAAGTCCATCGTCTCAATCATAGTCCAAAGTGTTTTAGAGACCTAAGAGCCGATTCTGGCTTTCGATAATTGGGTAAGGCAGTTCTGCTTTAATAGAGTTTGGAGTTAAAGGATCTTGAGCCGCACTTGGCGGCAGTTCCCCGTTCATTTTTAAAATCTCAAGCACGCCGTCGACGTCTTGACTCTTTATACTCTTCTCCTTTTTAATAGCTCCTTCGTAAATCGGCGGCGGAGTTTTTGTTCCGCCGCTTCGACCACTATCGAGTTAATAAAGTTCGGCAAGGTGGGCAAATACACGTGTTATTCTTCAGATTGTTCCTCCCTTGCACCAAATGGTTCAAAACCAAATGAGCGCTGTTCCGATTCAACACCAAGTTCCCGTTTAAATTCTTTTGATTCTGAAACGCCACGTGTTTTTCCTGCTGGATCTTCACCTGTTCCTCGCTCAGCAACATCTGCTGCATCTGTATGACCATCGACTGCTGTTTCTTCTTAGCTTAGAGATGCTTCTTCAGCGCCAAACACTGCGCTTTGGGCTCAGTCCTGGTGGCAGCTTGCAGCTTCATCTGGGATAGCGTTAACTCCCTCTGTAACTCCTCAATCTTCCTCTGCTGATCCCGAACTTTGTACTCTTTGTGGAATTTTATTGTTCTTGTTTTGGGGATTGCTTTCGATTTGGATTTCATGCGGTTTTTGTCTTTGGCGAGGAGTTAAGGTTACCAGTGTGGGGGTCTGAGGTTGAGACGGAGCTGGACTGGCTATTGAGGACAAAGGACTCAGCGTTGAAGTTGAGGATAGGGAAAGCGACTCCGGACTGGACGCTTGGTTGAGCAGAGGCGCCGCGACATATACATTATGGAGAGACAATAGTGAAATCACAAACACGGTGTCAAAAAGAGTATTGACGGAGAAAAAGAAAATTTTCTAACTACAGATTCGAAACACTTCAGCATGTTCAAATATACAGAGATAAATTTAAATCAAAGAAGAAACGTGTTGAATCTTTACAATCATCGAAAGAACACTTTGATTAGTTTAATAATAATTCAAAAAGAGAAGTTGTTTGATTCTTAAATGCTTGAGGAACTTCGTTCCTGGCGGGGGGGTTTTATGCGCTTTTTTAATCGCCTCACATTTTTTTTATATTTTGGAAATTTTGCACACACTTAAAAAAGAGCGCACACAGGTCAGAATAATTAGAGGGAACACTGGTTGTAAGTAATAAAGGAAATCCGACCTTTGAATTTGATACTTCAAAAGTTTTGAATTTATATAATGAAGAAAATAGCTTACTAGCTATAAATGTGTTCTTGGACCTGCAACCTTTGTTGGGATTGTTTCTAGAAGCATCCAAAAATTCTGGCTGAAACTGTGTCTGGTAAATTTGTTTGAATAAAATGGAATGTAACTGACATCTTTCGTGACCAGTACTCTTGTAAATTCGCCAATGGTATTGTCCCCATATTTATTATGACTCCAATAAATGCCCACATTTCTTCGATAGTCACACTGTGCCAAATTTGCATTATCGAGTACGGTGATAGCGTCTTGTTCTCTAACTTTGTTCTAGCGTAGTTATTTGTTTCAGTTACTATTTCATTTAAGAGTTAATTGCTAAGAAACAGTTTCAAAAAATCCAATCGGATCGTGGGTCTTCCGTAGTATCACTTTCGCTGTCACATTCATTGTCTTTTTTGCTAATATTTCGTCTTCTTACACCTCTTACTTCATCACTATTATAACCACTGCTCGTGTTCTTTCTATCGTCAAGCTTTCAGTGTATATCTGTAATTTCTTCGTTACGCAACTCTAAATCAAACACATTCACTCTAGCTTATTTTATCACAAAGTTCCATGGTATGGGGATCACAAATTTAAATTTTTCTGTTCCTTCTCTCAAGGCTGTCAAGTTCTAGCTGATTCCAAAAATGCAGTCCGCATCATGGTACCGCACTAATCTCAGATTTGGAAAATATTAGGTAGTTTTAAAGGAGATTACATCATCTTTGTAAGGTTATATACGCAGTGCTTAGGAAAGAACTTCAAAGAACAGGATCATAAACAATATATCACTAGATAAGAAACATAAAGAGTTATCACCGCGCATCGAATTTCCGCACCAGATAAAGTGAGCGAGAGTCACCTCTCGAGTTGCGGCATTAAATCATATGATGAGTGAGAGTCACCTCTCGAGTGCAAAGGGTTAATATTAGTGTTCATATTACTCACAAGATAATCAATATTTGGTAAACATAGCTGACCTGAATTAATTTAACTGAAAAATCGCAAGCGAAGCCGCGGACTTTAGCTAGTATATCATATTGCACAATTCAAATTTGGAACCGATACGCAAATAAACGAATACGTGGAAACACAATTTAATGTATAATTATGCTCTGTTTGTTTTCCAATTTATTACATAAATAATTTTGATTAATTGTAATTGTATTTGGTTGGTAGATACTTCGGTCACTAAACAATTTAGATGTTTAATTCGGAAATATTCGGCAACATAAATTATTCTGCTATGCTATTTTGGTTTGTGGTTGAGCATAATTTAAGTTACGCAGCATACAGCCAACCGCTGAAACTAGTTTTATTATTAGTTCACTATTATTGCTTGTTATCTCAGTGACAGATTTCATGTATTATTGACTAGCTAAGTTTTTTGTCCATAACTAGTCAACTAGAAGTAGAAACCTCTAGTTACCAGTAATCGATAGATAATTTAGTAAACTAGTTGAACAATTGCTAGTCTTATAACTAAAGGCGGATTATATGCAAGGCGCATAAATTTTACTTTATACACACACACATATATATATATATATATATATATATATATATATATATATATATATATATATATATGTGTGTGTGTGTGTGTGTGTGTGTCGCTCATTGTAAAAGTGAATTATCTCCTTGAAACTGAATTTTAAAATAACGAGCTTTTTGCGAATTAAAGTATAGGAAAAAATATATAGGCATTCATTCAATGTGTTCTCGTTTTTATTGTTTAATACAAATCAAAGATATAATAATTTGAAGAAACGTAGAAAATCAAAATAAAACTAATTTAATAAATGAACTTAAACTTTTTTTTTTGAGTTACATCACTGTTATAGTGACATGTATATACTGTTTTAATCATATGTAATTTCGTCATCAGATGAACGGTCACCAGCTTTAAGAGTGCTTGAACGATTTGAATATCTATGGGCAGATTTTTGTAGTAATGGTGGTAAATTGGCGGAATGTATGGTAGAAGATCAAGAATATCTTTCTTATTTGCGTTTGTAACTTGTCGTTAGATGGATAGAGTGGGTCTTGTCGAATATTATACAAGTGGGCCGGTCGTTCTTGTTTTTTTGCATAAATTTACTTTATATAAGGGTGTCTCGGGATTTAGTGTTTCTTTAAATTGAAATTGTAAAGGATAATTTCTCTCAAACCTCAGCTATCTAATATTTAGCCAATTAAAGTCGTAACCGCAAGTTGTTTTTATCTATTTTTAGTAGAATTAAGACTAGAATTAAGACTACGATAGTGGTACTTAAAAATTAGGCGTTTTTCATTTCAGTAACAACAAAATAAGTTTTTTTTGCGTTTAGCTGTTTTTATAATAGCGGCCCATTGGTCTGGGCTATAAATTTTCCACAGCGGCAACTAGCGCTCTCTATTATTCCAAATTCCCCATCATTTGGAAGATAAGAATGTCCAGATACCATGAACTTGTAATCTATGGTGTCAATACTAGTGTCAGGGTCTTGTACAAGCTTCAACCGGGAAAAAATGTCTTAATATTCTGGTTTTGTCTAGTGCAAGAATCGGAAAACATAATGATATGCTTTTCTAAAGACGCATGAGTTTTTAAGTGCTTAAAAAGAAATGCTTCTATGTCTTCCACCCGGACTCATTAAAATCCACTAAATCCATCAAAATAAACTATTAAAACACTTATACACTCACACAAATATATATTTATTACACTATTAAAGTAACTATGGGCTTACTTCACTTTTATAATGAATATTTAGAGTTTTAGTTCCCTGTAAAAACAAGTAACGCCTTTTATGGGATTTTAATGCAAGTATTGAAGTTGCTTCACTTGTATAATGAAAGATATAACAAAATGTGATACCATTATGCAAAAAAATAAGAATTTTCAAAACATGGAGTTACACCACTTTTACAATGAACGACACATATATAAATATAGTTAATTATGTGGACGAATTACATTGATTAGAGTTAATTAATGCTAATTAGTAATTGCATATATTGCATATTCTTGCATATTTAAGTCGTTATTATTATTTTTTTATTTCTTTCTGGAAATACATACCGACCACCCACAAATTTACTAATATAACATTGAAAAAGTTAAATAATGTTAATTTAAAACCATTTTTACAAAAATATTGTAAACATAATAATATACTTGACCTGAGTACCTTATGAAAAAATTGTGTAAATTCTTATTATATTCAAACAATTTTCGAAATTAGACAACTACTCGGCAATAATTTTGTTTATTTAAACGTAGATGAAAGTACCGACAAATGTGGCGGTTCAAAATGTGGCCGTTGGGGAATTGTAGATATGATTTTCCAAAATGTTCTTCATGAAGAATCCCTATTAACAAATGGGCAATAATTTTACAAAATTTACGACGACGCGAGATATATCAATCGAGACTTCATCACTTCATTATAGACGCAAAATATAAAAACTATAATTATAGATAGTTGTCTATTTTTAAGATTTAACAAAACTGCAATATTTTCGAGATTTAAATCGGACTTTAATTCTCCACAAATTGAAAATACTAGCTGAGCTGCGAAAGCGCGATTCGGTAACTGACAGATTGCCGCAGCGCGTCGTGAAAAATATTGAAAAATTATTGCCTATTTGTTAATAGGGATTCTTCATGGAGACCATTTTGGAAAATGGTCATGGTTCATCATGGAAAATGGTTCATATTTAATTTCATCGAAACAACTTCAAAAAACTAATCAGTTAACACATTCACTGCCGCGCCTGATTTTATGACTTTCCTGTATCCCCGATTTAAACCACTTTAAAAAATCGATAGTTTTATGATAATGATTTGGTGTTTATTTTCTTTCTCTAGGGGCTCCATAGAAATATTTTAGGTGATTTTCACGAAATGGGTCACCGGTGACCCAGTGACGTGCTGGTCTGTTATATGCAAAAAAAGGATGCAAACACCGCCGGGTCACCCGTGCCACGGCGGCAGTGAATGTGTTAACAAATACCCGATTTGTACAAGAAGATTTATCAAATTTCTTTTTACCCTCTGAAATTTTTTTACTTATGTTGTTAGACGCTGTACCCTACATCAGGGGTCCCCAAACTACGGCCCGAGGGCCACATCCGGCCCGCGGACAGATTTTGTCCGGCCCGCGGAGAGCTAGCATACTTGAAAACTACTTTTAGAGAACATATTTTTTATAGCAAATTAAATTTAGTTTACTGAAGTATTCTAATTTTATGTTGAATAATTATTAATATGACATCTACATTGATATGGTCATGGGCTAACTCCTCATAACATTGTTGTAGGCTTATTGTTATTGTTTTTGTGATAAGTTGGATAAAGAAACACAGAATTGTAATGAGTAAAGACATGTATAATAATATGCAGAAAATTTAACTTCAGTGTATAATAACTAACAAATTATTGAAATGAATCCAACTAACATTTTATACATTTTAAATAAAAACATAACTTATAACAAGCAAAATGACATATGAAATACTAATGAGATTTATGTAATTGAGATTTTCCACTGACAATAGTTTGTAGTTGTGGACTAATTTTACTTGTACCAATTATTAAAAGAGATTTAAGATGCTCATCAGTTAATTTAGATCTGTTTGAAAATTTTTTGTGTACTTCATTTTGGAGAAGGTCTTCTCACACAAATAAGTAGTACCAACAACAGAAAACAGCCCACGAGCAAATTATCAAATTGTGTCAGTGGAAGACTCTTATAAAATTCCATCAAAGATGAGTTTTGATATTTGTTCTTAATTATATCACTGCACTGTAGATCAATCATTTCCATTTGAAGTTCCGGGGCTAGGGTTTCAATGTCAGTATCAAAAGGATTCTGAAAAATCTTAATTTGATTCGCAATGGCATCAAAGTCCGAGAAACGAGTATCAAAATTTATTTTCAAAGCACTCAAAGTTTCGATTGCAAAATCGATAGGAAACTCAGTCTCAGTGGTGTGGCTGAATATTTCAAATGTTTTAAAATGTGAAAAACATTTACTTCGTAGTTGTGATTGAAACAGTATCAATTTCTTCCGGAATGATTTGATATTAGTGTATAAATCAGGAAGATGCTGGTTTTCTCCTTGCAGTCTCAAATTCAGTTCGTTCACATGTTTTGTCAAATCAACATAGAATGCTAACTTCCACAGCCATGCGTTGTTTTGTAATTCAGTAAGAGGGCGATGCTTTTCATTAAAAAAAATTTCGATCACTGCTCGAAGTTCAAAAAAGCGCTGAAGGACTTTCCCACAACTAAGCCAACGTACGGCAGTATGGTAAGGTAAGTCATTTTCTCCAATCTCTTCAATAAATTGTCGGAATTGTCGGTGATTCAGCCCAAAAGATCTGATAAAATTAACAGTTGATATGACTGGTTTCAGAACTTCCGACATATCCAAAAATTTTCCGCACAAAGACTGTTGATGAATGATACAATGTAAGACTAATGGTTTTGAACCACCGTCATTTTCTACAGCCTTTGACACAAGAGCGACCAATCCTTTATCTTTCCCACTCATGTTTTTGCTTCCATCAGTTGTAATACATTTCAAGTTTTTCCATCGAAGGTTCTTTTGATTAATGGCCATTTCAACTCCTTTAAAAATATCTGTACCAGTAGTTGTGCCATGAATACTATACATATCAAGAAGTTCTTCATGCACTTCATAGCTTTTATCTACTCCTCGAATATAAAGCAACACCTGAGCAGTATCTGACACATCCGTTGACTCGTTCAAGGCCAAAGAAAACCACCCAACATGTCCATTTTTGTCGAACAGTTGAGAGGATATATTTTCAGCGATGTTTTCTACCCTTCGAGCCACAGTGTTTGCTGACATACTGGCCGTTTTTAATAAATTTACCTTGTCAGGGCACATTTCTTCGGCTAATGCAATTATGCATTCTTTGATCATTTCTCCATCGGTGAATGGTTTTCCACGTTTTGCAATTTCAAGAGCCACACTAAAGCTGGCACGAGTTGCAGCCTCTTGTTCAGTTTTGAGTTTTGTAAATGAAGATTGCTGCGATTTCAATCCGCGCTTCATAGCTTCGAATTTTTTAGTCCGCAAACTTCCTGTATATTTTGAGTAATTTTGAAAATGTTTTGTTTCATAATGACGTTTAATGTTATATTCCTTGAGAACGGCTATGCTTTCATTGCAAATCAAACATAGCGCCTTGTTACTGGAGTCAATTACGAAATACTGAATGTTCCACTGATCTTTGAATTTTCTGCATTCACTATCAATTTTTCGCTTCTTTTCCATACTAATAAATCACACACAAAAAGCAACAATTCAAATCAAAATACTGTTACTAAGATGTCTTAAACTTAAACACGCACAAACACGTTTTAAGGAGGTACGCACTATTTTATTTCACAACAGTGTCATAGGAACTGACTTGTGGTTGCGTCACTAGCCTACTTATATATTTCAATTACTGCCATCTAGAAGTGAGTGGAAGACACCAGAACTTTCTCGAACCAACGAGATTATTCTGTACGTGCTATTAGCGCCATCTGTTAGCGATAGACGGTACTACCTATTTCCGCTTGTATCCACCAGATGTCGTGTCACGTTACTCCTCATGGCTCGTACTCTACGACTAATCTAGAAATTACAGATAATGACAGGAAAATTAATAATATGCAGTGTTGCCGTTTTGCAGACTTTAGTCCGATTTGCAGCCTTTTTTAAACGTTGCGTACTTTTTCGGACTTTTTTTTTCATCAGTGGACTATTTCATTTTTTACCACCGGCAACAATGATACTATGGTTTTGGCCCTCGGAACTTACTGGAGTAATCAGTATGGCCCTAAGGCTGGAAAGTTTGGAGACCCCTGCCCTACATGATAAGAGCAGCATGGTTAAATGTCTTATAAAATTAATAAATTAACAATATTTTTTATATTTATTAATAAATTAACATTATTCAGACAACCTGTTTAGCTCACTGTCTAAATAGTGTAGCGTATAGAGGATATTAAGAATCGATTTTTCGTTGTTAACGATTTAATTTGTAATGTCAAAAAAACATTTTAAAAAGCCCCTTTGGGAGTCCAATTTTATAAGGAGCGACTTCCGAATGTTCAATTGGCTCCAGAACATATAATTACCAGATGGGGTACGTGGTTAGATGCAGCAAATTTTTATTCCGATAACTTTGCAGGTATTAAAGATATAATTCTTGAAATCAGTGATTCTAGCGCCGCTTTGGAAAATTGCAAAAAAATTGTTAAAAGTACGGATTTGCCCCAGCACCATTTATTAACATTTATTAACGCAAACTATTGCTTCGCCTCACACTCTATTCACAGGCTGGAAACAAAAGGTTTGCCTCTATCAGAATCAATTGAAATTATAGAAGAATTTTATTTGAGAAATTGAAATTATGGAAGAAATCCTTTAATTAAAACAGTTAAAGGTAGAGTAGGTGAATCTATACACGAAAAATGAAAAGCGGTAATTCAATAAAATGAGGGATTTTTTAAATTAAAATATATCAACAAAATCTTAAAAGGCGAAATAGTTGAGGATATTAATTTTAATTTTGATAATTAGCAATAATTGTTAAAATGAAAAATGCGCCAATTACTTTTGTAGATGTGAAAAGAAATTTTTCGATTTATAAACATATGTTTTCAGACAGGAGACAAAAATTTCTGTTAGAACATTTTGAACATTTGATTACCAGTTGTTACAGAATTATATTGTAAAAAAAACCAGAATAGTTTGTGAATTCAATATTATTTCTACCTTTTTTTCATCAATTTCTGTCAAAGTTTTGCATATTGTACTGCATATATGGTCGAATTGAGTGCATATTTCCTTAAAAATTGATGCATATATGTGCCCATAATTATGAAATGGTCTAAGTCAAAATTTAAAAAAAATAAAAAACCGGCCAAGTGCGAGTTGTGACTCGCGCACCGAGGGTTCCGTATAAACTTGTAAGTAATGTATCTTTTTTTGTGGAGGACGTAGCAAGCACATTCAGTTAACTTGACAAGTGGCCCTCCTGAAATCACGACCATCTTAGTACCGCTGCAAGCATAACCTCAAGATGTCGCTGTCGTACGATGGAATTCTACCCTATATTTTATTACCATACATCCCACATTCACTATGAGTGTTTAGGGGTTCTGGAACTTCACTATTTGTTTTTACTGCTCAGTTTTGCCTGTATACCTATATACCCTGTATAAAGGTATACAGGGTATTTTTTTTAAATAACGCGAATATTTTTAAACTTATAAAAAGAAAACTTTATTTTAGTATTACACTTATTCACTAACTTATATTAAGATCTAACTATTTCTAGATCTAATATAAACTAATATATTAACTATTTCTAGATCTATTCCGATACTCTTAACATTCAGTTGTTCAATTGACAGCTTTTGGGCAATTGACTACCAAAAAATATAGGGCGTACGTGATTTAAGTATATGTAGATTATAAAGAAAAATTAGACGAAATATAATATATACAGGATGTTACGGGACTTGAGTATGTCGCATGTCGGTTATAAACATGCAAAATTTAGACATAATAAATACCCTGTATATATTATGTATAAAGAGCGTACGTGATGAAATACATAACGAATATAAACAAAGAAAATTTAGAATAAGTCGGACCTAACCGAGGAGGACCTAACTGTATGCAACCCATATACTTCTGGAGCCTAACAATACCACTACGACAACATTAGTGTATTTTCATAAGTTTCTAATAGTAAATTCGCATTTGTCTTGTAATTAAACTACATATTTACGGTTTTCAGATTTTTCCCTTTACATGTGCTGTAAGACACCGCTTCTTGCCAAATTTCATGATTCTAGGTCAACGGGAAGTACCCTATAGGTTTTGATTCCCTTGTGAAATCGCAAAATATGCGACATAAACGGTCATATCTTTTGATCGCGTTGACCTACAAGTTTGATTTTTTCACAGCTGAAAGAGACCGCAGATTTAGAGACCCGAGTATTTGATACAAATTTCAACTTGTTACCTCTACGCGTTCCTGAGAAAAATGGTCTTGACAGACAGACAGACGAACAGACAGACAGACAGACAGACGGACAACAAAGTGATCCTATAAGGGTTCCGTTTTCGGTACGGAACCCTAAAAATGAGTTTATCAGTTATTTCACATCACATTATTAACACTAATTGAATTCCATATATTTTTGAAATTAGAACCACTATCTAATGGTTCATTTTCGACGATATCGTAAAAATTACATTGAATAAATTTAGTTTAAAATAATGCGGTGTGAAATAACTTATGAACTTATTTTTCATATATTATTCGGGCACATATATGCGCATATATTTGTTTTTTTTTGCGCATATAATCCGCCCTTTACTTATAACAAAGTTATATATTTAAAACTACACTGCTCAAAACAATTAACGGGTCACTAATTTGTGCCTCCATAAACGGGAAATTACATGCAAATAAAATTAAGAACATCTGAAGACGCTCTAATATAATTGTTATAATTGGCACATATAGAAGTGAAGCATCACGTACTTTTAAAGCACCCATAATAATTAACAACAACTCCCACAACCGAAGTGCAAAACGAATTTGAATTAATTGTTAATGTAAACTTTTGTACATAAAGTGGTAATTGGTTTCTATTGCCACCCCAAACCATAACTGAACCACATCCAAATCTTTCGACTTCCTGGACAGTAGCAGCTGCGTAGTGTTCTCCTGGGCGTCTGCAAACACGTACTCGGCCATCATCATCATCATTGGTCCTACAGCCTTGAGAGAGCCTCGACCCTTAGTCTTGTACGCCATTCTTTCCTATTCTATACTGTTCGGCGCCAGTTTTTTGTGCTAATTTTCTTGGCGTCCTCATCTACCCCATCTCGCCAGCGCAGTTTGGGTCTTCCTCTGCGTCTTCTTTCTTCAGCTTGGGCCGTTAGCATGCGCGACTGAGGGTACGTTTCCGGCGATCTTGCTAAATGCCCAGCCCACCTTAATCTTACCAATTTTATGCAGTGTACCACGTTTATTCCATTGTCTATATCGAAGTACACGTGGCAGATTTCATGGTTGTATCTTCTTCGCCAGAATCCGTCCTCGCATTTGGGTCCAAATATCGTTCTTAGAATCTTATATTCAAATGTTAATAGTGGTTTCTAAGGCAATGTTAAAAAGAAGACAATGCCAAATGCCAAAGTGTCTCCTTGCCCCAAGCTGTTGAACTCGTTCGATTATTCTAATATCTGTCATAGTACATAGATTTGGTCCGTTGTTGAGTGACCAGACCTAAAACCGCTTTGATATTGTCCTAGTATTTCGTTCATATAGTTGCTTAGGCGTGTGTACAGGATATTGGAAAGTTCTGTACAGGATATTGGATATTGGAGTTTTTACATTTCAACAGGTTCCCTTTCTTATGTAGAGGTACGATAATTCCTACAGGCCATTCTTCTGGAATTTGCATTTTCTGGCATACCTTCGTAATTATTTCATGAATTTGTTTAATTAGCGAGTAGCCTCCAAATTTAATGAGTTCCGCAGGTATACTGTCTTCACCACAGCCATCACATCGATTAATACGGGACCTTAACTCATCCAGACTTCCATTGGCGAAGTTGGCCATGCGACATGTTCACGAGGAAAATCATCCCTGTTATTCTGTGGAGTCGTGTCAAAGAGGGTTTTCGGACGGGTCGTCTTGCCCTCAAATTTGATTCCCTCAACATATTCCTAATTTTATATGCTGATACAGTGACCCCATGCGTTGTCCTGGGCAAAATTAAGAGGTCCTTCGCCATAGAAACTCTATCGTGAAGACTGGAAATCAGTAAAAATCGTTCTGCATTTTGAACTGTATTTCTTTTGCCACCTTGCCCACCGCGCGTGGTATATTGAGCTGTATCCAAGTACCTGTTCCTCAATCGCTGAATAACAGATAGACTTACGTTGAAGTTTCTTGAAACTTATCGAAGGCTTTCGCCATTTTCAATTAATGTTATAGCACGAACAAGTTCCACTTCGTTGAGATGCCTCATTTTCACTTAACTTATGTCAAACTGTCAGTTGCAAACAGTTTCGTCTGTATATTGATCTGAACAAGACCTTCCTAGCTCTTTGAATCAAATTTGGGATACATTATTTTACTTTAGTTTTTGGCTTGGTAATTATTACGTATACTTCGGAAGTATATATTTCCCTGTGTGTCAATTAAATCAATTAAATAGAGCGTCTTTCAGATGTTCTTAATTTTATTTCCATGTAATTTCCCGTTAGAATTTTATGGAGGCACAAATTAGTGACCCGTTAATTCTTTTTAGAAGTGCAGAACAATTTGCAGTTTGCAAATTTGGTTAGATAATTTAATTAGCTAAAGTTTGATATCTCACACTTAATCCTACCTAGTCTACTAGTTAAGTTGTTGAGATAATACTAGAGGATTGTCTAGAAATTGACTAAATTTGCTAAGAGAAATTTAGAACCATAAAGCAGTTACTTAAAATAGTAAAGCCTAATAATTTAACTTCAAAACTAGTCCAACTAGCTAGTTATAGTTCACAAATATTGTTCTTCTTCTTGGTTCAGCTTCTCCGTTGGAGGTTGCTGCTCATTATGGCAATTTTTATTTTTGACATCGCGGAACGGAACAGTTCCGCCGATAACACTCCAAACCAAGATATTCGGCGTACACCAGCACTTCGCTTGCCTTGGATATTTCCTTGGATTATCAGCTGTTGCAGTCCATATTTTTCGTTTCTGGAGATGTGGCCTAAGTATTGTAACTTTCATTTCATTATGGTGAAGAGTATCTCAGTTTCTTTGTTCATTCTGCGAAGTACCTCTATGTTCGTTACCTTGTCCACCGACGGTATTCGCAGCATTCGACGGTAGACTCACATCTCGAAGGCCAATATCGTTTTTGTTACTTCCTGGGTTAAGGTCCAAGCTTCCATCCCATATATCCGAATCGCGAAGACGTAGCAGCGGGTCATTCTTAGCCTCAGTTCTATGCTCAGACCAGGAGAGGTTATCATTTTTTTCATTTTAATGAATACCATTTGCCTGTTCGGTGCGTCCTTAGACCTTTTGGCGGTTTGTCCACTCGTCATTTATCCAGGTTCCAATGTAGTTGTATTTGGAGACCCGTCGACGTACAGTTGGATCTGCTCTTTGGTTTTTAAAATCAGCATGGCATTTGTCTTTCCCGTGTGCAGTTCCAGTCCGTAATCTCTACTTCTTGCTGATATGTTGGTCATCATGCGTGTGAGGTCTTCAATGTTGTCCGCCAGCACGACCGTGTCGTCCGCACGACTGTTGTTAGTCGCTTGTTAGTTTACTATGATTCCCGCAGATTCCTCGGCAAGCGCCTCTCTGAATATAACTTAAGGGAATAACATAAGGGAAAGAACACATCCTTGCCTCACACCCTTTCGAATCTACATGTCCTCTGTCAGTTCGGTTTCAATCCTGTCTTTAGCTGTCTGACCCCAGTATAAATTCGACACAATCTGAATATCGCGGCGGTCGATATCCAGATTTGCCAACATGTTATAACAAATATTGTTAATAAATTCAATTAATGAAAGTCTGACATCTCACACTTAATCCCAATTAGCCTACTAGCTAAGTTATTTATATAAGTGACTGAGTTCATGCATTGACTAATTAATATAAACCTAATATAACAATGAAACCTAAAAAAATGTTATAAATAAATTCATGTTTTTTTTTGTGAAAAAAAGTTTATTGTTGTAAAATTACAAATATATAGAGTTTTAATCTCAACAAAATTTATAAAATATAATTATCTCATGGTAAAGTAACTAATAAATATTTAAAAAATGCATTTTATTTCTTGAATGAAATATTATGCGTAAAAACATTCTAAACAAAGTAATGGCTGATCTGTGCATGCTTGACATCGCGAGGAAACTAGCTTCGATTTTCGAATTGCGTATTCTCGACCATGAGTTTCTTTGTTTTTCTGGTAGCAGATCTTGCAACGCCCTTTTTTCCAGCTGGGATGTATGTATGCTGGTTATTGACTGGAGCCGTGGCGATATTTGCACTGCTATGATTCAAACGATTTTCAAGCAAGCATAGATTTTATTTGAAATTCGTAATACTTTTTTGCCGACGTTGTCCTCATTTATCTTGTACAACTGGTGGGCATTGACAACGCTAGCTCCAATTATAAGTTTAATGGCAATTTTTTTGAATCATTTGATACTTCTTCGTACCGATGTTGAATAAAACTCTTAGCTGTATTATAATCAAGCACATCTTTCGGCTTGAAAGGCTTTCAGCTCTAGTACCATCTCTCCCGGGTTATTTGTACCATTTCGGCGGTGTGTTTTGTGGAGAGCATCAATACATCTCTTTTATCTTTCCTTTTCAAGACAACTAGTCCATCCTTCTCCCGGGCAATTATTTCACCTCTTTTCAACTTAGCATTTACCTCTTCCTTCGGTTTTTGCGAAGCGTTCCCACTAGGTGTGTGTTTCTTTCTCTTAATTTTTTAGACAACTCCAAACTTGTGTACCAATTATCAGTGTAGAGTGTTATGTCGTCATCGAGATTTTTCTCCATCAATTCTAGAACTACTTTTGTAGCAACACTCATGCCTTCAACTTTATCTTGACCACAATAAATCTTGGAATGCAACATATATCCTACAGATATACATAATTTCAAGACTTTGATTCCAAACTTATGTCGCTTAGCTTTGATATATTGACGGGACTTTAGTCGCCCACGAAAAGTAACCAAGGTTTCATCAATGCACATATTTTCATCAGACGCAATGAACTTTTTAAATTTTTCATTCAGCGAGTCAACAAGTGATTGCACTTTATGTAATCTGTCACCTTCTGTACATAGCTCATTATCAGCAAAATGTAGCATTCGAAGAATAATTTCGAATCTATTGCATGACATAAATTTGGCTGCGTTTGACCAATAAAGATCAGATTTTCGCCAATAGTCACCAAGTGATGGTTTTTTATCTAATCCCATCATTATCTAAAAAAAAACAAGAAATCTATCTCTTCGTCTCTGTCTGTAGGGTGCCATTTATTCAAGCATGAAGATGTTCAGTAATGCCGTGAACGATTGTTTGTTCCGCATAAATATTTGTTTGATTGACAATGGAATCCACAAGTTGTTCGTCAATGAATAATTTGTAGTACGCAAATTCATTTTGATTTTTGATTTGAACAACATCATCTGACACTCCAATTTCTTTTTCATAAGAAAATTCAGCAAAGTTACCAACAACTAATCGACATTCCTGCTCTTCTTCACAATCAGTATAGCCCTCGTTAGCTTCCTCCAGTTCATCTTCACTTTCATTATTTGTCGACGTAACAATCAATTTGGGACGATCTTCAGTTTTTTTTTTCTTTTATTTGGGGCAAGGTTTTTAGAAGAAAGATGAAATTTTCGTTTTGCATTCACCAGTTCTAAAATAAGCAATCAGTTTTGATAAAATACAATTTTATACTACATTTATGTACTCAAACCTTCGCTCAAAGACGTATTGCAACTATTATTATCCAAATTTTCACAGAATTCACAGAATAAATTAGCGTCTGAGTCTGGAACGGTGTCCACTTCATCGTCGCTCATGTCCACATACTGGGCCATCGAGTCCTGGAGACGAGCCACTTCACGTTCGTACCACATTCTTAGGCACTTACACAAGCACCATTGTGTGATCAGTTCGAACGTTGTGAAATGTTTCTAGTATTATGCAAGTTGAGACTTGCATGCTCTGTATTCCAGGAAATACACGTGGCGGAGTGTTACATGATAACAACTCCACGCCGCGTGTATCGCTGAATCACACGGGTAAAAAAGCGGGTAAAATAGCAAAAGAAACACTGTAGATAAGTCTTAAATATATCATTTTTAGTAATATTAATAAAAAAATTGTCTTGGCCTGTGAGACCTTTTTCAAAATTACCCGCGGCAGTTAACGTGTTAAGTTTGTTGGTCTATAAATAGTGACTAGCTAGAAACATCTAGTTATCAGAAATCGCTAGATAATTTAGTAAAAGGGAAGAAGGATCTCGTGGTCGATATCCTTTTGTATAATGTATAAAGTATACAATAAATATATTCTCTCTCTTTAGTAAACTTATTTGAATCCCTGAATACAGAAACTGATCAATCTTGACTAGTTAGACAGCTGGTAGTCTTATAACAAAGTTGTATATTTAAAACCAAATATCTAAATTAACGTGCAGGTTGCAAATTTGGTTAGATAATTTAATTAGCTAAAATTTGATACCTCTTATAAATCCTACCTAGTCTACTACTTAAATTGTTGAGATAATACAACACAATTGTCTAGAAATTGACTAAATTTGTTAAAGGAATTTTGTAACTATATAGGAGTTACTTAAAGTAGTAAAGCCTACTAATTTAACTTAAAAGTCCAACTAGTTAGTTACAGTTTTGAAATATTGTTAGGAAATTTGATTATTTGACTAAAGTTTGACACGTCACATTTAATCCCAATTAGGCTATCCCGTTAGTTAACTAATTCATATCAGTGACTGATTTCATGCGTTATTGACTAAGTTTATTAGTTTATAACTAGTGCACTAGACTAGGTAGAAACGTATAGTTAACAGTAATCGCTTGATAATTTAGTAAACTAATTTAAATCCCTAAATAAAGAAACTGATCAATATGTGTTGACTAGTTAGATATATTCTGGTAGTTGTGCTGCTACAAGTCGTAGGTTTAAAACCAGACAACTAAATTAACGTGTACATTACAAATTAAGTTAGATAATTTAAATAGCTAAAGTTTGATACCTCACGTCAAGCTATTGTCTCACACGATTGTCTAGAAATTAACAAAATTTGTTAAAGGAATTTTTTATTTTGGAATTTTTAAACTAGATACTTATTGTGTACAAATTTTGTTTAATTGGGACATTATAGTTAGGATAGAATCTATTATAGGATATTAGTTATTTAGGACATTTAGTTCAATTTCTCACCTAGTGCACTAGTTAAGTTGTTAAGACTAACCTAAAACTCAAACATATTGATATGTTTCGATCGCAAACACAAAATATTGTCTACTACAGAATAATATATTGAATAAGAAGCTTCACTTTGTATGAAGACTGACAACTGTAAATACTATTATTATTATTTATTACTAGTTAACTAATTTAACAATATGTGCCTGAAGGCATAACAAACTATCTCATATTGTCTAATACGCCTAGTTGATTAAACCGAATCAACTTGGCTTGTCTATTTAAACTTGCATAATTTTGGCAGTCTAGTCTTGTCTGTCTAATTCAGTGTTCTTCAACCTTTTGGGTCATCCCGCGGAAATATTTAATATTCGAAAAATCTCTTTTGCAATCCCGTTTAATGTTCCCAAAACATGATTTTTTAAATCCTAGTCGAATGCGATATTATTGGTTGCCAGGGAATCGTTTAAATTAGCAAAACATTCTGTATTATTTTTGGTGATGCATTCCTCCCAAAGCTTGGTATTCAATTTGATTAAGTTTACTTTGCTATTGACCTTAAAAACTGTAGTATTTGGTCCTTGAAGTGAAAGATTAACTTCGTTCATATATGGAAATATATCAGCAAGGTAGGCTAGATTTTGAAGCCAATTAGTGTCATTAATTTTTTCAGAAAATTCACGTTCAGATAAAGATTCGAATTTCATCATGCAAGTTCCAGAGTCTGGTCGGAACCTATGTCCTAGATAACCACCTTACTTTAGTATGAAGAAGGAGATTATTTACCGTTGACTACAGTTTACATTTGTAAGAATTTAACAAAAAATCTACCACACCAGATATTTGAAATTATTTATTAGGGCAATGTGCGTCGTCCTCGTCCAATATAAGTTACTGAGCAAATGAATAGTTCGAATATGAAACTGCAGTCGACACACGTGTTGCAGAGAGCGGCACAAGACATGTTTGGTCATTCACATATTGCGGTCCAAGTAGATTCCTAGATACTTAAGGATTCTAATGGTGCTAATCATTATTCCGTCTATCTGTATAGTAATCTCCTTTAACTTCCTTCTTCCCACTAACGTTACGCATTCTGTTTTCTGGGAGGCCACCGAAGAAGCTTTTTCTTCTTCATTTCCTTCTCGAAGTATTTCGGTATTTATTTTATCTTCCAGTGATATACCTGTTCGACCGCAAGCGACAACAGCTAGGTTGTCCGCATATCCTAATAGGGTCACTCCCTCCGGCACATCCACCTTTATTACGCTGTTGTAGTGAATGTTCCACAGCAATGAACCCCTGTGGTATACCACATGTCATCTCGGTTGAGTGTTTACGTCCTATCAGCATTGTCCTGTTGGTGAAGTAGCTGCATATCAAATCTAATATGTATATAGATATGTTTCTAGCTTTAAGGTCATCTACGATATCCTTCCAAGACGCGATATTGAAAGCATTTTGGAAGTCTAAGGTAACCATTGTGTAAAAATCCTGCCTTGGTCTCTCCTGCCTTGTTTTTAATCACCTGCATTGCATCTATAGTGGAGCGACCCTTTCTATACCGAACTGCATGCCAGCTAATCCTACTGTCTGCTCGAGCTCTTCATTGAGTCTCCGGTAGAGTAATTGTCTAAGCAATTTTCCGGCTTTATTTAGCATACTTAAGGGACGGTTGTTTAGCACCCCATTTTTTTCTAGGTTTTTCCAGCAGGACTAGTCTCAATTCCTTCCGTATTTTGTCTTGACTCTTTAGTTTGGTATATCGAGTTTGATATATTCAGTATGATCTATTAGTATTACAAATTTGCTTCAAAGCGTAAAAAACTATCCCTTATTGTCTAATACGTCTAGTTGGTCCTGTTTAGTCTTGTCTATTTATACTTGCATAATTTTAGCAGTCTAGTCTTGTATAACTAAGCAATAGTCATATTTTGCCAAATGTGCACAATATGATTGTACCAATGTAGTCTGGTTTATTTGGTCTTGTTTGTCTAAACTTGTCGTGTAGTCTTGCCTTTCTAGTCTTGTTTATCTTGTCCTGTCAGTCCAAGAAAGCAGAATTAAAAAAAAACAGAACAAGATATTGGTGGGCGAATGAAATCGCGACCCTGACAGCTGCATGCTTTGCGGCCAGGAGAAGGTAACAACGCCAAAGGGCAAAAACAACCGAGCACGGAAACACCCAAGCGCTTAGCATAGCATAAAGTAAAAAAAAGGAGCCACGGTAACTTATAAATAAAACCAAACAAAACCACTTAAAGCAGCTCTGTACAGATCTAGAGGAGGACATATTGGGCGATGCCTTTCAGATCGCCAGGAGAAATCTAAAACTACATCCTCCAAATTTACCAGTGGCAATGGAAGTAGTTCGCCAAGTTTCCGAAGTGCTATTCCCACATCATACTCATTTTGACTGGGCACAACCCGATAAACAATACAAACAATCCGATGAACAAAACCAACATTCCACTGTTCAATGCCGACGAACTATATCTGACTACAAAACGAATTATAAGCGACAGAGTCTCGGGGCCAGATGGGATACCTCCGGAAAATATAAAAATAATAGCTCGACATTCCATTCGGATTTCGTCCTGGACATCATGAACTCACTTCTAGTTGCCGGACACTTTCTAGATAAATGGAGCGGGCAAAGCTCATCCTAATAAGAAAGGGGGACAAACCAATCGGAGTGCCAACATCATACAGGCCTATCTTCTTACTGGATGTGTCCGGGAAATTGCTGGAACAGCTTCTGCTTAGTAGAATTAAAATCGAGCTTGACGCCGAAGTTGGACTATCGGATAAACAATATGAATTTAGGTCAGGAAAATCTACTATAGATGCTATAACTTCGCAAATCCATCCTAATCCGTCCTAAACATCGCAAAATCAGCAAGTTCCGGAACGAAATGAACAAAAAAACTCTGCCCTCTCCTTTCATTCGACGTAAGAAACACTTTTAACACCGCCAGTTGGACTCATATAATGAATAGCCTGACAGCAATAGGGATATCCCCCTACTTAACAAGAATGATTAGAAGCTATCTTACAGGAGTCTGATACTGTAATCTGCACGGCAGACTGAAGTGCGTGAAGTCATTAGTGGTGTTCCACAGGGATCGATACTGGGGTCTTAAGAATTCACCTTCCACTGGGAGGAACGACGAATGGATTCGCTGTCGACCTAGCTCTGGTGGTAACATCTAAAACAGAACAAGGACTGATGATAACGGCTAACCATGCAATAAAAAAAATGGCGATTGGATGTCTAGAAACTTATTGTTTTCATTGGCCTCAGGAAGCAGAGCCCGATAAATGTTCAAAGAGCAGTTCAAGTACCTGATAATATTAATAGACAAAAGGCTATCTTTCTCAGCACACAGAGCAGAAGCAGCAGCGAAGGGCATGTAGACGATGGCAGCTATGCAGAGATTAATGCCCAACGTAGGGGGTGCTAAAAATTGTAAACTGAGGTTACTGGGCTTGGTGGTCCAGTCTACTACGACGTGCGGTGCTCAAATCCAAGGGGCCAATTAACTTCAAAAATAAAGTAACGCACACAAACTCGCAACTGTCCAACAGAAAGTGGTCCTCCGTGTGTGTAGCTCACACCGAACAGTCTCTGGACAAGCCATCCTGGATATTGCCAGCATCCTCCCAATCGACCTTTGAACCTTGGTACAAAAGCTTCACGAGGCTAGCCACAATAATACATGAAAAAAGACAGGACAGCTGTAAGAATCTCAGGAACGATGGGAGTCCAGCGAGAAGGGGCAATGGACAAAACTCCTTATCCCAGACGTATCCACATGGGTAAGCAGAAAGCATGGCGGAACGAGTTACCACCTAAGCCAAGTGCTAGCAGGTTACGGCTGTTTCAGAGACTACCTGTACAATCAGGACCGAGCATCTGACGATCTGTACGTGTATTGCGGAGAATCATATAGTGTGAGCCACACAGTTTTCTATTGCTGCCGTTGGCAGGATGAAAGACAAAGAGTTGAAACGCATCTGAATAAGCCCATCGGCCTAAAAAGCTTAGTAGAGCAAATGTTGGAAAATAACGACAATTGGGACAAGATCCTAGCGTACATTTGTAAAATTTTGAGCAACAAGGAAAAAGACAAAAAACTTTAAAGGAAATCTAACTACACCAGTCCACCCGCCGCTCAGAGTTTATGCGATAAGCAGTTCCAAAGTGAACGGGTGTGATCTTTCCAGGGGGACCACTTGTCTGTGACGGTGAAAGCCGCCAGCTACGCTCCTCCAAAAAAGTCCTGTCTGTCCAATCTTGTCAGTTGTTGTCTAATCTTCTATGTCTAATCTTCTATGTATAGTGATCTATGTCTAATTGTTTTTCTGTCTAGTCTTGTCTGCCTAGTCTTGACTATCTAGTTTGCTATGTCAAGTCTGATATATTCAGTCTAGTCTATTGGTCTATTGGCATATTTGCTTCAAAAGGAAACAAATTATCTCTTATTGTCTAATACGTCTAGTTGATTCTGTTTAGTCTTAGCAATCTTGTCTTGCTTGACTAATCTATAGTCATATTGTTACAAATGTGCATAATATGATTGCGCCATTGAGGGACCATTCAAGTATTACGTAAGCATTACAGGGGGGAGGGGGGTCTTTACTTTACTTATTTTTTGTGACATGGGGGTTGGGGGGGTCTGGATGGTGATTACGTCAGCAATATTTTTTTTACTTTTTCGGATTTTCTACAAAATTTAGTTTCTTCTAAACATCGATCTAAACATATATATGGCAACCCTAGTTGTCTATGCTCGAAAGCGAATAAAGTTTTTAGTCTCAGGTCCCTATTGGTGTAACTGCGGCAAATCTTCTAATGAATATGGAATATAGAGTCAAATTGCCTGATCACGACTGAATAATCGTTGAGCGGCATAAATTAATACCGTTAGTTTATGCTGGTATCAAAATAACTTCCAGTATGCTAGGACAACCGCAAGCCGTTGAATATTCTGGGCCAACATACATCGCTATTCGAAGTGGATAGTATAGTTCATCCGCCGCTAATACTCATGCTCAAGATTTCGAGACGCTTCGCGCCCTTGAAGAGTTTTAAGCATTAGCCAAAACTGACCGTGGATTTCTAAAACCAGTGGTGATCATGACGGTTGATGGAGGGCCAGATGAAAATCCGCGTTATTAACATCAAAAATTTATAGGGTTTGCTATACCACTTTAACACTTTAAGCGACATGATCTCGATGCATTGTTTATAGCTACAAATGCTCCTTGTAGAAGTGCGTATAACGGAGTAGAGCGCAGAATGGCTCCTCTTAGTCGGGAAGTGGCTGCTTTTTTATTGCCTCATGACTATTTTAGGTCCCATTTGGATGATACAATTTCGAGTTTGCTGCAAATGTATTAGCAGAGGTATGGAGTTCAATGGAAATTGATGGTTATCATGTTACTGCAAAATATGTTGGATCGGGCGAACCAGATTTTCCTGATTTTCCAGACATTAAATGTTTTTCAGAACATGTGCGTGAAAACCAATAATTGCTTCAAATTGTAAAATGTAGAAACACAGAATGCTGTCGTCCAAGGAGTGGTTTATTTAGATTACTAAAGAACAGGTTTCTCCTACCACCAGTAAAAGTAAAATAGACAGTTGATGACTTGGGTTTGGATGATTAGTCCAATGACCAGTCCATTTAGCTCTACATTTCAATTCTTCTATCAAAGATTTTCGGCAAATGCCCTACGATTATTTTTGTCCCACGGTAAAATTGAAACTATCCAGTCGAACATGTAAAATTTGTGGTCTTTATCATGCTTCCGTCACGTCGATGATCCATAATAAAGTAAACACGTACACCGAAACGAAAGCAAGGCCTTAAGAGTGGCTGCTCGTCGTGCTACCGAATTGATGAGTATAATAAAAAATTTAGACGAGAACCAGGATGTTGAATGGCTCGAAGACAATGGTGTCGATATTCCAAAATCAGACGAAAGTGAGCAAACACAGAACATCGAGCAGCAAACATCAAATGTCATCGAAGACTATGAGTCATGGATTCATAGTCATGAGTCATGGATTGATGTGTCATGGACTGAAGACTGCTAATTTGACTTTATATACCAAAATTGTAAAAGAACCAAACAAATGAACGTGTTAATCGTTAATATATTAAGATTGCATATAATAATAGGAGATAATAATTGAATTGAAATAATTGAATTGAGCGCGTCAATAATTTGCTTGAATAAATATTATGTGCTTTAAATTCCTTTATTCTAAGCCTATACTTAACAGCTGCAGGAATCAATAAGAAACCAGAACAGATTGATAAATATATGTTCAATGTTTACGTAAGCATGGGAGGGGGATAAGAGCTTTGCGTACTTTTGCTGACAATGGAGACGGGGGGTTGATAATTGCAAAAAATCTGCTTACGCAATACTTGAACGGCCCCTGATTATCTAGTCTTGTTTATGTAATATTATCAGCTAGACTTGTCGTCTAGTCTGTCCTTCCATTCTTGTCTGTTTAGTCCTGTCTATCCAATCTTGTCTGTTCTAGACCAAACTTGGATGTCTAGTCTTGTCTGTCTAGTCTTGACTATCTAGTTTTGCTATGTTGAGTCTGATATATCCAGTATAGTCTATTAGTATTATATATTTTTGCTTTAAGACGAAACAAACTAACTGTTGTCTAATACCTAATACCCCTAGTGAGTCTGTTTAGTCTTGTCTATTTACACATGCATAATTTTGCCTGTCTATTCTTATTTATTTCGTCTTGATTGTCTAAACTTTTTGTCTGGTTTTGACCTTCTAGTCTTGTCTCTCTAATGCTGTCTCTCCATTCTTGTCCATTTTTTGTCCAATCGTGTATGACTATTCTTCTTTGCCTAGTTTTTTTTTCTGTCTAGTCTTGTCCGTCTAGCCTTGACTATCTAGTTTGTTATATTGAGTCTGATATATCCATTTCAATGTAATATGTAATACCAATAAACTAGGTATTACATATCTGCTTCAAAAGGAAACAAACTATCTCTTGTTGTCTAATACGTCTAGTTTTTTTTGTTCAGTCTTGGCAACCCAGTCTTGTTTGATTAATCTATATTGTGCCAAATATGCATAACATGATCTTGTTTATTTCGTCCTCGGTTTGCCGGCTGTATTTAGCATACTTAAGGGATGGTAGCTTTGAACCTCATTTTTTCTAGGTTTTTCTAGCAGGATTAGTCCCGATTCCTTCCATATTTTCTGTAGTTGAGTATCACTAATCTAAAAATTTGTGTCGTTCATTGTAAAAGTGGTGTAACTCCATGTTTTTAAAATTTATATTTTTTTGCTTAATGGTATCACATTTTGCTATATCCCTTCATTATACAAGTGAAGCAACTTCAATAGTTGCATTAAAATCCCATAAAAGGCGTTACTTGTTTTTACAGGGAACTAAAACTCTGAATATTCATTATAAAAGTGAAGTAAGTCCATAGTCATTTAAATAGTGTAATTAATATTTATTTGTGTGTGTGTGTGTATAAGTGTTTTAATAGTTTATTGTGATGGATTTAGAGGTTTTGAATGATTCCGGGTGGAAGGGGTTCACAAGACATAGCAGCATTTCTTCTTAAGCACTTAAAAACTCATGCGGCTTTAGAAAAGCATGTCGTTATGTATTCTGATCCTTGCACTAGACAAAACCGGAATATTAAGACATTTTTTCCCTCTTGAAGCTTGTACAAGACCCTGACTCTAGTATTGACACCATAGATTACAAGTTCATGGTATCTGCACATTCCTATCTTCCAAATGATGGGGAATTTGGAATAATAGAGAGCGCTAGTCGCCGCCGTGAATAATTTATAGCCCAGACCAATGGGTCGCTATTATAAAAACAGCTAAACGCAAAAAAAAACTTATTTTGTTGTTACTGAAATGAAAAACGCCTAATTTGTAAGTACCACTGTCTTAGTAAATTCTATTACAAATAGATAAAAACAACTTGCGGTTACGACTTTAATTGGCTAAATATTAGATGGCCGAGGTTTGAGAGAAATTATCCTTTACAATTTCAATCTAAAGAAACACTAAATCGACACACCCTTATATAAACTAGATTTATGTAAAAAAGCAAGAACCACCGGCCGTGGTTTACAAATTATTGTTCATGGAAGCAAAGCTGTACTGATGAGAGATAAATCTCGAAATGCGTCCACAGATGGCTATCCACTTAAGGTATCGGAAAGACATGATCTTAAAAACAATGTTATTTTTATGGCTTTTGTTGAGTGCCACAAAGGTGGACTGAAAGCTGTAAAATAACTTACAAATTTCATTTGAGATTTGTTAAGGTAGTCCTAAAAAGACTCAGAAATTGTTATAGAGTTCCGAAAAGGCTGAATATATTTATATATTCAGGCTGTGTTCCGTTTGTTTTAAGTTTAATTATTTTGTCTTATCTGTGTAGACTTATCTGTCTAGACTTATCTTCTTAGTCTTGTCCTTCTAGTCTACCTAGAATCTGCCTAGTCCTGTGTGTCCAATCTTATCTGTTCCTGCCTAATCTTGTATGTCTAATCTTGTTTGTCTAGATTTTATTTTGTCTAGTCTTGCCTGCTTAGTCTTGACTCTCTAGTTTGGTATGTTGAGTCTGATATATCCAATCTAGTCTAATGAGGCTTGTCGGCCTAGTCTTATTTATCAAATGTTGTTTGACATGTGTCAAATTAATATTACAAAAATGTATTACAAATATTGTAAAACAAACTTTAATAAAACGAAATGAATAAGAAAATGATTTAATATAACAGCTTACATATTCGCCTGTTGACCCATTTCACTATGTAAATGATCTAGTAATTTTAAATTGACAGATTGATAAATCTGGACCGTCCGAGGTGACTCTGAAAGACTTGAAGCGAGAACTAACAGGTGTCTACAAATGTGAAGTATCCGCCGATGCTCCCTTATTTCACACTGAAGTTAAAAGCGCTCACATGACCGTAGTCGGTAAGTACGCAGACTAGATATTAAAGTTGAAACACATCCAATACAAACATACAAGTTAAAACGCTAATGTTCACGGTTTAGTTTGAAATATCAACAAGTAGTAACAAAAGAAATATAAACAAGTTGTTTAGTGGAGATTATTTACTTTTCGGCAAGAATTATTTAAGTTGTTTTATATAATATATTTAAGTTATTTATTTTATAATACAGGGTGTTTCAAAGAGAATAAACGTTTTTCGCATGTATATGTTTATTAAACTTTAAGACATACGAATATGAAACTTTACACACATATTTTCGAACCCCTAGTTTAGATTACAGATGTTCAATATGTCCTCCATCAGTGACACAACAACACCACACAACAATACCACACCAATACTCAAATTCCTCCCATACACTTGTGATCTTCGTGCAGCCTCGGAAACAACGAGTTTTGTAGAATAGCGAGGTTCTGCTGACCGTTAACCGTGTTTCCATGAAAGAAGAATGGACCATAAACCGATGATTGGGATATCGCACAAAATACATTGACTTTGGGTGAATCTCGTACATGTTCAATGACTGCATGTGGGTTCTGTAAGCCCCAAATTCGAACATTCTGATTTACCTGACCACAAACATGGAGAGGCGCTTCATACTAAACACGATGCGTATTGCGAAAGTGTTATCATTGTCAATAGCAGCATAAATCTCTTTACAAAATGCCACACGTTTGAGTTTGTCATCAGGATGCAGAGCTTGTCAACAGGATTAACAGCTGTAACTTGTACTTGCGGCAATTAATATAAACTAGACTATGTATTCGTTTCTCCAATAGCCGAGCCGAGGCGCAGCGATCGATAGTATGGACAAAATAATACTTTGCAACACGTATATTCTTTTTGAAACACCCTGTATATTAATTATTTTATAATATATTTAATGACCAGCTACCTAAACTAACGGGTGTTTCAACAAGTGCGTGTCAACTTTTAGATTAAAAAAATACAGTTTTATGTGAGATATGGTGGAATGTTTTTATTACTTGCAAACAACATTCGATACCATTATATTTTAAAAATTATATCATGCAAATCACCTCTATTGTTAGCATTGATCGATCAGCGGTCCGCCCGTTTTTTGGATGACTTTTTTCAGTAAGTCGGGCTATTTTTCCCCAATGGTTCGATTAATGGGGTTCTCTAGTTCTCTCAGTGTCTGTTGTTCTACGGCAGTAAAGAAAGTCTACACGCTACAAAAACCCATAAATACAATAATCCGCCCGGAGAGTGTGGTGAGAATCTAGGAGCGACAAAGAATTAGCAGGTACTCGCCGAGATATGCAGACCTTAACAAAAGCGTGGGAAAAGCTATGAGAAAAGACTGTAGAATGTACAACACGAAACTGATCAAAGCAACGATTGAGAAAAACAACAATATGAAAATCATACGTTCCGGGCTATCAACGGGAAGGGTTTCAATACACAAAATGAAAAACGAACAGAAAGTTGTCATAGATCACGGGAATTGTAAAAAAATACCATAATCTTTATAAACGTGTAGCTCCACCTCCACCGAGACAAACGGGGAGAACAAGAAAATGCATCCAATATGTGGGATCTGAGAAGCTCCAAATGATCGACAGAGCGGAAACTGCGTTGGGCCAGTTATAACGGCAAGGCACCTGGTGAAGATAGAGTGACGAACGAAATGCTGAAGGCCAAAGGAGAAGCACAGAAACAAGCAATTTTGATACTCCTGAACAGGTGTCTCGATGAAGGCAAGATCCCTGACCCTTGGCTCAACACAGAAGTTGTCTTGCTCTTCAAACAGGATGACTGTACGAATATCGAAAATTATACACCAAAATTATAAGCTGTTTGTGTAAAATCATAACCAATCGTATTACCCAGGAATTCGACTGTTACTAGCCCATCGAACAGGCTGGAATCAGAAGGAGATTCAGCACGATTGACCATATCCAAACGGTGCGCACATTAATCGAGAGACGAGCACGGAATATAACATTCCTCTTCATATGGCATTTGTTGACTATTACAAAGCCTTTGACTCGATTGAAACCCGGGCAGTGCTTCGGGCGATGGAGAGTTCTCGTATAGACTCTAGATACTCAAGCTTGATTCAATATATTCACGAACATAGTATCTTGGTATCTCATGGTAGCATGCCAAGTTGAAAGAGGATTACCCAATCCTTGCGGGAGAAATACCGGTCAGGAAGGGCGGCCTACAAGGCGATAGCATCTCACCCAAACTTTTTACCTTAGCGTTGGAGAACGTATTTAAAAATCTTTCCTGGGAGCGAAAGAGAGACGACATCGACGGAAGTCGCCTTAATTACCTACGCTTTTCCGATGATATTGTACTTACCAACAGCCACCCATATGAACTACGGATAATGCTATGCGAACTCGAAGAAGTCTCGCAAGCGGTATGGCTGAAAATGAATCTTCAGAAAACTAAAATCATAAGTCCGAGTAATGTAATGGTCACCATCGGTAATCACACTCTTGAGAAAGTCGATGAGTATACGAATATCTGGGACATAATATCAAGTTAGGAAAGGACAATCAGACGTAAATCACCAAACGTGTCGGCTTGACCTGGGCGGCGTTCTAGCTGGCTCAGCTAGATTTTCCGGGAACCACGTACAAAAATGACAAAAATCCTATTACAATGGTGGCCGCGAAGGTCGAAGAGAAGTGTAGACAGGCCCGAGGCAAGATGGCAGGACGACATCCGACGACACGCGGGAGCAAACTGGATGCAAGTAGCCCAGCAAAGATCGATATGGAAAGGTTTGGAAGAGGCCCATGCTAGGAGTGGGCAAAAACAGGCTAAAAGAAACGAAAAAGAAGTTGAGCAGATGTTGTTGGTTTATTGGCGTAGACCAACGACTTAACGTAGCCCCAAAGGAAAACGCCTAGGGGCGTTAGATCGCACCTGCTGTGTGGCACATGGCACCATCTTGATGGAACCACATATCGTCCACTGCGGGCCACAGAAGGTTTCTTATCATGGATATTTACCGTATGCCGTATATAGTCTTTATCTCCCTCATTTCTAAGAATGTACGGACCAATGATGCCGCACACCCACAATTCGCAGCAAACAGTCAGTTTCTCAAGATACAAGTGAGCCTCCAGTATCTCCTGTGGATGGGTGTTGCCCCAAATGCGCCAGCTGCGTTTATTTAAGTATCCATTTAGTCAAAAATGCGCTTCGTCGCTGTAGATGATTTTTTCGCCGAAACGAGGATTCGTCTCCAGGTGCTCCCAAGCCCAGTCTGCAAACGTGCACCGGGAGCAGTGGTCTAGTGGCTTCAATTCTAGTAGCATTTGAATCTTATGCGGGTACAGATGCAAGTTTTTCCGGCAAATTTCCCAAGTTGTTCTTTCAGAAAGACCAAGTTGCTGTGAAAAATGGACAGATGTCGGTCTTCACGCACACTTTCAGCGACAGCAGAAATGTTTTTAGTCGAATGCCTGGGATATCACGTATAGGCTTAATGGCGGGATTACGATGAACTTAACGTAACGGGATGCGACGAGACGTGAAGTGACTTAAAATTTAAAAATTAACAAATTGTTGGCTGATTACAGTCGACGCAACGTGACATATCAGAACTTAACGTAACGTGAAAGCTTCCTATGTTCAATCTTCGCGTCGCGTTACGTTAAGTCGGGCTGTTTCACGTAACTCTTTCAACGAATTAACTCTCTCGATTCTTGAGCGCATGCACTCGAATTCAGGAGTGACATTCGGTATTGTGTTGTGACATTTTATGTTGTTACATTTATAAGTCGATGAACGACACGATATTGGTTGAGTGTGTGCGTCACCAAACTGGATTTTTCTCCGCAAAATCTCTTTCACACCAACTGTTCGTACTTGTTTCCTCTTTCGCGGTTTAAGATACATATATGCGGCCAAAATTGAATTGAACAATTGATAATGCCTCATAACAGAATACATTTTAAACTACCAACGCTGTCAAATCACTTTTACACGCTGTCAATGCACCCTGTTTTGCGGCATGTTACGGCGATTGTAAATTCACAAACGTACCTTACCGTTAAGTTTACATCAAGTCACATCACGTCGCGTCGCGTCCCGTTACGTTAAGTCCATCGTAAACCCCGCATTACTCGATCACAAACCGACCCAGCTTCCTCAATTCCCTTCATCAATCGTTCAATCGTGGTCTTATTTGGACGACATTACGATTGTAAACACCACGAAGTGCATGCAGCGTCTGGCTTACACAAATTTTAATAATAATTTTTCACAATTTGTGTGAAGCGTGTGGAGCGTCACAACACATCTGCTGAAGCGTATACTTTTACATGATGAAATGGGGACTATAGCAAAATACAAACGTAGCTGAATAACAACACAATATTTCAAAACGAAACCACAATTAAATGTCAAAGTTGACGCGTGACAGTTGAAAAACCCTACAGTTGTATTCTTATTGACCAAGATTACCTAAACATCTATTAGTATTACCTGGTTCAAGTAATCCTAACAATCTAACCAACTTTTTGTGACAGTCTTAGTTTTCTTTATATTTCAGTTCTTGGTTTTAATATTCTTGCCGAAAACTATATTTATCTAGCAGATTTTGTATTTATTAATTAAGCCTGTGTTAGTTTAGCTTCTATTATCTTTTTTCTGTTTCTATTAAGTGTATTAAATGTGTTTTAATTCTACATGTATGTGTATTCGGTGGGTAGCTTAGTTTATGAAAAAAAAGTAATTTTGTTTTTTGTGAAAATAGAGGTACCGAATGAGCCTCCATTTCTGCAAATTGAACCGAAGAAGGTTGAAATTGGAAATAAAATCTACGCGACTTGTTCTACAAATGGATCTCATCCCCCAGCGAACTTAACCTGGTATATAAATGACCGAAAGGTAAGTTTTTTTCACTAAATTTATGGTTTTCTAAATTTTTTAAAGGCACAGTATTGATTTGTTTTCTATTTAATAATATATTAACATTAGAATTTATAATAAGAACATATACGCATACACACATTAGAAGATATTTTATAAATGCCAATAGATTTTTTGGTCATTATGTATTGAAACAATGTCCGGAAATTATGTATAATAAAATACATCCTCTGACATATTTCATAAAATTAAACGTTCATCGTTTCAATTACACTTTCGTTTAGAATAACACGCTGTTCAAATAATAATTCTCATTGCTCATAATTCCTGGGCCATTTGATAAATCAGTTAACATTTATTATTACGCTGAATAGGTACAGTTTGTCATTCCTATACGCACTTGCCTGCTATCTGGTAGTAAAAACCTTTTGTTAATGAGTATTATTGGGTTAATTAGTACAATTGTAAAGCCTTTCTAAACGACTATTATTAAATTAAGTAGCAAATGCCACACAACGAAATGTGTTTAATTAATAATTACCCATAATCCTTATTATTTATTCATATTCACTTCAAAAATAGGAACAATTTTAATTTGAACTCAGGCTTATCTATGTAGTTCTGGGTTTACCAATCTTTCTTCTACTTATACCCCTTGACTTTATATACAGAGTGTTAAGTGAAGATGCGGCAAAAACTCAAGGGAAATATATGATGAAATCATGAATGTAAATAAAAGTATGAAGTACGCCAATGAGCTTATCAAATTCAAAAATTTTAAGAGTTTAGCAACTACAAAAAAATTGTTGGCGATAACCTGGAACGGCTGTTTTATCTTCTAACGAGCAAGTGGATTTCATTTAAATACGTCCCGTCGTGATCATCACCTTTATCGGTCGAAGTTGTTTACATTGAGTGACGTTTGGCTCTTTGACTTGTCTTAAATAGTTAGCGAAGTCCTCTACTATGTATACGAACGCCGAGATGACTGACATACATTTCATGTATGAACTTGCTGATGGCAATTCATTAAAAGCTAGACGATTGTACATTGAACGGTTTCCTAGCCGTAATATCCCTGACCAAAAAATCTTCGAAAACATTCATCGACGCCGACGTCTTCGAGCAGGCACATTGAAACGAAATGGAGGGCCAGGACGATTAATGGCAGTAAGAATGGTACTACTGGAACAGAATGTGCTCGACATGATAGAGGATGATCCAAGTATTTTTACTCGACAAATTGGGAATACTTTGAATGTGAGTCATTGGTCAATTTAGAAAATTCTTAATGGCAATTTGTTGTATCCATACCACATTCAGCATGTTCTGGCACTACTACCTGCTGATTATCACCCACGTATTGCGTTATGTCAATGGCTTTTGCAAGCATTACTTCTAATCCCTTATTGTGGGTGACTATCTAATTGGACCGGTATTTCTAGCAGCAAGACTTACTGGCGAGATGTATCGCAACTTTTTGGAAGAAACACTGCCCAAGTTTCTCCAGGATGTACCATTGGCGACAAGAATTGCAATGTGGTTTATGCACGATGGCGCACCACCACATTTCAGTTTGGTTGCTCCTGATTTTTTAACAGCAACATACGGAGATCACTGGATTGGTCGAGGTGGGCCACACGCATGGACTGCTCGATCCCCAGACTTAAACCCCTGGATTATTTCTTATGGGGCTATCTGAAGCCATTAGTTTACGCTCCTCCAGTGGACAATTTGGATAAATTGCGAAATCGGATTTTTTTTATCGAAAGAAAAACCCTGGTGTATTTGATAGAGTTCGGCACTTAATGATAAGAAGATGGAATGCTGGTATACAGGCTGAAGGAAGACATTTCGAACATTTATTGTAGATTGAGTAACTTTATCTGTACTTTTTGATAATAAAATGTTGTTACTATTGCAAATTTTGTTGATCCTGTGTCCTCGAAACAAAAGGTTTTTCAGAAATCATCATAAAAAAAATGTTCTTAAGTTATAAAATATTCTTTCAATGTATTAAAACGTACAATTCGGGTTGGAATTTTAAGTATCAATATGGGCAAATTATTAGGAGGGGGATTCCAAATCGAGCGGTTGAGCGGACCGTACGTGTTTTGTGGAGCGGGTTTTGCGGATTTAGTTTTTTTCTTGTGACGCGTGTTTTTACGGCTCGCGATAAGGAAAAAAAATGAAAAAAGTGAGAGTGAAAGCGACCGAGACGAAGATTATAAAAGAAAAAGAGAAGAGGGAAGATAGTCGGAAGAAAGATTTAACCCCTTTCTAAAAAGTAAGAAACTGGAAAGATCACCGACTTAAAAGGAAATGGGTGAGGAAATGAAGATGCTGAAAAAAATTATGGAAGATATAGGGGAGATAAAGGAAGAGAATCGGAAGATGAGCCGGGAAATGGAACATTTGAAAAATATATAATATTATATATAATATTAAATATAATATAAAATATATATATATATATATATATATATATATATATATATATATATATATATATATATATATATATATATATATATAATATTTGATTGGGGATTTTAAGGCAAGAATTGGGGAAAAAGGAATACGGATAGAAGAAGAACAAACAACAATAGAAATAAGACCAACAAAAGATGCAACAGAAAACGCCGAAGGGAGACTACTGATTAGTCTAGTAGAAGAAAGAGGGTAGGACATACTTAATGGAAACAGCATAGGAGATGAGAAAGGGGAGTACACATATTTTGAACCAAGAGGGGAGACAATTATTGACTATGTTATGGTGAATGAAGAAGCATGGGATGAAATAGAAGAATTCAAGGTGGGAGAAAGAGTCGAGTCGGATCATATGCCATTGGAAGATTCATATGTCATTGGAAGACAAAAGGAAGAGAGAAAGATAGAAGAAGTGGGAATGATGTTAGAAGAAAAATTGTGAAGAATATCTGGACGGAAGAAGGAATAGAAAATTATAGAACAAAGACAATGGAAGACAAGTGAGGCAAGATTCGAAGAGGAAGGGATAAACTAAAAAGTGAAAGAACTGGGTGATCACGTAAAAAATACAACAACAAAAAAGTGATAGAGACAAGAGTGAAGGTGGGGTCTTGGAAAAACGAGTGGTGGGATAAAGAATGCAGGGAAGGGAAGCAAGCAGTAAGAAAGAAATTAAGAAATTGGAAAAGAGGAAAAGCAACTAAGGAAGAGTACAAGAGAGCACGCAAGAGGTACAAATTAGTATGCAAAGAGAAGAAGCAAAAGAAACGGATGGAAGAAGAACTAAAGATGAAAGGCATAAAGACGGAAGAAGAGGTATGGAAATACATAAATAAGGAAAGAAAGAAAAAAGAAGAAAGAGTGAGTAATAGAATTACTATGGAGGAATGGAGAAATTACTTCAGTGAGCTGCTGGGTGGTGATGAAATCAGACAAGAAAAGAAAAAGAGACAACACAGAGTGGGAGAAAAAGAAGAGATAACAAGAGAAGAATTAGAACAACAACTGAGTAAACTGAAAAAAAAGGCACCGGGCAGGGACGGTATACAGAATGAATCGTGGGTATATGGAACGGAAAGGGAAGCTGACAGGTTGTTAGAGATAATGAATGGAGTGTGGAAGGGAGAGGGCTTCCCACAGGAGTGGAAAGAGGAGATAATATGCCCCATATATAAGAAAGGAGAAAGGGAAACACCCAGTAATTACAGGGGGATCACTATGCTGAGCGGGGTGTGATACCAGACCGGCAGGCGGGATTTAGGAAAGGGAGAGGGACCATGGAAAATGTATACATCTTTAATCACATAGTAGGCTGCCTTTGATAATGTGGCAAGAGATGCACTGTGGGAATGCCTGAGAAAGAAAAGGATAAACGAGCATCTGGTATAAAAAATAGAAGAGATTTATGAAGAGACAATAAGTAGAGTGAGAATTGATGAAAGGGTGAGCGAAGGTTTTAATACGCATAAGGGGGTGAGACAAGAATGCCCACTAAGCCCCAGCCTGTTTTCAGCGTTTATTGGAGATATAGAGGAGATGTTCAGCAAGGCGCAGACGGGTGGGGTTGTGGTGGCCAAAGAAAAAGTGTGGTCCCTAGCATACGCGGTCGATTTGGTGGTGCTAGCGAGAGACGAGAAAGGGACGAAAGAAATGATAAGAAACATGGAGAAATATATGCGGAGGAAAAAGCTGACAGTGATTGGGGAGAAGTGGGAAGAAAGAAGATTGGGAAGAAGAGAAGAAGGAAGATGATGGTGTTTAGAAGTGGTGGCAGGAGAAGAGTAATTGAGTGGAGATGGGAGAAGGAGAAAATTGAAGAAGTAAAAGAATTTAAATACCTAGGGTACGTGTTTAATGATAGAAATACAGAAACAGCACACGTGAGAGAGTAAAGAAAGCTAATAAAATACTAGGAGCGGTATGGGGAATAGGATAGAGAAAATTTGGACATGACTATAAAAGGAGAGTGATGATGTTTGATAGCCTGGTGAAAAGTGTGACGATGTATGGAGCGGAAATATGGGGATGGAGAGAGCAAGAAGGGCTGGAAAGGGTACAAGAAAAATATTTGAAATGGGTGCTAGGAGTAGGTAGAGAGACCCCGGGGTATATAGTGATGGAGAAAACAAAGAGAGATGGAATAAGAATAGAAGCAGGAAAGAGAGCAATAAGTTTTGAGGAGAGAGCGATAGAGAGAGGAGAGTGCAGAATTCTGCAAGAGTGCCTCAAAGAAAAAAGGAAAGAAATAGGAAAGGGGGTATGGAAAGAGAGGGAGGCATATCTAGAAAGAAACGGGTATGCAGGACCGGAGATAGAAAGAATGAGAGAGAGAGAGGCAGAGTAATGACAGACGAATTAGTCCAGAGAGATAGAGATGTGCAAAGACAAGAAAGGAGAGCAAGAATTAGGGAGTCTAGGTACAATGGGAAATATGAAAAATTAATAACGGAAGAACTGCCAAAAGTACCTAGGAAGAGAGAGTAGAAAAGAGAGAGTGAAAGTGGCAAGATTCAGATGTGGAAATGAACAGAGAGAGAATAAATTTTGGATGGAGGATAGGAATAGAGTATGCAGGATGTGCGGAGAAAACAAGGAAGCAATAGAGCACTTGTTGAACGAATGTACAGAAATGAGAGAAATAGATGAGTGTAGAGAAGAGATTTTAAACGAGGATGGAAGAGGGATAGAATGGATGAAGAAAGTTGAGGGGAGAAGAAGAGCAATATGTGGGGCGGAAAGCTGGTAATCGGTTTAGGGATAGGAATTTAGTGACTTTCCTTTTTTTCGTTTTTAGTTTGATTAGCAAATGTTTCTTTTTTTTCTCTTTTTATTTATATTATGTACTATATTAGTTTTATTTATATATGTATTGTGTGATGTGAAAATTTTGGAAGCAATTTATAAACCCGTAATTGGGTAATAAATATACATAATACTACTATTAGGAGAAGGGATTGAGTGTTGACTGCTTTGAAAATATACAAATACAAGCAGTTCGTAACTTTCTCAGCAAGAAGATACTAGAAAGACTCTAGAAAGATACTAGAAAGAACTCCGACAGTGCGCATCGTTATAATTTATTTTAGAAATAAATTGTCATCGAAGTATATAATTTTTATTACTCAAAAACATTGAATTCCAGTGCTGATCGAATCTATTGGCAATCCTAAATTAACCGCCCTAGATTCGTTCACGCGAAAGTTTGTCGAACGATATACAATCACTGCGAGTTAACAAAGCTAGTTGTGTTAATTGTTAGACCCATCAATAAAGAGACCAAAAAAGAAACATATGTGAGGTGGTTTCATGAACTACCCAATTATATTGTGTTCTATTGTATAGTTCAATTAGAATACAGGAACTGCCGGCAGATCATGCAATGACTTGGTATTACATAATAGGGAATATGCATGAAATTTAAATTTGGTTCAAATATTTTTTTCCGAATATTTATTGACCCGACATTTGAACTAAACCATTATTTTTGTAATTTATATCTTTTTAAATACTTAAAATTAATACATAAAAGTGCAAATTAAGCGGACGAAAGTGAAATTTGTAAAACGCAACATCATTTGTAAAAACGAAAGTGACGTAACAAACCAGTAAGTGACGTAACCATATCCGTATTGTTTACATTTGTATGTCATTGCAATCTTTTGGTTTGAAAACTAACGTCAAAAACGTAAAGTTAAAAATAAAAACAGCTGTAGTAAACAATGGCCTGAACTGTCAGTGGTAATTGACGTCATCAACAGACCGCGCAAAAATGGCGGCGTTTACAGCTCAAAACTTTTCTCAATTTTAAATATTTTTTTAAACTTAATTACAGCATTTTTAAGCAGTATTTATATTTTTTACTACGTAAGCAGTGAATTACGAATATAAAAAAAAACATGCATATTCCCTATTGTCGGATTATGATATGACACGACATATCCATATCTCCATTATAGTTCGCTTTTGCAGAGTTGGCAGAAATAAAACAGATTTTTTTTTACATTTTCCTCTCTCAAAAAATGCGAAAATAACTTGGAAATCTGGCGAAATTTTGAAAAAAAAATCAAATAAAACTTGAAGAAAATTAAATGTTCTACAAGAAACCATGATATTTCGTGATTTTTAATCTCTCAAGTTAGTAATAATCAACTTTGAAATATTGTCAAATTTTGTTGTTTTTTTTTTGTACACTATTCTTATCTCAAAGATTCTAAAATAATTCGAAAACTAAACTAACTTTTGAAAAATGTTAAATGTTGCAAATAAAAAAATAGAAAATTACATTTTTTGTAAGAAAATTTAGTATTTTTTATCTGTCAAGTTGGTAATAATTTTATTTTTTTATTTATTTATTAACCTACTGGCATATAGAAACCACATACAGAAAAAAATAAAAATTTTAAAATAAAAATACAAAAATATCACAAAACACAAAATAAACTCCAATTTCCTTTATAATACACCTTCTATACCAGTTACCAGTTTGCTCTTTACATCTTTTTATCCGTTTCAGCAGTTTCAGACCCTTATCGCTATCATTCATACATTCCTCCCATTTCTTTCCTTCCCGCCTCTCTCCCTCATTCCATTAACCCCTTTTACACTCTTCCATCCAATGCTCCCAAGTATCCTTTGCTGTCCCACAAACACTACACTTTATATGCTCCTCACTCATCCAGTATCTTCTTCCACGCTCCTCACATCCACACCTATACCTTGCTAACATGACTTGTGCATCGTCCTCATGATTTACACTTAAATAGGTTGGTAACCGCCCATGTACCTGTATCTTTACGTAGCCTTTATGAAAATTGCTACTTTCTATTTTGCTTTGCCGCTCCTGTAGGTCCACTTCTTGCAAACGTTCTACCAACCTTTCGGCCCACCCTGCCCTTTCCTGCGTTAGCGTTTCGAGCCCCTCACCAGATATACCACCAATTTCATACAATTTCCTCTTATTCTTACCCCAGTCACTCCCTTTCATGCCGCCTACTCCCACTCCATTTACCATTCTAAAAACCTCTTTTATTAACCTTTCATCTCCCATTTCACTCACCTTATATTCATACCTTATGACCTTTCTTGCAGCCAAGACTGCCACCTTGCACGCAGTTGCACAAGTTGGTAATAATCAACCTTAAACAATGTCAAAACATTTTTAATTTTTGATCTATATTTTTCTAGTCAAAAATTATCAAATAACACGCAAACGAAGCGAGTTTTGAAAAAATGTTTCAAACAAAACTTGTAAAAAATTAAATTTTCTACATGTAATCTTCTTATCTACTAAATTTTAGTCTGCCAATTTGGTAATAATTAATCTTGAAGAAAGTCAAAACCTTGCCTTTCTTTAATTTTTTTTTGTTTAGAAATGCGAAAATAAATCAGAAACTAAGCAAGACTATTAAAAATATTACAAATAATTTTTTTAATTAAATTTTGTATTTAAATTTGAGTATTAAATTCCCTATAAGAAACTTTTTATCTAGTTATTTTCTGTCTATCACGTTGGTAGTAATTAACCTTAAAAAAAGTTAAAACCTTCCTATTTTACTTGTTTCTTAAAAAAAACTACTTGTTTCTTGTTTCAAACAAGGCTACAAAAGCAAACTTATGATATGGACCGATTATTTTCAAAGAGGTGTAGGTCCATTTTTTGTTGTTTCAAGAAAATTAAAGGTTAGCATATTTGTCAATTAACAAATATTTATAGATTATCTCACGTTTGGTAATGTTTTCATCAATTTATTAGTATGTAATTTGATTATTTAAATTTCTTTAGGCGAATATAACTAAAACAATATATATTTACGGCCGGATAAATGGACTTACTCCACTTTCATAATTAATCAAATGTGAATATTGAAAAATCAAATATCACATAAAATATATTTCATAGAAATTCAATTTTATTTATAAATATTAACAATAAATTATTATTATTAGGAGGTAAATTTGACCGAGAGACTTCCCGTCTAAGAAGTCCCCTATACCAACCTAAAGTGCCAACGGTATCCCTAGATGGCGGATGAGCGGGTATAGGGCTGGGGCACTCTATTGTCCAGGAGTGAGAAATCACCCCCGAAGGTTAGACCGAATGTCTGCCGGGATAAGCAGACACCTCTTGTTGGCCAACAGCTCCGGGTGGACGAGCTGACAAGAGCAGGGGAACACTCTTGTCCTTGGGATGAGAAATCCGTCCCTCATCGACCCAAAGGCGGATGAATCAAGAAATGATCAATGGCATGAAGATGCAGAAGGCAACGGGAAACCACTGCAGTGAAGATCCCTTTGGATATTCCTAGAAAATCATCATAGTAGTTAATATCAAGATTAAGAAATATACCGGAGTAAAAAGTCCTCCAATCGGATCTCCGGGGAGGACAGTTTTGAAAAAAGCTATGAAAATAAGTACATGGAATGTTAGAAGCCTCTTTAAAGCAGGAAAAATTGATAATGTAACAGCATAGATGCAAAGATTGAAACTGAATATACTCGGAATAAGTGACTTAAGATGGCCAGAAACTGGAATCCATCACACAGACGAATCTGTTATATATTTCTCAGGAAGTACAGATAAATCTAAGAAATATGGAGTTGCTTAATGGTGGATCAAAATATACTTAAATCAGTGACCAGCTTTATCCCTAATCAGACAAAGTTATGCTGATATAGATGCCTTCGTATAATAGAAACATCAATATCATATAGATTTATGCACCAACAGAGGATAAATCTGATGACGAAATCGAACAGTTTTATGCTGAACTATACACGGTTCACCAAAGAACAAGATGTTTCTATCGTCATGGGGGATTTTAATGCGAAGCTGGGCGAAGGAGCAATAGAAGATATTGTTGGTAAATATGGACTTGGAGAGAGAAATGAAAGAGGCGAGAGATTAACAGAATTCTGCCAATCAGAGAAGCTAGTAATAATTAATACCTATTAAAAACTGCATAAAAGAAAACTTTATACATAGAAGTCTCCACAACATAATGAAGAAAAAATAGTAAAAAACCTAATTGATTATATACTCCTAAAAAAGAGATTCAGAAATAGTATAACAGCAGTTAAAACCTACCCAGGGGCAGACATCGGTTCGGACCACAACCCAGTTGTTCCCCGATTTCAAATCAAATTAAAACAACTAAAATCTAAAATAAATAATAACAAGATAGCAACAGAAAAACTTAACGATAAAGATATAAAAGAAAAAGCACAAAAAGGGATTAATATGAAAATGAATGAAATACGAAAAAAAATATACAATCCCAGATATAGATAAAAAATGGGAAAATATAAAAACAGCACTAATACACGGAAGTAAACATAAATTGACACCAGACAACACAAAATCTAAACAAAAATGGACAACACAAGAAATCCTCCTTCTTATGGAAGGACGAAGAAAAAACAAACCCAAAAAATATAAGCAAAGAAACATAACAAGGAAAATCCGGGAAGAAAAAGAAAAATGGCTAACTGCAAAATGTGAATAAGTATATAAAAGAGCTACAATCAAAATACGATAACAGAAATTTACACAAAGAAATCAAAGATTTAACAGGAACATCGCGAAAAAGACAAACCATCGTTATAAAAAATAAAAAAAGGGAAGATCATAGTAGAACCAGCACTAAAACTAATAAGGTGGAAAGAATATATAGAACTCTTTCATGACACAAGAAGTACTAGAACCAAGCAGAATATGAGAGAAGGACCAAACATATTGAAAGAAGAAGTTCTCTATGCCATAAAGACATTAAACCAAGCGAACTCCTAAAACTAATAAATGAGGACCAGCTCGATATTATGGTAGATCTATTTAATACAATATACAGAACCGGCATGATACCTAAACAATGGATAAAATCTACCTTCATAACTTTACCAAAAAAACCAAATGCCAGAGATGTAGTGACTATAGGACTATTATTCTAATCAATCATACACTAAAAGCATTTTTCAAAGTCATTCACAAAAGACTATACAACAAGCTAGAAAATGACATAGGAAACACTTAATTTGGTTTCAGGAATGGTTTCAGTACAAGGGAGGCATTATTCAGTTTTAATGTATTAATTCAGAGATGTTTAGACATGAACACGTATAGATGCACACTTATGCTTCATAGATTATGAAAAGGTCTGTGATAATGTACGCCATGATATTCTAATAGATCTACTGAAACAACGAAACATCGACTCGCGAGACGTTCAGATTATTGAATCACTTTACTGGGACCAAACAGCCATAAAGCGATAAAAGTGTACAACGACGAATCTGACGAAATACATATACTAAAAGGAGTACGACAGGGTTGTATACTGTCCCCAATGCTGTTTAATCTATACTCCGAAGAGATATTCAGAGAGGCGCTAAGTGAAGAACACATTGGAATCACAATAAATGGTCAGAGGGTTAACAACTTGAGGTATGCCGATGATACTGTTATTATAGCAGAGAATCTTGCAGATCTCCAAAGTTTAACAAACAAGCTAAACAACATCGGTAGGTATACAATACGGTCTCAAGATGAATCTGAAAAAGACGAAGTACATGGTCATAACAAGAAGCAAAACACAATATCAAGACTTATACATCGACAACACGCATATAGAAAACGCAACTAAATATAAAGACCTTGGTACATAGATAACCAATACCATAGACCTAACCCTAGAAATTAAAACCAGAATTTAAATGGCCATTAGCACATTTCTTAAAATGCGTGTGTTTCTTTATGATAGTAAAACTTCACCTACGTACAGAAATACTAAGTACACTAAATACTATTTTCACCATTCTACTATATGTAATGGAAGCATGGACCTTAAAACAAACACAAACAAAAAAGCTAGAAGCCTTTGAGATGTGGTGTTATAGACGAATGCTTAAAATTCCATGGACGGACAAAGTGACGAACACTAGAGTAATGGATCGCATGAACAAACAACGTGAAATCATACAAACAATAAAAAGAAGGAAGCTACAATATCTAGGCCATATATCCAGAGGTGAAAAGTATGAGTTGCTTCAACTGATAATACAGGGCAAAGTAATAGGCAAACGGAACAGCGGTAGACGCAGATACTCATGGCTGCGTTACCTGAAAAAGTGGTATGATACCACATCCCAAGAGTTATTCCGAGCTACCGCTTCCAAGATGAAGATAGCGATGGTGATTCCAAACCTCCTGAAAGGAGATGCCATATAAAGAAGAAGAAACAAGAAATAATATAGAAGTGGTATTTTATATTTTGTACGTTAATTATATTTATATATTATTAAACTTGACATAAGATTATTTATTTATGCTCTTCATGTGGCAATGTCTTGAAATATTCATGATGCACAGGAGGTATATAAGGTATAATAACTCGCGATACAAAGGCGTTTGGGTAATTTTTTCAAATTTTGACTGCCTTCCCCTTTCTTCCGACATGTAGGTGATAAAATGAGAAAGTCTTAAATTCTGTATCCTCTATTGATGTTTTATATAAAATAGTATAAAGTGCACTTTTGCATATTAATTTTTGCATATTTTGCATTATATAAACATCCAACATATTAGCAACCAATTTACTTTTTCTTCATTAATGTTTCTTCTTACCTGTTTTTTAATTGCGATTTGAAGATTTTTTGTTGGAACGAAATTCTCTCGTTTCATTTCGTGTAAATTAAATTTATTTTGTGGTCTACATTTTTATAAAATCACATTTTTATAACATCATTATTCTGTGGTGTGTATGGGAAATTCTTTTTTTATTACTCATGCAGGATAAGTACTATTTTGGCGCCGGTTTTGTAGTGCGACAAATGGCAGTTTATCAATACAAGTATACTTGTCGCAAGCAAATTATGCTTGTCGCACGCAAATTTTCAATAAAAATCGAATAGGTAACTAAAAATAAAACACTTTGACGCCATTTCTTTGATACTAAAATGTGCATCGTTTGAAAGATATGAATGTCCGGAGAGTAAACATTTATGATCAATTACCTCAATGTTATTTTCCAGATATTGGACAACCCTCAACCACATCAATGCCATTTGTAAATTTCGCCCGGTACACATATCCCTACATCCAATTATATGACTTTGAGTCGTAACGTTTTCTAAATGTCTTTTCTAACAGTAAGAGACTATTTACTGCGATCCCCTGGAAGCAATAGTTTTGTCGCACACATACATATTACCTTTATTGTCGTGGAAATTATGAAATTCCTCGTTTTAAAACATACATCTGTACATGGGAATTGGACACCAGTTTCCGAATAAATGGGTACACAATTTCTTTTAGCGGTCATTTTTAAATTGAACAAAGTTCATGGCATTTCGTAGCATTTTTTAAAAGATTAATAAAAAATAAAGTATAAAACACTAATTAATTATAAATAAAAAGTTTACACTAAATTAAGCATAAATTGCATAATATCTCTTTTTTTTAATAGGCTTACACCACTTTCAAAATATATAGTTTTTTTAGTTTGTTTATGAATTATATGTTTATTTATATGTTTATTATAGACATCGACGAAATAGATTATTCATGAGAAGAAACGGACCCAACTTTGTCTTAAACAAGTAAACAAAGCAATGGAGCAAACATGAATTAATAGACAATTATGGGCAATCTCATTCCCTATCAACCTTAACGACATCCTTCCCCCACTTCGCAACCTTACGAACATCCGTAGAGCAAAGTGACCACACGTCCCGATTATGACGGGACAGTCCCGCTTTTTGGAGGACAGTCCCGCGTCCCACCGATTTTAAAAAATATCCCGCTTTATATATATATATATATATATATATATATATATATATATATATATATATATATATATATTAATATATATGTATATATATTAAGATTTTTCCACGTATTCCCATAAAATCTCCCTTCTTAATGTCACCTAATGAAATTTTTAAACATCCTCGAATTGAACACTCCCATTCTTCAAGATATTCTAAGCAGTTATAAAAATTTCGGACTGCTTTCAGAAAATCCGGTCGTTTAATGGCACCTTGTTCTGAAATTTTCATTGGGTGACATTAAAAAGGAGATTTTCTGGGAATATCTAGAGAAATCTTTTTAATATATTAGTAACCATTTTCCTAAAAATAATATTTGCGAAAATAATGTTTTATCCACTCACACACAAAAATGAAAACAATAAATATATTATTGCATGTGAAGGATTCCATTATCATAATCGTGTGAAAAAGTATCCGAATCGTGCGTAAAAGTCCAATGTAAATCAAATGGAGTTTCATTACTAAACGATTTCTGTTTGTTGTTACTATGGCAATAACTTGCGTCAGTAAACAAAAAACACAGACGTAGTGAAAATAAATTTTCTGACGTATATTAAAATTGAATTAATTTTTCTTATTTTGAACCAATAAGTCTTGGGCTCTCAGTCGGGATTTATCTGACTGTAATATAACTTTACCTAACCATAACCTAATCTAGATTAAATCTAGGTTCACCTAGATTACATCGACAACCAACTCATTGCGATTAAACCACTCGCCTTCAGCTCGTGCTTTAAACTTCGTAACTCGTGCACAAAAGCCCTTCTTCACACACTTGTATCATAAACTACTATTTTGATGAGGCGTTATTGGTAAAAAGATACGTTACTGATGAAAAAATTAAATGTTGATTGTGTGCAAATGTGGAAGCAGACAAAAAATGGAAAAATGAAACAATAACTCCGTAAAAAAATACGTGTGCAAAAATAATGCCTTTTGGCCCAAAGGCCTCCTGAATTGTAAAGCTAGCTTTGACATCGTGTATACATCCAGCGAAACTAGATTTTTACGTACAATGTTGCAAAGTACGGCTAGGATGCGGTAAAGTGACGAGTACATTTTAACCTTTCAGGGACACTTACAAAATAAATTAAGTATAAGACAATAAAATCTAATTAAAAAACTCTACTTTACACCACATTTGTCACGATAATGTAGAAAATAAGAGTGATTTTTTAAATTTTACTGTGCGTCTGACATTTGGAAAAATGACATAACCATAACCTAACAAATTTGAATTAGTAAAAATGTCAAAGTTTGTGAGTACCAACATTAAATAATTAAATAATTTCCAATATTGTAATTAATCTAAATCTATTTGTTTCTTAAATAATACTTGTCGGCCAAAAAATCTTATACAAATTTCGTGCGGAAATGATTTTACAATGCTCCAGCAAATGGCTGTTGCATTGTAAAATCAATGGTTCCGCACTCTAATGTAAATAACTATTGACCGATTCATGTGAGAAATTTCACGACATTTTAATAAATGATCCGAGTATTCACTCGGATTAAAAATTTGACCGTGAAAGCAAATTTTTATATTTTTTTTAAATGAAAAATTTAAATTATTAAAAAATAATGTTCATATTATTGTTTTTTACAAATATGTTTATAGTTTTTTCAATAATTAATAATAAATAATTTTTTTTATATTTATAGACAAGTATATGAATATATACAATAATAGCAGTTTATGATACAAGTGTGCGAAGAAGGGCTTTTGTGCATGAGTTGCGAAGTTTAAATCGCGATGAGTCTACTGAATATAGTTTAGGTTATGGCTAGCTTAAGTTATATTAAAGCTATATAAATCCAGACTGAGAAGCCGAGAGTTCTTGATTCAAAATAAGAAAAATAAATTCAATTTTAATAAACGTCAGAATTTATTTTTGGCCTCCTGAATTGTAAAACTAGCTTTGACATCGTGTATACGTCCAGCGAAACTAGATTTTTACACACAATGTTGCAAAGTACGGCCACGATGCGGTAAAGAGACCAGTAAATTTTAACCTTTCAGGACCGGTGTGAAACTGGCAATAAGTTTCAGTAATAAAAATTTTGCGTAAAATTTTTATTTCAAAAGGCTATACTTTCTTATTGATAGGGATTTTTCAAAATTTTCTTCACAGAACTGTTGCACAGTAAGTCACCTCATAAAATATTAAAACAAAATTTAATTTTCTTTTTACACATTATGCCTATGTATATAATCATATTAAAGATCAACAAATATTCACATTTACTCACTTCTTAAACGCGGAACGTCAAAGTCTAATATTTTCCAAAATTTTCCAACATAATTTCCACCATCTATTAGGCCACAGTATTACCTTTATTTATCAAGAAGGAATTTTTCTAAAATTCCTAATAATAAGCGCACAGCGACTATTTAAAAAAGTGGTAGTAATTTTTAACATTTCTCAATTTTTCTTTCAAATATCACTAGATAATGAATGTACCTAACATCGAAATAAAACATTTTTCGAAATATAAAAAAAAACAATTGAATAACGGCCAAACTTAAAATGCAGCTGCTCCAGGTAGCACCGTTTCATAGCCAGAACGTCAAATTGCAGTAAATTTTAACTTTTCTCAAATTTTCTTTCATACATCACTAGTGAATAAATGTACCTAGACATGTGTAAAAGCTTTTGCAAAAAATCGGAAATGTAAATGTATTCCACCCCACTTTCGTTCGCCCGGCACTGTTTTATTGCTGGACCGTCAAATTGCTCTAAATTTAAACTTTTCTAACATTTTGTTTCATTTCCTACTAGGGTATGAATATATCTACTTAACTATATAAGTAGTTAAAAAAATTCGCAAAAATAATTGCATTTGACGATGACTTAATGCACTCCTCGACGCAGCACTGTTTTATTGCTCGACAGTCAAATTGCTCTAAATTTTAAATTTTCTCACATTTTCTTTCATTTCCTATTAGGGGATGAATATATCTACTTAACTGTATAAGCATTTAAAAAAAAAGCATATGCATTTTAAGTCATCGTCAAATGCAATTATTGTTGCAAATTTCTTTAAATGCTTAGACAGTTAAGTAGATATATTCATCTTCTAGTAGGAAATGAAAGAAAATGTTAGATAAGTTAAAATTTAGAGCAATTTGACAGTCGAGCAATAACATAGTGCTGCGTCGAGTGAGTGCATTTTAAGTCATCGTCAAATGCAATTATTCTTGCGATTTTTTTTAAATGCTTATACAGTTAAGTAGATATATTCATCCCCTAATATGAAATGAAAGAAAATGTTAGAAAAGTTAAAATTTAGAGCAATTTGACGGTCGAGCAATAACACAGTGCTGCGTCGAGTGAGTGCATTTTAAGTCATGGTCAAATGCAATTATTTTTGCGAAGTTTTTTAAATGCTTATACAGTTGAGTAGATATATTCATACCCTAGTAGGAAATGAAAGAAAATGTTACAAAAGTTAAAATTTAGAGCAATTGGACGGTCCAGCAATAAAACAGTGCCCAGCGAACGAAAGTGGGGTGGAATACATTTACTTTTGCGAATTATTGCAAAAGCTTTTACACATGTCTAGGTACATTTAGCCACTAGTGATGTATGAAAGAAAATTTGAGAAAAGTTAAAATTTACTGCAATTTGACGTTCTGGCTATGAAACGGTGCTACGTGCAGCAGCTGCATTTTAAGTTTGGTCGTTATTCAATTGTTTTTTAATATTTCGAAAAATGTTTTATTTTGTTGTTAGGTACATTCATTTTCTAGTGATATTTGAAAGAAAAATTGAGAAATGTTGAAAATTACTACTTCTTTGGATTTTCTATTAAATGGCAACTGCATGGAGTGCACTTTTTAAATAATCGCTGTGCGCTTATTATTAGGAATTTTGGAAAAATTCCTTCTTGAGAAATGAAGGTAATATTGTGGCCTAATAGATGGTGGAAATTATGTTGGAAAATTTTGGAAAATAATACACTTTGACGTTCCGCGTTTAAGAAGTGAGTAAATGTGAATATTTGTTGATCTTTAATATGATTATTATGCCTATGTGTAAAAAGAAAATTAAATTTTGTTGGAATATTTTATGAGGTGACTTACTTTTGTTTTACAACAGTTCTGTGAAGAAAATTTTGAAAAATTCCTATCAATAAGACAGTTGCCTTTTGAAATAAAAATTTTACGCAAAATTTTTATTGCTGAAAGTTATTGCCAGTTTCACACCGGTCCTTTCAGGGACACTTACAGGGACACAAAATAAATTAAGTATAAGACAATAAAATCTAATTTAGAAAACTCTACTTTACACCATATTTGTCACGATATTGTAAAAAATCAAAGTGATTTTTTTAATTTTAATGTGCGTCTGACAAGTGAAAAAATGACATATGATGTACCTAATAATTTTGAAACTGTTAGTAAAACTGTCAAAGTTTGTGAGTACCAACATTAAAAAATTAAATAATTTCCAATATTGTAAATAATCTAAATCTATTTGTTTCTTAAATAATAATTGTGGGCCAAAAAATCTTATACAAATGAGGAAAAAGTGGAAAAAGGGGAAAAAGTGCGGAAATGATTTTACAATGCTCCAGCAAATGGGGAACGAGCCCAAAGGGCGAGTTCCCCAAACGAGCTGTTGCATTGTAAAATCAGTGTTTCCGCACCCTAATGTAAATAACTATTTCACTACGTCTATGTTTTTTGTTTTGTGACGCAAGTTGTTGCCACAGTAACACAAACACTCGCCGGCACGAGTGGTTTAGTGGTGACGCTCGTGGCCTCATGTTAAAGCGCTAACTAACAATTATAGAGGTCCCGACTTCTATCCCCCGTGCCGGCCGCATTTGTACCAGAAGACAAATGTGAAAAATATTAATTAGCGCAATTTACAATAACAACTGGGTTTCTGGGCCTATAAGTGAATGTGAATGCAAAATACAATGGGCCACAAGTAGGCCGCAGTGTTTGAAGGGTCGGTAAACCCGGCATCCACATCGGACCAAACTTTAAAAAAAAAAAAACAGCTAACAGAAATCGTTTAATAATGAAACTCCATTTGATTTACATTGTTTTTTTACGCACGATTTGGATATTTGCACACACGATTATAATAATGGCTTCCTTCACATACAATAATGTATTTATTAATGTGTTCATTTTGGTGTGTTCGTACCTAAAATATATTTTTTTGAATTATTGGTCTGCTTTGATAACTAAATTATAATTCTCATTTCATCCCGTTTGTCCCGCTTTGTCTCAATGAAAATGTGGCCACTTTACCCTAGAGTCAATTCCAAAATTCTATCCTATATATACACCATAGACTCCAACAACCTTTCCCTAAACGACGTTGACGAATTCCATACCCCCCTGCAAATTTTATCCTAAAATACTCTCCCAAATCCAAAACCAATTTTTACAAATCAACTCTGCCTCCCTTCATCCTGATGATAATCAAACAAAAACGATCGATAGACTATACCGAATATACTGCAGAACAGAAGTTCATTAAAATCTAAAATGAATAGACAAAATAAAGACTTATCTGCCAGTTTCGAACAAGTGGCTATCAGTCTGTCAAGAATTAAAGAACGATGATTGACGAACATACAGCGACAAAATTAAAAAGATCACCAAATACCGCCCATCATTCTATATCCCCGACATCTCCTATAATAACCATCAGTAGGTACTCCTCCGACTCCGAAAAATCGTCCCTCTTTTCCAAACACTTTTAGCTGTAAAACCTGGACGAAATAAAAATGTGCACTAGGACCCGATCTAGTTAAAACATCTTTACTTAGGAAACTTATCTGAGAAGCCGATGATATCCATCTCCACATAATTAAACTGTTCAACGTCTGTCTCTATAAAAGAACCTATCCCAAATGTTTGAAAAAAGGTACAATTTTAATCACCATCAGAAAAACTCACCAAAATCATTCCTTGCTAAATTGTTACCGCCCCATTAACCTCCTTCCAGTCCCAATCAAAATCCTAGAACAGATCCTCAATAATAAATTAAGGAATTTGCCCAAGAACTCTATTGCATCGTATCAATGGGGATTCGAGCCTTCCCACTCCAGAATCTACCCCCTATATATCCTCACCAATAACCTACAAACCACATACCTCCGTTATGATCATTCTGTTGCTTTATTCTCATTAACAAAGCCTTTGACAGTGTATGGCTTGCCGGCCTCCTGTTCAAAATACACCAACTAAATGTCCCTCCGCACCTCATTTATATACTTAAACTTTTCCTCCCTGGCAAATCCCTCCAAAATAAAATAAGCAACGCCCTCTCCTCTCAATTTACCCCCTTCGAGGTCTTCCCCAAGGCTCCCCCCTGTCTTCCTTACTCTAAAACCTATACTGCCACGACATATACATCAAAATCCCAAATCAACCTCCCCGCCTATAGACTTATCTTAGATGCAAGTATTTGAAATACAGATACAAGATACAAAATAAGAATTTTTATCTTATATCTGAAATACTTTTTAAAATTTTAATTTTGTATCTTGTATTTAGATACATTCCCTTTGTATCTTAGTATTTTGTAAATACTACGTTTGGTAAAATACTTTTATTGATTACGTAAGAATTACGTATATTTTTTTACATTACGGCATCCCATCATAGAAAGACACAACTGAACTAACGCTTAAAATTTTAATTTATCAACTTACCAAAAGGCGGTATGGTTTAGTTAATTTTGCCTGCATCTGTCGTCGCGCCATATTTCATTGTGCTGACGTGTGATTTCAAGCTTTAAGTCGAGTCGTGTATGTCAAACTACCAAAGTTCTAAGTTAAATAGATTATTGCTTATTGCTTACAATATTTTCTAAAGAAAGGATCATAATAAACGAAGAAAACGTGGAAATGTAATAAAATAGTAAAATTAAAGCTTTGATTGAAGGTGCACAACAACTAACAAAGCCTCCAAAAGTTTTAAGCCGTCGTTCAATCAAAAATAAGATTAGAATGAAGACAATGATTTCAAGGACGTTTTTAAGTCTATAGAATTTGTGTGCAGCACAGCACAGGGGTTACAGTCCATTGGATTGAAAGTGAGACTCTTGTGAGGAAAAGTGCTGCCCTTGCATGCAGAAGATTCAAAGGGCCTCACACTTTTGATAAAGTTGCTGAAATGATAGCTGCTATGCATTCAGAGTATGATTTAAAGCTATCCAAAATTGTTAAAACAGTAACAGATTATGGATCAAATATGGTTAAGGCCTTTGCAGTATTTGGTAAATCTGTTTCAGAGACTACACATCTTCAATATACACTGCCGAGCATAAAATTAGGGTCACTCCGTAATTTGTTATTTTAGAAATATTTTGTTTTTTACGTGTTTTTTCGGTTGTAACAGTTTTACTAACTGATTGCTTGAATAAAAAAAGTGTTTGTTGTTCAAAGTTTATTGAAAGTAATGAAAAATGAAAACACTTTTAATTTGATATGCTAAGTAATGAAAATAAAAAAAAATACTTTGATATTCTTTTGTTGAAACAAAAGCAAGTTTAAGGGCTTCAGTAGCGAGTATTCCCTTCTCTGGCAGTGACAACAGCTAGCAAACGACGAGGCATGCTCTGGATCAGATTTTGGATCACATTCTACGGAAGATTGTCCCATTCTTGCACCAGTATTTCGCGAAGCTCTCTGGAATTTCTGGGAGTCTACATATGTCTCAGTAAACGTTTTCCCATCTCATCCCAAATATGCTCAGTTGGATTTAGATCTTTAGATCTTGGCGTGATTTCACACTCGTCAAAATACTCAGTAACTATCCTAGCAGTGTGGGGCCGTGCGTTATCATGCATAAATGTGGCGTCGTCTCGAAGAATAACCATGAACGGTAAAACATGGTCTTCTAGAACCTCTGTCAGATACCTATGCGCAGTCAACGTCCCATTCTCGATAATGACTAACCCCGTGCAAGTGTCAAAAGATATGCCTCCCCATGCCATAACTGATCCTCCAACAAATGGAAGTCGCTCGGCAATACACGCTTGAGAATATCTCTCGCCTTGTCGTCGCCACACTCTTACACGTCTATCTGAGCCTGTAAGGCAGAATCGCGGTTCATCGGAAAACAATACGCGACTCTAATCCGCTATTGTCCAAGCCTAGTGTTCTCGTGCAAAATTCAACCTCGCAATCCGGTGTTCACGGGAAAGCGGCGGTCAAGTAGCTCTAGTTCGAGAAGATATTCCAGCAGCACGATTCCAGTCGCCCCCGAACTGCCCACTCACTTATGTTTACATTTCTATCTTATTGCAGATGATTTCGAAGGGAAACTTCCGTGACCGTTCGATTTCTCAAAGCGAGAAAGCGGTCATCTCTAACTGTTGTAGCCTTGCTTCGGCCTGAACCAGGTCTTCGAGTGAGCAGACCAGCCTCTTCGTACCGCCGCCATACTCGTTGCACACTCGAGAGACTTACACCAACGTTTCTCGCAGTTCAGCGCTCACCGCGGCCGTCTTCTAAAGCCGCCACAATTCGTGCCGCAACAACGGCTCATTGCAAAACACTAACAATGACAACAATAGATAAAACAGACAAATGAAACCACAGAAACAAAAGCCATGCTGCCCTTAAACTTTCTTTTGTTTCAACAAAAGCATATCAAACCAAGCAATCAGTTAGTAAACTGTTACAACCTAAAAAACATGTAAAAAACTAAAAATATCTCAAATAACTTCAAATTACGGAGTGACCCTACTTTTATGCTCGGCAGTGTATATCACATGAAGAAGATGTTGAAAGAACACCACTCGATGAAGATAATGAAGATGATGATTGTTACCAGAACCTTTTCCAGATGCCTCATCACAATTAGATGGTGCTTGCCAACTGCCTGGACATGAAAGATGCTCTACACACATTTTACATTTGATTGCCACTACTGATTTTAAACAAGCAAGATTGAAAAATACTTTTTTATAAAAAACTGCATGATGCGGCCTTAGCAAAGTGCCAAACACTCTGGAATTTATGTTCTAGATCACGAAAACCATATGAAACATATTTGGATTTGACAGGGAAATCACCAACTTCTCCATGTGCAACCCATTGGAATTCTTATTATAATTCCATAAAAGACCTTTTAGCAGTGCAGCAATGTCTAAATGAAACCATGAAAATCTTGAAATTACCTGCATTTAAGGACAATTAAAAACATTTTTTAAGTGAATTAGTGGACTGTTCAAAGCCAATAGCAGAAGCTATTCAAAATTTGCAAGGGGATAAAGACAACTACTATGATTGTCTATTACCAAAACTTAGAAGAATCTAATATATCATTAAAAATCTTAAAATTGAAAACCTAAAATATTGTGGCACTTTGCTAGATGTGATTGAAGAAAACTTATACCGACGTTTTAACAAGTTTTTGCAGTTACAGCCTGCAGCAAATGATACTATTTTAGCCTCAATTTCACATCCATTTTTAAGGTTCCGTACCGAAAACGGAACCCTTATAGGATCAGTTTGTTGTCCGTGTGTCTGTTTGTCTGTCTGTCTGTCCGTCTGTCTGTCTGTCAAGACCATTTTTCTCAGGAACGCGTAGAGGTAACAAGTTGAAATTTGTATCAAATACTCGGGTCTGCGGTCTCTTTGAGCTGTGAAAAAATCAAACTTGTAAGTCAACGCGATCAAAAGATATGACCGTTTATGTCGCATATTTTGCGATTTCACAAGGGAATCAAAACCTATAGGGTACTTCCCGTTGACCTAGAATCATGAAATTTTCAAGAAGCGGTGTCTTACAGCACATATAAAGGGAAAAATCTGAAAACCGTAAATATGTAGTTTAATTACAAGAAAAATGCGAATTTACTATTAAAATCTTATGAAAATACACTAATGTTGTCGTAGTGGTATTGTCAGGCTCCAGAAGCATATGGGTTGCATACAGCTAGGTCCTCCTCGGTTAGGTACGAAGGTTAAAAAGTATGTGTTGGCACCAAGCTGTTTATTCTGAATTTTCTTTGTTTATATTCGTTATGCATTTCATAAGTAATTTATGTCTAAATTTTGCTTGTTTATAACCGACATGTGACATACTCAAGTCCCATAACATCCTGTATATATTTTATTTCGTCTAATTTTTCTTTATAATCTACATATACTTAAATCACGTACGCCCTATATTTTTTAGTAGTCGATTGCCCAAAAGCAGTCAATTGAACAACTGAATGTTAAGAGTATCGAAATAAATCTAGAAATAGTTAATATATTAGTTTATATTAGATCTAGAAATAGTTAGATCTTAATATAAGTTAGTGAATAAGTGTAATACTAAAATAAAGTTTTCCTTTTATAAGTTTAAAAATATTCGCGTTACTTAAAAAAAATACCCTGTATACCTTTATACAGGGTATATAGGTATACAGGCAAAACCCCTAAATACTCATAGTGAATGGGGGATGTATGGTATTAAAATATAGGGTAGAATTCCATCGTACGACAGCGACATCTTGAGGTTATGCTTGCAGCGGTACTAAGATGGTCGTGATTTCAGGAGGGCCACTTGTCAAGTTAACAGAATGTGCTTGCTACGTTCTCCACACAAAAAAAGATACCTTACTTACAAGTTGCTACGGAACCCTCGGTGCGCGAGTCACAACTCGCACTTGGCCGGTTTTTTTTTTAATGAAGTGGTTACCAAAAGCACTCAAAGAACATGTTCAAGAACTGATCTTGGCTGAAACACGTAAAATTAATCGATATGAAAAACAAAAATCGGAGACTTTCGCTTTTTTTAATAACAACGGAGAAGACATAAAAAAGGGAAAAGATGAATCGTATAATATATTTTTAGAGGATTCTCAGGGCCTAGCAACACAGCTGACCTGACAGCTGACAGAATCGTTACAATACTTAAATAATAAAGACACCCGTCTATAGAGTTTAAATGATTATCCTATATAACACCTGTTTGCCGAGTTCCGCCCCTATGAAGCGACTTTTCTCTTTTGGAGAGATAATAATTAGACTTCATAGAAGAAAAATGAGTGATACAATGTATATAGAACTGGTCATACTTAAGTCTCAAATACAACCCTAAAAATATAATACTTTCTCAATATTTACGCGATTAATCACTTGATACTGTTCATAATTAAATTAGCCTTAAAATAAACCTTAAAATTAATAAACGTATGTTTCCTTTCAAAAAAATATTTTATATCTTTAAAAAATATTTAATAAATACGCATTTTGTATCTTTCAAATGCTATTTCCAAAAAGCTGCATGAAAATAGCCCCCCAAAATACGTTTGACCAAGATTTGACTATGTTATTACCACCAAATATTTTTGTTTGCCCACATTCCGTTCAAAGGATATTTTAAAAAATTATTGCCTAGCCCCCCAAAACCTAGCCCCCCAAAATGAATATTTTCTGTATTTGATAATGGCATCTTAAAAAACATGGTTTGACCATGTTTGCCCACCACTTTTTCCAATAATTTTTTTTTTAGGAACCCCAAAATCGATTTTTTAGTATAAAATTTTTTATTATTTTTTTTTTTTTTGGTGTTGCAGATCTTCGTTTGACCATGTTCGTTTGGCCGCTACATTTCTCAATGCCGCCAATCAACACCATAAAATAAAACATTTTATTTAAAATTGAAACATTTTTAAAACTCAAAATACTTTATTAACCCTGGTTAGATTAGGTTGCCCACCGCGAAGCGGACAGATAAACCAAGACAAAATACGCGCGGCAGCGCGAACTCTCGATCCAATATATAGCGGTGGTAGCGTTAATACGTAAGTACCTTTTTTTAAATACAAAATATTTTGAAGAGCCCCAAAATCGTTTTTTTAATGCTTGATATCCATGAACAACATAAGCGATTCCCCAAAAGAAATGGATTGCCGAACTTTTCCGACTATAATGGAATATACTCGAAGTTGCATACTCGAAAAATCCTGCTAAATGTGCTAATTCGCCTACGATTTTCTATCAAATGGATAATAAGCGATCCTGATAATTCGTAGGATGATATTTCATACATGCAAAAATAGCTTTTGACGTCTGCCCACCCATAGAGAACCGTTTTATTTGCATGCGGGGTGAAAAACTGAAAGATACAGGTGGGGGATTTTAAGGAAAATGGGCAAACCTCAAAAATTGATTAAATGATATTTCACGTATACTAAAATAGTTTTTCACGTTTGCCCACGGCACATATAACAGCACATATAACAGCTTTTTTTCACGGCACATATAATAGCATTTTTCGAGAATGCAAATTCGAGTATATTTTATTATCGTCGGAAAAGTTCGGCAATCCATTTCTTTTGGGGAATTGTCTATGTTGTTCATGGATATCAAACACTAAAAAATCGATTTTGGAACTCTTAAAAATATTTTGTATTAAAAAAAATGATGGGCAAAAATGTTCTCACGAAGTTCTTCAACACCAAAGGAAAAAAAACAATAAAAATAAAAAAGATATATTAAAAAATCGATTTTGGTGTCCCTAAAAAAATTTAATTAAAAAAAATGGTGGGCAAAAATGGTCAAACCATACCATTATCAAATACAGCATTTTGGAAAAATGCATTTTGGGGGGCTAAGTCCCCAATCAATTTTTTATAATACCTTTTGAACAAAATCCGGCCCAACAAAACTATTTGGTGGTCAATCATGGTCAAACGTATCCCATTTTAATTTTTTTTATTTTTTCAATTTTGAGGGGCTATCTTCACGCAGCTTTTGCAAAAGTATCTTTGAATAGAATGGTTGCGACAGTTACTACGTGGTAATTCATACTTACATTGAATTGAAAAATTCACTATGTTTTTACCACACTTATAATATGTAAAAATGTTATATAACTTTTATATATAACGTTATATAACATTTTTATATATCTTGTATCTGTTATTTCAAATACATTACTCAAAAGTATTTTTCATCTTGTACTACAGATACTTTTTTTGAGGTATCTTGTGCATCTCTGAATATGCCGCCGACACCGCCCTCATATCCCACAATAAAACCCTCAAAAAAACGACGGACGGCCCTCACGGACAGAACCCTTTTGGATTAACCGTTGGAGACTCTTTGAAAACCCTTCCAAATGCCAGCTCCTTATCCCTAATCACAGAATTTCCCCCAATTCTCCACATATCCACCTACATACCATAGACGTACCTAACACCGACTTCTCAAATTAAATTCCTAGTTTATTGTCGAATGCCATGCATTCGACAATAAACTAAAATTCAACATCGACGCAAAATAACATAAGAGCAAAACTATCCAAAGGAGTAAACATTTCGACTCCTTGACCCAAGGAAACCAAGGTATCATCTCCATTACAACGGCCTCCAAGGCCAGGACTAAACCCCTCATAACCTGTTGATCTTACTTTTTTTTGTACCTTCTATAATCTGGGTATTTTCTATTTTTTTTCATATAAAATTCATTCAACCATCTCTGTATAACTCCCGGGCAGAAAGACCTAGTGATCGATAGCGTTTTGTTGACATTTTGTTCTCATTAAATATTTATTCTTCTTCTAGGCAATTATGGTCTTTTTAGTTATTTAGCGTATGAGCAATGTATAGCTTCTTGTGGGAGTCCAACAAAATCTGAGAGGGTTCCAGTATATGCGCGAATGGGGCATTCGGTCGTGATATGGCGGATCGTCTAGTTACCATTTTGACAGGCACACACACAAGTCACCGCAACGCCCGTGACCTGTACGAACTCTATTTAGTTTCGACCAGGTATTACGGGGCAAATCGAAGCCATTTGGTATATCGTTCACATCTAGGACTCGGTGACATTCAGGAGGTGCAGTCTGGAGCCACCTATGTCGCCAGTTGTCTTTAACATTAAAATGGGAGTTAGCATGTTTGATAGCCGTAGCTATAGGCAGGTGCCTCGATTTCAGGCGTTGTCTCCCAACTGGAAAGTCTTCGTTTATGGGAAGGTCCGGGTTGCTTATCATTTTATTGTATTCTCGAAGTAGTGCTCGGGAGCGGCAAAGGTCCGGGGGCCCATATGACTTAGAGCAGGTAACCAGTACAGTGGTGTTGATATTATGGTGCCCGAGATGTTGCGCATAGAGTCATTTAGTTGTACATTCACTAATTTGGCGCAGTATTCCGCTACAGAGTAAACGAGGCTGAGGGCTGTAGTTCTCCGGGTGTCTGCAGCAGCACACCATGTTGTTCCTGCTAGCTTATATAGGATATCATTTCTTGTTTTCAATTTTGCAGCCGTGTTGGTGAGATGTTTTTGTAAGTTAAGGTTCGGTCCTGGGTGATACCAAGATATTTTGAAGTTAGGTTATGGTATAGAAGGGCTCCGTCGAAATAGACATTAATTCCTGGTTTACACGGATATAGTAATGGACAGAGTAGAGTAGGAAGTAGAGTAACTCTACTCGTAGAAACCCCCAAAAACTGTCCGAGTAGAGTAGAGTACAGAGTATCTAGTAGAGTAGTGTACTTATACTGCGTGCAGTAAAGTGGACTCTACTCTACTTACCCCCACCACAACTCCCACTCTACTGACCTCTTTACTCTACCAGTGTAAACATCTTCTCCCCTACAACAGCAAGTACCAGTAGAGTTTAAGTTGCAGTGTACACGTTGTTGCGCAATATTTTCTTTTAAAAATGGTTAAGTTCTTTGAGGATGAAACAATTAAACTTGTTGATTTATTTGTTGAACAAGAGTGTCTGTGGAATTTAGGCTGTGTACACTATAGAAACAAGGACATGAGGACATGAGAAGGCCGCGGAAAAAGAAGGTCTTGAGACCCTAAAAAATGTGAAAGGCTTCTGTAGCAGTTCCCAGTACCTAGAAAGTTCAATGTAACTTGTAGTTTGGCCTCAGCTTTTATAGCATCTCTCATCATCGTATCTTCGCTTTGAATTTTGTCTTTCACCATGCTGAACAGTTGTTCAAAATTTTCTGGTGTCATTCCGAAAAATCATTTATATTTTAACTGATCCTCTACAACTCTTTTAGTAGAAGCGATGTTGCTCCGAGTGAATTTCTTCTTTTGAGCCATTCTCTCACCCACATTCTTTCTTCTCTGTTTATCTCCTCACCAATCGCTTCCGCAAATTCCCTAATCAGAGCTATTAAAACTCTAGGTAAATAATTGTGCTTCAATTTCTTAACAACCACTTTGCTTCATATAGTATAGCACTACTGTACTATACTTGTTTAAACGAAAAAAAAATCAGAAGTGGTAGAGTAGCTAGTAGAGTGAACTCTACTTGGTACTCTACTATGTTTAAACGAAAAAAATCAAAAGTGGTAGAGTAGCCAGTAGAGTGAACTCTACTAGATACTCTACTCTCCTGATTACCATACCCGTGTAAACCAGGCTTAAGCCTTGTGTTAGCCATTTTGTTGTTTAGGTGAAAGCAACAAAACTCAGTTTTGCTCATACTAGGCTTCAATCTTCATTATGGTTTATCAGTGACGTATAAAATCATTAGGCCATGTATGTTATTTGGCCATTAGAATTAAGAATAGAAAGAAAATAAGAAATGTGTCAATTTATTTTATGTGTCAAGTATTTTTTACCATTACACAAATTTGATTTAGAATTTTTTTTTTAAAAACATCTTTAACAGGGGTTATTATTACATGGAACGCGTGTCAAGATTGGCACAAATGTTTTCGATGGCACGCTAAAAATATTGGCATTACATCGTTAATCTCACATTTGCCAAGGTTGACACATGTGCCAATATTGAAACGCGTTCCATTTATTGATACCACTTTACAAAATAGATAATCGAATTTAGTTTTTTTTTTAATCTGTATCTGTATTAATAAAATCTTATTTTATCTAAATCCTGTTTTATTCACAATATTTGTTAAAATTATATTGCCATTAGTTTTCTCCTACAATTCTTCTAACAAATCAAACAAAAACATTTAACTGTAATATAAAAGGTTTATCGCTGAAAACATTTTTGCCGAATTATTAACCCACAAACCTATTACAAACCGAAAAACTGATAAAGATCTTGATGCTGACCCGTTCACGATTGTTTAGGTATCGCCGGCGAACGGCAACGTGCGAATATACCCCACACAGACCGAACCAGAGAAAGACGGCGGCGACCATTTGCGGCGATCCAAATCTCGCTTAGAAATAATCGCGAATCGATCCCACTTCACGATGGGACCGCTGATAGTGAAATGCGAGGCGAGAATCTACTCGGTCTGGAACAAATTCGCAGATGCTTTTATTAGGGACGAAACACCGTTTTTAGCACCCGTTTTACTATCCACCTCTTCGCAAACCCACGACGATAATAATAATTACGGTAAGTCTATATCTACACTCGTCATTAAATTCTACTGCTTGCTATATTTCCGCCACTAATTTAAGCTGCTTGAAATTGTTTATTGACATCGTTTACAAAGTAAAATGCTTCTTTTTTTGTTATCTTTCACGAAATTATTACTAAATTATTCTAACTTTTCATTCAGATTATTAATTAATATCATTCATGAAGGCTTTTTTTATGTTTTACCTAAACAGGATTTAAGAACTTATGAGCTGTTTATTTTTCTGTATTAATTTGGATATTTTTATTTTCCTTTTCTTTCCTTTGTTTTTTGCTCTTTTTTGTTTTATTCTTTTATATGTCACACTAATGTAGGAACTGTCGTGTATTTAAATTTATGCCAACAAAGGATTATTTTTATTATAAATATGGGTTGTTTGGATAGTATAGACTAGATACAGAAAATAAGAGTAGCAAGTGTAACGTAATAGATCCATACAGACAGACAGATAGATTAACCAAATGTAGTTAAGTCTATCCATATATAGCGCCATAAGATTAGGTTCTTCTTCATGGAACTAAAAGCTGTGCTCCATGTAGGTACATATTTATGAAACTTGTAGCCTAATAAGAAATAAGTAAATATAAAATGTGAGGAAAATGTGATAAATGTTCAATAAAATGCTGCCAATAATTATTTTATTTGAAGCCGTAACGTCTATTATCTGCTCGCGTACAATATTTGAAGGTCTCACGTAGCACTGATGGTACGTGAACCATCGTTTGAGAACCGTTGGATTATATGCTTTGTTGATAATCTTGTTTCTTTTTTTATTTCAGATATTCATCGGTTTAACAAAGCGTCTGTAATAAATCTACATAGTTTACTATACCTAGCAGTCTTAATACACTTACTTCTATCAACTCACAGGTAATAACACTGGAACTAAAGAACAAAATAAAAGTAAATTATAAAAGCAAGAACGGAATTATTTGTGCCTAAAAATAAATATAAAACTTCCTCCGTTCCGTTTTCTGTTCCGTTTTGTTTCGTAATTTTTATTATTGTGTGCACTATATATTAGCAGCGATAAATCTCCGTAGCGCTTTGACAATTAGATCTTTTAATCCGCATTCATAAAGTACGCAGACTACACGAGTAGACTAAGACTTTTTCGATCCTTATTTAATCGAAAAACTTTTTCAATACCAAATCCTTTCAAATTGAAAACAATTACACCGAATTTATTTCAATAGAAACTGATTTCTCGTATGTTGTTTATGTTGTTTGTATTTCTGATTTTATAAAATATGCTCATAAAACTAAATAGATAAGAATAGAGAAGATAATGTAAATAAAACTCTACAGACAAGAGTAGACTAGATAAACAAGAGTAGGCAGACAAGACTATACGGTCAAGCCCAGACGGACAAGACAAATCGAAAAAGACTGAACGGACAAGGCTAGACATACAAGATTTTTTTTGCACGTGCTGGGACTTGAAAATCTGCAAACAGACACCACCTGACCCGTGCCGAGTGGTAGTGTGGAGCGGCCCAATAAAAACACCCACACCATTCATACCCCCAGCCAAAACCAGAGAAAACGTGATGGAATCCAAAATTTGACATAACTCCTCAGGTTCTCATAACGCCTCCACAATTCATTTCCAATGCATTCATCCGCATTCACGCGTTCCGCCATTATTCGCCGTGCCCCCCTCACAACTGGTTGCAATAAATTTGTGCGCCCCCTTCGCACTAAGAGGGGCCTGGCTCTGATACGCACGACTCACGCGTAGCAACTCCTTCTCCTTTCTCCTTATTATATATCCAATCATACCAGTCAGCACACACCATCTATACTCACTGCGGAGCATGATCCTCACCATACTCTCCTTATTTACATTTTCTCCCACCTTGCATTCTGCAGCGCGCCTCATTTTCACACATCTCATACACTCAAAGATGGTATGCTCTGCTGTGTCCTCAGTCGCTTCACAATACCTACAGTGCACCTCAACCAGTTTCCAGATGTGAACCAGGTAAGACCCAAAGCATCCATGCCCCGTGGGCGCTTGGGTTAGGTGATAATTCATCTCCAAGTACCCACGGTTGAACTATTCATCGATAGTCGGAATCAGTCGCCTGGTCCAGGCTTCCTTTTCCTACCACTCCTATAGCTCTTGGCATACACGCATTGTTTTTTCCCTATCGGTTCTAGGGTCATTACCTTCCCAAACTCTGAGTCTACGGTCTGAGTGCCTCAAACAGAGCGTGGGGCGGGGTGGGGCGTGCAGCGTGCATCTCAAACACGTGGTCTTAGTAGCAGGTGTCCTAAGCCAGGAGTGGCTTAGTAAGTGAGCGTGGCGTTTGGGTTTGCGTCCAGCGAGGCGGGCAGCGTGGCGTGCACGCTCATTTCAAATCAGTTTGTAATTAGCGGTCCTCTACAGCGTGCAGTATATCGTTATGGAATCAGATACATGAAAGTTAGTGCTAGGTAATGTCAAACGGGATTCAATTTTTTCCAAGATGTAGTCAAAAGTTGATATTGACATTCTTGTATATTCGTGGATGTTTTCTTCATTTTCTCTCATAGTTGAATATAGCGTAGAAAATTCTCCAAACTTTTTTTTTTGTTTGACAACAGTACTAGGACCATCCTTTGGTAATAGGTCCATTTTTAATAAAGAATTTTCCTCCAAAAACATCATCAAAAACGTCATAAGATGCCATTATGATAAATCAACTTGACCACGGCAACGCTGTCTATGGAACTGATTTGTTCCATAGAGATGAGTGTGAGACCGCCGCGCCGGATGCAGCTGCACGCAGCACGCCCCGCTCATCACTCAGGCCAGACATTGGACGCCCATTGCCCGCTTTAACTGCACGCCCCGCTCCTCGCTTAAGGCTACGGCCTGAGTGAAAGTGCGTTGAGCGGCGAGCGATGGGCGTCCAATGTTCTGGCCTGAGTTATGAGCGGGGCGTGCAGCGTGCAGCTGCATCCGATTTAGCGAGGAACGCTAAACACAAACTGATTTGAAATGAGCGTGCACGCCACGCTGCCCGCTCCGCTGCACGCAAACCAAAACGCCCCGCTCACTTACTTACTCAGGACGCCTGCTACTAAGACCAAGGGTTTGAGATGCACGCTGCACGCCACGCTCCGCTCCACACTCTGTTTGAGCTGGCACTCAGGCCGTAGACTACCCTTAACGCATTTTCACTCAGAACGGAGATGACTGCAGCAACGACCGCCTCGGCATCGCCAGAAACAGTCCGGTATGCGATGCACACACGCATCAACATTACACCTTTGCACTCTCATCAGTCTCGCTCTGTCAATCCTGAAGGCATTCAATCAATAAATCCTGAAGGCAATGAATCCACATTCAATCCCGAAGGCATTTATCCATGCCGGCATCCCGTACAGGAGAATGAAGTGCACGACCGACCGCATTATTAACCCTTCTCTTGGAGGCCCACCTATGTTGGGCATCAGCCAACCAAGGGCTCTCTTACACACACTGTAGCCTTGCACACTACCCGGTTGACCTGTTCGTATACACAGAGATTTCGCTGAAGCTGTACCCCAAGATATCTTACAGACTCCAGAGCCGGTACGTCAACTGTCCCCGGACGACGACAAAGACAAGACTAGATTAGACAAACAAGTTTTGGCAGACAAGACTAGACGAACTGACGCACGTCAGTTCTCTGACGTCAGTTCTCGCAGCTTTCTTCTCCCAATTAGCAGGACTGCCTTGGTTTTGTGGGAAGCCAGAGCAAGCCCACTTTCCCCCATCCACCGGTCAATCCCACTAATTGAATCATTCATGATCGCTTTTAGCCTTTCTTCCGTTCTTGCGACAGCGACAACCACTAAATCATCTGCGTACCCAACGAGTGTAACCCCGTCTGGTAGTCTCAATGTCAAAACCTCATCTGAAAATATCTTCCAAAGTATCGGCCCGATAACCGAACCCTGTGAAACAACCGCACTCATTTTGAAGATTTTACCTTCCACAGTCACTATCTCCCAATCATTCCAGCAGCTGCCCACCGTCTTTCGAAAATAGGGAGCTACCTTCTTCAGTTCAAAAGCCTCCATGGTTCCGTCAATGGGACTAAATTGAAAGCATTTTTCAAGACATACTAGACTAGACAAACACATAAAACTACAATAATACAACAATGATACAACCAGACTAAATACTACAATGATACAACTAGACGGACAAGACTAGACTAGACAAGACTAGAAGGACAAGACCAGATGGAAAATACGAGGCAGAAAAGACTAGACGGACAAGACTAGACATACAAGACTAGATAGACAGGACTAGACAATCAAGACTAGACAAATACATAAAACTAATCAGACAAGAATAGACAAGGTTATATTGATAAAACTAGACACACAAGACTAGACTAGACATACAAGACTTGGCAGACAAGACTAGACGAACAAGACCAGACGAACAAGATGAAACGGAAAGACTAGACGGACAAGACTACACACACAAGACTAGATATACAAGACTAGACAGACAAGACTAGACAAACAAGATTAGACCAACACTTAAAACTCGCCAGACAAGAATAGACAAGATTATATTGATAAAATTAGACAGGCAAGTCAAGACTAGACAAACAAGTCTGGGCAGACAAGAATAGACGGATCAGACCAGGCTAGTCAGACAAGGCTTTTTTATTTGGAGGGTAATATATTATAATGAAGGTAATATATAATAATATTTATTTGGAGGGATACCTAACGGTAAAATACCCTCTCCAGGCAAGTGGCGTTTCTGGAACGCATTCGTGCACTCTGAAACCGCTTATCGCATAACCCCAGAGTAAGGGATGACTTAATTAATTTACGTCATTTTTGTTGTGTTTGTCTTCTTCTGGATTGCATCTTTAGTTCTACTCTTTCGAGGCATCTTGCAGTATTTTTCTGTTGTATCTGAATAATTTTTGTGATCTTGCCCGCCTTGCTTCCGCCAGCGTTCTCCTGAATACAGTACATGATGCTGTGTCAGCTCGATGACCGTTTGTATCGCAGACGAAGCAAAATGGATCTTCCTCACAGTCCTTTGCCTTGTGCCCCTCCTTGCCACATTTCAGACACAAACGATATGGACCCTTGCACATAACTGCGTGGGGCCCGATTACCAACATCCGTAGCATCTCTCCACTTCTATTCTTTCTATGATTTTGCAATATACCCGTCCTATTTCAACTTTTCCTTCTTTTATTGGGGTGCTTGCGAGGTTTTTTGGGAGATCTAGGGTGGCCACTTGTCTCTCGTAGTATGCAGGTCTGAGGGATTTAACTTTTGCTTTATAGTCCTGTTTGTCAAGCACAATAGACCTTTTTAAGGGGGGGGACGTAGCTGGCGGAATAGTTCTTACCAGACAAGTGACCCCCCCCCCCCCCCAAGAAACGCATCCGATCGCTCTGGAACTGCTTTTCGCATGACCTCGGAATGACGGTTGGATATATTATAAAAATGTGCTTCAACTAAGTCTCTTGTCGGGCTTCCTCTCATCATTTTCTTTGTTGCTTATTATGGTCTAGATTATCCGCTGCATGTTTTCCCCGTATTCTTTTTTCTCAAGCATGTAACTTATAATGGTTCTGGGACCAATAGGTTCTTCCATGTTTGCTGCTGCTGATTCCCTTTCGGCTTGCCATCTCCAGCATTCGAAAGTAGCGTGGCTCACACTGTCTGTCTCATGGCCGTATACATATAATTCATCTGAAGCCTGGCCTATGTTGTGTAAATAATCTGTAAAGCAACCATTGCCAGAAAGTGCTTGGGTCAGATGATAACTTATTTCGCCGTGCTTTCTTTTAATCCAGGTGGAGATGTTCGGAATAAGTAGAGCTCCCACCTAGCCGTAGCCTGATTTACAGAGCTCAGAATTCGGCGTGTGCTACTTTTCGGGCTCCCTACGTTTGAAATTAGTTGTTGTAAGCTTGCCATAATCCTCATTCCTTTAGCCGCCGCTTATGTTTAGTGTGCAGTAAACGATAGTCTTTTGTCAATCGTTACACCAAGGTATTTTATTTCATGTTTTGGTATTATCATTATGTCTTCGAAAGTCTTCTTTAAATTTTGTTGGGCTATGTTTTCTCAGACCTATAAGCAGAACCGCTTCGGGTTTTTCTGCTGCTAGGCTAAGTTTTCTGGATTTCATCCATGCACCGATTTGAACTATTACATGGTTTGCCGTTTGCATGAGACCTTGGCTGTGATCGGTTCTGGCTGTAACTACCAGTGCTATATCATCGGCGAAACCAATTATTGTTGTCCCCACTGACAGTTTCATAGTTAGTATTCCGTCTTATAGTACGTTCCAGAGGGTAGGCCCTAGTATGGAACCCTGTGGGGCAACACGACTATCTTCAAGATCTTCTATCTCTCCATCCCCTTGCAACAACAAGCTCCGATTGCTAAGGTAACTTCCTATCATGCTTATTAAATATGGAGATATACTCTTATTTTTCAAGGTCTCCATTATATCTTTCCAGTTCGCACTGAAGGCACATTTTTCTGGTTCTCTGCGATCCCAATTTGGCTTTTTCTGCAATTTCTAGAACGGATCTTAGGGCATCAATGGTTTACCTTCCTTTCCTGAATCCAAATTGTTTATCAGATAATCCGGTTCCGGCCTCGAGGACATCTTTTAATCTAGTTAGCAGAAGTCGTTCCAATAATTTTCCAGAGACGTCCATAGACAGATTGGCCTATACGATCTAGGGCAGTGTTTCCCAACCTTTTTTGTGCCATGCCCCACCTAAGCCTTTCTAAAAGTCTTATGCCCCCAGTCTCAAGTCCCCCCATTTTGTTATATATCAGACGATTTATTTTTTTACCAGTAAAGCAATTAAAGCAGTAAATCCACATTCAGCTAAATATGAAGATCGAAACGGCAACAATAGTTTTCTTGCACATTTGGTTTAATTTGGGTATTTGATTTCTGTTTCCTCACAATGCCATGCCATCGCTCCTTTTATATTAAATGAAGTTTTAACTGACTCGACATTTTGCAATACTGCACGTTCTTCTTGATACTGCATATTTGACAAATCAGATTCTGCTGAAATAGTTAAGCGTAGCTCTGGTCAGGTCTTGTCGTCAACAAGTTCTCGGTAGGGTTTGTTATCGGCGAACTTTTCTCGCTGTTCAGTATTGGCATTGTTTTCATAGGCGGAGGAACTGGATTGAAGTTTTCCATCTCAAAGCATTCTCGATCTCAAAGCATTTCGATCTCAAAGCATTCAAAGTTTCAGCATTCTTAGGAGGTAATTCTTTTGATTCAAGCTAAAACCCTCGTCAGTCCGCTCGATGTTGATTCCGAGGAATGATTTCATTCAAAAAGTTTCCCCAATCTTTCATTCGGAATTTTCCTCTCAACTCTTCCTAGAAAAAATATTTTTTCTCGAGTTTTTTCCTCAAACATTAATATCAACATAAAGAAGCAGGAATATGTACGATTTATCGTTCTTCCGATATGCTCAGATCTTTTGAAATCAAGGTTGGTTAAGAATTTGTCGATGGTTTGATTCCACGCTCTCGGTGCTTGCTTCAGTTCGTAGAGCGCTTTCTTCAGTTTGCAGACTAAATTTCCTTTGTCCTTGAAACCGTCGGGAATTTTCATATACAGCTCCTCCTGAATTTGACCGTGTAGGAATTGCGTTTTTAACATCCACGTGGTAAACTGCGTAGTTCTTCTCGACGATTAGGGATAATAGGATTCTTTGCGTCGTAAGTCTGTCCAATGGGGCATATACAAGTCTAGTCTTGTAGCGCTCGATGTTTGCGCGCTTAACCTTGAAAACCCAGTTGCTGTTGAGTGTGTAATTTCCTTCGGGAAGTGGTGTTAATTCCCAGGTTTCGTTTTCCTCAAGTGCGCTTATTTCTTCGGCGACTTCGTCCATCCATTGATCTCTGTCTTCACGAGTGACGATTTGCTCGTAGTTTAGTCGATAGTTGCTCGGTACATCTTCCACGAAAACTTCGGCGTGCAGCTCCAGGATTACATAATTTTCTGTTTCATCAACCAAGTAATAGTCCTGCAGTTAACGTGACCTCGCGTAGATCGACTAGATGTTTCTTCTTTTTCCGGTTCTTTTGCCTTGTCCTGTTTCTCCTGTGAGCTTTCGTAAATCCCCATTTTACCGAGTCTCACTTCCAAAGATTCATTTTTATCGTTGCTGCAATCGAAGTCTTTTTTCTAATAGAGTTCTTCTTCGTCTTTACTGCTTCCTTTACTGCTTCCTTTTTTTTCTTCTATTGGCTCTACAACATATGGATCAATCCAGTCTTCATTTGGCAGTCCTTCGAATGAAAATTTTGATTCGTTGAAGATAACATCACATCCATCGATGACCTTATGCTCTTCTGGATCTCAAAACGTGTAACCATTTGTGCAATTTCCAATCATGAAATATTTCTTCGATCGAGAATCGAATTTTCCTACAATTTGCATTCGAATTCGTAGAAAGGCAACGCACCCAAAAACCTTTAGTTTCTTCAAGTTGGACTTTTTATTGAACCAAAACGACGCCGGAACATTCCCGTACAACATTGACGTGGGTCTTCGATTAATTAGATAAACTGCTGCTTGGACTGCTTCTGACCAAAAATGTTTTCCAAGTTTACATCTGGCCTTCTCTACTTTTCTCTATGGTTCTCTATGGTTCTATTCATTCTCTCTGCTACTCCGTTTTGCTCTGGCGTATAACGGATGGTAAACTCTAAAGTATGAAAGTAATTAAAATCTAAATTAATATGAGCACTATGTTTCACCTTCAAATGCGCCTCAAGACGACCTTGTTTCATTGATTCAAAATCAAAATTCTCGTCAAAAGAAATTTATAATATTTATTATTTAAAAATTTTGCTTTTTTCTTTCAATTTTGGCACCGAAATCTAGCATTGCCTTTAAATAGCCCGGAGCAAAAGGGTTAAATTCGTGTCGGGTCCATTTTCGAATTGCCCCCCAACAATCAAATTGCCCCCCTGTGGGGCGTGGGCCCCACGTTGGGAAACACCGATCTAGCATCACCAATCGGTTTATCCCCTCTTCTGACTAGAACTAATTTTGTTCTTCCATCTGACTGGAAAATGTTCGGCAACTAACAATATATAAAATTAAACTAACAATATATTGATATATGAAATTATAACAATAAAATAACTAATAAGTTCATGGTGTCTAGTACAAATTTAGATTGATTTTGCTCGGTTATCTTCTTAATCTCAGGTGGAACTTCATCTAGGCCTGTCGCTGTATCGATCCTTATTTTCATGCCTGCTGCCTTTAGTTCAAGCACACAAGACTAGACAGACAAGACTAGACAGATAGACAAGACTAGAAAGATAAGACTAGATAAATCAGATTAGACAGACTAGTCTAAATCTTGAATTGTATAAATATTTGTGTTTGTTATTTTACGGTTGGTGATTTGTGTTAGAACTAGATATTTTTGAAGAGATAATAAATGACAATCGTTTAATAAACGTTGAATGCAAGTTTTGAAACGACGTCAAACGCACGACGGCCGAAATTAATCGTTTTGTTTTGTAACCTGCTGCGTATTTTCGAATGTGTGGACGTTTTGAAAAGTTTCAGTCGTCAATCGAACACTCGCAGATTTATTCGAATGAAAACAAAAATATGTTGCACATCATTTCTGGGTAGATTTTTGTTAGGTTTTTAATTGAAAACTGTTTCGTTTTAGACAGCACAAACAATATTAATTCTCGTGTTCCTTTGTATCTGCGCAACCATCTGTGTGCATAGGATTCGTGAACGAAATGTTGATACGTTGATATTTCATTATAATTGTAAAAACTTAATCAAATCTAATATCCTATCTAATAATAAATAAGAATAATAAATACCTATCATTATCGGGTAAAAATCCAGTGATACCATTCAATATGATATTCTAAATGTTTTTAAAAAATGTATGTTTTGCTTTGTTAATACTTAATTTACTTCAAGAAAAGGAATAATTTATATTTCTTCCAACCAGTTTCTGCTTTATTAAAATTAAATTAAAAATTCGCAATCTTCGGGGAATATATAATATTAACAGTTAATATTTAAAAAACATAAACTAAAACTTTTATTCTTATGTTCTTGTTAAATGACGATCGTCAACTTGTTCTTCGTAAATACTTTCCTATTTATTTAGGTGGTCATGTTTATCAATTGTCAACTCACGCCTAGGTCAAACAAATCATCATCAACCCTATCGCAAAATGTGAAAAACATCGTTCTTGATCTAGCGCTAGCTTATAATTGTGAATTTAGGCAGGTTTTAGTAATGTTCCATCTGGATCTACCTATGATCTAACAAGAAACTGAAAGTTTTAGTATTTATTTTTTAAATATAAACTCTTCATATTATATATTCCCTGAATATGACTAATTTTTAATTTAAATTTAATAAAACCGATACTATTTGGAAGAAATATTAATTATTCCTTTTCTTGAAGTAAATTAAGTATTAATAAAGCAAAACACAAATATTAACCTTCAAGATGGGATTTTTTTAAAATGTCATATTTTTTAAAAGTTTTAAATTATTTAAAAATAAAATTTAAATATTATTATTATTATGAATAGGATGCTTGCGACAGTTACTACGTGGTAATTCATACTTACATTGAATTGAAAAATTCACTATATTTTTACCACACTTATGCTATGTAAAAATGTTATACAACTTGTTATTCACAGTAATATAAATTTATACATATACCACGACTTAAATTTCGACGTTTGACGGTCATTTTCAAGTTTTTTCGAAACTTAAGTCGTGGTATCTGTAGAAATTCATATTACTGTGAATAACAAGTTGTATAACATTTTTACATACCATAAGTGTGGTAAAAACATATTGAATTTTTCAATTCAATGCAATTATTATTATTATTATTACTATTAAATCATTTGTCCTCCATACAAAGAAATATACACTCTGATTAAATTACAAATTAAAAAATTACACATTAAATACAAATGTACAGAATTGAAATGGAAATGGAATTGAATGCACAACAAACGGACTTATTCAAAAAATTAACAAGAATTTCTCAATCCTCCTTAAGGCCTTTTTGTTATCTTTAGGTAAACCTTTCACCGACTAACATAGGAACAATAAGGAGACGAATATTAACGTTCATATTTTAAATGCTTCCTCTATTTTGGACATTTTATTCTTTGCCTTTTAACATAATTTTTATACTGTTCAACGCTCGCTAGCCTTAACTCCATTGGTAGATTGTTAATGATGGACGTTATTTGGTAAGTGTACGAAGATTTAAACTTTTAGGTATGGTGTATAGGTGGAGTCAGCAAGCGCGTATTACGCATATTAATTGTATGAACGTTCGTTCTGAGGGTTATTTTGTTGTACAGATACCTGGATAATTTGCAGTACAGGATTTTTTTAGAAAGACATGTAAGATGAAATTTTCGAAGATTTTTTATATTAATCCATTTGCATCGTTTGCAATCCAATTTCCGTGGGTATTTTTTGGCGAGGTCTTAGGCCATGTACAAATCTGATACACCTATTTTATGCTCGATGTATTTTGGCGCTGTCTGCATTATTAATAAAACTATTAACAAAACATAGGCAATCACTAGTTTCCTTTTTAAGTTTAGAGATAAGACATGACTACAGGAATGCAACACTTTCAATTTTAAATAAACACGCTTTAAAAGTATTGATTCATGTGATGAAAATTTTAATCTGTCATCAAATAAATACCATTTATTATGTTCAGGGGCTGATCATGCATGGTAATTGTCAGTTTTTACTTAATAGCCACTTTCCTTTTTAAGGCAAATACCATGATTGTCTTGCTCGGGTTGATGGTGAAGGAATGTCCAGTGGTGAATTTAGCTATACTTCTCAGGTCATCATCTATAAATCGTCCAGCGAGTTCAAACTTATCAGAAGGGAAAGTATATATTAACTGTGTGTCGTCAGCATACTGATGATGAAGACCATTCTTTAGAATATTTTGTTAAATCCTGTTAGGAATTCTTCGATTTTTCAATACTCAATTGGATGCGGAAAAGTTGAATTTTTCCAAACTAGAATGGAAAAATAAGACAAAAAAGAATCAAAGCAAATTTTATATTTTATGTGTTAACTACCAAATTTGAACAATTTCCAAAAAGCTAATTAGATGAATTATTATCAGACTTTTCACTTAGTATGATATTCTATTCATGTGTTAAAATCCTGCAGAAGGCCCAGAGTCATCACAACACAGTAGTTTGCCACAACCTGGTGACTGCGGCTCCCCAACTATTTTGGAGGCTACTTTTAATTCTTTTTCAAAGGAGTTTTCAATGTACGATTCAGCGACGCTACTAGATTTCCAATTTCCATGACGCTTTAAAAGAGTAACGTCAGCTCCTGCGTCTGCGAGTAATGTTGCTGAAGTCCTCCTGAAGCAAAGTCTAGTATAGATCGAAGAATTTCATAGCTTTAAAGACTGTGCAATTTTCTGTGGTATTGCAACAATAGTGTTGATCCCCACAGCTTGTCTTGTACATCTGCCCTTACGGTCATCATCATCAACCAGCCCGTTCAATCCACTGCTGGACATAGGCCTCCTCCATAGCACTCTATCGTGTTCGGTCCTGAGTTTCGTGGATCTAGTTGTTTACGATCCTTTTTAGGTCATCGATCCAACGTGTAGGTGGTCTTCTTCTGCTACGCTTATCTGCTCTTGGTCTCCACTCTAATATATTCTTCGTCCATCTTTCGTCCTTCATTCGACCCAAGTGGTCAGCCCATCTTCATTTGAGTTTAGTTATACGCTCGATCACGTCTGCCACTTTAGTTTTCCTTCGTAGGTCCTCATTGATGGTATGGTGGTGTAGGGTTATTCGGAACATTGATCTTTCCATTTTTCGTTGGATTATTTTCTTGGAAAGTTTTCTTGCCGTTTTGGCGGTTAGAGTTAAGGTTTAATCTCCATATGTAAGGACAGGCAGAATACATTGGTCATGTACTTTCCTTTTTAGACATATCGGAATTTTGCTTTTAAAGATATGGCTGAGTTTCCCATGTGCTGCCCAAGCGAGTTTGGTTCTTCTTTGCAATTCGCAGATCTGGTTATCTCTAAATATTCTGATTTCATGACCAAGGTATATATATGTATTTGTAGACTAAATCTACATTTGTGTTTCCGATGTTAAAGTGTTCGCTCGGTACCAAATTAGTCATTACTTTTGTTTTCGACAAGTTGATCTTCAATCCAACTTTCAAGCATACGATATGTTAACTTCATAAAGTTCTTCCAGTATCTGAACTAACTCTCCCATGTCGTCCGTTTTGAGGACTTCAAAAACGGACTTGTCGTCCGCAAAACGAAGGTGGTTTATGTTTTTTCTATCTATGTTTATGCCTCTTGTTTCCCAATTTAGTTTGTTGAGGACATACTGTAGGACCGTTATAAATAGTTTTGGAGACATGGTATCCCCCTGTCTTACTTAATCCTCTTCCGCATTCAATGGGGTCGGTGTTTTCATGTAACTTTACAGATATTGTAGCATGCTACACCCGGCACTCTCTCAAGGCGTCCATGATGGCATTTAGCTCTACAGTATCGAAAGCTTTGTGGAAGTCCGCGAATGCAAGGGCCAGTGATCTGTTGTACTCCACTGACTTTTCGGAAGAGAACGGAATCCAGCTTGTTCGTTTGGTTTGTGAAAATCTAATTTCTCCTCTAATCTTGATGTTATTACTTTTATGAACAGTAGAGTTGGCTCAAAAGTGTTATGGGTCGGTAGTTTTGTAAGTAGGCCTTGTCACATTTTTGAGGAACAAGGTGATAATTCCGTGTAGATTAGATCGTGTAGACAGAGGTTGAATAGTGTTCGTATTTTCTTCGTAAACGTGCCTCCTGCTTGTATTGCTTCTTTAACTATTTTGTCTTCTCCACTTTTGACAGGGCGAGCTCGATTTCTCCGATAGTGATGTCTAGAAGCTCTTCGGATCCTTGGTTGACGATGTTTTCTTGTGGTGTTATTATTGCTAGATCTTCTACTTGACGGCTTTTATATAGTTCGTGGTAGAACTCTTCTACTGTGCGCAGTATTTCCTCTCTGTTCATTGTGTTATTCTCTTGCATGTTCTTTAGTTTTGTTATTTCTTTCCTTTCTTCACCAAAGTTACTGCGTAACACCTTCATGCTTTTGTTTTGCTCTATTATTTGTTTTCTACGATATCTTCTGATTTTTCCGCTTCGATATCTTCTGTGGTCCTGCTTGATGGTTTAGGAGATTTTCTTATTTATTTCTTTTAGTTTCTCTCTTGTTGTAGCTGAGTTGCTTCTCATTTCCCTTCGTTTAGCCATTTAGTTTTTTACATCTTGGCTGATCCTTTCTTCTTTCCTGGATTTAGGGCAGTTGGTATCTTGACTTTTTTGGATAGCTTACGATATTGCGTCATTTAGAATTTCTATGTTTGTTTCTGAGTTTTGTTTTTGTTTGTTTCTGAGCCGTTACGGTAGCCAATAAAAACCCTTGTATTTTCAATTCGTGAAGGCCGCAGGGTATAGTAGTTTCTAAATATTTTTAATAAATCTATTCCTTCCAAATTTCCACGTGTTATAGCAAATTCTTTTCTGACATTTGTCTTTGTGTGTGAAATTTCAATCAGAAACAATGATTCCATCTCTTTTAGATGTTATATCCAGAAATGTTATCCGCTAATTTCTAAAAGCAACAGCACCTAAAAATTTATGAAGGTTTTAGTATACAGTACCAAATTGTGTGGTAAATTTTACCTTCATCAACAAATATTTGATATCACCCGCTTCTTTCAAAAATTTCTGTACCTCCTACTTTGTAAAAACACTAGACTTCTTTGCAGAAGGCCGACTTCCTTTTAATCAACCTAGGATAATTCTTAATTTCTATCTTCTTGTTCACATTAATTGTAGCTCGTAACATTGAATATAGACTCCATAATGTAGAACCCTGTAAAATTCTTGACTTCTGTTCAAAATATGCTAATAATACCTCCTCATTAACATCTTTAACAAACTCTTCCAAACACCACTTTCGAATTCTTTCAATGCCTTTTCTTCTGACCTCTCTGGTAGCAACGAATTAAGGGACAATCCTGCGGACTCTTTGATATCTTCAGACATTTTTAAAGCAATTAATTGCACATTTGCATAAACTTGAAAAATATGTTATTTTTTTGGTTATTTCTCAATTCCATAGCAGTGATAGATTTATTACCAAAAGGAACTTTTAAAATTATCGTATTTAAAATGGAAAGCAAAATATTATCAATAATTAAATGAGTATTTTTTTATCGAATTTAACTGAATCTTGTGAACAATACGTTGGGAAAGCATGTTTAACCGTTTTTGACCTATACATAAAACGGAAAAACATCACTTTTCCCAACTTATTATACAAATAGAATGTTTCAATTTTCGGTTTCCCATTGTATCTATATCAGAAATGAAATAAATATTTTCTCTATCTCTCTATATTTCAAACATTTTTAAAAATCATTAAAAACATTCAAAAAACAGATTCAGAATATTTTAAATGATCTTAAAACTATTCTTAAACTCCTTCAACAACCGACTCTATCCTGCAGACTCCGAGAAAGCACTCATCTTCCCCGAACATTTCGAAAACCCCATAAGACCATTCACCTCCCCCATCATTGACAATGATAGTAGCATCAACAGAGTAAATTGCTGGTTCAACAACTTCTTCAACTTTGATAGTACGGACTTTGACGAAATAGCAGATGACGAATACGTAACTGCCTACGGTTAAAAAATATTCCGTGGGGGAGAAATTTTCTCCCGTGGGGGAGAAAAAATAGTTCCGCTAGCTCTCACTTCGTAAACAAATCTTTACTTCGAAACCTTCCAGACGAAATTCATCTCCACATAATTAGGTTAATCAACGGATGCCTCTACAAAAGATCGATCCTTCATTTTTGGGAAAAAGGAATAATAATCACCATCCTAAAACCTGGCAAAAACCATTCCTTCCCAATTTTCTATACCTAGACCAATTACTCTCCTTTTTTTTACTTTCTCCAGTTTTAGGTTTTTTGTTAATAATGAATAGTAGGGGCGAGAGAGGGCAGAACCTTGTGGAAGACCTTTCCGTGGTATGAATTCGAGAATAGTAGAGTAAGTAGAGGAGGTACGGGGAATATTTATTTGATGCAATTTGTGAAGGAATCATTCGTGCCATACTTTGTCAAAAGCTTTGTTGATATCAAGGAATAGAACAGCTAAGCATTTGTAGTGAAGATAGGAAGCCTGCAGGTTTTTGCTAAGGACAAATAAAGCATGAGAAGGAGGATTTGAATCAAAATTGATATTGAGGGATGGTGTTTGATAGAATGTTCCAAAGTCTGGAATTGAGGACGTGCTCGAGGAAAACCGAAACTGGAAAGAGAGTAATTAACTGATTGATTAACTCTTAATTACTCTCCTTCCAGTTTAGGTTTTCCTGGAGCACAAAAAACATCCTATCAAACACTATCCCACAATATCAATTTGGATTTAAACCTTTCCACTACGCTACCCATCCTTTATTTGTCCTTACCAATAACCTTCAGACTTCCTATCTTCAGCCCAAACGCTTAGCTGCCCAATAACTTGACACCATCAAAGCTTTTGACAAAGTATGGCACGCCGGATTCCTTTACAAAATGCATCAACTAAATATTCCCCTGTATACCGACGTCGCGTGGGATGGGATGGGATGGTACAACGATTTTTAATGGGACGGATTGGGACGAGTTTTAATAATCTAGTAAATCTAGTTGGTCCATAATAAATTGCTTATCGTGCCAATACGCAAATTTTCCATATGTCCAGCCCAGGAGATTTCTGTCATTACGATGTAGTTCCTGAAAAATCTTATGATCCGTTAGCGGCGAAAAGGGATTACCTACTCATTGTCAGATAAGGAAATTATGGAAAAATTAAATTCGAACGAATTATCGTTACGAAAGTCTGAACTGAAAAGAAAATCTGTTCTATGGGAAAAATGCAATTAATGGGACGGACCGCGCGATCTGGATGGGATGGGATGAATGGGATGGGATTGGACGAAATTTTTAGGTTTGTGGGATGGGACAGTGGGAGGAAAATGTGATGGGATTGGACAGTGAAGGGTTCCATCCCATGGGATGGGATCTGGAACGAAAAAATCGTACCATGCTCATCTCTATCCTACATACATCTAGGAACCATCGACATCGTACCTTCTCCCCAAATCAGATATTTAGGCGTGATATCAAAACAAAAATCACCACAGATGGGAAACATCGAAAGACCTAGATGCTCCAAAGGAGTAAACATATATCTTGCATTTCCTAAGGAAATAAAGGTATCTCCACCAAAACGGCCACTATAATTTACAAAGCTGTACAAATCTGCCGTCCCCTCCTTGATTACGCACATATATTACTCAAAAATGCTAACGACTGAAGATTAAATACACTAGAAGTGGCAGAACGAAGTTTTTTATGACTGATCAACAAGCTAAAACACCCAAACAACATACTTTATAATACTTCGAGCGAACTCTTATACAGACTCATCCAAGTTCCAAAACACTTTGACAGACACAAACAACTACGAACAAAATACAAAGTCAACAACATTCACTGGACCATTGTAGACCCGCTATGCATCAAATGTGACATAAAAACCATTATACGCAAATACCCAACTAAGGCGCTTTTCGAAACAATTTACGACTTTAAATCCTATCAAACACCATCCCGAAATATCAATTTGAATTTAAACCCTTCCACTCCCCTACCTATAATTTATTTGTCCTTACCAATAATCTTCAGGCTTCCCATCTTCAACACAATCCGTACAAACCAAAATAAACAACGAAATCTCTCTTTAATTCACACCACAGCAAGGTCTTCCTCAAGGTACCCTACTCTAGCCCCTACTCTACAATTTATACGGAAATAATTCGTAAATAATTTTATTGTGAAAGACTTATTTTTTTAACAATTTCTGAAATATTAATGGAAAATGCAAGAGGAGCTATTTGTTTCACAATATTTAATTTAATTTATTCAACCAGTTAATTACAAAGTAATCCTACATAGGCAATTTAATGCCTGAGCGCAGGTCCGGTTACAAAATCTTAAATCTATCTAACCTAAAATCTTACAAAATAATTAAACATAAAATATTAGTAGTATGTCTTTGCTATTCTAGTGTCACAAATTTATCACATCGCTTAATCCATCTAAACCAGTTAGCAGCATAAGTATATTAATTAGATATTTTTTACTTAGCTATTTAAATATTAGAATATTAGTAACCCTGATAAAAATAAAATTCATATTTAGAAACAAAATAAAATATCCCTGATATATCCGTTTTCCTTAGAAATAGAATAACATCTAGCAACAGTTTAGTAACCCCTAATAATAATAATAATAAAAATAATTATAATAATAATAATAATAATCAGTTAAATATTGGATTTGATCCAATTTTTAAACTTTTTTTTTATTGTAATATTACTAAAAAAAAATATGAAAAAAATATTTTTTGAACACTACATCCGCAAAATGTCCTCCGTTGACATTTAAATATTTTTGGAGTCGAGATTTAAAGTTCACTTCTCACCCTTCAATCCTTCTCACCATATTAACAGGTATAGCTGCAACCTCGTCGTGAATCTTTTGTTGGGATTGCCCTGAATGGATCAATTTGGAACACTTGTGTTTTCAGGTATCCTTATAAAAAGAAGTCGCAAACTATTAGGTCAGGAGACCGAGGGAGCCAATGAACATCCCCGTTTCTAGAAATCACACACCCCGGGAACAAAGCATTCACAACATTCGTTGAGATTCGTGCAGTGTGGCTTGTTGACCCGTTTTGCTGAAAAATCCTGTATTCATTCTCTGGAAAGCGGAAGAGTTGTGGTGTATCCGAATTATTGCTACGTATCGCTGTGAATTAACTGTCACTGCATTTTTATCCCCATCCTCTAAAAAATAAGGACCGATAATTCCATAGGCCGATATCGCGCATCATACTATGACTCTTTGAACATGGAGAGGTGTTTCATGAAGTAAACGAGAATTTTCCCCTCGCCCAGTATCTGAAATTTTGTTTATTAACAAATCGGAAAGGTGGCAAGGTGGAGCACCTCATCGCTTATCCACAAGTTGTTGAGTTGGTTGTCATTTCCCTCCAGTCTGCCAAGCATAATCTCGCAAAATCGGGCACATTTGTTTGCACAACCTACATTTTGTAAGGGTAAAATCTAAGATATCGATGGAGAATTCTTCTCTTCGATGTTTTACTTATTCCAAGGCCTATGGCATGACGGATGGCTCATGGGCGCGGACTTCTTAACATCGATTGTCGAACAACTTCGATATTCTTTTCAGAACGGTTTTCGCACTACCACCTCGTTTTTTAAACGTGGATCTACTTTCCTCGAGGTTGTTTAACTACTTTTTAATAGCGTTGTCTGACAGAACAGGTTGAAATGCCGTCGAAAGTCGCGTCGCGTTTGCACAAAACTCTCGTCATTTTGATAATACGCTTTAACTGCGAAGCCTCGTTGTTCACCCGTCCAACGATCTCCATCCAAATGCAATTTCCTCATTCTTGGTTTATGTTTTGATTTAATGTCATCTAAAGGGGCGACGTATTTTGGAGTGATGCGTGTTGGTGTAGACAGTTTTATGGACCACCCGTCCAATGATCTCCATCCAAATACAAACTCCTTATTCTTAGTTTATGTTTTGATTTAATGTCATCTAAAGGGGCGACGTATTATGGAGTGATGCGTGTTGGTGTAGACAGTTTTATGGACCACCCGTCCAATGATCTCCATCCAAATACAAACTCCTTATTCTTAGTTTATGTTTTGATTTAATGTCATCTAAAGAGGCGATATATTTTGGAGTGATGCCTGTTGGTGTAGACAGTTTTATGATATTTTCGGTTGCAACATAATTCAGTGCAGCCTTGCTTATAACCGGATTTCTTGTATTCTTATCCACATGAGGTACAGGCTTAGAAATTATCAAAATGGCGTAGTTGTAGCAGTCAACGCAGATTTTGCAACTTTTCCTTGGTCTAGGCCTAGGTATGTGGGCTTTATGGACGATTGGTACAGATATCTCTATAATTTTTGGACTCCGCCGTATACTTCAAAGCCTCTGGTTTTAGAATCTCGTGTTTTTTTGTAGACCTTGTTTAGGAGTGGTTTCGCCATTTCCTCAGTCCTCGGGCTGATTTTGTACTTCAGGGCACGCGGCGAAATCATGATCGCCTCTTCTGGCGTGAGTTGAGGAATGAAATATCTTGTTCGAGGCTCGGCCATTTGCTTAATCTTGTATTTCAGAGAAGATTTCTTCGCCATCTTCTTTCTTCTTTAGTCCGTAGCTGGCGATTGTCGAGGACATCGTTCTCGTAACCAATACGCTGCTCTCGGTGCCGCTGGATTTTTCGCTTCATTCACGATTCGTTTCCATACTTTCCGATCAATTTCAATATCACTGGCCTCATCGAAGTCTGGTCGTCGGTTCTTGAGGTCGTCTTCTACATGTTTTATCCATATCTTCTTCGGCGCTTATCGCTGAATCCTCCAGTCGGGCGGCCGCTTCCGCCAGAGTAGTTTGCGTGGAAGCCGATTTTCAATCATTCTGCAAATGTGACCGGACTATCGTAGACGGCGTGTTTGTATTTGTTCCAAAATCGGTGGTTGCTGATCGCATCTAGCTCGAGTTTCCTCATTTCGCAGGCGATCTCGAAATGAAACACCGATAATCTGGCATAGGCAACGCATTTGGAACACCTCGAGTTTGTTGAGGTCCGATTGAAGTAGTGTCCACGTTTCTGCTCCATACAAAAGAATTGGTAGGATGAGCGTCCGGAATAGACGAATTTTGGTATTAGTGGATATGTTCGTCTTCTTCCATATGCACCATTTGAGCGACGCAAACGCTGCTGATACCTGACCAATCCGGCTATGAATGTCAGCAGCCGATGCCACTTTTTTCACAGTCCATAGGATTTGGCAATCCGGGAAATGTTATAGAGATTTCTTCACCATAAACCAGTCTTCATCAGAAGTTTGTGGTTGGATTTAGAATCTTGGTCCTGATTAGGGAATTACGGGTTTCGTCTTTCCCCTCGAAACTTTGGATTGCTTTGGTATCTTCCTTGGCTTAGAATTTCTATCGCACCATTTCCTCACTTCTAGCTTCATGGTGATGAATTAATGAATTAGTTTCTTGCTGAAATTCTATCGAATAAATCGCTTGTTTCTTGCTGAAATGCTATTTTGATTAATGACTAGTTTATTGCTGAAATCTATGAATTTGTTTGTTGATTAATGGGGTAATTATGGGTTATACTTTTTATGGGTTCCGCCAATCCTTGAATTCTCGGAGTGGCGACGTACTTCAATGTGGCCGGACTTATCTTGAATGCATCCTCGTTGAAATCGGCGTCGTTTGCTGCTGCTCTTGCTCTTGGTACAGACAATTCTGCCAATCTAGGTGAAGCTGTTTCCTATTGAATGTGAGATGGGATGACGAAAATGAAAATGGGGATGATTACACTGAAAATTTTGACAACACAAACTGTTATGACATAATGAACATAACTTAGTCATATAATTTCTAGCTAGCTCTCCCCACATACAACTATCGACATGACACCTACTCCCTAAATCAGATACTTAGGCGCGACCTTTGGCAACAAAATAAAATTAACCACAGCCGGGAAACAACGAAAGACCAAGATGCTCCAAAGGAGTAAACATTTGCATGGCCTTACCTAAAGAAATAAAGGTATCTCCACCAAAACGGCCACTATAATATACAAAACTATCTGCCGTCCCCTCCTTGTCTACGGGCATATATGTTACTTTAAAATAAATCTATCGAAGATTATTGAAGATTAAATATACTAGAAGTGGCTGAACGATTCTCATTACTTTATAACCAAGCTAAGACACTCAAACAACATCCTTCATAATCTTTCCAGCGATTTCCTATACAGACTCACCCAAGTTTCAAAACTCTTTGATAGACACAAACAACTACGAACAAAATACAAAGTCAACAACAATCACTGGACCATTATAGACTCGCTATGCATCAAACGCGACATAAAAACCACTATACGCAAACACCCAACTAAGACGCTTTTCGAAAGAATTTACGACGCCTTAATTCATACTCATCTCACTCCAATCGCTTTGTTGTGTTTTTTTTTTCTTGATAAATTGTTTTTCCGCGCAGAAGATCCTCGTGGTCGGTAGCTCTTTGTATATAATTCATACAATAAATATCCTTTTTCCCCTTTCTGCTCTTAAATGTCTTTAAAATAACATTTAAGAACATTTAATTTAAATTAAATTTCATTTAAATTGTCAAACGCATATAAATATTTTCAAAAATTTTTAAAATATTTTATAAATCTAAAAAAAAATTTTTTTTAAGTTTTAAAAATATTCAACTATTTTTAGAAAACTTGTTTCTAGAAGTTTTTGTGGGCTGAAATTATTACACGCGGGGTAAGTGGACACGCGGGCCACAAGTGGGCCACGAATCATTGCTTGGACCAGCCTAGTCCAAACACTCGCAGAAAATAATATATAGTGCACCTGTTATTAATTTAAACCTCCTCTATACAATAATTCAATTTGCAAATCTCATTATAGTAAGTAAATATTTATCAATATTATTAGGTTTCCTACTACGCAGTCTTTATTTTTATTTTGTATTCCAATAAGCTTAAGATTGAGAAAATGTATAAAATAGCAGTGAATAAGTTGAATATATAAGGAAGCAGACGTTTTATGTTTACTATACACTAAATATTTATGATTAAAAAATCAAAACTAGGTAAATACATTTAATAGTTTGTAATATAGTATATAGTGAATATACACGGGCTGTAATTTTAAAATTAAAAATGTTTTTTCTTTAGAAAAAAATATTTAGACTTTAGTTTTCAACCAAATTGTTGCTGTAAATATTCCTAATTTATATTTGTATACGCCTATCTGATTATAACACCGATCCAAATATTTCTGTATTACTCTATAAGGGAATAAATAATTAATTGAATATATTAAGTATGTAGCATTAAGACTAGTTAAGTTTGTAAGCAAACTAGAACATTTTATTAAGACTAAATTAGAAATTTGTTCCGTTTTGAGGCTGGTAAGCCCACCCTGTCTTTTATTTTTATATATTAAATTTAGTTTCAGTTCATGAAATTAGTACTAAGTGTGAATATATTATACTATTGACAATAAAATGCTGAAATATTAAAAGTGTGTCGTTTTTTATTCATTCCTTTTAGTTTTAATTAACTTGACAAAATACAATATTTCGTTTTAATTTGGGATTATACTGGGTGTGTCAGAACTCCACTTATACTATCAGAGTTGATTCTATGATCCAAAATAAGCATAAAAGACTTAATAAATATAGGGCCCAAAACTATTTACCAACGCTTTACAAAAAAGTTTTCCCAGTAATACAAGCAATGAGGTGGAATTTATTTATAAAATTTACTTAAAAAAATACAATGTACAATTTACCAACATTGTTCAAAATTTTGCCCTCCGTGTTCAATGCACAACCGACACCGCTGCAATGAAGAACGACGAACGCGTCAAAAAATCGTCGGGCATGTTTCAAACTGTTCGACACGCTTCAGTTACACGTGGCTTACAAATCCTCAAGTGCCCTGACTGTGAATACATCCTGAAGTGGATACATCGCATCGAGACTTGCACGGGCCTGGCGACTAAAATCTGCTGGTGCACCGTCATGCATAAACCACATTTCATGTCTCAGTTGTACATCGACCGGGTCTAATCCATTGAGAAAGTCATTTTCCAAAAAGTTTGTGTAAGCGGCCCACTTTAAGCGATTCGGTAACACAAATGGACTTATCAAATAGTTTCCAACAATCCGACTTCTTCTTGGTTCAGCTTCTCCGTTGGAGGTTGCTGATGATTGTGGCAATTTTTGGAACGAAGTTCCTTTAGGGAGGTCTCGGTAGGAGTGATTCGGCAGAAAACGTTACGTTACGTTATACGCCTATCTTTTTCTCTCAGTGTATATTGCTATAATGCGTGCTCTCTCTCTGTTTCTTTCGCAGAGTGACAGATTTCACAATATGACTAAAAGTAATAAAATAGACCTTTGCAGTTAGTTTCCGAGCTGTAACTATCTTAGTAACTTAGCAATCGACAGTTGAATAATGCTAATTAAAAAGTTTAGGAAAATTGAAAACTTTTACAAAAGCTAGAAGAGCAGCTAAAACTTGCAGTTAGTTTCCAAGCCGTAACTATCTTAGTAACTCAGTAACTCAACTTCATATGTCATCTGTCATTTATGACAGAACAGATAATAGACCAGTTTACGGTTAGTTAAGCGCATACGCGCCCGTCAAGTTTAAAAGGCGGGAATATGAAAGTTTCGGGCACATTTAGTTATTTTCACTGGTTATACGTCAAAAAGTGCCCGAAAAACGTGGCGGAAATCGACACATTTTTTGATGTTTTGATTTCCATAGCAACTAATCTTGGGTCGCAAGTTGGACATTCCTGATCTAAATCAAATACTCAACTACACATGTGTCATTTATGACAGACTAGATTATTTTCACACACATTTTTTGCGACAGCAAGTTTTGATGTAATATAATAATCTTGTCTATACACTAAATAATAGGTGGATTGTAGTCTAAATCTACAGACTAGCTGCTTGCGTGGCGAATTTTGCAAACTTTTACTCACAATTTGGTGTCTGAAATAAATGAATGAAAAAAATTGTCAAACATTGCCCCCGGCCCGCAAGACAAGTTCCAATGCGACCCAAAACAAAACCGACATTTTTTCATTCATTTATCAAATTGACGCTTTTGTTTCAGGCTGCTTTTCAACTTATCTTGACCCAGTTTGGCAATTCGTTTTTCATTTATTTACTAAATTTTGAAACGCATTGCATCTTGTCCGTACGAGGCTCAGTTTGAATTTGTTCATTAGATTAACAATTTTATTTTTGGCCTCATTGCAACTTGTCTTGCGAGCGCAGTTTGGACACCCCTGACCTAAATCAAATACTCAACCACATATGTCATTTGTCATATATGACAGATATTTTGGCAAATCCTTTAACATCCATGTGGACGATAGGCTTTATCTTAAATACTTAGTTCACTCACCTTGTATAGTAGCCAATAAAATAGATACAGTCTAAATATTCCACGACAAAAACTTTAGTCTTGTGATTACGCTGCGAAATCGACTTTGTCTCCCCAGGAGAGTTCGAAGGGGTTGCGGAAGTCCTCGAGGTAGAAGGGATGGAAGTGGAGCTTCGTTCCTGACGGGGGTCCCATGACAGCATAGGTTTATTTTTATTTTTGACATCGCGGAACGGAATAGTTCCGTCGATGACACTCCAAACCAATCTCTCAAGTTGCGCAGCCAAAATATGCAGCATTGACCAGCACTTCGCTTGCCTTAGATCTTTCCTTGGATTATGAGCTGTTGCAATCCATATTTTTATGTTTCTGGAGATGTGGAGTAAGTATGTGGAGTATCTCAGTTTCTTTTTTCATTCTGCCGAGTACCTTTATGTTCGTTACTTTGTCCACCCATGGTATTCGCAGCATACGACGGTAGATCCACATTTTCGCCATAATCCTTTTTGTTGTTACCTGGGTCAAGGTGCAACCTTCCATTCGGTATAGCAGATTCGGGAAGACGTAGCAGCGGGTCATGCTTAGCCTCAGTTCTATGCTCAGACCTGGAGAAATTAGCATCTTTTTCATTTTAATGAATACTGCTCTTGCCTGTTCGGTGCGTGCTAAGACCTCTTGGCGGTCAGTCTACTTCATTTATCCAGGATCCAAAATATTTGTATTTGGAGACCTGTTCTATGTGTTCACCGTCGACGTGCAGTTGGATCTGCTGTTTGGTTTATGAAATCAGCATGGTCTTTGTTTTTGCCGTATGCAGTTCCAGTCCGTAATCTCTACTTTTTGCTGATATGTTGGTCATCATGCGTGTGAGGTCTTCAATGTTGTCCGCCAGCACGACCGTGTCGTCCGCGTATCTGATCTTGTTTTTTGCTCTGTCGTTTACTATGATTCCCGCAGATTCCTCGGCAAGCGCCTCTATGAATATAATTTCGGAGTTTATGTTGAAAAACATAGGGGAAAGAACACATCCTTGCGTCACAACCTTTAGAATCTGCATATACACTCCAACAATCCCACACCAAACATTAATTGAAAATCTGTGTTGATAACGTCTACCATCTATGGCGTGAGAATTTTCTTCAGCCCACAAGTTCATGGATCACTTGTGGCCCACAAGTGGCTTGCGCTGTGGAATTCTCATCTTTCAACATCCAAGAAGCATGCAAGCAACAGCGTATTCCTCTGGTTACCCTACTCCATGTGCTATGACACATGTCTTTATTGAAAACGCGCCTATTGGTGTGTCCACACTTGTTCAACTTTAGGTCGTGAAGAGGCAAGCGTCTGTTGAAAGGTTAAATGCATGCGCTATTGAACAAGAGGCATGCACGTAACGCATGCCTCAAAAGTTGAAAGAAACTCTTTCGTCGGTTACCTCTTCGCTTAAAATTTTCAAGAAAAAAATTGCACATACAGTAACGCATAACTCTTACCACGAGTCAAATTACATGCTGTAGCTCAAGTTGAAATGTAAGATGCAGCGCTAGTTGAAAAGGAGGAGGACAGTGTGGACATACTAAATGTAAGACGTACCTTATGTTGTTTTCCTTAAAGAAGCAACTCATTTACGATTTTCGATCATTTTATCTCTATTTGTTTTTTGTTTCAATGTTTAAAAATGGGAAATAGAAAGTTTACGTTTAATGTTAACCTGCAACAGGAATACATATTTTTGAAATTGTGTATCGACAACAAAGGACGTGTTGCACACTATGTACTGCAGAATTTACCGTTGCACATAAAGAAGAGGTGACATGGAAGACCACGTGAAAACAGCTAAACATAGGAGTGCCATTAACACTTCTACTTCAGCAAATACCTTCCAACCAAACATATATTCTCTTTTTAAAGCCATTCATACTTCGATCGACAGAGCGGAACTGGAAACAGCATTGGGCCAGTTAAAAAACAGCAAGCCACCTGATGAAACAGTGCCGAACGAAATGCTGAAGGAGAGACACTAAAACGAGAATAGATAGTTTGACTTCAGGACGAGATTCAGCACGATGGATCATATCCAAACGGTGCGCACATTAATATAGAGATGCACGGAATATAACATTCCTCTCAATATGGCATTTTTGGACAATCAGAAAGCCTTTGATTGAAACCTGGGCAATGTTTCGGGCGATGGATAGTTCTCGTAGAGACTTTAGATACTCAAGCTTGATTCAATATATCTACGATATCTACCTTTCATGTAAAGCTGGAAGAGGATTGGGATTTACGGGAGATATACCGGTCAGGAGGGTAGTCCGACAAAGCGATACAATTTCACCCAAACTTTTCACCCTAGCTTTGGAGAACGTATTTAAAAATCTTTCTTGGGAACGAAAGGCACTCGACATCTGCGGAAGCTGCTTTGTGTATTATTGTCTGTTTTTCTTTAACCCTTTGATTCCTAGTGGTTTCAAGGTGAAACTGTCTCTTATAAAATATATTGTTATATTCCTACTGGCTTTATGCTGAAACCACATGCACGGAGCACAGGTTATGCCTTCCACTACACAAATAACATATAGCTATTGGCCGGATATCGCGCGTCATTCTGCTCAAGTACTTTTAGTTAACTGTTCAAGTACTTTTAGTCAACTGTTAGTGAGTGCACTTGTCGAATATTTTTGCAATTTTTGAGTATTTTAAACCAAGGCAATTAAATCAATAATTTATTGCAATGTACTTGCTTTCTGTAATAATATTTAAGTATTATTTGCATAAAATTTACGTAAAAACATGTCGGTTTCGGGATGAAACCACTAGGAATCTAGATTTTTTTTTTCCAGGGAAAAAATCATTCTCTTACTAAGAACTTGGTGAAATGGCATCACATGAGATTTTTTTCCCTTTTAGAAGATATTCCTACAAGTAATGAATCAGATGTAGATAGCATTATATATACGGACGAAGGAAAAAAATGCCTAACGGAGGAAAATATATTTGATATACATGAAACGCCCATGCTTTCTGAAAATGATATGAATCAAGATGTGATTGACGAAGGCAGGAACTGGGAAATAGAAGATGGTATTCCTTTAGCGACAATAAAAGCTAATGAATTAGCAAAAGGTAGAGTTTAGACAACTTGTATTGAAAATTGCGCTCAAAATAAGAAAAACTTTATAGAAGCAACTGGCCCCAATATTGCGGATAACTTGGAATCTCCTGTTGATGCGTTCCTTCATATTTTCCCTTCTACTCTCATAACAGGACAGACAAACCTCTATACATTACAGAAAATGGTAGATATTCAAGATCTTATACTCCTACTAGTAAAAAAGAAATAAATTTTTTGGGAATTAATATACTGAAGGGCCTAGTTATGGTGATTATTGGTCGTCTAAACCAGACTTGAGAGACAGTTTAATTAGTGGGGCAATGTCAAAAGGCCGATTTGCTTGGCTTTTAGGACATATTTACTTAGCTGATAATTGGAATTAGAAAAAGAGAATCTCTTAATTATGACAAACTTTATAAGGTTCGATTGTTGGCTGCATTGACAGGCACATTCAGCCAATGTTATAAGATTTAAGCCTTTAAAAAACAATCAATCGATGAGTCGATGACCCATTTCAAAGGTCGTAGCTGTTTGAAACAGTTCATGCCACTAAAACCGATAAAGCGGGGTTGCAATGTATGGATTCGAGCTGACGAATCTGGATATGCATGCCAGTTCCAAGTCTATACTGGCAAAATAAATGATACCGCTGAAAAGGAATTAGGATGTCGAGTTGTAAAAGACCTAACAAGAGACTTGGTGGAAAAGGGTCATCATATATACGTGGTCTGTTAGAAAAGAATCCGACCTTATTTTTTATTTTGAGAACCTGATGGATTTGAATCAAGCGCGCTTGCATGAGCCGACCTTGAACCTTCGTGCGCATGTGTGAATTTTTTCCCACCTGTAGATAGCGTCAGTTGCTGTTGAGCAGTGTTCGAGTGACGTAGTATGTAGTGCTCTTGTCGGTTTTTTAATGCAAGTAAAATGACGGAACGACTATAGGGAGTACTATAGGGATGTCATACGTCGCCTAAGTGATGCTGTGCGCCGCAAGCGACTGCAGTTGTGGTCATCTGGAAATTGGCGACTCCATCACGACAATTCTCCAGCACATTCTTCGCACTTGGTTCACAATTTTTTGGCGAGAAACCAAACTCCTCTGGTTCGACAGGCTCCTTACTCTCCTGATATAGCCCCCTGCGACTTCTGGCTATTCCCCAAAGTCAAGAGGCTATTGAAAGGAACGCGATTTCAGACAAGAGAGGACATTATGGCTGCAACGACAGCCGAGCTAAAGTAGATTCCGAAAGAGGCTGTTTCGGAATGCTTCCAACAATGGCGGCACCGCTGGGAGAAGTGTGTGGAGTCCCAAGGCGACTACTTTGAGGGTGATTAGGTTATCTATCGCTCCAAGGTATGCCAGTTTTTTTTACCGGCTAAAGGTTGGATACTTTTCTAACGGACCACGTACACTCCGCAAAAAAATATCGCATCACTAATATTTTACCTTTTGAATTTGTAATATTTATATTTTTATTTTTATTTGTACATTATGGTACATCATAAGATATTATGAAGGGCAATTTAACTTTACTAAATAAGTAATAAAGCTACAACATTGTGTAGTCAGAAAGCAAACACTAACCCTACAAATAGAGATGCCTAAAATTAATTATTATTCATTTAATAGTGACTATTGCCACCTCTGCTTTTCAAAACAGTCTTCATTTTTCTTGGAAGTGACAAGTGAAAAATTCTAATATAGTCTTGATCTATTGCTTTCCATTCTTCAATAGCTGCCTTTCGTAAATCATTTAGGCTAGTTAATGGTAAACGCTAGATAATGGTTCATAGATTCCTACCGATGCCATCCCAGACATGTTCAAGGATGTTTCAGTCAGGACTTTTTGCAGGCCAATTCAAAATTTGCAAACCTACCTCATTCGTGTACTCTTGCGCTATAGGTACAGTGTGCGAGCGGGTATTATCATACGTTAGCACGAAATTATTATCGATGACTGGAGCATATGTGCTTCTAGGACATACCGTATCGATCAGCAGTCATAGAATCAATATCTATGACCACCAATTCTGTGCGAGCCTCTGAAGAAATGCCACTCCAGAACATAATTAATCTCTACCAAGATTTGTGATGTTTCTAAAATTGCACTGGCTGTGCCGTTCTTCTATACACGAGTATAGGTCTATCTGAAGAGTACCAACAGAATCGGGATTCATCCGTGAACAAAACGTTTGCCCAGTCATTGAAATTCCATTCTGTATGTGTTCTAGAAAATACGAGCCTTATTCCTACATCTCGGAGTCGATTCCTAATTGTCTGATTACTAACTCGTACAGTTCAAGCGTTGTACAGCTCAGCTTGTAACTGGCTTGAGGTACAATGTCTGATACGCATTGCATGTAAACGTATAAATCGGTCATCTCTTATATTTTCTCTTACGTCCTTGTCCTGCTCTTCGTGAATCTTCTTATTATTCTTGAAACCGTGGACTGCTGAATTCCCAATGCTGCAGCAAGATATCTTTGATCTCGATCATCGTCAACTAAGGACACGACACGAACGATTTCGTCTCTTGTTAAATCTAGAAATTGCGAGCAGGAGCTTCAACGTTCATTTTGAAATCAAAACTACTAGAAATTTCATATAAATAACCATTTAAATGTTTTTAAAAAAATATATAAAATTACTCTTACCACAAATTAATGAAGGAATATTTGTTGTGTTGAATTGTTATGTGTATTATTCAAGTAGATATGTCATCACAATACAGATATGTTATAACAAGAAGAACGTAGGTGATACGATAATTTTTTTGCGGGGTGTACTTTGATAACTTTTTCAATTCTGTAGCTCCACAAAAACATTTCCAGGCGGAACAAATTTGCCTGTGAGGACCGTCAAGACTAACAGAAAAGGTCTCCCCTCTGATATAATGGCTGACAAAGAATTAAACAAAGGGGAATCAGATTGGCGAAACAGGTAAGATGGTTTGGCATTTATAAGGTGGAGAAACAGAAAATGTGAAAATGTTTTCTTGGAAATCATCAAAATCCATCAATTGGAAGCACAGTCCTCAAAAAACAAAAATATGGTACTTTTCAGCCTGATGTTTGTCCAACTATTGGAAAAAATACAACCAACGGGTTACGTAGACAAACTGGACATGTTCAAATCTGTTTATGAAATAGACCGTAAGTCACGAAAATGGTATCACAGGATTATATAGTACTTTGTGAATCTTTGCATTATAAACTCTTTTATTATTTTCAAAGAGAGAGCCCAATCCACTGCACCAACTCTAAATAATTTTAGATTATCTGTAGCTACAGATTTGTCTAGCAATCACTAAGATCCAAAACATCAGTACCTATAAATCATTTCAATCGGGTTGCACCTTATTAAATAAGATATGACCAATGTTTACATATGCCCATCCATTCAAAGTCACAGCGATGCGCTTTTTGCAGCAGCACTCAGGTACCTTACAGATGCTGATGGCCATGCAGTAGATTAAATTGATGTTGCTTTATGCCTTGTGATAGAAAGAATTACTTCTTGCTGTATTACAAATAAAAAACCGGCCAAGTGCGAGTTGTGACTCGCGCACCGAGGGTTCCGTACAATTTTGTAAGTAAGGTATCTTTAGGAGAACCTAACTGTATGCAACCCATATGCTTCTGGTTTCCTGACAATACCATGCAACACAATAGTGTATTTTCATAAGTTTCTAATAGTAAATTCGCATTTTTCTTGTAATTAAACTACATATTTACGGTTTTCAGATTTTTACCTTTACATGTGCTGTGCTGTGAAAGACACCGCTTCTTGCCAAATTTCATGATTCTAGGTCATCGGGAAGTACCCTATAGGTTTTGATTCACTTGTGAAATCGCAAAATATGCGACATAAACGGTGATATCTTTTGATCGCGTTGACTTACAAGTTTGATTTTTTCACAGCTGAAAGAGACCGCAGACCCGAGTATTTGATACAAATTTCAACTTGTTACCTCGCGTTACCGCGCGTTCCTGAGAAAAATGGTCTTGTCACACAGACAGACGGACAACAAAGCGATCCTATAAGGGTTCCGTTTTCGATACGGAACCCTAGAAATGATGGCTATACAAATAAACTTTGTTTATATTATGTCTTTAAGTTTTTTTTTTATTGTATCTTCATTTTAATGTATGTTACAAATAAATAAAATGTTCGCTAAAACTTTTTTTACTTTTTTATTATTGTACTTCCCTTCTAGTTACATCCTGACACCATGGTCTAACAATAAGCCATTCAATATGTTACTAATATGGTTTTTAATCATGTATGTATGTATATGTGTTTTTCAATGCCAAATAACCTCATTTTCTTATATGCGTTGAGATATAAAGAAAAAAAAGTTTCCCGGGGACAAAGGGTTAACTTTTTTTCCATTTTTTCCATCTTTTTACTCCATATGTATTAAGTGTTTTATGCTTATTTTGGATCATAGAACTAGCCCTTCATCAATCAAGTTTGTAGGTGGATTTCTGACAAACCAGGTATAGAGGGGATTTTAAGTAAATAGAAGCTTAGACTAGTTTAGAGATTAGATTAGTTTTAGTCCGGTTAGACTATAAAAAGAAGCTTAGAGATAAAACGTAAGATAAATTACTTAAAGTAAATAAATTTCAGAATGGAATGTAGTTGATAGATAGACAATAAATATAAATTGAGATTGTTATTGTTTAGACTGTATTTAATATATTGGAAAATTTAAATATGGATAGCTGTAAATCGTAGTGGATGAAAAATAGGGAGACAAATAAACCAATATTGAGTGGAAGAGACAAATTGAATTTCAGATCGCGAAACGGGGATAATATATTGCCTTGAAATATGGCGACAAAGGGGAAACGACTAACAATCAACAAACCCATAAAATTTCCTTTCTTTTTTCATCCTTCCTCATTCACATTTACATTAAAACAATTTATATTAAATTATGTCCCTCATATAGAAAAAAAATCGTATATGAAACAATAAATGAAACCATTATTAATATCACCATTCCTTGGGGTCTAATTAAGTTTCTTTTTTCCTGAGAGATTATTAAAATTAATACGGCAAAAATCTTATTAAATTAACTTTGTGAATTCGGGTAAGTGAAACTGGAATGTTATATAAAAGTGCTTCGTTATCGTTATCAGTGTAGATAAATTGGAATTTAAGAGGGAGAGAAATGTGTAAGAGTCCTTGGTGCGTTATGTAAGGTAGAAGGAACGGCCAGGAGAGCGGGACAAAGACAGTGGGAGACGTTTTAATTTAAATTATGTGCGAGTCGGGGATGAATCGAGATGAACACGGATATCAAAATGATATTATTAAAATTTTGTATTTAATGTCGCTGTGAATGAGATTTTCTGCTAAGATCTAATTTAAATTTTTGGACCGCATTACATTTATACTTTCTATTACGGAAAAATGAATAGAAAATATACCAAAAGTTTTTAATTAATACACTTTTCACTTTAAATTATTTTCTTTTGGCACACAAAGAAAAATAATTCCAACAATGTTTCCTTTCAAAGTTAAGGATTCTTGGTATATCTGCATTTCTCTATTTAACTGACAATAATCTAGTTTTGTCTGTCTAGTCTTGTCAGTGTTGTCTTATCAGTATTGTCGGTCTAGTGCTAATATTTTAATTTTTATTTTCTTTCCTGTTCGTCGAAGTAAATACAATCGAAGTAATTAATTTAATAGGGATCCTAAACCCGAGCCTAGGCTATTTATTCCTTGGCAGTTGCTTGTTTCTTCGAATGATTCTTACTTTGTAGATTCGTCGTGAACTAGGACTCTGAGTTCATCGAAACGTTACAAACTTTACAATAATATATGCAATAATACTGTCCGCTTAGAGAGTCCTATAAGACGCCAAAACGGGTGTTGGGGACGCTGCGGTTTCCATTTGAGGTTCCAACCCGTTCGCTTTTAACTTTTCCATGTGTCTTTGGCTTTGGAGGAGCGAAGTCACTGAGGCAGAGATCGCACCGGAGACACACACATTGCTGATTCCGAATGTTTATCCATTACTGCAAAATCTTGACCAAGCCCATTTCTCTTCTTCAGTCCCTTCGGCAAATCGCTATCACACATATTACCTAAAGTAGTCTTTCTGTTTTATGATCCTTAGGTTCTTCGTGTATCCGTTTAAATCCTACGGGTTTGCTTTGTTCCACACTATCGCAATACCGATAGCAGTTCTGCGTCCAATCATAATGCGGGTTAGAGTTTAACATAGATTGGGCCTCGATGCTGCTTATGGGTTCCTGTTTCTCTGCATCTCTATCGTTAGGATTATTAGGGAACTTCCTCTTCGGGAGTTTTGTAGTTTGCGTTTAATTCCCTGACTCTGACTAAGGTACCATTCGAAACGCACTCCAATTTCCACTCCATTTACGTGGAAGAACTTTGAAGTTAGTCTTTTCTGCCTTGCATCGTCTGTATAGCTGTGTCTGTCTAGTCTTGTCTGTATAGTCTTGTCTGTCTAGTCTTGTCAGTCTAATTTTGTCTGTCTACTCTTGTCGGTCTAGTCTTGTCTGTCTAGTCTTGACGGTTTGATCTAGTCTTGTCTGTGTAGTCTTGTCTGTCTAGTTTTGGCTCTCTAGTCTTGTCTGTCTAGTCTTGTCTGTCTAATCTTCTCTGACTAGTCTTGTCTGCCTAGACTTGTGTGTCTTGTCTTATCTGAATAGTCTTGTCTGTTTAGTCTTTTTCTGTGTAGTCTTGTCTGCCTAGTCTTATCTGACTAGTATTGTCTGTCTAGTTTTGGCTGTCTAGTCTTGTCTGCCTATAATGGGTGCAATAACAAAGAGACGTATCAGTTACATATGATAAAAAGCTCCGTATCAGTTACAGATCATAAAAAGTTTCCTAACCACTAAGAAATTAGTGCTGCAAGCCCAAAGTGAGACAGTCGAAACAGAAGTAAGTTGTGCGATTCCTCAGGGCTCTATATTGGGTCCTACACTGTGGAACCTCTTAAACAACGGAATTCTAAGAACTAAAATGCCAGAGGGCGCCATTAATTGGATTCACAGACGACTTGGCGCTTGTTGTAACTGCCAAATGCAATAATTAATACAGCAAATCGTGTAATGGACACAGTTTCATAATCACAATCCACGTGACTAAAAAACGGAGAAAACGGAAGCAGTGCTACTGACAGGGAAAAGAAAACTAAGAACAATAAAATTTAAAGTAGGAAGCACAAAAATAGTCCCCAAACCACATATTAAATACCTGGGAATTAACCTAACATTCGCTGCACACCTTACTGAGGCTGCAGAAAAAGGTCTAAAAAGTCGCAGAAATCGAGCAAATATTGCCAAACGTAGGAGAAGCCAGAAACTCTAAACGCAAGTTACTGGGCACTGTAGCGCAATCAGAGATGCTATATGGTGCACCATTGTGGTCAAATAAATTGGACACAAGGACCAACCTGGATAAATTGGCATCCGTCCAACGGAAGATTGCATTGAGGTTGTGCAGTGCATATCGTACTGTGTCCGGAGAGGCAGCAATAGTTATCGCGTACATTGCACATATTGATTTGCTGGCGAAAGAGAGTAGAGATATAAGAAAATCGGGAAACAACTTATATGCTAGAAAGAAAGCAAGAACAAACCTACTACAACAATGTCAAGAAAGATGGACAAATTCGGAGAAAGGACAGTGGACTATTAATTCCAGACAAAAATAAGGTAGGTCTGTCGAATTACGCCTACTTAAGCATGAACGTAAATTTCTCTATATATTGAATAAGGATGAAGAACGAAATTTGTTCATGGAATGTATATTTATTATTATACAAATAAAACAAAATATTGTTGGTCTTTTTATTAAATTAATAAAAAAATAGTCGAATTCAAACACCATCGTTTTGGCGCAATTAAACTACTGAAGTTTTCCTAAAATTAATTAATCATCAGTTCAATTTTAATCATCAGTTCTTTTAAGTTTTACAGCATATTTTCACAGTTATACAATCAGGTACAAAAAAACTAAAATTACTAAGGTCGTAACATAAATAAATTTTTTTTTTCAATGGTACATGATTTAAACATAATCAAATAATCTGTATACAGATTATCAAACATAAATGAATTAAAAAAAAACGATTGCAGGCGTTATGATACCCAGTTGAGGTAGTAACGCCTATCTAAATCTACGTAGCTAGAATTAATCACAACCATCATAACATCTAAACTCTTCTATGCCTTTTTTTGTCAAACCGATAACTCCTCGTGGTACCATTTTGTACAATTCACATATGATCTCAGATCCGCAATACGATCCTAATGACAAGCGTTGCAATAGTTTAGTTTGTTCCCCTATATTCTCTTTTTTTTTGTTTTCTTGTTTTTATAATATCGTGTTCTCTTAATTTTCTCTTGTTAGGTGTTTTCTCTTTATCGTCTGCCTTCTTTTTAATTGTTCTGGTTTAGTATTACCTGGCTAGTTTGGCCACTTCACTTTTGTACGCTTTCTTTTTCATGTCTCTTGAAACATTAAATACTTAGATCTTCACTTACTCCTTGGCCTTTGTAATTCAAAGCTTTTCGACGGGGTCTTTTTTTGTGATTGCATAGTTCGGTGTGGGCTTAAAAAAATGAGCCAACGGTACGTCACCTTCATGAATTACTTCAGAATCCGTGTGAGTTGATTGAATACGTAATGCTACACGTGACTTGTATGCTACACGTAACTCTACACGTGATCTTGTGATGAATTTTGTAATAATTTCACTTTGTAAACAATTTTCACCATCAAAAGCATGTGTACATTGTTGAAAGGTTTACTTTTTTTATGTGACGGAGTTAACTGCGAAAGATGTGTGAATCTGGAATGTGTTCTGGAACGGACCAAACAACTGTTGAGCGCGGTGTAGTGGCATCTGAAGATAGACACTCAATGAGTGAATGCGGTGGAATGATTTGTAGAGCAGAAAAATCAATGTCAAAAATGTTCAAACTTTCAATCAAAGACCTAGGCACTTGCCATTGGAGATATATCGCAAGATTCACTTTTATCTTCATTGGTAGGTGTCAGGCAAAACATTTAGATTAATATACCCTCTTGTTCGGAAGCCACTAGTGATGTTTTCATCATGATGTGTCATACATTTTTTTTATTTATTTTTATTTTCTTATTGAATTCTGAACGAGTTCGTTGCAACCGCTTCATAAAACTCGAAAGAACGAGCTTTATGAAGCGGTTGCAATTCATGGGTCGTATTTGAGGGTTTACAGTAAAGAGTGATACCAAGTATATCCACCTTCAACCATCTTCAGCAATTCTGTAGCCTAAATGACAATTTGCACCGTCAAATATATAAAGCCTAGTTGGATTGTAATAGATTCCTAGTTTAAAATGATGTGAAACTATTGCTTTGTTGAGTTTTTGGCCTTTGGCTTGATTTAGAAATTGCGCTCTGCGTTTTGCTACATTGCTATTTCTCTTCGGGAATAATGTAAACCAGTCTCAAACGGCAATACCTATGTTTTTAGGTAAACCGAGTATATTTACTATGTAGTTTTTTACTATGTAGGGATGTTATAACTACTAGCTGCTTTTTAACTAGATAACCTGTTTGTTTGATAGCATCGATAACAGCAGGTTCTAAATCACTTTGTGTTCATGAGGCACGCTTTTCTTTCCGGCTGATATATTTTTGATAAGTAAAACAATGAACTATTTATTTATTTATTTTACTTTTGCACAAAAAGTACATAGGTAACCTATTATTATATTCTCAAAAATACAATGATATACAACTCTAATATACAATGAATTACATTTGCGGATTTGTCAATTCATTTTCATAATGTGCAAATAAAATCCTTTCATGACAAGCTTACGAGATGGTTAAAAACGCCTACGGTAGCATTTGGAATGGGTAATAATGCCTAGGTGTAATTACCGTCAAGGACATTTCTAATAAGTTTAAAATTTAAAGAAAAATTGACTGATTAATATATTATAGAAAAACTGGTTACTGACGGTAGAATAATCATACTAACAAATAAGCCTTATAGTTTACTTCTAAACTAATAAATTTCATTAAAACTTGCCGTGAAATTCCCGCTATCTGTTGTTAAAAACGGCGCCGTCACTACTCGCCAGGATACGTCAGTCGACTACTATCCCTAGGTGGGGGAAGTGCCGCACGCGTGACTCGTGGCTGTTTCGGGATGTATAAACCTTAATGCCTAGGTATTAAGTTGATTTTAGATATTACGTAACCTGAGTTATTTAGTATAGGCGCAATTAGCCTCTAGGCGTAATTCGACAGATCTAGCTTACATGAACTAAGCTAGAACACGGAGAAGTCAGTTACCACCTGACACAATTCATAACCGGTCACGGTTGCTTCAGAGACTTTTTACACCTAATTGTAAGAGCAGCGGATAGCCTGAATCAAACGCTAAACGTAGTATAGAGAAACACATAGATTAAAATTAGCTAGACACAACTAGCACTCTGAAGCCATGCGACAATCGTTTCCGGAATGTCTAGTTGGTTTCCGGGGGAACACTTGTCTGTACAGCCTACAGCTACGCCCAAAAAAAGTCTTGTTTGTCTAGTCTTGTCTGTCTGACAAAAACCTTGTTTAAGATGCTGCCAAGAAGGCCACATTGCCAACCACATTGCCAAGGCGAGGAATTCTGTCTGTTTTGTAAAAGCAAGGGACACCGGGCAAATTCTGGCATGTGCCCAGATTTCGACAAGGCGCTGACGGAGGCAAGGCAACACCAAAAGTATTCAAAATGTTGAAAGTCCTTCAATTAAATGCAATGAGATCCCGTGGGGTGCATGATCTACTACATGTCACAGAGTCTGAGCTAAATGTAGAGATCATAATACTAAGTCAGCCAAACAAAAAAAATAATTAGTAATACAAAATGGTATGCAGACCAAAACAAAGATATCGCAATAATAACCATAAACAAAACAAATCCAATACTAGACAGTAGATGTGGAACAGGTTACGTTTGGATAGAGACTGCAGAAATGATATTCTATAGCTGCTATTTTTCGCCAAACAAGAATCTGGGCCACTTACAAAAGGCATTGGACGATCTGAGCGATTCCATAGGAAGCCAACGAGAACTAAAACTCATAGCCCGTAATTTTAATGCGAAATCATCATCATAATGGGGCTCACCAATAACGGAGTCCCGTGGCGCTATAGTAATGAAGGTAATGAACCAACATTCCAGCGCAGTTTTGCGGTCTGTATAGTCTATAGACCAATATGCTTATTAAATACGGCGGTAACCTAACCTTTTTTCGGGAGGAGGGGAAAATACTTTACGTACGACCTCGAGGTTTCCCTGGAGTGTGTGGGACTCCCCATCCAGATGGTCGGGATAGGTTTACCCACTAAAAACCCCTCCTCGGTTACATGGAAATCAGTGAAATTGCCTTGAAGCATAACTACGCTGAGATCCACAATTTTTTTTTCATCATCTTTCATTCATTATTTGCATTTTCTTCCTCCTCTTTCTTACGGATTATTTCCTTGATTGCTCCTTCTACGGCATCCCATTTATCCTTGCTTTCTAACATTATCTTTATTATGTTGTTCTTTGTGAGCTGTTCTCCTACTTTTTCTACGGCTTCTTCTCTTACAGTGTGCCACCTATGACACCACAGGACCGTTTGCTCCGGCGTATCTCGTTGACCGCAATATCTGCACTCTTCACTTGGGACTAATTTAAATCTAAATAGGTAGCTATTAAAACAGCCATGTCCGCTAAGGAACTAGGTAAGGTGGTATCCCACTTCTCCGTGTTCCCTTTAAATCCCATGTTCGGGAATTAGTTCCTTCGTCCACTTAGCGGTATCTGAGCGTCACTCAGCGTACTATCCTGCGACCATTATTCTTTCCACTTATTCAGAATAGCCTCCTTGGTCCTTAGTTTTTCTTCTTTTGGATGGATTGGTGTCGTGCCAGCAATCACCTATATGGCCTTTGTGGATACCATCTATAGGCACACGCAATCTTAAGGGCTGCCTTTCGTTGGGTCTTTTCTAGGATTCTTCTATATTTCGTATTAGTGGCCCACTCACGCCACGCCGGTGTTCCGTAGAGGAGTATAGACTTTACCACGCGGTGTATCACTTTCCTAGCTCCCTGTCTTGCACCTCTTGTGTTTGGAATTATTCGTGCCAGTGCTGCTATAGTCCTTCCTGCCTTCTCCGTTACTCTAGTGATGTGGGCTCCCATATCCATATTATGTCCAAAGGTGACACCTAGATATTGTAGCATGGGTTTGTTGCTTATCGTTGCCTCGCCTATTTTTATGGAGATGGTTTTCAATTTTGTCTTGTCTTCCAGTATTACGGCTTCTGTCTTCTACGGTGCCAGTTGTAGTTTCCTACCTTCCATCCAACTTTGGATCTTTTTTATAGCTAGCTCTCTATCTCTTTCCATATTTTCTTTATTGTCTCCACTCACTACAAGTGCCAGGTCATCTGCGTAACCTATCAGTGTGGCTTCGTATGGCATTAGTCCTCTAAGTATGTCATCGTAGAACAGGTTCCAGAGTGTGGGGCCTATTACTGAACCCTGTGGAACCCCGCATGTCATTTCCAGGCTATGCTGTTATTATGCTGTACAAGTATTCTCCGGTTACCGAAATAGCTACATATCACTTTCACCAGGTAGGGTAATTCTTGTAGCGTTCTGATGATGTCCGGCCAGGAGGCCGAGTTGAAAGCATTTTGTACGTCTAGTGTTACCAGGGTGACGTATTTTTTATTCGTTTTTTTCCTCTTTTCCTTGACCAGAGCCTGCACAAATTTTTTATCTATGGTGGAGCGCCCTATCCGAAAACCAAATTGGGTCGGTGCGAGGCCCCCATTTTCTTCGATCTCGTCTACTACCCTCTTGTTCAATATTTGTTCATATAGCTTTGCCGCTGTATTTAATAAGCATGTTGGTCTATATTTTTTATTTTGCCCTACTGCGTTTGTTTTTTCGATTAAGGTAAGTTTCATCTCTTTCCATTCCTCTGCGAACATTGCGCTGGAACAAATAATTTAGCAAATTAAATAGGAAACTGGAAAGTCCTTCAGAGGAAATCCTTGAGTGACCACAATTAAATCTTCTACACGATAAAAGACTGTAAAACGTATATCTACACCAGGTATATGGGTAAAAGGAGGTGGTCCACCAGAACAACGCCCGCAATGTTACAAAACTTCGGCCTTAATCTCGTGGATCAAATTAAAAAGCCATAAGATCGTACAGCAGAGTCGTTAATAATAACACTATGCAACGCATATGAGGCAACATTCCCACAAAAAAAGCGGTTCGTAAAATCCAGGCGTGTCTATTAGTGGAACGATGATATCGACTCGGCAATGGCAGCTTGCATTGCGTCTAGACGCATATATCTGCGGAAAGGAAAAAAGAATACAGACCTAGCTCTGAGCAAAAATTACAGACAAGAATATGTAACTACCAAAAAGTCTCTCAGACAAAAAGTAAATGATTCTAAACGTCTCTATTGGTAAAACTTATGCGAAAAAATTAACGGAGATACCTGAGGAGATTCGTATAGAATCGCAATCCGAGGACTGAAAATAAAACATCCAATTTTACAGGTTCGAATGGAAAAACTCATGAAGAGCCGAGCTGGGAGCAAACCAATGTGACGAAGGTAATCACATTTACGGAAGATGAATTTCTTAGAGCCAGCAAACGTATCCGTAATGGTAGCGCGCAAGGACTAGACGGACTCCCACCTGAGGCACTAAAAGGCGCAGTGAATAAGTTCCCAACATATATCTTAAAGGTAATGAACCATATAGCTAGCTATGGAATCTTTGCCGACGACTGGAAAAAAGCCAAGCTGGTGCTAATTAAGAAAGGTGATAAATCACCACAGGAACCTTCCTTATATAGACCCCTCTGCCTCTCAGATGTTTCGGGCAAACTCTTGGAACACCTGATATTTAGATACGCAGGATAAAACTAGAACTTTGGTCAAGGAAACAACTATCAGAAAAACAATATGTATTCCGCGAGGGAAAATCATCAGTAGACGCTATAGCAAAAGTCATTGAAGTAGCAAAATCTCAAGCGGGCACACAGAGAACTAGAAAGCTATTTGCCCTTATCACTATTGACGTAAGCAATACTTTCAACTCAACTGCCTGGCAAAATATTCTTGAGGAGCTCTCAGCAAGAGCTATCACATTATACCTGCTATGTCTGGTAGTCAGTTACCTACGTAACAGGAAAGTTGTTCTCCAAGAATACAACAAATTAGTGGAGCGTGATGTCTGTAGTTGGGTGCCATAGGGCTCTGTATTGGGACCGACACTATGGAATGTCCTTTACGACGGAGTCCTCAGACTAAAGCTACCGAAGGGTGTGGACATCGTGGGCTTCGCTGATGACTTGTCACTTGTATTGTCGGGGAAGACGGAAATAGAAACTATGTCGAGAGCAAACAGGGCCGTTGAACAGGTGAAAAAATGAATGAAACTCACGAAACTGTATCTGGCACCAGAAAAGATAGAAGCAGTATTGCTAACTGGACTAAGAAAAACGAAACCCATCACATTTAAAATAAAAGAAGAAAAAATATCCCCAAAGGAATCTCTAAAATATCTAGGTGTAAACTATATATTTAGATTAAGAAAATAGATTATCCTTTATCGCCATATCATCACAGTGGCAGCCAAAGCATTGAAAACGACAGCAGCGTTAGATAAATCTAAAGCCCAACGTAGGAGAACCCCGAAAACAATAGCAAGCGAAAACTTCTTTGCTCGGTGGTTCATTCTACAATGTTCTACGTAGCCCCGATTTGTGCAAATGCTTTTAGCAAACAGGTGATTAGACAAAACTTGGTAACCGTTCAAAGGAAAATGGCTTTAAGAGAAATCTAACCCATAGAACTTATGGTAGAAGAGAGGGTAGAAGTCAATGGCAGATCAAACGGCGATGGCACACAGGCCGACAAAAAGGCACAGGCCGACAAAAAGGTACCAGGACTGGCAAAACTAGTGGAGTCTATCCACTAAGGGTCATTGCACCAGAATCCTAATCCCTGATGTGGAGCGTTGAGCAACAAGAAAACACGGCGAAATAAATTTTTACGTCACTCAAGTTTTAAGCGGAAATGGCTGTTTCAGGAACTTTTCCATAGCATCGGTAGGGCCACAGATTGCCTCTGTATTTACTGTGGACTCACAGAGAGCGCGGCGCATACCGTTTTTGAGTGTGACAGGTGGATACCCGCAAGGGATAAATGAGAAAATAAGACGGACAAACACTAGACATATCAACTATGGTTCAACAAATGATCTCGTCAGAGGACTTAAAATTCTAGACGTTTAGATAGGGAAAGAAGCCGAAAGGATGAAAAATGTTAGTACCTAAACCTCTAATCAATGCAAGTGAAAGAGGGATGTAAGAACGACACTATGCAGCAACATCATGAAAGTTATGCGAAAAGCGGCCCCAAGATGCTTGTGATATTTCAGAGGCTCCTCTTGCTAAATTAACCGTGAGGTGCTTACTACGTCCCAAACAGAAAAAAAAGTATTGTCTGTCTTGTCGTGTCTGTCTAGTTTTCTCTGTCTTGTCTGGTCTGTCTAGTCTTGTTTATCTAATCTTGTCTGTCTAGTCTTGTCTGTCTAGTCTTGCCTGTCTAGTCTTGTCTGTCTAGTCTTGTCTGTCTAGTCTTGTCTGTCTAGTCTTGTCTGTCTAGTCTTGTCTGTTTAGTCTTGTCTGTCTAGTCTTGTCTGTCTAGTCTTGTCTGTCTAGTCTTGTCTGTCTAGTCTTGTCCGTCTAGTCTTGTATGTCTAGTCTTGTCTGTCTAGTCTTGTTTGACTAGTCTCCCTGTCTAGTTTTGTATGTCTACTCTTATTTGTCTACTCTTGTCTGTCTAGTCTTGTCTATATAGTCCTGTATGTCCAGTCTTGTCTGTCTAATTATGCCTGCCGATCTTGTTTACCCAGTCTTCTCAGTCTGGTTTGTTTAATCAGTCTTGTCTGTCTACTTCTATCTATCATGTTTATATAGGATTGTAACAATGTTATAAATAACAACTAAAAATATTTAAAAATTATTTCTTAGTTTTCACATGAATCATACACAATATTTTTCCATGAAAACATTAACTTTATAAAAGTCATGTTTATATAAATACTTATCACACAGACAGTAATAATTAAGGAGGTAAATGAGATCATAAAATAATATACTAGATAATAATAAAAACTAGATTCAAACCTTTAACTGAATTACTTTAAGACGTCGTAAAGCTATTTTATCGATTCAAAACCCTCGTGTAAATGGAAGAGTTCGAGTAAAATCAATAATTTTGAAATAACAGTTATTTAAATCGTAGAATCTAATTATCTATGTACAAACACATTGAATTTTCAATAACTAATTAGTTTAGATTAAGTTTATCACTACGTTCTAAATATATCATTTCAAATCTCAACGTGGTTAAAATCTCAAAAGAGCAAGTTATTTCCGTTTCCGAAATAATATCTCCATCGTTTTTTAAGTATTTATAATTATAAAAGTAGAAACTTCTATATTTTAATTATTTTTTCCAAAAAATCTTTTTAATTCTTGTAATTTTTTTTTATATATATATAAATGGTCGAAAAATATATATTTCTCTTTACACAAAAAGAAATAATATAGTTTTTGTTTTAGGCGTATAGCCTTAAATATTCATACAAATTCGTTTATGCATTAGTCATAAGTTTTGTGTTTTTTATATACAATTTATCCAAACTAGAACACTAGACAAATAGCAAATAGTATTAACAATTATTATTTTTTCCATTATGACTTCATATTTAAGTCTTAATATGCTAATATAAGATATATGTGATATTTAAAATTTCGTTAATATATAAATTGTTTTTATCTATTGCAGTAAAATCAATTAATAGATATTGTCAGTTTATTTGCTCATAAATAATGTTCATATATATAGTAATGTCTAAATAAATCAAATTTTCAAAGATATTGTAATTTTAAACAATTTTGAACAATAGTCTACTATTAGATACACTCTAATATTATACTATTTTTAATATTATTTGCTACAAGTCTAGTCTATATCCACGAAGTCTACCTAGATGGTAATTAATGCAAGATTAATATAAAAATACATTAACTATTTATAAATATTTGAAATAAAAAGCTTTACGCGAAAAATAACTTTTTTGTCAGGGAGATTTATATTCATAATACTGTTTGTAGTCTAAAAATTAAGGCCTAAGTTATATCACTTTCATCCTGGAAGCAGTAAGTGTACCAAAATTAGTCTCTCCTCAAGAAAATAAAAACAATGGTAGTAAATTATAATCTTCGGAACAGTTCTTTCAAATAAAATAGAAGGAAGTATACATAATGTGTTGAAAGATATCCTGTTATTTCGTTCGAAGTGAAATTATGGTTCTGGAGGTGGAAATGGTGCGTTTTCTTCGTAGATCATCATCAGCGAGCTGTATGAACGCCGTTTTTTCTTTGGCTGCAATTGTTATTAAAATTTAATAAACGGATTTGTAAAATTTGTATATTATTTTTTATAGATAAAAGGTGTCCCAAAATTCACGCAAGAAGTAATTTTCACGCAAGATACATAATGTTTACAGTGTAGGGTTATTTGTGAAAAAAAATGGCTTCCACGGCTTTGCTAGCACATACGCACTCTTTTGTCGAAATTTTCCATGGCCGTTTTGCATCATCTTCTTAAGACGCCATCTCTCCCATCGTAGGTTGGTGATCCAATAGGGTATAATGGTGCGTGAAACCCCACCTCTGAAATTGTCCTTCTCTAAAGATGCCCGTCTAAACCATCGACGCAGATCCTTTAGTCACGAGTTCTGCCGTCTGCCCACAGATCGTTTACCTTCGATCATTCCATCGATGACCAATCGAAGGACCCGTAATGCTCTCCCGCCACAACATGCCCTATGTATTGGAGCTGTCGTTCTTTGACGGTTGTCACCAGCTCTTTACCTTCACCTATTCTCCTCAGTACTATCTCGTTAGATATCCTGTCTACCCAGGACATACACAGTATACAGCGATACCAGATGACACATCTCAAAGGCGTCAATGCGGCTCTCCATTGATTAACGGTCGTTAAAACCTTGTTGTTAGTGTCCTTCAAAACACCGTGATTTGCTTGTGTTGTATGTTTGTGAATTCCTTGATCGTTTTGTGGAAATTAAACGAATCGTGCATTTTTTCTAGTGTGTCCATTTCACTGTATTTTTTCAGCTAGCCATCCATCCTTTGCTTCGGCGTTTTGATCTCACCGCCCTGTTTAACTCCCTGTACCGGTTATTGTCTGTGGCTATGTGTTTCCTTCTCTCGTTCATAAGTTGAAGAATTTCATGTGTCTTCCACGGTTGTGTTTTAGAAGCTTGTGCATACCCAATGTCAACCTCTTGGGTTTCTAAAAGAAACCGTCTGTGAGTTTCTAACTGTGAGTTTTTTGTAGGCGCGCATCGAGATTCTCGGTTGCTCTGGTTCGTATCTCGGGATTAGTGTCCTTTGACATCGACTCTCTTTGGTTTATTTGGACGTTGAACTCTAATGAAGTAGCGAAGCTGTAGATTTATTACTGCGGGATTGTGGTCGCTGCTGACGTCGGCACCAGGGTATGTTGTTGCTGATTTGACAAACTTCATTAAATGACTTGATAAGAACGAAATCTATTTGATTTCTGATTATGTGGTTATGAAGATCGAGAATGTTGTTTGAAAAATGTGTTGGCATTAAAGATTTTGGCGTAAAGTCGCCAAGAACAATTGTCATCTCCCCTTGTTTTGAACTATTCATTTTGCATACATGTGGCCAAATTTCACGCATACAACGCTCAATTTGCCCTTAAAAACATGTGTGGTCGTGGACTTGTTGGCATGAAACTTCGTAAAAAAGACCAACGGCGATAAATCGCATTATCTGGGCAGCCAATTCTGATCAGCAAAAGCTAAATTATACGACTAGGAAATTACTGATAAGAGATTGACTAGGAGATTACTGCAATAATTGAATTGTTCCTTGGGCTGTACGGGATGTGGCACCGTTTTTTTTAAAACTACATGTCGTCCGCATTCATATCATCCAATTTAGGTACAAAAACGTGATAATCATATCGCGATAGCGAATACCATAAACTTTTATCGCCTGAGCAACCGCATTTTCGAAGAAGAATGGTCCGATAACGCCTCCAGCCCAAAATCCGCACAAAACAGTGAAACGTTGTGGAAGCATTTTTTTCTCAATAATCACTCTGTATTGCGTCTGTAAATCACACTGATTTTCTGAATTTCAAATTCGACAATTTTGACCATTACCAAAGGCATCAAAATGAAAATGAGCTTAATCACTGAAGATTTTATGTTTATACCAACAAGCCCAAGACCACAAAAAGCCTAAAGGAGGAAATTAGGCGCAATATCAGCTGAATTCAGCAACATGTATGCCAAACGGTCACGACAGAGGTCATTTATCCGAAATTCTTTTCCACAAATAACCTTAAACTGTAAACATTATGAATCAATAAAAAAGTTACAATTTTTAATTAAATATCTGTGTTTTCTATTCAAATTAATTCTTCTTCCGTGAATTTTGGCACCCTATATTTAATTTTTGGATGCGTTTCTTTTACTTACTTTGTAGACGTTAGGTGTGTTTTCGTCTCCACTGCTACTGCTACTTGAGGTAATTCCCTCATCTAGCACTAACTTGGTCGACAATCCTTCGAGTTCCATCTCTATGTACAGTTGGTTCAACTGGTCGTTCACTAATACTGGCTGAAATTTGAATTCATTTAAATTAGTTAAATTATTATTATTTAAATAAGAAATGAATATTTATGTAGAAAGATATAAATAACTAACAAAATGAACAATAATCTAACAGGTGTTTTAACGAGAAGATATTTGTAATAACTTTTTTTACAAATATATTTGATTGAAGCTTGCCTTTATTATCCTTGCATTTGCGAAATATTGTAACGGCAATTGTCTTAGCAGTGGACTTTAACTGCTGAAATCCTGCAATTGCCAAGAAAGCAGATTACAATTGCGGTAGTGATTTGGGGAAGCTCCCACTAAACCCCCTATTTCACTGGCGTGTACACCACCTCGGTATCGCATATTTCGCCTCCCCGACCAGGAATCGAATCCGGGTCTCCCGCATTGCCAGGCGAGTATGTTGTGAACTACACTTTCGAGGAAGACATGCAGAGTATGCTATGAGGGAGAAAGAATGCCTCCCACATAATAAAAGCTTAACATGGCAGCAAAAGAGATCCCCGTGAAGAACATGGCACATAGACTCTTAGTCCTAATTCTGGGGCTGAACCTAGTTACATGAATGGAACAATGTGGAGAAAAATGGGGTTAATCCCCTGGACTCACATTTGATTGATGAGAAAAAAGTCTTAGCAGTGTCACACATGTTGGACGAAATTCCACTTATTCCATCTCGAATAGTTTGTTTGAGATGCTTTACAGAAACAATTGCAGTGTTGAATGAGCTAGTAATTCAATGAACAAATATCAGATATCTGCATTTCATAAACTAAATATCTGCATGAAGAGAAGAGAGGCTGGTAAATCTAGCAGTTCTCAATTGACTATTTCTGACGATTATTCTCTCTGGAAACAGTTAATGGAGAAATTGCGTAGTTGTGTTTGCTATATACTGTGTGTTACTGTCCTGCTGAAGATGTGATGTTAAGCAAACTCAAAACAGGTGATTTAAAAAATGTTCAATTATGTGGCGGTATCATATTTCAGTAACAGTTGGGAAGTTTCAATGCTGAATTATTATGAATTGTCGCCGAAGTCTCTGAACGTAGTGTCTACCACCGTAATGCGTCAACGAAGTGTCGTTAAAGTGTCTTTTGGAACACTGAAATTAGAACAGTGAAGCTTTGTTGAACTTAATTATTGTGAAGTGTTGTAGAAGTGTCTAGTAAGCGCTGATACTCGTGCCGCCCAATACTTCGTTTGTCTGGGAAACACTTCGTTGCACATCGACTATACTTTATTTGTTTCGGAAACACGTCGTTGCACTTCGGCAACACTTCAGGAGGATCTATATCCATTAGTCTAATGACTCCATCAGACCATATATCGCATTATACTGTCACCTTAACAAAATAGCCAAAATGATCTTTATTCATTGAAATATTAGCTCATTCAACTTCAGAACTGCAATTGTTTCTGTCAAGCCCATTTCTATTAAATCAATTTGGTTCCATTTTAATTTCTGTGATATGTGTCAAAATTTTTACACTTTGGTATTTTACATATGGGCCAAAACTTAGCCCTATCTGCAACAGTTGGCAACAGTAATCGACCCTTGATTGCTATAAAACGTTTTAATTGCTAAAAGACGCTAATTTATCGAGTACCGTTTCGTACATTTGTCACACCTACCCTTCACAAATGCGAAAATAAAATCTAAACTAAGGCTTTATCAAAATATTATACATTCCCGTAGAACACCCATTATTATAAAGAAAACTTGTATATGATTAATTAAATACAGGGGGGTTCACAAAGTTTCAAGACTAGTCTCCAGCGTCATAGTTAGGGGCTGGCCAGGCCGGCGGCTGCCAGGGCCCGTAATCCTCAGGGCCCGCATTTTGCCTATCCACAGCCTGCTAAATCATTTAAAGATTTTATAATGCCTTAATTAATTAACTCGTATTGTATTGTTATTGTTAAAACAAGCGGCAGAAAACATCCTGGGCTATGAGAATAAAACGTCTCGAAATGACTGGTTCGACGAAGAATGCCCGGAAGTGACAGATAGAAAGAACAAAGCTTACCAAAGAAAACAGCAACGAAAAACAAGAGAGGCAGAAGAAACCTAGAATAATCTCAGAAGAGAAGAAATGAGGATGCATAAAAGAGAGAAAAGAGAAAATGAAGAAGAAATCTTGGATGAAATAGAAAGACTCAAAAATCAGTCGGAATCAAGAAAGTTTTACCAGAAGGTTAACAATATAAGAAAGGAGTTCAAACCAAAAGTAAATATTTGTAAGAATAAGAACGGACAGGTTCTTGCCAATAAGGAGGAAATACTCAACAGGTGGATGGAGCATTCCTCCAAACTCCTAGGCTCAGAGAACCAAGAAGCAGAAAACCCAACTTGCAGGAAATCCAGGATGCTATAAAGAAGCTGAAAAACCACAAAGCTCCTGGAAAAGATACTTCACAGCAGAACTCATCAAAGCTGGTGGTGAAGTATTGGAAGAAACCATGCTACAAATCATCCGAAAAGTCTGGCGTGAAGAACAAATGCCAGAAGAGTGGAACGTAGGGGTTATATGCTCTTTACACAAAAAAAGGTGATCAGTTGGAATGCAGTAACTATCGAGCTATTACACTACTAAACACTACTTAAAATAATAATAAAATACTGTCACATATTCTGATATCTCGCATAAGGACGTACGCAGAGCCAAGAATCGCACAATACCAATGCGGATTCCGAACTGGTCGATCGAGAACAGACCAGATTTTCGTACTACGACAGATTCTCGAGAAGTGCTACGAATACAATATCGACAAGTTCCATGAGCTACACATTCCAAAAACACTAATTGAATTGACAAAAACGACAATGTCAAAAGTTGTGTGCCACGTAAAAATACAGAATGAAACCTCAGATTCAATCGAAACAACTGTAGGCGTGAGGCAGGGTGACGCGCTGGCGTGTCTCCTGTTTAACATAGCACTAGAAAAAGTAGGTCGAGATGCGGATCTGGATACTAAAGGTACTATCTTTAATAAGTCATCACAGGCGCAGGCATACGCAGACGACAAGGACCTGACCTCTAGTACTCTCCGAAAAGCAAAAGAAATATTTGTAAATTTTGAGAATCCCGCAAGAAATATGGGACTATGCAAATAAGACAAAGTTTATGGCTGCCACAAAAGAACGCAGGGCGAGAGACGCGGGTCAAAATATCACAATTGGAAAATTTAACATCGAAGCAGTGGATGAGTTCGTATATCTAGGAGCCTTGATAAACCCCAGTAATGATGCCAGCAAAGAAATAAAGAGGCGCATAATGCTTGCCAATCGCTGTTATTTTGGGCTGTCAAAATACTTACGTAAATCGAACCTTTCGAGAAGCACAAAGATCCGAATCTATAAGACGTTAATTGTACCAGTTTTAATCTATGGCTCTGAAACCTGGACCCTAACAAAATCAGATGAGACGTTACTATCAACATTTGAACGAAAAATCCTAAGAAAGGTCTCAGAACAGAAATTTTGCTGGTCGCAGAACATTTTTTAACTGAAAACTAAAAGTCTTAGAAATATGACCCGATTTTCCATTGTTCATAGGCTCCCTGAAACGCTTCGCGCAGAAGGCTGCCAAGAGACCTCGTCAAAGCAAACCCGGATTGTTGAAATCGTATCGAATCGCTTCCCATTAAGGTCTCTTTTGATTCGGGGAAATAAAAAGAAGTTGCTGGGAGCTAGGTCGGTGGCTGCGGCAGTGTTTCCAATCGTCTTTGATCTCCGGGTGGACGCGGCGAATTGGATCCTTCAAACGGCGAAACACATAAAACCGACTTGTGACAGTCTGTCCGGCACGAAGAAACTCTTTATCGCCCCTTTGGCATTAAAGAAAACAATTAGCATGCTTTTCACACGAGACTTGCTCATGTGAGCTTTCTTGGGTTTTGGAACTGAGGCGTTGTGCAACTCCGCACTTTACCGCTTTGTTAGAGGATCGTACTCGTACACCCACGTCTAATCACCAGTAACCACTTTATCTAAAAAAATGGTATCGACTAGCAAACATTCAAGTATTTCTTCGCAAACAGTCTGACGTCTTGCCTTTTGTTCATCCGTCAGAACTTTCTATACAAGTTTGGCACACAGTTTTCTCATCTTCTAATCTTCTGTCACTAGCTTGAACACCGTATTCTTCACTGCCACAAGATGGGGAGCTTAGCCTAACGTGCTTGCTCTAAGAGAGAAGCTGCCACCTTAAAACTTTTACCATACGTGACATGGAAATCACTGAACAGACTAAGGACAAAAAGGGACGCGCTGCAAATCGAACAGGGTGAGATGGGGAATGCCCGTGGACGACGAGCTGTGTCAAGGCGGGGGCCTTCAGAGCCACAGCCACTTTCTCAGATGTCCCAACACGGGAGAGGCCTGCAAGATGGAGGACCTAATTGCAGGAATTGACAGGGCGATAGACGCTGCCAACTATTGGAAAGGAAGGGCCTGATTGTAAACACAGGTGTCTCGGACTCGGAGATGAATGACCGTATTCTGACCCAATCCTAGTACATCGCCAAGTAAGTCAGTGTTTAAAAGTTCACGCACTTTCACCAAATTTTCCTGAGTTTTGATGAGGCTTGTTGATGGTCTCCCAACAGGGTCATCGTCTTTAAACTAAAATCATTGTACATGGCTTCTTCTTTATAGGCCTCTTGAATCATACCAAAAGTCTCTGTTTTGTTCAGCTTCGCATAGAACTTTATTGAATAACGCTGCATTTTCGGCTCTCCGAGTTGCGCAACGAGTTGCAACAGAGCTTCCTGATTCGCACTCACGCCACTATGGATCTACTCACTCCAACGTCTCGGAGACAACGGCCGCATGTGCAGTTGGTTAGCTGACACCCCCCACTACTTTACCCTGTCGGTGAAACCCGTTTGCGCAACCTCTCCTATTACAGGAAAAAACAGTCTTGAAACTTTGTGAACGCACCCTGTAAGACGATATGTAGAATATTATTTCATTAAAATATATAATTTATTTAATAAATATCTCGTTGAAGTCTATAGTTGTTCAGTCTATTGTTTTTTTCTAAATCTATATTTCCATATATAAAAGAGAAATTATCTTTATATTAAATCACGATATTTTTTACTAACATGATTCCAAATCTCATATATTTCTTTCTAGTAGTAAGAAGGAAATCATTCAATCAATTTCAAACATTTTCTTAGTGAGATCATTGTTTCTAAATATCTTAGTTATCTGCAAAAATGAGATGCGAGATGATTATTTAAATAACGTTTCACTGACCTGTGGAATATCCTTCAGGGAATTTATATCGTTGGCTAAAATATCGTCGACGCTCTTAAAAGACATCTGATAACGGTAGATTAAGTCCGGTGTGAACGAGACGCCTTCCAGCCAAGGCGGATCTCTTTTCCTTAATGGATATTGTTTCGGCTTGCTCCACGAACATCTCCCACTCTAACGAAACGAAAACAAAGATTGTAATACGAATTATTGCTATAGTACATTTAACTAAGAAACAGTTTCTATTCAGTTATTTCCGATCTTTTTTATTGATTACTCGTTATTGTTATAGTATTTAATTATTTTCGAAAAAAATATATACAAAGTGACAATAAATTTCAGTTGTGAAGACTTGATTTAAAGAGTGAATAGTGAAGAGCTAATACCTGTCCAGAAACTTAATTTCATGATAATTTGTAAAACTAGTTAATTGTTAAATGTTTCTAGGGCGTATTTCTAAAAATATTATTGTTTTAATTGTCTTGATCGATACGTCACTGGACATGTCTGCAACTTGTACGTTAACGTAAACGTTAATACGATGATTTTAATTATGAATTCCATTAAGCTTAGTTTGCAACATTAATTTTCAATTTGAAACGTATTTAAGTCTTTACTTACTTCTGTAGTTTTGTTGCGGTTATCTGGATTAACGGATTCGTCGTTTGAAGCAGATCCTGTGTCGGTTTTTAAGAATGAAGAATAGAACGAGGAACAGCTAGATTCATCGTCTGCTACGTTGTTATCCCTGTATTTGATATTGATATCTCGGCTGTTCAGATTTATGTTTTCCATTGTCTGAAAATGGTTAAAATAGTCCATAGAGATATCGAAAATATGGAAATATCGGAGAAACGTTAGACAACAATCGTGCAAATATATTTAATGTTAGTGTTCACCTTAGTGGTAATACTAAAAATGTCCATTTCAGTTTCTCCGTCAGGCGGACTAACTAATGGAGTACTAGGTGAACAAACCGACTGAAGGCCCAAATCTTTTCTTGAATATTCAGAAATCACCTAAAATGTATAAAATTCACTCAGCTAACATAACAATAACATAAATAAACAGATAATTCCACACATCCCATGGGAAACTTTTTTAAATTGTATTCAAATTGAAACTCTGTCATTTTAAAAACTAGCAGAACTTTTTTTTATAAAGATCTAATCTTGCACAGTTAATTGCCCCAAAAATACTTTAATATGAAGACAGATATAAGTTATTTAATAAAATTAAAAAATATACAGGGTTGTAATACATATAGGGAATATCTTGTATAGCGTTCAAGCGACTGAAACGATTTTTACTAGATGTTATTGTTTAAAAACTAGATGCAGAAACCGCTAATAGGCTAGTCCTATACCTCGTATTTTACTATTACCATGTATAAAATTTAATAAGATCGCTTAAGAAGGACGCTTAAGATATTTACAATATTCCAAACTTTTGCCCAGCACTGGTTTCAAACTACATATTCAAAGTTAATTTACCTTGTTAGCTACACTCGCTGATGCTATGCTTCCCATAGCACTGCCCGGTTCGGCTTTAACAGAAGTCGCTTGCGACGCCGGACGTTGAAATTGAGGCACTGGACCTACACCCTGTGTACTAGGCTTCTGAACAGGCGGAGCATTAGCTATAACAGGCTCCGGCGCGATCATCTGATGAGTTACTGGTACAGGTACCATCGCCATAGGCGAGCAAAATATAGGCGACGTTGGAAAGATCGGATTGTAATTGTACATCATGCCAGGCATGTATTGAACTGAAATTGACATTTACGAATTAGCAGGATGCCATTAAGATAATAATAATAAGCGGCTTGAGAAATCCCAAAACGAAATCATTGGAGTATAAAGCAAACAAATAAAATCAAGCTAGATCAGTGGCAGTGGCGTAACTACGTTTAAAAAAATTGTGTTCGAAGAGAAAAGGATGCCCCAAGAAATACCTACAAAAGGAGTTAAATTTGTCACTCAATCAAGAAAGAGCGCGTAGCTACCGAGACGCAGACTAGTCATTTACGGCTCATTCCTCTCTGTTAATAGTTTTTTCTTCGACCCCAAGCCTTGAGGGCCCAATGGCTTGGGGCCTCGTATTCCATGAAACACCGATTGTTACGTCACTGATCAGTGATTACCAAACTGTGTGCCTTGATTTCATAATATATGTAAAAATTTTTGAAAAGAACTTTGCTGGATCAAAAAATTCAGTTCATCTTATGTTGGAAAGTTGGTTAGATGTGTCAGAAAATTACCTTGGAATGCAGAGTTCATGTTGGAGGTTTCGATTAATTCTCTAGGATAGGATTGCTGTTGAGTCGGTATGTAATAAACAGGGAACATTCCGGTGGTGAAGTTGCTGGTGGTGGTCGGAGCAGATGTAACAACGCCAGGCTGTGAATTATTTACAGGCGTCATACTAACGGAAAACGGCGGCCACAAATTTACATCATTAAACTACAAAGAGAAAAGAACAAACGAATATAATAGAAATATACACCTAATATTTCTCCAATGTCGAGCAATTAAAAAACTATATATGCTATGCATTCTATATATTGTACGTATGATCAGGGGCGTAACTAGGCAGTGGCAAAAGGGGCACGTGCCCAGGGCCCAGGTGGACCCTAAAAGGTATAAAAAAATCATAATGAATTTGAAAAAAACTTTGTCCTAAAATAGTAGGTATATTATTTTAGGCAAATAAGTTTTATTCAATTCATAAAATTTAGTGTAGGAGGGGCCCAGTGGTAAGGTCTTGCCTAGGGCCCCAAGAAAGCTAGTTACGGCCCTGTCTATTATTATAATAATATTAATTGACGTTTCTTAAAGTTTGTTAATTTTGGTGTAAGGATCTATATATACAATAATGTTCTTATATTTACCACTTGATTGTACATATATTCATTGATGGGCAGCGAAGCTGTTGGGGCGTTAGCTGGTTTAGTTGTAGGCGGGACATTTTGGACATCTGGAGTTAAATTTTGAACCGTTTGGTGTTTGTACTTGGAGACTTTATGACTGTCTCCTTCCCAAGAAATTGAACCGCTCCGTTTTAAGCCTTGATTGCTCGTGGCAAGCTAAACAACAAACAAAAACAAATTTCAAATAATTTTCAATAATACTTAACCAATCGTATTATTTTATAAATCAGTTACGAAACTTTTTTCTAGGAATATTTATGCGATTCACGAAATATTGTACTATCTACCTAAAGAAAATATTCTGTCGATTATGTTAATCTAGAATAAATAGTAAACAAATTAGTCAAGACTGAGTAGTAAACTAGGCTATTAATAATTTAGTCAAACTATGTATATTTACTATTGGTGAAACCATACTAATTATAGATAATATAAATAATATAATAAATAATATAATATATAAACTTATTAAAGGCAAAAAATAGCCTGAATATATAAATATATTCAACCCGTTCGTAGCTCTATAATATTAGGTCTCATAAGTCTACAAAACAAATATTATGTTGAAACAACTACTTCCCTTCTAATACCATGCAGGATATAGAATTATACAAAACACATGTGCATGTTATTACTAGCCCCCAGTTCACTTTTGTGGCACTAAACGAGTACTAGATACATAACATTGTTTTTAAGATCATATTTTTCTATTTAACTTAAGTAAATAGCCATCTGCACAACGCGTGCATGACTGGCTACTAAGTTCATGTCCTACTCTACAAACGTTAAATTAAAACCTAACCTCCAATAGTAAGTGTATTCCAATTTATAATTCAAAACAGCAAAGCTGCAATGTTGAGATACAAATCACCAATCGCCATCTGCAGATGGCTATTCACTTAACTTAAATAGAAAGATAACATCTTAAAAACAATGTTATTTATCTAGTACTCGTTTAGTGCCACGAAACCATGATGACTATGTCTAGTATACGCAGTAAAATTTGTTTGCCTAGTTATAATTAATAGTCTACATTAGGGATGTCCAATCCGAGACCCGTGGGCCGCTTGCGGCTTTAGACAAGTTCCAATGCGGCCCAAACCAACTCAACATCAATGGCAGAAACATAATATGGAATACCAAAGACATCGCAAAAAGTACCTAGGTACATACATGGATACCAGACTATCACTATTATCAATCAAAAGTTAAACCAATGTTATACCCGGTCCGCACAATTATACTCAATTATGAACCGCAAGTGGTCACTGCACATAGAACGCGCGACCCTACTATACAAATCGGCCATAAACCTACTAATAACATCCTCCTGGCCTTTACGTCCCTCTAAGGGATTTTGCCGCCGGCACAGTCCTTTTTCATCCGCTCCTGTCCTCTGCGGCTCTTCTCCAGTTGTTGATTTCCAGCGTTCTTAAATCTGCCCCCACGGCATCCTACAACTCAATCTCAGTCGTGGGCATCATGCCGATCGTCTGCCCTCTTGTATCGCATATAGGACCTCCATGTTTCAATTATTCTCCCTGCACTGTATATGTCCATCTTATTCTCATGGCTTTTATTTTACCAACTCTCGTTTGTCCCTTTATCAGCTCTTTCAGCTCGAAATTCATTCTTATTCTATACCCATCTTCTGTCCGTATGGGGCCGTATATCGTTCTCAGAACCCTTCTTTCTGTTCGAAGTAGCTTCTGCTCTTGGTCTTGAGTTAGCGTCCAAACCAGTGGTTACCACTGGCCTGCCTAGGGACTTATAATGTTTAACTTTCGCTGTCAATCATAGTGTGCTGGATGTAAGTAGGAAATTGAAGCCGGCTATTGTTTTATTGCCCTGGTTGATTGTACAACTTATTTCTATTTCCATATTGTTTTCCTTATCGATATTAGTGGCCAGGTATTTGAAAGTATCTACTGTTTCGAAATTTCTGCGCTCTTTCGCTATATTCCGTTTCTCTCTTTTCCTTGTTGTCACCATTACTTTCGTTTTTCCTTCGATTACCCTCCGCTCTATTTTAATTGCTTCTTCTTCTACATGTTAAATGTTGCTTTCACCGCTTCCACACTTCTTCCCAGTATACCAATATAGATAGCATATCCGATATTCCCAGTATACCGATATAGATAGCATATGCGGGTGATATGCTAGGATCTGTTCCGATTTTCGGATCAACTTGTCTTTCGTTTCAACTTCGCTATTTCTTATTGTATATTCCAGGGCCAGGTTAAAATAGATTGATGATAGTCCATCGGCCTGTCGAAGTCTTGTTATTATGTTGACTTGTTGTGAGAGCGCCAAACGGTATATCAAGGTTGGGCATACTAGAGAGTGTTTCGTTCCACTTAATCGTATGCCTGTTTGAAATCAATATACAATTGGTACACCGGCACATCAGACACCCAGCACTTTTCAAGTATTTGTCTGATTACGAATATATGGTCTGTAGTCGTCAGATATGGACTGAATATGGACTGGTCTGAAACCGCACTGGTAGTCTCTTGGTGAGGTCTCTTTGGTGACTGGTAGCCTCTTCAGCATATGGGATTAGCATGTTCAGTAGGACGTTGGACCGAATTTTGTATGCTGTATTTAAAAGCGATATTCCCCTGTAGTTTTCGCATTTTGTCTTATCTCCCTATTTGTGGATAGGTATTATGATAGCTGTATCCCATTCCTTCGGCATTCTTTCGTTTCTCCAGATCTGTGGGATTAGTTGGTATATTTCTGTTGTTAATTTATCAGTTCCGACTTTATAGAGATATTATCTGTACCTACTGCCTTGTTATTTTTAAGCTTATTAATCGTTTTTTCTACTCCTTCTCTTGTAATTTATGGTTGGGGTCTGCTGTGTTTATTGGCTTGCGTTGATGTTCTTCCGTTCTTCTTGGTTTAGTTTACCTTCAAAATATTCCGCCCATATAAGTAGAATCTCTGTTGAGTCTTAACATAACCCTTCTTCTGAGCGTATTGCTAACCTAACAACTTTTCGCAATCAAGCAAACGTTGGTGAGGATATACCAAGCCCCAAAGTTTCCAACCTCAAACCGTGGCAGCCCGCTTCATCCAAAGGAGATTTATGAGCAGCGCCTTGAAGAGCATATTGGAGCTGGGCTTATAACCTGTCCGGCTTCAACCAGTTGGATCTGATGATGCACGCTGTCGTTGAAGAAGATAAAGATGTTACAGAAGCCCAGAGACGTTTGCCTAGAGCCCAGTTGGACGAGCGGAGCTTCAGGATCTTGGGTGCCATGCAGCTGGATCTCCAGAGGGACATCTTGCCGAAGGATCAGTGGATGAAGATCGAGAATTATACGATGTACCTGAACCCTTACCTCAAAGAGGTGTTGAAGGAGCGCGGAAAGGGAGAAGTGGAATTAGACTCATTAGGAGCTTTCGCAGTTTGAATTTGTAATTGTGATTCCTATGAGATTGTAGTAAAAATGTTTGTTTATTTCTGTTGATCTGGGTTGCGACGGTCTGCGTGCTTAGAACATTTGCTTATAACACAATTGCCAATACGCCATAGTTCATCCGAAATGAACAACTACACTATGAATTAAAGATGCCAGCCACCCAGAAATTCATATACAAATTAACAAAAACTTTGCACAAAAATCTCCAAAACTGCGACAGCGCCACACACTTCTACCTAGGACTAAAGAATATTCAACAACGCCTAAGTCGCAAACTGCAAGACATCATAAATTAAAACCCCTGCAGGATACTCCTGCCCGTAAGCAATATCACAACCGAGGAGAAGGCCTCTCCAGGAATAAAATCAGAAAAAAAATGATAACTATAATAATATTAATTTGTTGAACTGATAATTAAAAAAAAATCAAAACTGACATTTTTTTTTTAATTTTATTTATTTCCTAGGCATAAACCTTATGACGTTTCACGACATTAACCTTTATACTTATTTTATTTTTGAGTAGAAAATATTTTAAAATACTTTGTGAAATTTGTGAATGCGTAAGGAATATTACTAAATAAAGCTTTTCTTGCACTAAAGTTATGATAATATACTTGTGGCTCCACACTTGATTTCTTGAGATGAGTTCTTTCAATGAGACCCAAAGAAACAAAAGGATTGGACATCACTGGTCTACATAGTCAAACAATATTATTAACAGTCTATCCTAGATGAAACCTTGATGACTAAGTCTAGTGTACATAGTAAGATTTGTGTGGCTTGTTATAATTAATGGCCTACATAAAGTGATTCGCATTAAGTTCGCTAATGTAAATACAAAAGTATCATTATTTTATTTACCTTTTCGATCTTTTCTGCGTTTTTCTGCTTTGAATATTTCTCATTTTTCTGTTGAGATTTCTTATTTTCTCGGTCTGCTTTCGTGCTGGTTCTCTGATCCCTGTGCTGTTTAACCATAATCTTTTCCATGTCTTCGTTATGCCTAAACAAATTAAAACTTTCATATTAAGAGATTACCTAAAATACGCACTAAAATAGGATTTCTCAAAATAGGATTTTGCGATAGCTTGATTCGTTCTGCAGCTCAACTTTCGAGAATTTACATTACTATATAATTAATTCAGTAAACTATATTTTTATCACTCTAAACACGTTTAAATTTCAAGTTGTCTACAGCTAAATTAATCTTTAAAAATAAAACTAAAGAAATATTTATGTACTAATTATATGTAATTAAACAATTAATTATGTACTTCAAACCAATATCGATTTGGGGAAAAATCTGAAATATCTGATTTCAGTTACACACACTACAGTAAGCCCTCGTCCAACGTGGTACTTGTATAGCGCGGTTCCGGTATAACGCGGTTTATTAATTGCGGAAAACCCTCATATAACGCGGTACTTATACAATGCGATTTAGATATGTGCATAAGCCTCTATGTGATATGTGTATTACTGTGCTTGTCACCTGATTCACAGCAGTTTGGTCTAACTCTTGATCTGTCCGTTGTGGAATTAGAACCCTCCAAAATCAAGACGCACAGTTGATTGAATTGTCGAAAAAGTGGAGAGCAATATAATGCTTCGTCCTATATATCCGAAATGTTGGTTACTGTTTGGTTTTTTTATCACAAATATGTTATCCAAATTTTCAAAAACAAAAGGGATTTAATATGGCAAAACGAGCAATTTGGAACCGAACCTCCTTACTCGCATATAATCTAAGTCTTCTACCGAACCTAATAACTGCGTTATACGAGGGCTTACTGTATTACACACATTAATAAAAAATCATTTAGTTTTAAAGTTGCTGAAGGCAACTAGCAATGAGATTTCGGCGTTGAAATTTATAATAATTTTTGTTTGAAGAGAATCCCTGGACTGGAAATTCTGGAACATGTGCGCCGGCAATATCGAAATCGTACATATTTAAACTGAATTATTAACGTGTATGCATACTGTCCAATTAGTCTATTTGATTTTGACTCTAGATAAACGAGACCTTCGAAAATAATGTAGCAAGAACGTGTATAGCGCATAACATTTTATACAAGTAACAATAGACACAAAAATAACTTAATATGTGGTTGTAAATGTTAATTTAAAATATAGTTAATGCCATTAGTTATTAGACTTATTAGTTCATCAGTGGTTCACGTAATTTAGATTTAATTTCAAAATAAAAATAGTCAAGATTATAATTAGATAAATAAATTGCATTTGAACATATTGTTCCTTTCTTATATACTTTACTTATTAGTCTGACATTTAATAATTTTTGTTCAAAAATCTTATGTAAGTAACTAATGTGAAAAATAGTTTCAATCAAAATTGTTTTAAATAATGTTTTGCAAATATTTTTTGAATTATTTTGTTAATGTTGGATTTTGCAATGTTATTGTTATTAATTGGTTAGCCGCTTAGTTAGTTGAAAGCGTTATAAAAACAGTTTAGAGTAACTCAAAAAACAAAATTTGACCAAATCAGTTCGAAATGTGAATTAAAGCAAAAACAAATTTGAATACAATATAAACTGTTCTTACTTAAAAAGCAGGGCCTCTGTCAAATGCGGAGGTTTATAGGAGTCATTGGAAGTGTTAGTGGCATTGCTGGTGGTCCGGCTCTCAGTACTAGGATTGCTGCCGGAGCTAAGATTGCCGGCGCTGCCGCTGCCGGAAGCGCCGCTGTTCTGTACCGGGGAGAGACACTTCCTGCAAAGAAGAAAACCATCTTCTTTCTCCTCCGTCCAATCATCGATACACAGATTTGCGTCAAATCGATTTTTATTCGATACATACTGATTGTTTGGGCAGTCCTGGGTGGCTGACAGACTTTTGGCTTCTTGGTCGGTGTCCGTTGCGCTTTGCAGTGGACCTGGACGCTCGCCACTGCCATCTGACACCGTCGTTATCGGTTTGCTTTGGAAGAAACGCTGAATGTTCTCGTTATAATTCAACTGATTGTAACTTGGGGGTGCCTCCGTCGACGATTTGCTATCGCAGTATTCATGATGTGGACTTATTTCACCCAGCATCACTGAATCTCTTTCCTAAAGACACATAATCCAATAAAGTACAGTACAAGTACAAGTAAAATACACAACCAAAATAATAATTAAAATTGGAATATGAATATAAAACAAATCTAAATTTAAAATTAAAAAAAAAAATGCTTTTTAAAAAATTTAACTAATAATATTAAATCCAAAATTTGAGATTAAAGTGTCGTTAACAAATGGGAACCAAAATAATCCTTACTGATATTGTAGGATCTGGATCTTGTGGCAGTTGCAATTGGAGATTGGATTTAGAAACTTCGTCCATTAAAATTTCCATAAATGTCGCTAAATCCTTGCAGCGTTTAGAAACTTCGTGCTTTACTGCTTCTGTGGGTCTAACTAATTCCTAAATTACACAATATATTTATTAGAAATTGATAATTATAGGAAACTAGTGAGATGAAAAGTTATCCCAAGATTTGCAAAATTAAGCATAGCTGAGGATTTAGGATCGCATAGTATGCGAAATCATCCTTAAGAACAAAAACTTAATCATTTCGAATATCACTACTTCTTATGCAGTTAATTCTGTATTAGGAACGAACAGACTTGAAAACATGTTAGTATGAAGCCTTGTCTGACCTTAAGAAATTACATTTGAACAAATGATAGTATAGGGTTTTCCATTAAGAAGTGTCATTTTTATTTTATAAAAAAAACACATTTCTTACTAAAAACCTAACTATGTTTGTAGTTCAATTTCAGGTAGAAACTAGATAGTTCGATTTGCAGAGGAAACTCTAATACCTATCCGTGTAATTCTTCCGAGTCTCAGTAGTAGTGTTCGATTGTTTGATATCGAATGCTAAAATGCTGCAGCATATAATAGTTGGGAGTGTATCATACTCGATAACAGTCTCCTCTTGTATGTCTTGGATTCTCCATTGTTCGGCATAAGGCTAGCGAGGGCAGTCATCGTTTTTTCTGCCTTCTGAACGTTTCTGCTAATGTGCTCAGTAAATGTTAGTTTTTTATCCAACCACACCCATAGGTACTTTACAGCTCTGCTGGGTGTAATTGTAAAACCCTGTATGTGAAAGTTAATAGGAGATATCTTCCTTTTAGTTGTAAGAAGTACTGCCTCAGTTTTCTCTGTTGCAAGTTCCAGTTTTTTTTTCTTCTAAACAGTTTAAAACTTGCTGTAGTCCAGTGTTTGTCCTATTCATTAGAATTTCTTCCTCTTTTGCGGTCACCACCATCGATATGTCGTCTGAAAAACCTATTAACATTTCTGTTTTCAGAAGTCGGTCATACAGGGTTGGAACCAGCACTGATCCCTGTGAAACACCACGGTTTATTCTCATTGTTTTGGAAGTTCCTTCCGCTTCTAGAACTATCTCCCTTTTTGATAAATATGCAGCTATAATATTAATTAGACCTTTCTCGATGTTCATCCTTCATAATTCTTCTTGAATTTGCTGCCATGATGCGCTATTAAAGGCGTTTTTTACGTCTAACGTTATTCCTGCTTCCTTGGCAACTTTTAGTACTTCTTTGACAGTATCTATCGTCTGTCGACCTTCCCTAAAGCCAAATTGCTTATCCGATAAGTCCCCTGTACGTAGTATTTCTTTTTGTAGTCTAATTAAAATTAATTTTTCAAATTGCTTACCTCTACATCTATAAGGCAGATTGTCTTATAAGACATCGGATTATCAATTGGTTTCTTTCCCTTTCTTAACAAGACCAGTGCCTACTTCCACTCTGTTGGAAACTAAACCAGCTTATTGTATACTCTTAATGCATAATCTGATTTTTCCACTTTTTTTGCCACTTGTTTTATTATTTCCTGGAGGAATCTTTCTGGGTGCCGCACCTTGTTTTTCAGTTTTTTGGATGCTGTTTGTATTTCATCTACTGAGAAGTCAGTAAAGCTGGTATCATTCTCGATATCAGAGGTCACATTTGGATGGACAGGGAATAAGTGGTTAACCACTTTCTCCATTGTTTCTATAACTCCCACGACTATGCGGCTAGTTAATGACTCCTCTTCGCGAAATAACATCTCCGAGAAATCGCTGACGCAATAGTTCTATTGTTTCTCCACTTGTGTGGGTGGCTTCATCTTGCTGAAAATATACATCACCTACGTCCATCTCGTCCAATATTGGCCACAAAAAGTCCGTAAAGGCAGCTACAAACGATCTGTCAGGCTTGCTTTGAACTGAACAGTCCGCCTGAAGGCCGGTCACCTGAATGAGACGTTTACCCAAAGAAGCGTCTGCTAAAGCGAAAAGTGTTAGGAAGCCTAACCATGATGATAAGTGACAAATATATCAGAATCGCCTGAACGTTTGTAGGATCGTCAGTCAATCCGGCGACCGGCGTTCAGGCGGAGTGTTCAGTTCTATCTGGCAGGCCTGCCGGATCGTGTCTAGCCGCCTTAAGCATCGTACGGTAACGCAGCGCTAGGGATTCACACGAGAGTCTCGTTTCTGATCTCGTTCCGAGCAGTCGTAACATTTTCTTCATAAATGTGAACCCGAGCAACCCGAACTTGCCCGAGCCCAGAATGAGCTTAACATTTTCTTCATAAATTTGAACCTGAGCAACAGAACTTGCCCGAGCCCAGAACGAGCAGTTCAAATTTATTAAGAAAATATTACGGCTGCCCGTGTCAGAGTCAAATATTGAAGACGAGATCAGAAACGAGACTCTCTTGTGAAGCCCTACGCAGCGTATTGATTGCGACAGTTTCACCTTCATTATTCTCGAAAAAAATATGGCCCCATCACACCACCGGCCCAAAAACCGCACCAAACTGTAACTCGTGTTGGATAAAGTGGTTTTTCAACAACTAAACTAGGATTTTCAGGATGATATCTATAGGTTGATATCTGTAGTGAATTTTCACTATTTCTATTCTTGGTTGAAGCGTATATCATACCATTTTCGTAAATGGGAAAGTTTTTACTTTTCAATTGTCGAAAAATAACATTCATATTCATCTTTACAAGTACAAATGATGGAGCGAACTTTAAAATAACACTTCTTAATGGAAAACCCTGTACCCGAGCATACTCTGCTGCTTTGTACGTGTGTATACTCAAGCACCTAGGTTCATATAGGCTTTAATTCACATTTAAATCATTAGATAGAGAAACAAGAACTAAGATATCCTTAATACGATATCTTAAATAGATATCCTTATGTAAGGAAAAAATTCCGAAAATTGTTTCTCGTGAAACTATTCATCTCACAATTAAATGTTAATATTGGTTTTATAATAATGTTTAATGAATTATTTAACTTTACCTTATTTAATAATAATAAAATTTCCTCTTGTATTATGCGACTTTCCTTTAAAACTTCGTTGGAAATTAGTTTAGTTTCGTTGTCATTTTGTGCTTGGAAAATATTCGGATTGTGCGGGCCCTAGAAACAATAATTCGTGTTAAAATTAAGTTGTTTGTTATGATATTAACTGTTAAATATATGGTCTATAAAAAGTTACCTTTAATACTCTGTGCAGACCAATGACAAATTCCAAACGTCTGGACCAAGGATTTACAAAACTAGACCATTCAGTCTCAATCATAGCAAATCCACCATTCTGCACGGCAAATCTATAAGGCTTACTTTTGAATACTGAACCGGCTATTTGGCACATTCTCATCACTATCGAGAAGAAATACAAAAATTAGGATCTTCCTCACTTTGCCGAAGCTTTAAATATTAGCGCTGGGAATTATTCTCACCAGATTCGTAAAATTCTTTGAGAAAAGGCATATCTTCGGGGTGATAAAAATCAAAAACGGACTTCCCCAACATATCTTGGGGCAAGAATCCAAAGTTTGTGACCACATCGGGATCAACGTGACTGAAAATACAAGCTGCAGTGTGTCTCATTCCAAACTTTTGACTTTTCCTCGTCTCATCAGGAACTACACAAACATAACAAAATTAGTATAATAATTATCATATATAATAAATATATCGTGGATGTAGTGCTTAAAGCGACCAAGTCAAAAATTGGCAAAAATGAAACTTGACATAATCGTCAAAATACAGATTTTCACCTAAAATATCATCATTCATCATGGGTCATTTTTGGCCCATGTTACAAGGTACGTAGTTATTAGCTACGTATATTGACTTGTGCTATTTTTTCTCTAAAGGGAGCAGTCGTCAAAACGATTTTGGCACATTATCTCATTTTTGACAATTTTTGACTTGGGAGTACAGCCAGGATATATGAAGTCTAATATTTCTTTGTTGTTTTTACTTTTGTATGAAGAGTAGACTGGAACAGCAACGACGACCAAAAACATCCCGGTATGATTATCAATAATTTTAGTTTCCTGAGGGTTGGTAATGTTTTTGAAGGTCATCGTCAACTGAAAAGCTTCGTAATTCACAGCTTTTTCTATCACACCATACCCACTAGACTTGAGACCTCGATATTTTCTCAAACAAACGTACAATGTATTTCTTGTATCTGAAAGAAAATTCTTCTTCAAACCACAATAAAATGTAACGCGAATTTAATATTAAATATTAAACTAAAATGTATGGCACAAATTTGCCAATGAAATTCTTATTAATCTCACCTTTGCTTTTTTCCGTGGGATCAACTAAAGGTAATGTAATTCCAGTAGTTATTTGACTAGAAAAAACTTCCCTATCCTTGGGATGAACAAAATCTATAAACGATCTGCCCAGCCACATATCTTTGGGAAAACCCAACACGGAAGTTAAATTCGGCGTAGTATATAATACAACTCCATCGTACATGGAGATTACACAACAAAATCCATTCTAAAAATACCATAATACATATAACTAGTGTTACGTAAAAATATTACGATATTGCTTCTTTTTATTCTTATTACCTCGGGTTGTTGAGGCATTTTATTATTTTCCGCTAGATCTGCAGGAGGGGTGTCTAAGGATATATTTGTGACTTCCATCGCGTTTCTTTCCTCGACTTGTTCGCATTCCTGAGGCTGATCTGCTGCCCAAGACTCAGTCAACGCCAATATATCAACTAAAATAAAATATATATAAAATTATTACATTTTAGAATATTGCTAAACTATGGTCGACAACAGACAAAAAATGTTTAAACTGTTGTGATTTTATTTCTTAAGGGGTGATTAAACATCTTAAAATGTTATTAAAGTAAAAATGTTTTGGCGATTAAGAATTAAGTAAATAAAACATTATTTAAAATGTTTACATGGAATCCACTTTCAAAGTTTTTCAAAGTTATCGCCGTGTTGTTGAAAGCATAACAAAGTCTCACTCGACTTATCCATGAATTGGCAAAATTTACTAGGCTTTGGTCTTGCTGTGTAATTGTCGCCGCAGCTACCTGAACGCCCTTAATTCGGTTACGAAGATCATCTAAATCATGATTTTCGGCCTCAAAAGATTGGAATTTCAGCATGTTTTAGTAGAAATCATCGGCAAAATTGCAAACGTAAAGGATGATCTTCAAGTTGTAAAGCCTGTACTTTTCCTACATGGAAAGGATACAATGGACTCTCGCCCAGTTTTCGTCATTAAATTCTATTTAAGACATCTACTTTGACGAGATACTTGTCGAGTACTATTAGAAGGATCTATTTCGATAATATTTAGGATTTCTTCTTCGGTATCCAAAATTCGTTGGTGTCGACCAGGTCCACCATCGCGACCGTGTTTGACGTGTTTGCAGTACACCAGTTTCTCGTACACAAATTACTAGAGCAGTGAATTTTTGTGGAATATCTGTCGGCCTGTTAGGAAATCGCTCAGCGTAAAATCGACTTGCAGCAGCAGTATTCTGGAATATTTCCTCATAAATTAACATGTCAACGTATTCACTGTTGGTGCGATGGACCATTTTTACTTTCATTATTAGAATTTATTGGGAAGAATTTATTTCAATTCACAGTGCAGTAAGAACTGATGAAACAGCTAGACAGATGGGAAAAGTTACCATCATCAGCCTACTTAGTAAAAAATTCACTGCTAATTTATGTTCTTTTTCTTCTGATGCATATTCACTAATGAATGTTTGATACCAGATGACTCATTTGTATTCCGTCTCCGGCCGTATGTATTAGGCTTTCCATTTTTTAAATTTTTAACAGTAATATCTCTCTTATTATGCAATTTTTGTTAAGACATTTTAAAGTTAATGACCTTTTAAGATGTTTAATCGCCCCTTGAAAATAAAATCACAACTGTAAACACATTACACATACAGGGTACACATTAATTACATTTAAAGCGAAATTTGAACTTGGTATTTTTTGATAACTTAATTTACATTTGGGCGTAAAAATCATCATCCTACTCTCAATTCTTAAGCCAAATATAAAAGACTTTTTTCTTTTCGCATCTTTTTCCCGTTTTTATGTTGGTCAAAGTGGAAAATCCGATTTCGCACAAATAAGATATGGAAAACTGTAATAACACACTTAAAGCTTTTTGTGATTTTGTCGGAGAATGTTTCATTAAATTTAATTTCTTCTTCAATATATTTTTTTGATAATGTATCTAAGATTCATCCAGAACGAATTAATTGATTCTTCTGAATGTTTTAAAATTAATATACCAATAACTCTATGCTCATTAGACAATCATAATCGGTTATTCAGAAAATATTTGTATTATATTAATGTTTACCTTTAGATAAATCATATAGTTCAACTTCTTCTTGAAGCGGCTCGCCATCGTTTCCGCTGTTGTCTGGAGGAGGCACAATCCACTCACTATTCATATCTTGCAAAGATTCTCCACCTAAATAAAATAAATGTGTTTATCCAAACTTCAATATCTCACATCTTAATACTAACCATCTATGGTACTATTACACATGTCGGTCTCGGTGTTCTCTTTACTGGCCGTTATCCTACATTCTGTGGGAGTATTTGCCGTCAAAATCACAGTAGCGGGCGTCGAATTGATAGATTTGATTTTCTTTTTCTTGTGTTCTTTGTCTTTGTTCCTTTTATTCGGTGCTGGCGGCCTAATATTAGCACAAAATTCAAATTCAAAATTGTTATTCATTTGAAACAATAACAAAAACTAAATACTTTGAGTTAGTCAACTAATTGTTTGTATAATGCGAAAATGAATTTTCGAGTTTAATATGATTTAGCTCTCTCAAAATTGTATAATATTTGGATTATTTTGTTATTACCTTCCATCGACTGTCGGTGCTCCACAATAACCACTACTGCGACTAGAATTGCTGCCACTACGTTTCGATTTAGAGCTAGCACTGAAAAGTGAGGTGTTAGTGATGAGATAGAAAGTTAAGAAAGCAAGAAAGCGATTATAGCTTGAGAGTTAGTTAAGATGATGATTAACTTTATCCCGTCTACTTCAAGTGAGTTCTTACCTTCTTTGTGAGTTGCTGTTACTGCAACTGTTTGAGTATCCGGAATCGGAGATTTTAGTGTTAGCTAGTGATTCCGACTCCATTTTCTTAGTCTAAACAGTTTTTAATTGTTAGTAAACAGAACATTTTTTAATAGACCTTTTCATAGTTGAAATTTTTTTGTGCGCATATATCAATTTCCGCCACGTTTTTCGGGCACTTTTTGACGTATAACCAGTGAAAATAACAAAATGTGCCCGAAACTTTCATATTCCTGCCTTTTAAACATGGCGGACGCGCATGCGCTTAACTAACCGTAAAAAGGTCTATTGAATAATGGACGGGGAGACGGAGGAGAATAATAAATACCTTTTGGTAATAAGTCTTAATCGTATAATCGAACTATATGATGATAATCTGCAACAAAAACATTGGTTTTACTATTATGGTTTATAAGTTGCAAATTGAATTGGTGAATTGAATTGGTTTATAAGTCGCAATAATGTGTATTTAACGTTTTCTCGTGCTAGATAAGAACTGATATTAAAATTTCTAAAAACTTTTATTGGATGAAATATAAACCTCCGGGAATACTGTTTCGTACAATACTAATACAAATTCCTATTTCAGGGAATTCAATCCTAATAACACCAATAACTAACAACTAAAAGTCCTAATAGCTAATAACACTAATATGTAATAACACTAGTAACTAATAACACTAATAACTAAAAAAAATAATTATATACAGAGTGTTTACGGTCTTGTGATTTTATTGTTAACTTCTTACTTTACGCTAGTTGTTCAGAGTTATCGCCGTATTGCTGAACGTAAAGTTACACTAGACTTATCCATGAATTGGCATTATTTACTAGGCCTTGCTGTCAAATCACCGCAGCAGCCTGAACTCGGTTATGAAGATCATCTAAATTAACTATTTCGTTGGTGTATACATTTATTATTACACTTATTTTCAAACACATTATCTAAATATTCACGAACTAAACGATTAAAATGCGTTGGTGCGCCATTTTGAAGAAGCCACTCTTGTAGATATACATTCAAAGAAACTTCTTTCAATAGTTAATTCAACTAATTTTGCAAAATGAAGAGATAATCATTTCCAGTCAATCGATTTGGCAACACATGGGGGCCAATAAGTTGTCCATTGACTAATTCGGCCCAAATGTTTATCGAAAATCTGTGCTAGAAACAGCATGTGGATTTTCAACAGCCCAAATATGACTATTATGACTGTTATTTATATATGCTGTTACGTGTAAACATTGGTTCATCAGTCGCCAATACAATAGAAAAAAAGTTTAGAATTTCAACATATTTTTGTAGAAACCATCGGCAAAATTGTAAACGTAAAGGATGATCCTCAAATAGCACAGCCTATAGTTTTTGTACATAGAAAGGATACAATTGACTCTCGCGCAGTGTTCGCCAGACAATTCGATTTGTGACATCTACTTCGCGAGATGTTATTATTACTTCTCCTTGATGGCGCTATAGCCCAAATCGAGCCTTGGCCTCCTGCAGTCCGTGCCTTCAACTTTCGCAGTCGTTTCCTGCCCTGCTCCAGTTTTGTGTCTGCAGCAGATCTTGGGCGTCGATTGCTACTTTATCCGCCCAACTTGCTCTTAGCCTACCAGCTGGTCGTGGCATTAGTGTGCGAAGTCTCATTAGTTTTATGTGTGATGTGATCGGTAGTTCTTTGTATAATCGGTACAGCTCGTGGTTTTACCTTACTCTTCACACCCCATTGTCATTTATCGCTCGGTGTATTTTTCTTAGAACCTACCTCTCAAAACGCTTTAGTAGGACCGCGGACTTTTCGGTCATCATAATGTCCTGAGTATAATGTCTCTATGGATGCTTGTAGACTTCATAATTGACATCATGGAGTAGAGCGTTCGGTTTCCGGCCTAGATTCGTTTGTTTATATCTAGGCCATCGTCGTTCTGTGTATTTATATTGCCGCGCAGTAGTCGAAGTTATTGACCTTCTCAAAATTGTGGTTTCCGATTATTATATTATGGACAATGGCACGGATTTCATATCTTTCTTAGAGTGCCCTATCCGTTGCGGATGTTGGCAATTAGCTTGGCAATCTTGGCTTTATCAACTGCTTGACGATACAGTTGAATTGATGTATGGCCGAAACACTGGCGTAAGTTCTTAAGCCAAGAGTTACGTCGTCTGCCTGGTCCTCTTCTCCCATCTACTCTTCCTTGCATGACTAATTGTAATATGCGATATTTGTCATTTCGCATTATATGCCCCAAGTATTTCAGCTTTCTTTCTTTGACGATGTTGAGCAGTTCTTTATATTTACCGATTTCTTGGAGTACTTCTACATTTGTGAAATGATGGATCCATGATATGCGCAAGATGCGTCTATATATCCAAAACTCTATATATCCAAGCCTCCAGCCTATTTTGCGTCGCTTCTGTCAATGTCCAGGCCTGCACGCCATATAGCAGGACAGGCATTATATAGCACCTTACCATTCGGGTTTTAAGGGGAAGTAACAAGTCGCTGGAGAAGAACATTTTCTTTAGTTTGTAGGATTACGAATTTGTAGAGCGATTAATTTATGTGGAATAGGTGTTGGCCTGTTAGGAAACCGCTCAGCGTACAATAGACTTGCAGCAGCAGAATTCTGGAGTACTTCACCATAAATTAACAACATGTCAACGTAAATATAAATAAAATAAAATCACAAGACCGTAAACATCTTGTATTATAAAAATAGCATTAATTTTATAGAAAATTTTGGTCCCATCATCATACTAATTTTTTAATTTAAAATTCATTTTTTTTTTCTTAATGTACTATTTGATAAATCTGAAAACTCCTATTACAAATTGACAAATCATCCTTCGTTTAATTTATCTGGTAACTGCGAAAAAGTCAGTTTGCTAATGAAGTATATTAACATAATATTAAATACGATATGTCGTTATAAAAACTTATATAACAAATAATAAAATTGCAAGGAAAAGTCGGCGTCTGTAGTACCACGTGAAGACTAATCCGCTCACGTTCCTAAACACTCGCGTTATGTTATAGTCGATCGCTTATTTCTTTAATTAGCCCGAATGACCTTTCGTTGCATAAGTTGCATAATATAACAACAATTTCCGCATTTATTAATAATTCATTTCCAGTATTTGTTTATGGCTGATATAAAACTAACTTGTTCTTAGCACTTTCTTTAAATACCGAACAATTGTGGAGATGGGAGAATTTATTGATTTACAATTCATGTTTATGTGCTTCGAAAAATATTGTAAAATATATTAGAATATGATAATTGAATATTGGTGATACCGTACTAATTATAGATACAATCATACAAACTAATTAAACACGAAATATAGCTTGAATATATAAATATATTCAACCTATTCGTAGCTCTAAAATATTAAGACTATGAACAAATTAGTTGTTTCCACGTGAAATTTGTTCATAGTCTTAATATTATAGACCTACAAACAGGAAATATTTCGCTATGCATAAGCTATATTTCGACTTTAGTAAGTTTGTATATTAGAACTTACTATAATGAACGTACTATTAACTAAATAAAATTGGTAAAATATTGTCAAACAAATATGTATAAGTTACCGTATAGATATTTAATCTATAATTAAAATAAATAATTAATTTAATAAAAGTTAGTAAATATAGGCTTAGTAGTCACAGTATTTACACATTTATAAAGTAAATTTAATCTTTTACCAAACAAAAGAACTATAACTTTGATTATATAAAGTTGGCCAATAGTAATTGAGAATTTTAGTTAGTACCAAGCACAGATAAACGGATATACCCTTAATGACTGAACGATGGTGACGATTAGTTTAATCGCTTCGGGTATTTTGGTGGGTTAACAAAGCAAAAATAATGGATAACAATTTAAATCTAGCGCAATCATTTAATAATTTTCATAACAAAAAGGTTTTTAATTCTTAACAAACGCTTTAGAAAAAGATTTAGAAATAAGAGAAGCAATTGAATCCTTAACGCCTGCGAACGCGGACAAGACGCACAAATGAATTTGGAAACAGTTTTTGGAATTTTGTGAACAGCGAAAATATGATTGTCTTGAACAGACTTCGGAGCTTTCAACATGAAGCGAGCTAATGGCACCAACTATAGGAACGAGTTGTGAAAACGATTTGGAATATTTCCCCAAAGCTTCTCCAGATTACTTTGTAGTACTTGTAGTACAAAGTACTTAATTAGAAGAAGTTAATCGGAAAATTTCGTTTAAACTCATTCCTAAGTGTTTCAATCCTGCGCGCGTTCAGTCAACTTACGACAACATGCGCGAATGAGAGTGCCAGTGACGTAGTTGAACAGCTACCGCGCAGATCGATAAAGGGAGTGTACGCCACAGGTTTTGATATACGCAACCACATTTTTTAAGTTTGGTTTTTTGTATTGTCAAATTTACTTTTTGTTAAATTAAAACCATTAAAAGTGTCTGTTTCTTTCTATCAAGCCACTATTCACTTCACGAAATCATATATAGCTCAGCACAGTTGGCTCTGTTTGCCCACGGCTTGGTTTGTGACTTTCTTCCAGACTTGTCTATCTCTTATCTTTTCTCTCCAGTTTGTGATATTGCTCTGTTCTGCGTCCCTGATTACTTCATCTTTCCAACTTTCGGTTTGCCACTCCTCTTTTTTTCCACCTACTTATGCCACTTTCAAAATGTTTTGAATCCGTCGTAATGAATTATGCCACTTTCAAAATCATTTAAGTCTCTGTCCTTTGACTACTGCGATTATATTTGGTTGAACAACATTTACCTTTCCCAAACTCCAAATAATGCTTGTTCTTTCGCCCCCAATGTTCATACTTCACTTGCGAATAATACTATGGATCTAATAATTGTCTACCTAATTTTACGATTTCATGAAATCATACGTTCAACAAAAAGCATAATTTTTGAGGATGCCCGAAAATCAATTGCGACCAAAAGAAGAAAGCTACAAACGCTTTCAGAGAATAGAAAATCCAGTTCTGCAGCTCCGACAATTGAAGATATCAGCAAGAGTAGGACAGCCTACAAAAAAGTTGAACCAGATTTCTGTCCTCGAGCTCGCGTGTCGTGGCCTAATAGAATTTTAGAAGAACGAAGCCGACATTTAAGATGAACTTACAGTATGGCCGTATTGAATATAACACCGTATTCTCCAAAACTACACAGGGCTGAGAAAAAACACCGCTTCATCTAAATGGTTAACATCAAACAAATAATGGCAAGACAAGTATCCAGCGCGTCTAGTACAGAAGATGTTAAGCAAAAGAACACCAAATATCAAAACCAATCGATTGTTCTTAACTCCAAATCCGGATTGGAAGAAGACAGCAATTTGGTACAAAAATTGTCCAAAGGGTATTAACCAACTCAGTAACTGGACACGTGTAGACGCGTAGAACACATATTGGGATTGCGACATCAATAAGATAAAAATAAGGTGTGTAAATTAATTAACGAGACGTAACGAGATTTTCAATATTCCCCCTTAAAATAACTTCCTTGGGAACTAATCTGTTGCCGCAAAAGTGCATCGTCATGTTCATATTCCTATAAGCCGGTTGTAACTCAACTGCAAACGTTAGATTTGACTGATTTCAAGTATTCACTGTACACTTATTCTTTAAATGCCCTGAGAATATTATAGAAATGAAAAATGTCGAAAGTGGTCCGTTATCAACAAGTAGTTGCTTCTTCTTGTTGAAATCCCGCACCTATCGGAGATTGGAAACCATCACCTTAATCCGGACTTTGTCGATGGCCCTTCGGAAGAGTTCTGTGGACGTGCAACCAAACCACCCCCTAAAGTTACGCAGTCAAGAGTTTCTTCTTCTGCCGATCGTTATTTTCCCCTTAATTTTTTCTTGAATAATCAGCTGAAGGATGTTGTACCAATGTCCTTTCAGAACATGTCCTATTTTGAAATATTCTATTATAATGAATATTCTAATTTTCACCTTTTTTTGGAGTTTCTAATTTATTTGCGTTATTCATTCGGCGTCGCACTTCCACGTTCAAAACCTAATCGACCCATGGTATTCGCAGCATCCTCCTATAACACCACATTTAAAATGCCTCTATGTTCTTGATGTTTTCTGATTTAAATGTCCAAGCAAAATCCATTCCATACAATAGAATGGAGAATATATAGCTTTTTAGCATTCTGATTCCCAGTTTCAACGTTGCATCCCGCCTCCACAGTATTTTATTCATTTTTATTAAAGTGTGACGGGCTACTTCAATTCGACACTTAATTTCTTTCGTGCAGTCTTCTATTTCGGTTATCCATGTTCCAAGATATTTATAGGAGGACACTCATTCTAATTAGTAGTTGTAGTTGTTTTGCGTAGTTTAGTTGGTCTATTGTAGTTTTGGTTTTTGGAAGTTGCCACGACTATTGTTTTCTTCAGATTCATATCTAGTCCATATCTCTTGCAGAATTTGTTTACTAACTCAACTAGTTGTAGTTGTAGTTCTTCGTGACTATCATATATAATTACGGTATCATCTGCGTATCGCAAGTTGCTAATTATTTTCCCGTTTATCACGATGCCACCGGTTTCTTCTTCACAGATGCGTTCTCTACTTTTTCACGTTTTCTACGTTCTCTATTTACAATCTCCTCGCTCAGATCTTCTCTAACCTTGACTCGCGTTGTTTGGTGCCAATAGAGATTGAATATTATTCTTATGTCTTTACTATCTATGTTTCTTCTCTTTAGTATCTCTAGGAGTTTATAATGCTGAACCCTATCAAATGCCTTTTGAAAGTCGATAAAGCATTTGTACATATCATGGTTCATATCAAGGCATCTTTGTCTCAGTACATTTAGTACGAAAAGAACTTCCCTTGTTCCCATATCCTTCCTAAACCCCATTTGAGTGTCACTGATGTTGTGTTCCAATTCCTTATAAATGCGGTTATGTATAATCGTTAAAAAGATCTTCAAGGTTTGACTCATTAGGGCAACACCAAGTAGCTTGGGCTTTATATAAAACAAAAATTTAATAATGATTTCATTTTTATTTATAAAAATTCATTCAAGTCTTAGTTAATCGAAGACACAAAATGGATTAGATTTACAAAAAGCTTTAATTATGATAAGATATTTACATTTGGTTATATAAATATTGACATTCTATAATAAGTTAAAAATAGACTTCTGCTAATTTTATTTTCGTATTAAAGGCAAATTGCGAGGGTGGAACTGTTCATTAAGATTTCATCGTAATTATTTCTATAATTAGAACAAGTCACCTTTATTTACATAAGAAACCAAGGCCTAAATATAAACTTATATTTAACATGTACAGATTCTAAAGGTGAGTTAAATAAAGACATGGAGCTGATTTGATAAATATTACATGATTCTGTAAAAATAACAATCTCTCTTATATGATTTACAAGTAAAACATATTTACACAAACGAACTGTTGGATCAAAATTTACCGGACTAGGAATACAGAGAGGCATGCCGAAAGATCAATTCGCGCCTAATGAAACCTTCCGAATTGTGGGAAGCCTAATTCTAGCTTTGTCCCATCCTAATTAGGAAAGCCGAAACACGGCATGCCGAAAAAGTGTCAAATTACATTGTTATTAGGAAACTCGAAACTCGAAGCCTGAAGCGAATAGCCTAACTAAGGTATGTCTTAGGAATTCCTCACTGCAACCTTATATTGATGACTTGGCAAAGTTAGGCATGCAAAACTCAGTTGCTGTTAGGAAAGTCTGTGGTATGGCCTAACTCTGATCTATTTTTGGCATTCCTGACCTAAACCTTTTATGGACAATCAAAGGTTTACCAAAGTTAGGCGTGTCAAAGTCGGTTGTTATTAGGAAAGTCTGTGGCATGGCCAGAAAAAAAATGGCCTAACGTAAATATATCTTTGTAATTCCAGCACAATTGACTATTTTGGCTATTGACTATTTGACTATTTTGGATTGGCTATCTGGTCAAATCTATTAAATCCTTTCATTAAAAATTAGAGAATACGAATCGCTATCGGCTAGTCTGATCTATCTAAGCACATCTGTCTCATTTTGACCACCTAGTCTTATTAAGCAAGATTTATTTTATTTAAATAATATTCATCGATTAAATATTATTTGGACAGTTTTTGATTTTTTGCGATGAATTTTCGGGGTCTGGAGAAATGTAAAATCCTGGAATGAGATCAAGTGCTTTTTGTCGAACAAGACACGATGGAGATGTTTCGTGAAAGCCCTTTGCTCCTCGCTGGAGTTATAGGAAGCAATATATTTTTTGATTTTTGGCGTCCACAACTCAAGTGTGTTGTGTAATAAGAAATTAACTAATTAGCGAGACTTGGAAATTAGAAATAGAAACATAATAGCAGAAAAGTAAATGGAAAATGAAATGCTGCGCTTGACAATAGCGGGTTATGTGTGACCGGGACTAAATATACCCGCACGATTACATGAACGTGCAAAATAATAAACTTCGTTCAAGCAATGCGACTTGCAACCCTTGGGGATGACAACAATGGGGGAAATGTGTCAAATGTGATTCCAGAGCGGAAAAAAATATAACAAGAATTATATAATATTTATACGACCTCTTTTTCTTCACTCAATAGAAGTTTTAAATTCTCACCTAGACTTCATTATAAAACTCTAAAACTCTGATGGTATAGTCTAGACGTTTAAAAAATGTTCTAACATAAATTTTAAAACATTTACTTGAGTAATGTATTATTAAATTATTGACACCGAAGTGAAACTGGCAATAACTTCAAGCTCACAATTTTTATTTGAAAAGGCTATAACTTCGTTAATACAGAAGATTTTTCCAAAAAAAATCACAGAACAGTTGTATAGTAAGCCGCCTCTTAATCTGTGTCATCAAATTTGATTTATTTTGATTTAAATTTGATTTATTTTCCTTAAATTACGCATATTAGTGATTTAAAGGTTTTGGAAACACTTGAAAGCCCCGACTTGGTTTTCAAATGCTGCAACAAAAGAGAACGATCACGACAAAATTGATTATTTCTCAAAACTTTCTGAAATAATTTCTACGATCTACTAGGCTATGGTATAATCCTCATTTCCCAAAAAGAATTTTTCAAAAATTCAAAATAATAAATGTGAGAATATTTAAATTTTACTGCATTTTGTGGTCCCAACAATAAATTCCCCACAAGTCGATCACGAGCATTTTAACTTTGTGTGAAAGTCAATTCTTTTTGTAAATTCTTTGAAATGGCTTTATAGATAGTTGAATTGATTCATCTCCTATTAGGACATAATTAGGATGATAAAGTTTTAATTTTCTCGCATTTTCTCGCCCCAGCAACAAAATCCCAACACATCGAGCGTATGCATATTAGTGTAAAAGTCTATTAGTGTAAAATTTTTGCGATTTCTTTTAAATAACTTTATGGAACATATTTCATCTCCTAATAAAAATTTTAATCAAAAGTGATAAAATTTAAATGTGTATGCATTTGGTCGGTCTGTTGAAACGGTGCTTGCGAGAGAAGATGTGTCAAAAATAGTTTTAATTATAAATAATTTGTATATCCAGATAGTTCTATCGTCTAGTGATGTGAATAAGAAAATTTGAAAAAAGTTAATATTTAATGCAATTTGTCGTTCTGGCAATAAAAGGGGTGCCGTATAGTAGAGATGCAGTTTATTTTTCGGTCTGGGTAAATAGTTATTTGGAATATATGAGAATATGTTTGTTTGTTAATAGGCATATTCATTCTTTAGTGATATGTGAAAGAAAAATTGAAAAAAGTTAAGATTTACTACCCTTTTACTATTTTTGAGTAAAATACTTACTGCCCAGAATGCGGCCTTTTAAATAATCGCCGTGCATTTATTATTTCGAATTTTTGAAAAATTATTTTTAGAAAATGAGGGTAATACCATAGCCTATTAGATCGCGGAAATTATTTCGAAAAATTTTGAGAAGTAATCAATTTTTTTCGTTCCGCGTTTGGAAACCAAATCGGTTCAAGTGTTTACAAAATCTTTAAATCACTAATATGCGTAATTGAATGAAAATAAATAAAATTTTTGATCACATATGTTAAGAGGCGGCTTAGTATACAACGGTTCTGTGAAGAAAATTTTAAAAAAGCTTTGCTATTAACGAAATTATAGCTTTTTTCAAATGAAAATCTGGAAATGTAAGTTCTAAGTTTGGTTCAAAAAATCGGGAGTGAGACCATTTCAGTGGCTAATGTCAAAATAGAAAAGACTATCTCATGAATATCTAGGACACCAGATTCGAATTGCTAGAGATAATCAAACGAACGAATTCTAGAGACCAGTAGGACTAACCTGGGCCGCTTTGGGTAAGCTGAAACACGTGTTTAAGGCTGATTTATCCATCTGTTTGAAAAGAAAGGTGTACGGCCAATGTGTCCAGACTGTCCTAACATATGGAGCGGAAACAAACGCTTATATTAACAAAGAAGGTTATAAACAAAATCAGGGTAACACAGCGGAGCATGGAGCGGTCCATGAATAAACCTGCGTGACAAAATCCCAAATGTTACCATACGGCAGAGAACGGGAGTTGCAGATGCGGTAGAGAGGATCCCTCTGAAGTAGAACTGGGCAGGCCAGGTAGCAAGAATAACGGATGGAAGATGGACGAAACGTATCATTGAATAGAAGCCTAGACAAGAGGCATACCAAAGCAGAGGTCGTCTACCGACGAGATAGAGTACCGATATAAAGCGTATCACATCTAATTGGATACAAACAGCGCAACAACGCAGCGTCGAGCAGTGGACGCTTCAAGCTGATTAATGATGATGATGGTGCTGACTACCTTTGAATAGCAAAACATTTCTGCTAAGTTTGGTCCAAAAATTTCTACCAATTCTTGACATTTTTATGTACGAGTATATTCTGTTTCTTTTATTTTTCTAATATTTTATTAAACTGTTGATTATATGTTTTGTTTTATTTTAGGTTCCTGTTGATCAAGATTATTTATAAAATTATTACTATGTCAAAATATAAAAATGAACTGAATTAATTCTGATTAATAGTAGAATGCAAAATTAGCGCAATTGACTCATACATATTCATACATTCGACACACAACGCACAACAACGAACCTTCACATTAATATCAATTATTATTCAAGTTTATTTATTACAATTAAGCCACTAACAGACGTGGTTGCTCCGATTTATATTCCCAGGTCAGAGAATGCGATGTCGATTAAGATTTGCATTGGGCTAATAATTTGTAAGCTTTAATCTGTTAAGTTAAAAGCTGAACAGGCTTCCCTACTTAATTATATGTGCACTGTGAATATATATTCGCTAGTTTTATTTCTGAGCAATGTTTTAACTTCGAGATAAAAAAAATACAAAAAATGTTTTGTTTTCTTGGGCTGTTTTTTTTTTAAGACGAAAGGAAATACATTCAATCAGAAAATTTTAAATTTTGCAGGTTTGCTAATAAAAAGCTGTAATAATGGATTAGCTCTTGAACATGGCCGTATCTTACTCATAAATAATACTCATTTTCCAGTTTATCCAAACTTTAGATTCTTTTATTGAATATTAAAATTGCTAACAATAAACCACCTCTTCATCTCGTCGACCTTCAAATGGACCTTTCGATGCCCTAAGAGTCGATCACAAACTAATTGAGATTCAATAAAATTACATTATTAAATTATTATTACATTAAATTATATTACATTAAATTACAATAGAATTTATATAACACTAGTCTAAAACTAATTAGTTTAATAAGAACAATATTGCTAGCAAATAAGGGAGAACAAAAGGATCGTTTGAGTAATTTTAGATATAGAAAATTAGCACGTTTTCCAGCATGCAACAAGTGAGAGTAGTTGCATTGGCCACTGGCAGAAAATCAATATAAGATTTAGACCGCTGCCACGGTTTTCTTTGTCTCACCTACTTTACTAAATTAACAACGTAACAGTAATTTCATTACTAATTAACCTCCTCAGTCCCTGTATACGTTGTTATCTACATAACTTTAATGCCTCTCTAATCCAATTTTGATTCAATTTTTATGTAGCACTTAAGTCCTAATATACATTAAAATGTGTTAAAATGTCAAAAATTACAAAAAAAATACATACTCCTTTAATGTAATATATTAGACAATTTAACAAAAAAACTCGTATCTTATGAGATTAAAACATCGTGAAATAAATAAAAAATAATCGTGATCCAAATTAGTTGATGCCAAAGGATTTTGCTTTACATACATGAATGCGCACTTTAAAAATTGCTTTATGTGAAATCACACTGTTAAAACATGTTTTGTATATCAATTGCCTTTTAACAAATAAAGTTTTATTATCAATTATTCATTTCATTTATTTTATTATCAATTTATTATATCATTTATTTTATTATCAATTTTTTTAAGGAAAACCAAAATATTCTGTTTTCAAATGACAAATATTAATTTTCAAACCAATAAATTTGGATATAATATAATATATATATATATATATATATATATATATATATATATATATATATATATATTATATATAGATTACACATTCAAGCTAGTAAATACTTAACGTAAAAAAAATATTAATTGATTACGTGTCGCTGGTATTTCAAGCATTTGCATGTTGCAATTATTATATCCGGACATATTTTTATCATAATATAAATGCTTAGTAATAGGCGCTATTATTACAATATGCAACAATAATATATTCTAAAGTTTATTCGCATAATATATTCTAAAGTTTATTCGCATTCTAAAGTTTATTCGCATGAAAGAACTCAAGTTAAGAATATTGAATATACTTTTATAAGTTATTAACCCTTTAAACACTTTAGTCAAGTGGTCTATTGTATTTTACCCACATTTTTCTCTTTGTAGGCCCAGAAATCTAGATGTTATTTAATTTAACGTTAATTAATTTCACATTTGTCTTCTGGTACAAATGCGGTCGACTCTCGCTCCCGGGATCGAACCCGTGACCTCTAAATTTGTTAGTTAATGCTCTAACTCTGTAGACTACGAGGCCGACGGAAGCAGAGTTAGAATAGATAGAAGAAAATAAATTGAGGAATTGAAGAGAAAACCGAGAATTTTTTTAGGAAATCGCTTTAAAAAAATTATGTTAGGTCGACACTTAACACCTTATATCTTGTTTACAATATATATGAAAGAACTCGAGTAAAGAATACTAAATATACTGTTGTAAGTTTAATGGATATAAGAACTAGATAGATAGAAGGATAGAGTAGACAAACGAGATAGAATGGCTAGGGGTGTACGAATAGATAAATTGAGGAATTGAAATGCAAATCGAGTTAAGTTAAGTCAAATGAAATATTTTGATGTAAGGTCGACACCTAACACCTTACATCTTCGATCTTTTTTCCACTATTTTCCAGTGCTGTGTTCAAATCACAGCTCGGTTTCAGGTTACTGGAATTTACCTCACATTTCATTAAAAAAACGAAGTGAATTTTCTTGCACTTTACTCGATTTTCACTTAAACTCCTCAATTGAATATATTTCCATCAAGTCGAATGCATTACAATAGTTGGAATGTTTTAGTAAGGCGTTCTGTAGTTTATATAATCTTGCATGCATAGAAATCGGGCCACTGTAAACTTTTGACTTTAACATTTTTTTTAGAAACTATTTATGAGATGAAATAAAGAAATATGCCGCTTGAAAGACAATTTAATATGCTTTAATATGAGTTTAAATTTATCAAGAATATTTATCGTTTGTAGGCGTAGCAACCAGTAAAAAAAAAACGAGCGTATTTATGTGGTGGTTATAACGAGAATAACAAACTTGTGATAGATTGTAATTATTGCCTTTGCTATTGAAATTTAAAGATTATTCGTTTTTCATAATTTCATTAGATTCCAAGAGTGTTAGTTCATTGCATACTTTACCGCCCAAAGCAGCTCAAGTTTTTGTTCTAATCGAAAATGGATATAGCCAGCGAGCTGTTGCTCTACATCTGATAAGAACTATGCTTAATCGTATGAGAGATGTTAATAGGACAAGAGAGATTCATACCCATTATTAAAAATTACGTGTTAATTTAGAAAATTGTATTAAAAACTATATTACTTTTAGTAATAAAAAAAGTTAATTTGTTTTAATTATTAATTATTTTAATTGTTAATTTGTTAAACTTATTGTTGAACAATTGTTAAACAATTCCACATCTATTGCAAATTGATTGACAATTTCCAGAATTCAAAATTATTTAATATTTTCCGGGAATAGGTAAGTAGAAACATGCATACAATTAGGGATTGTAATCCTGGGTCATTTTCAATCCGGCCGGATCCATCTGGATTTGCATAGTTCCGGCCAGATTGATTAAATCAGGATAATTTTTTTTCCCTTTTCTTTCCAAAAATAGACTGTTTATGAGATAATCGAATGAGTGTGTTATATAGGTTATAGGCACAATGTCTAATGAATGGCACAATCAGTGTTCCCTCTATTTTTTATTAGTACTGGGTGCTCCAAAATCGAGTGTGTTTAAAAAAAAATTTTTAAATAAATACATTCGGTTCGGTTCAAATATGTACATTCGGTGAATTCAAAAGCATATTTTTACTTCTCAATAAATAAAACTTAACTCAATAAATTTTTCCATATGCTTATGGATTTTAGGGAAGGAATTGATTGATGACTTAATACGTATAACCAATATTACATTTTCGATTAATTATTTAACTTTCGCTGAATCAGATTTTGACCCTACTTTATTCCATTTTGCATGGTGTTTCCAATAGTATTTTTTTAATTCAGCCTTTTTTCAATATTGTTGGTTTATTAACAGCTTTTCTATGTTGTTTTGTTGAATAATATGACTATTTTAAATATTCTAATTTCCACTCATCCCAGAGTCGCATGTGCGTCGGCATAACCAAAGGGATGCACGACAGAACTCGCGTTGCGTGGCGCTGCATGTGTGTTTGTTAATCATAGTAATATGTTGATGGTTATAATATATATATATATATATATATATATATATATATATATATATATATATATATAATCCAAAATATATAAACCAAACGCTTTAGACTTAAGCATATCCTCGATTTTAGCTTCATAGCAACCAGCAGAATTCATCAAATAATTAATAGCGTTAATAGAACGAACAATTAAATAATTTTGCTTTAGCAATATTATTGCTACGACCTTGTGAGGCTTCTGAAAGGTAAGCGAATTTCTATAAGACGTCGATCATTAAAGCTAAATCTTAAGAAATTCCAAATTGATTTAATAATCCAGAAGTTTTGTCATTAAATTGATAATTAATAAATGAATGTGTACCGGCGCTAGTAATAATATACAAATGCCTATTGTATAAAATAAATATCCTGCGTGGTATTACCAAGAGAAGCAGTTGTTTCAACATGGGATTTGTTTGGTAGCCTTAATAAGACTTAATATTATAGAGCTACGAACAGGTTGAATATTAAGTTCTATTATGTTTTTTTTTTATGAAAAATGATGATGTATTATTCTTAGTTTATGTGAAAGTATAAACACAAAATATAAATTCTTAAATAAAAACAATAGCAAAGCTTGGTCTATGTTTATATTATAGATTGGGATAGTGGAAACTGTGAAAAATTAATTTTCAAAAAACTCGCAAATTTATAAAAAAAGTTAACAATTGATTCGCCAATTTATACAAAATTTAACAATGGACTCGCGCGAGCCGGGAGCCCGCTCCAGCACACCACTGCTTAAGTACCTACTATAAATAATTATTTTAAGTATACATACAAAATATATAAACATATATATAAATAATTATTTTAAGTATACTTGAATAAGTCTTTCTTATATATATCTTAAACCGGATCCAGTAAACCTTTAGTGATGACTGAATATGGGATCCGGTTTTCCGGATTGCAATCCCTACATACAATATCAACATTCATAAACCCCATAAAACTAAAAATAGAAAATGTAATACAATATTCTGAATTTTACTTGTATATTAAATTTATTTAGTTAACATCAATATAGTAATAGAAACGAGCTGTTCCTGGTTTTTTTTGCCGGTCCTTTGTGAATATATTTGTGCATTTTAGAAATATTTCATAAAGGAAAATTAATTTAAATATTTAAATGGAGAAACTCGCATTAATAAAAGATTTCTTGTTTTGGTTTAGGCGCAATGCGTCTGTGGGGTGAAGCAAAACATTTTTTTGACACTAGACCAGTTTCCTTCGAATGAAGTTTCTCTTTTTTCATTAAATTTTTCATTAAATGATATACAGCGGTCACAACTGCTTTTTAAAGTGTATGTACTTAAATTTGTAATAAAAAATAAAATCGATTGCAAGAATAAGAGAAGAGAACAGACAAGAAAGCCAGTTAATAAAAACGTGACAAGATTAAAAAGATTTATCAATTTTACTTTCTTTATTTATTTAATTAGTTACAGATTTCGTCACACTGTCATATCATCAGACTATTCATACTATTAGTTTGTAGATGTTACTAATGTAACATGTAAGTAATTAAATAAATAAAGAGAAACTTAACACACAGTTTTGCCGTATTCATGATTTCATAATTATGAAGTTCCACGAAGTAAAGTCTGAAACCATTCAAGAACTAAGAAAGATGTAAAATATTGGAGTACTTTCCCATTTTAATGAAATTGTTATCAGATATTTTCATTACCATCTAACAAATTAAAGTTAAGATTAAGTATTTGTATTTGCAATTCTTGAATCTATAATGAACCGTCTATTTTGAAACTAGTATAAGTCCACTAATTTGTTGAAACATTTAAGGGTTTGGGTTTGAATCAATTTAAAAATATTGGAAAAGGTTAATCATTTCCGGTGATGAACACCCGAAATATGTTCTATGCATTTTACTGTGCAATAATAATTAATAAAATTGTTAAAGAAAATTATTGTTTTAACTACAAATGCACTTATACCACTTTCAATAATAACAAATTATAAAAGAATCAAAATAATAAAAATACAAGGCCTTCCAATAGCGACTTCAAAATTTTGACAGTTGGTAGCGGCCATAAAGTTGAAGCTACACCTGTCGAATTGGCTGTCATTTATTCAGTCTATTTTGCCAATTCTTCATGGTCGTTCTGTCCGCGCGCTGTGCCCCTTTTACGGTCGCCATAATTGTTCTACCGAGAGGACTATTAGCAGTGTGGTGGATAAATTTGATTCCACTGGTTCAGTAAACAATAAACCGACACCAGCACGGTACCGAGTTCAATCCGAGCGATGTCCAACCGCATTTATTCGAATAAAATAAATGTGACTACCAACGTAACAACTATACAGAGAGACAAACTTGCACAGACGACACAAACATTTCAAACCTAACAATGATAGGGGATTATGTAATCTTTGCGACCATTTCATAGACAATGTAAAAGGCAACTTTCAACAACCTTGTACTGGTACCATATCTATAATAAGGGGCCGTAATGCGACCATATCAAAGATGAGGGGCGGTGACTAGGGGGGAAAGTAATCTACCAAACCTTTCATTGGAAATGATAAATGGGGCAAAGATTACTTTGAACCAACATTGCAAAGGGAGAAAGCAACTATGTCGTAACCAAAATTTTTCGTCGTAACTTGGGCCTGCACCCGTACAAAATTCAACTGACCCAGGAGCTGAAGGTAAACGACCATAGACAACAATGTGTGTTCGCTGAATGGGCCCTGAAGCAGTTGCCCTGAAACTAATTATCATCAAAAAATCAGCGATGAAGAGGCCCATTTCTGGATGAATGGATGCATCATTAAACAAATTTGTTGAATTTGGGACGATACCAATCCACATGAGATTCAAGAGCGTAAAATGCATCCCGAAAAAGTCACTGATTGGTGTGGATTTTGGGCTGGCGGTGACATCTATATTTCTTTGAGATCGACGTTGGCCAGGCAATCACCGTCAACGGCGAGCACTATAGGTCGATGATTACCAATTTATTTTGGCCTGAATTGGATAATATGGACATCAACAACATGTGGACACCAACGAAAACACAGTTCTTACCACATTGGACATTCTGCACGAGCATGATCATCTCACGTGGAGGTGATGTGAACTGGTTACCGAACTCGTGCGATTTGACCCCGATAGATTTTTTCTTGTTAGGTTTTCTTAAGTCGCATGTCTATGCGAATAAGCCACAAACCACAGCGGCCCCCAAAGCCAACATAACTCATGCCATCGGTCAAATTCAGCCTGATTTATGCGCCAGAGTCATGGAAAATTGAACATTTCGGATGCGCGCCACCCACCGAAGCCGCGAAGGACATTTGTAGGTTGTTATATTCCATACATAATGGCAACGATAGGCCTTTCAAACAAATAAAAAATTAAATTTAAAGATAGGACGCGCTGAATGAAATACCCTATATTTAGATAAGGAGATAGCTATTCTTTAAATTAGTTAGTACACATTGCCGTGTAATACGATTGCCATCATCTGAAGATGATAATTCGTGAGACAAAATAGATGAATCTGGAAAGTATAGTTTTGACTCTTCTGATTACAGTTCTATAAGTAGTATTAGAATTAATAATCTAAATAATTATACTTTAATGAGTATATACAGTACCAAAATTGCTAATGTACGTAGGGGGCACAGTCGAATATTTTTATGGACTCTGTCACTGATGAAATTTTTGAACGTATCACACGATAATCAAATATGTATGTATGATTTACAACAAAGAATGGTTTCTAAACGTTTATATATAAATGGATACGAATAAACAAAAATGTAATAAAGCGCCTGCTTGGACTGATTTTATGGATGGGATTGATGAAACTCCCATCTCTTCATCTGTATTGGTCCATGGTAATTCGCAATGAGCATAGATCGAATTGAAATTCTGTTGAGAATCTTGCAAATATTACTAATAATACAATAGATGCAACTGATCATTTTAGAAAAGTCCAATTGATTATTGACGAACTCAATAAAATATTTGTATTTCACCCGAAGAATTACACTTCGAGGAGTCACTAATCCCGTTCCGCGGACGAATCATATTCGACATATTCAATAACTATCTCGAATGGACTTATTCCACTTTAAAAAAAAAGATTTATGCAGAAACTTTTTACAGCTAAAATTCTTTTGTTTAATTTATAGAGAAATCGTGCTCCATTGAATGAGTGATATAAATATAAAAAGAGGATACCTATCTCACTAAAACTACCACTAAATCACTTTTTTCACTTCAAGTGGGTATCAGTTCACAATCAAAAACACGACTCTATGTCCTGAATAATACTTACTTACAATGAATACTTTACATCGATTTACTAATAACTCATAGAACAATGTAGACCTAGACAACTCTATATAATCTTACAGACAAAAATTGTTTTAACATTTGTTTATAATTTGTATATATTTTAATAATAAAATGATTTAGATTAACTTACCAATTATAGATCGAATAAAAAACACATATAAATAAAGTGTGCAAATATATTTGTCTGAAAACGATTTGTTTGTACTTGAATACGCGCCACGGACTAAACAGATTTGAGAGTAGTCGTATACTATATCGGAGTTGTTCAAAATCTTCCCCGAAGAATTCTGTCGTTTCTGTATCGAGAGAAAGGGAGACGAATACACACAGGATTCGAGTTGGAGACGAGGACGAGGAGTTATTAACGTGCAGCAAGTTGTTTGGTTACGTTGCTATCAGGCTCTTTGCAACGTGAGACCCCCATACAGTTGCTGGTTAATTGACGTTTTTATTTTTATTAAAAATTAATTCTATTTCTAGTCCTCTTATTCATCAATTATAAATAGCAGGTATAATAAGAAGTGGTTATTGTTTTGTTACCTAATGATGCTAAATGTAAGAAGTATTCGATAATATCTATAGATTATGCATGTTGAAACTCGATCTCTTTATATTTTGCTATATTTTGCTATATTTTTAGTATATTTGCCTCACATCATCACATCACATACATATTTTTATTTTTTATTAATACAATTGTTACTCATCAATACGATGACGTGAGATTATTTTATAACAAAATTGTGAAAACTGAGTGAAATAGTTCAATGATTGTTGTACTTGTCACAATTGATTTTATAGATATGTAATTATGTAACGTTTCACGTTATTCTCTATGTAGTCTAACCGTATATGATTGTGTTTTGTTAAAGTAAAATTTGCCAATTAATATATTGAAAGAGCCAATTTTCTGTAACGTGACAAAAATAACGTGCTGTACTATTTCAGGAAATATCAACAAATTGTATTGTGCATAGAATTAAACACGTTTTCAAACTCTCCTTGGAGCAACAAAAGAGAATTGATTAGTTCGTTTTCATTAAACAGAATTGTGGAACAAAAACGTTAATAACAACACGTTTCTACATAAGTTGTAGTTTTAACAGATCTAGAAGAGTTTCAATGATTTTAAATTTGCTTGATGATTTTAAAAATGCTCTTTTTTTAATTGTGGTTTGGGGGAACGTCTCACTAAACCTCATTTCCCGCTTGGCTTTTTGTATGCGCCACCCCGGTATCGCATATCTCGCATTCCTTCAGCCCGGACGATTAGTGCCGCCCTGGTTGAAAATGCATCCTCGGCGAACACCGGTCTCCCGCTTGTCAGGCGGGTATGTTGTCCAATACACTATCGAGAAGGACGAAACTTATGCTAGTTTACAGAAACTCTACAGAGTTGGAAAATTTTCAAATTTTCTGGAATTTTTAAAATGTAAATTTCAATTTACAATCTTCAGTTAGAGCAGGTGATTCTTCTTATTTATTTGTTTATTCAAATTTGAATGTTACACAATCACATATAATTACATTTAAATTACAATAAAATTGATATTATGTTTTAAAACATCGTTCTATCTTTTGCGGTATGGACTAGTTCGCCTAGTTTTCTCATACCAGTCCAGTTTCGGATGTTTCTCAACCAAGACATTTGTTTCCTCCCTATTCCTCTTCTGCCTCCAATTCGTCCAAATCCTTGTGCGAAAAACTACCTCTTAAAGGAAAAACCTCTTAAGACTAATACAGTACGGAGTGATTTTTTCCTACAAGGGTGTGAGCACAAAAATGGCGAATATCATATTTTGAGGGCTCAGAATTATTGCAACAATTTCGTGTCGGTTAGAATTTGTGTACTCGATTATTAAAGATTTCCACAGATTGCTCATACAGTTTACCTCTTAAGGCTGATACAGTTCGGAGTGAATTTTTTAATATACTGTAACCTGACCAAAACAATGTTCAGAATTTATTTCACGATATTGCAATCTAAATCAGCGTTTCTCAAAGTAGGCGATATGCCCCCCAGTGGGCGATGACGTCGTTTTAGTGGTCGCTAGGTACCCAGGGGGCGATATATTTCACACGAATTTTTCTTTCTACAGGGATCCCCGCATGTCTATTTTTATTTGAAATATTTCAAAAACTATCACAATTGAACCTGTCATTTCGAAAAGGGCACGAGTCACACTTTTTTACGCCATTTTATCCATTGAAGCGTTTTACATATTCCATGCGAAAAGAGCACATGTGTATACACCACAAGTCAACTTAAAAAGCAATTAAAAGGGCACGAGTCCTGAACTTATGCCCCTTTCAAGTGAAACGAAACGCATCTGTCAGATATGACATAATATCACTTTATCGTGGGCTTGCCGAAAATGGTTTTAAACCTAGAAAAAGAGTCTCTGGTGGCAATAGTGAAAACTATAAACATAATAAAATAAAAAAAGCCAAAATTGCTGGAAAATGATGATTAACTAAAATTTTTGGTCATTTCGAAAAAGGCAAAGTCCAAAAATTTTAATTCAAAATATCTTGATGAAAATTGTTCTTTTTTAATAAATAAAAATTCCAAAAAGAGTGTATGTTTTTTATTTAACAATCTCTATATTCAGTTTCTTCAGCATCAATGACTTTTTTAACAAAAAACATATTTTTGTTGATTCTGAAAAGTTTTAATTCATGGACTCATGCCCTTTTCGTAATGACGATGAATAATTCATTTATTATTAATCTAAATAGGTTCTCAGACCTAAACTTACAATTCATTTTGCATTATATATTTTCTAATTGATTCGAAGTGATGATGTTACAAGAAATTGCGACGTGTCCTTACTAGCGCGTGTATTCTTGATATATAAATTTTACTTTCAACTTTAGATTTTTAGTGAATATTTAAGAATTTTCGTTGTTTTATAATAAAAATTTAATGATTTGGGGGGCGTTATTAACTTTAGCATATCACAGGTGGGTGATGAGACAAATAAGTTTGAGAAACAGTGATCTAAATGATAAATACAGTTTTACATTTAATTCCTTAATATGTACATTATTTTTCCATATTAGCAGCTGTTGTTCTTCATATTAGTTTCCAATGAATATGAAAAAGATTTGGAATTGAAAATATGAAAAAGATTTTCTTTTAAATAATATTTTGGTACACGTTATAACACGTGATAAAAATAACGTGCTTTAGTTGGACTATTGATTTCTCTCAAATAAAAATACATTCAAATATATAGAAAATAACATAATATTTAAGATAGTCTTACTGTAAATCTTTAAAATTATATTTTTAGTTTTGCATTTAACAACCATTATACAATGAAATTCTAAAATTTATTTTTAAACTTACGTAAAACTCAGGGAAGAAGTAAGGTTACTATTATGTAAATTAAAATATATTTCTGCTGACATTCGCAGACAATATTATACTTTGCTCTTCTTAATTGAATAATTATAGATTGTTCTATTTTAATATTTGACGAATTATTTTGTTATGGAGTAAATAAGTATTTGTGGATGCAATGTGTAACGTTTTTCTTTTAGAAAATCTGTATACAGTGGTAACTCGACCGCAACCTATCTCGTAACTCGAATTATTCGTATATCGAATCAATTTTCTCCATTCAAATGAATTGAAATAATCCATCATTTTCTTCTTACATGTATAAAAACGTAGTTATAAACAGTGTTCCCTCTAATTTTTATTAGTGCTGGGCGGGTCCAAAGTTTAGGGTGAGCAAAAAAAAAAAAAATTAAAAACAAATTGCGCAATTTTTTATACTTATTTATTTAAACCATAATATTAAATAGTCTGAACTCCAGAGGAGCGGCTACAAACAGCGTCTGTCCTCCATGTTAGGAGCGGCGAACTTACATCACAGTTTTAACCTCGAAATGGCCCAAAAAGCCATTTTCCCCATGAATTTCAAACAATTATGCATGATGTTAATTTCTTAGAATGGTACTTCAGGAGGTAAGCAGTCCTCCATCACTAACAGCGGCGCAATCAGGCCTTAGGATTCTGGAGAGCCTGAAACACCATGTCGTTCAAGAAATTCAAAATCCTCTAAACCAAAGAATACATTTATTTGGAACATCAAATATTAACTCGCTCTGGAAGCTCGGCAAACTGAAGCAGCTCACTAGAGTTTTTAAGAAATTTTTAAGAAATTCTATGCCCATTTGAAAAGAATGATTGATGAAAGGCGAACAAAGAAAATATTCATGTTTTTTTGATAAAACCCCAGAACCCAAATCACATGGTTCAAAGAAGTCAATGCAGTCCACTTAGTGGTGTTGGGTATTGGAGAAGAAGACATAACAAACATAGACCTGATGAGAGATCAAATTCTCCATTTTGAAGGATTTGAGGGGAAGAAGAGAAAAACTGGAAGAACAGTGTGGACAGAAGACCGAAGGGAGCAGCAAAGAGAGAGGTTGAGATATATTAGCAAAAGAGAAAAGAGGATAATTGTCCAATTTCCGATAGGAGAAATGTACATTGAACAGTAATTGTTTAACGCGGTCCCTAGACGGCCAAGATCGAAAAAAAAAATATCAAATAGCAAAATAAAAGTGTGGATATTTCCAATGAAACTTTAATTTATTGCTCTTTTGTACTAACCCACTCTTTATAAACTTCTTCGGTGTTAATTGTTTGCCCATTTGATAAATTAATGTAATTTTATTCTCATTAGATCACCGAGGTGTGCATAGGTTTATTTCTCTTAAGAGTCGCATGTACATCGGCATGTCCAAAGGGATGTTCGACAGAACTCACCCGGCGCGGCGTAGTATGGCGCTGCAGGTCTGTTTGTTGATCATAGTAATATATTAATTAATCTAATATTCCCAATTTCGAAGACGCAATCAACTTCTCGTATTTTAAGTGCGCGAAAAATAAATTTTTCTACTGATATATTTGAAAATGCCATTTTTTCCACGGTTTAAAAGAAAGTGACATTTTTTCATTCTAGAGATGAAAATATTTTCACATCTAGAGACGAAAATGAGCATTTTAAATTTATGATTTTCTCGATTAAAACACTAAACTAACCAAATTTGCATGGACTTTCTTATTAATTACATCAATTTCAATTAAATATTTTATGTACAAACGTAAAACGAGCCTGAAACTATTTAAAAAACCGAAATAAAATTAGGACATTTGACTTGAAAAGTATCACCTTCTATGATAATGCAATATGTTACCATGGAAACGACCAAACCAACAATTAAATTTGTATTGACAGTTCTGACAGTTCGTTTCGAATTGAATTTATTAAAGTCGAATTATGATTCTACAACCGAAATCAGTAGAAAAAAATAGGCGTTTTTTTGGTGAGGTGGGAGTTTGCTCACGGAGCCAGCGAGTTAGCAATCACACGGAACACTATTGCTGTAAAATATACTATTATCTGCGCAAATTTTAAAATTACGAAAACTACTGCGCATTCGCGCACCCGCGCATCTTACAGGGAACATTGGTTATAAATAGGCAATATTGCATAAAATAATAAAATTACTGCAATAAACTAGGTTTATTAAGTTACAAGTTTAATTTTGCTAGTTTACTTTACTAGTTTTACGTTACTAGTTTAATTGTAGCGAGGTACACTTATATACACAGCTATGACGACTTGAACCGGTACATATAAATCGGCACCGGATAAGTCGGCACAGGACGACTCGGCACTTCCAACTCGGCACCAGACAACTCGGCACCGGGAAAACTCGGCACCGAATAAGTCGGCACCGAGCAAATAGGCACCAGTCATCAGAGTATGAATATATAAATTTTCTATTATAACAAAGGTTTTGGTAATATCAAAAACAAAGGAAGTGCCGTGGAAGTGAGTCGTCCGGGTCCGGACTTGAACATGTCAACAGAGGTGGAGGAGCAAGGCTGAACGGAATAACTGATTCTCATTCGCTGATTTATGTCCTTTCTTCAATTTCATCTGCAGGGATTCTCAATTGAAATGAAATTGGCTCAACCCCCGCCCCAAATTGCTAACTAAACTAATATAACTAACAAAAGTGTTAATTAGAAGCGGAAATCGTTCATAACTTAATCCCTTTTATTATTATATCTTAACATAATATTATTATCTTAAGATATTGAAACATTAATACACTTTAATTTACTATTATAAATGGTTGGATCATGTGGACAATAACAGAACAGTTGTTGTGTCTTAACAGGCTCGTAGCTCGAATTTTAGCTTGAAACTCGAAGCAAAATATCAACTATGGTACCATTGTACTCTATATGTACAATAATAGATACAGAGTGTATGATAAATAAAACTTCATGGATTTCGCGTGATTTACGAGATATACTTTATTTGATATTATGTAATAATGATATTTATTATACGAGCGGATAAAACTAATTAATAAGTATTTAAAAATAACTCATTAAACGTTGATTTTATCCGCGACTGAAATACCAACTGCTATTCAAGTTTACTTTAGATCTTACTTACTTACTTACTTACTCCTCGGCGCTACAGCCCATGAAGGGCCTTGGCCTCTCTGACGATCGTAGCCCAATCCTGGCGATCTTTAGCTCGTTTCCTCCATCTTCTTTAGATCTAACAAGTTGAATTCAAAGAAAAGTGCGATATTCCATGATTCTTGTTATATAGGGTGTATTTTTTTGCTTAGATAGAACTTACGAAAGGATTAGCTGTCAAACGAACGGTCATACTGCGCTCACTTTTTAACATTTATAATGAATATACTCTGGCAAATCATCATGAATAGATTCACGGTTGAACAACGCTACCACATTATCCAAATTTACTTTGAAAATCAGCCATCAATTCACGCAACTTATAGAAGACTTCGTGATTTTTGTTGCGAACATAATCACCCATCTGAGCAAGCCATCCGTCTAACTGTGGTTATATTTCATACCACATACTCTCTAAATGATGCAATAACACTAACACGTCGAAGGAATGTGCGTTCTGAATATAATATCGCCGCTGTAAACGAAATTGCGGAAGAAGCTCGGTCGTCGGGAGGGGAATTGGATCTTTGTCCGTTCACTTCGTGGAAAATTTTGGGAAAAAAACTTGACCTACACCATATAACATCCAGCTGGTGCATGAATTGAAGCCACAAGACCATCATATTCGTCGTTTTTTCGCCGATTGGGCTCTAGAGCAGTTGGAAACTGATTGATGTTTTATCGCAAAATTGTGTTCAACGATGAGGCTAATTTTTTGCTCAATGGGTTTGTTAATAACCAAAATTGGCTATAGAGTGGCCCGCATATGGAGATATTGCCCCGTATATGGATTGAGACCAATCCACAACAGACCCAAAGTCTCCATTACATCCAGAAAAATGCACGATTTGGTGCGGTTTACACGCTGGTGGCATCATCGGACCTTATTTCTTCAAAAAACTAAACTGGAACTAGCGTTACGGCCAATGGAGAGCGTTACCGCACCATGATCAATGATTTTTTGTTTGAAAATATGGATGACATTGATCCAGGCGAGATGTGGTTTCAACAGGATGGCCCTACGTGCCATACGGCGACCGCCACCATCGACTTATTGAAATCAAAATTTGGCGATAAGTTGATTTCGAGAAATATGCTGTAGACTTTTTGCAGTAGACAACAGTAGACCTTTTTAGAGTTCCGTTGTTATCAACAACGAATTCTTATAGTTTCGATATGTCCGTCCGTCCGTCCGCAGTTTAGCTTAGAGACTATTAGAAATATAAAGCTGTAATTTGGCATGGATATACAGACTAGTCACGCCCACAAAGTGGTAAAATAAAATCTTGAAAAAAAATTTTTTTTGGGTAAAGGAGGTTACCCCAAAGAAGTGGTCTACCCCATGGTGTAGGGTATCGTTGGAGAGGTCTTTCAAAGATATTATAGGTTTGTGGAAATAATATTTCGATTAAGAGTCCCGTTTATGAAATATTAAGCTTTAAAGTGCTAATTTTTGTTAAAGTCAAGTGTCCCCGCCCCACTGCCAGCTAAATGGCTGTTTCTGGATATGTGAAAAAATTCACAATGGTAGTATATATAACTGATTTAAAAGGAAAAGTATCACGGATTAGTAGGCTTCATTAGTTTACGATTAATGGTCAACCAACTTATAGAATGTAACAAATCGAGCGGCTGCCGCGTCATTTAAACAATATATTATTAATTATGTTGAACGTCAAACTCGACAACATCAATGTCAGCTAATGTTATTGGTTAGGAAATTTTGTAGACATTTGAGTCTTGTCATAAGAGTAAGAATGGCATCTACGGAACCCTACATTGCGCGTGGCCCGACACGCACCTAGCCGTTCCTTACGGTTAGTTAAGCACATGCGCGTCAGCCTTGCTGGAAAGGCGGGGAATATGAAAGTTTCAGGCACATTTGGTTATTTTCACTAGTTATATGTCAAAAAAGTTCCCGAAAACATGGCGAAAATTGACGCTTGCGCATAAAACATTTCAACTATGAAAAGGTCTATTGACCTCCAAGGTCATGCGATTTGACATCTCTAGATTATTTCCTGTGGGACTACGTGAATTCACTGGTTCATGCTGATAAACCAGCAATAATTGACGCCTTGGAGGCCAACATTGTTCGTGTTATTCGTGACATATGGCGACCAATGCTCGAAAAAGTGGCCCAAAATTGGACGTACAACATGCGATCCACAATGCAACTGCCGCGGTGGCCATATGTCCGAAATCATTTTCAAACGTTGATACCCTGTATTACTTTTTCTATTAAATTTGAATTAAAAAATTAAATTTAATTTTTTGTCATTTTTAGGGTTCCGTGCCGTAAACGGAAATCACTTTGTTAAATGTCCGTCTGTCTGTCTGTCTGTCTATCTGTCGGTCTATGTGTCCGTATGTCTGTCTGTCAAGACCATTTTTCTCAGGAACGCGTAGAGGTAACAAGTTGAAATTTGTATCAAATATTGTATCAAATACTCGGATCTGCGGTCTCTTTCAGCTATGAAAAAATCAAACTTGTAAGTCAACGCGATCAAAAGATATTTTGATCGCGTTGACTAACGCGTTTATGTCGCATATTTTGCGATTTCACAAGGGAATCAAAACCTATAGGGTACTTCCCGTTGACCTATAATCATGAAATTTGGCAAGAAGCGGTGTCTTACAGCACATGTAAAGGGAAAAATCTGAAAACCATAAATATGTAGTTTAATTACAAGAAAATTGCGAATTTACTATTAGAAACTTATGAAAATACACTAATGTGTTATTGTATTATTATATGCGTGGTATTGTCAGGCTCCAGAAGCATATGGGTTGCATACAGTTAGGTCCTCCTCGGTTAGGTCCGAAGGTTAAAAAGTATGTGTCGGCACCAAGCTGTTTATTCTGAATTTTCTTTGTTTATATTCGTTATGCATTTCATCACGTACGCTCTATATACATAATATATACAGGGTATATATTATGTCTAAATTTTGCTTGTTTATAACCGACATGCGACATACTCAAGTCCCGTAACATCCTGTATATATTATATTTCGTCTAATTTTTCTTTATAATCTACATATACTTAAATCACGTACGCCCTATATTTTTTGGTAGTCAATTGCCCAAAAGCAGTCAATTGAACAACTGAATGTTAAGAGTATCGAAATAGATCTAGAAATATTTAATATATTAGTTTATATTGGATCTAGAAATAGTTAGATCTTAATATAAGTTAGTGAATAAGTGTAATACTAAAATAAAGTTTTCTTTTTATAAGTTTAAAAATATTCGCGTTATTTAAAAAGATACCCTGTATGTGGGGGGTACGCGCTGCACCAGACTTTGGCTGCGCCTGATGTAACAAGCTTACTTGTTTTTCGATGACAAACAGAAAAATAATTTAAAAAAAATCGTTACTTATTACTATTGCGTATATGTTTATATGTATGCGTTTATATGCATATGTATCCATATGGTTTTATATGTAGGCGTACCTGCACCATTGCCGGATGCTAGAAATGAACGAGAATGATCCACCTTCAATTGAACCTGTTAAGAAAAAAGTAAAGAAAACTCGTAAGTACTACAAAGAATATCTTAAATTTGGATTGTCCTAGACTGGAGATGAAAAAGGGCATATTCCACTTTGCGTCATTTGTTCTGAAAATCTATCAAATGAAAGCATGAAACCATCCAACTTGAAGCGACATTTTGAGACAAATCACAATCAGTTCAAAGATAAACCAATCGATTTTTTTTAAACAAACTTAAGGATTTTAATCAATCTCGAAAAGTAATGCGGAATTGGACAGGAGGTGACTATTGAAAAATCCTAGAAGCTGCGTATCGCGTGTCGCTTTTAATTGTGAAATGCGGTACTGAGGACGTTTGGAGAGACTTTAATCAAGCCAGCAGCCAAAAATGCCAGGCAGATGTAATGAAAGGCTATAGGGCAAAACAGACATTTGACCGCGTTCCCCTCTCAAATAATACAGTTCATCGACGAATTATTGATATGTCTAATAATGTGAAACAGATTTTATTGTCTGATATTTCTCTAAGTCGTTATTATGCATTACAAGTCGATGAGTCCACTGATACTGCAAATTTTGCAAATCTTATGGCGTTTGTTAGATACGAAAAAGATCAAGAAACTCATGACGACTTTTAATTTTTCCAGCCATTATTAGGTCACACAACAGGAGAAAATATCCTCAATCTTATGAATAAATTTATGCAAGAGAACAAAATTGATTGGATTAGATGTGTTGGAATAAGCACAGATGGAGCAAAAAATATGGTCGAAATTAATAAAAGAAATGTTGCCCCGAATATCATATCCACACATTGTTGCATACACCGAGAGGCTTTAGCAACACGTAATATGCCCGCTGATCTGCAGAGTTCTGGACGAAAGCGTGAAAATCATTAACTACATTAAAGTCCGTCCTTTGAATTCACGACTTTTTTTGCAAATATGTGAAGAAATATTGGTTATCTCGAGGGAAATTTCTAAACCGAATATTTGAACTAAGACATGAACTTTCATTTTTTTTTTAGAGATGAATTTGTGCTGAGAAAATGTTTACATGACTGGAAATGGCTCTGTAAATTAGCATACTTAGCAGATATATTCTCTGTTTTAAAATTTCTCAACTTATCGTTGCAAGATAAAGAAACTTCATTGTTTCACGTTGAAGATAAAGGGAACGCTACCATGGCAAAATTCAATGCGTGGTTGGTAATGGAGAAGTGGACTCGTTCCCCTCTCTTCATGAGTTTATAACAAGTTCGGCTGATAAAATTAATGTTGTTACTCTGAAATGTATAACAGAGCATTTAGATATTTTACAAGTGGGTCTGAAAATATATTTTCCTGATTTAAACAAAAATATTGAATGGAAGGTTTATCGCATGCAGAAGAAAACCAATTGTTGGAATCATAAACATAAGGAGTGCACTTTAACTTCATTCTGGTTGCAAATCCAACATGTTTATCCAGATTTTACAGAGAAAGTTCTGAAATACAACTTGCCTTTTGAAACTTCGTATCTATGTGAAGTTGGTTTCTCAGCTTTTGTACATATTAAGTCAAAAGGGTTTTGGTATGGAACCGCATATCAGATTAAAATTAACAAGCAGAAAACCAATTTATGATGATCTGTCGTCTCAACATAAACAATTTCATCCTTCTCATTGATTAATGAATGCTATTTATAATATAACTTTTATTTTACCTATATTTTGTTATGAATGAACTTTATTTTTCGTTTATTGTTTATTATTATTTTGTTTATGTACTATAAAAAGGAAACAATAAATATACTTTGATTGTTGACGAGAACAAAGCTTTTGAATCACTGTAAACTCAATTTTCTATTTAAACACGTTGTCAAACATTTAAAAAAAACTCATTTTCGGTGGGTCGAGGGGTACTCAATATTATAAAATTTAAGAAGGGGTAGGGGAATTGTGCTTAAGATGACATTCTTAGGTAAGATGACACAGTGCTTACATCTGTTAAACTATACGTGTCAGAAATACGTAGATGGAGTTTACATGTCGGCTCATATACAGTGCCACCACCACAGTGTCACTTTAGTGACCGCCCGCTTGCATTATTTGGATGTGGTGTCCAATGTTTTGATTTCATCACCCAAAAATATTTTTGTAATGAAAGTGTATCTGCCCATAAATTTGTACTTTTTTTTGTTGTATTGACTACTTTGTTATGAACTGAGATTAATATGGGCTAGGAATATCGAGGAATAATTTAAGTAACCTCAAAGCTTTAAGTTACAAAAAGCGGCAAATATGATTTACCTCGTAGGATAAGATGAAATAGCAACCGTCGGCTTAAGTTGACCTGGTATGTCAACATACCCTGAAGTTCCCGACGTGTAAGAATACTCTTAAAATCCTGACTCGCCAGAGCATTATATTTCGAAAGCAAGTGAAGTGTGCTATCCTTCGGATTGACTTCGATCATATATGCCTTTATTGCCAACGGCGTTCTTAAGCATAGGCGCCCTAGGCGCGCGCCTAGGGCCTCCGATCTTAGGGGGCCACAAATTTCCAACTAAGCAAGGTTAAACCATCTTTTGGCGGTTGACGACAATAAGCGACAAAATTTTACAAAGCGTGGTGAATAAATTGGCACTTTGCGGTGGTTAATAGTGAAAAAAATATTAAGAAAAAAAAAATATCATTGCATTGTTGTTACTTTTTGTATTGTTATTGAAATTTAATCGCATGACTGTTTTTACTAAAGGACACCACATAATCTTACAAAGGATTCAAACCCAAAGAATGTAGTTCATGTCCCTGCAACCACGTCGTCCAGGTTTAGTTTTTTCTAATGGACAAGAAACATCCAATGTCACTATAAAAGTTTCTAATGATAGTACCATTGATGAACAGAAATTAAATTAAATATGTGTTATATCGTTTATTACCATTAATTAATTAAATTTGTGTATTCGCGACTTCCACACGTCCATACGAGGTTATGTGATACCTCAAAACTATCTCGTCGAAAATTTGACACTGACAGCTCTGAATTTCAGTGCCTTACTTGAAAAAATTAACTGATAACAGCACTCGGCGAGCCATAACCGCACGCATGTGAGTGCTATTATGAGTCCATTACAGATGCAAAATAGAAAAAATGTCTTAACAATTCGCGATTGAAATGTTTACGTTTCATTGATCAATTTATTAAAAGTCATGCTTGACATTAATCAAATTATTTCTTTTTTTTAAATCTAAGTAAATTATTAATTTATATTGTAGGTAAAACTTTGTACGATACACTTACCGTAAAATACTCTTACGTACCTAATTGTTATTTTTTAATATGGTTTTACTATAATCTCGCATATTGAGAATTGAGAAAGGAAGTCCCACTCCCTAGACTAGGGTCACATAGTCACCTTGCGCCTATAGCCACAAGTAATGTAAACGCGCAATAGAATGGTGAATAGATGGTGCAAGCAAGAAATAAGCTATTCAAATATGAATTGTGCACCGATAATTAGCTATGTCAACTATGACAGACGTGTGTCAATTTACCCACTTGGTTATGATTGATGTTTTTGTTATTTAATTTCAATTCTGTAATTTTTTTTAGCGTCAAGATAATTTTGTGTGCTTCGTAAATATACGTTTTTAATGTGTACCCTTAGATTTATTTTTTATCGCCTTTGAATAATCAAATATTTTCTTCCAAACAAAAAGTATGTCATCTTAAGCACAATTCCCCTACACAGATGTCGAATGTTTGGGAAACACTGCACTACGAAAACAACAAGCTACAAAAACTTCACATCCTAAAATATGTGATGACAATATGATTATAGTTTATTTTTTTTAAGAATGCAGTAACTAGAAACCTGATTTACACTACATTGAACATTTGTTAATGTTCAATCTAGTTACAAAATTTGGCGCTAAATTCAAATATAGTTACTATAAATTGGTAATTTATTAATGGTTTCATTGAATATCTTATTATTATTAATTAAATACTCCAAATGGCAACAATAGTAATAAAATACAAACAAATAAATGGAGTAAAACGCAAAAAATCTAAATGATACAAACAGATCAGATGATAATTGTGAATTGACACGGCAGCCATTGACAACTAACAGCTGCAAATGTATGCGAAAAGAAAGAGAAAAAAGAGGTTGAAATGGAGAAGTAAATATTGTCGGTGTGAACTTCTCCTCGATTTAAGCCAATCAGAGAACAAGGTCAAACAAGCCCTATCTTCCCTGTACTGCATTCTTTAAAAAAATGGACTATAGGATGTACTATATTTCTATTCTGATATTTCCTAGGTGTTATTATGCTGCTGTTGTTTTTTCGTCGGATATTTTATCGTCAATTATTTTTGACTTATTTTGGGATGTGATATTTTCGTAGCGTATTATTGTTGTAGAGTAGGAGTTCCCAAAGTGCAGCCCGCGGGCCAAATTCGGCCCGCAAAACTTGTGAATTCGGCCCGCGATATCGATAGGATATATTATTTTTTATTAAAAAATAAATAAGTAAATTGTAAAATAAATAATAAATATTACAAATAAGATACAATAAAATATTTTAATATTTAAAAAAAATTCTTACTGAGCTTTAACCATAAGCGTTTGTATTAATAAAATATTGTTTAGTTTATATTTTAAAAAAAATCAGTATGACTAGTCTAGTTATTACACATTTGTACAGAAAGGATTCATGCGTGAATTATCGGAAAATACGAAAACATGCTCAACAAATGTTTTCATTATTTGGAAGTACATATATTTGCAAAAAAAATCAATTATGAGCATAAATAAGTCGAAATTAAGATCAAAATTGAGTGATAATCAATTACAAGCAGTATTAAGAATACATTCGACGGACATACATAGGGGTCCATTAATTACGTGATGTTTTTTAGCAACTTTTTAATAAATATATAATTAAATATTTAAATTTATATTAAATTTAGTATATCAATAATAATAAATAAGAAATAGTTTATAAAATAAAATATATTTAAAACTAAAAAAATCGTGGTTATTTATTTTTATTTTATTCCGTCTTTTTTTTTTGGCCCGCCAACAAATTCGGTTATATTAAATTGGCCCGCCTAAGAAAAACTATGGAAACCCCTGTCGTAGAACATTGTTATGTCCATATATTTTCAACGCATTGTTTTGTCGCGCGTTGTTTATGTCATAGAATTGAAGAATTGAATAAAAGGTATGCCCTCGCGAATAAAATTGAGAATTAACTCACGTATGTAAACCATTTAACAATACGCTCATAAACCATAAAATAATAATAAGGCTTATAAAACTTGCAAGAAAATGAAATCTCAAAAAACATTTATTGACAATGTCAAAAATATCTGTCAAAGTATAATTTTAGGTTAAAAATAACCTAAAACCTGTAAGCCGTAGAATCACAATAATTATTTGAAACGTAAGTGTGTTTAATAAATGTTCAATTTCGCAAATGAAACGATCTAAATCGAATTATTTCAGGATAATTATCTTCCAATCAAGTTTGGGTTAAAGCCACTCTAAACTTTTTTTAAACAATGAAGAGAACTCCGAAGCCAAGTATCGTACTAAATAAATTGCATAAAGGTTTTGTATTTGTCTGCATTGGATTAACAATTTATGGTTTAACTGGACTGGGAATGAGATGGTTCCGATATTTCACAGTGTTGAGACCCGAGGGCAAACAAAGGGAACTAATGGAGAAGCAACAATTATTAGCTGAAGGAAGCTCTGATATTTTAATAGATTCTGCACAGAATCTTAAAATGTAGTGATAATTATTGTATAAATAATACATTTAGTATGAAAATTGTTTGCATAAGATTAGATTTATGTAAATGTTGAATTTAGAATTAAACCTTTCTGTAACAACAAATTTATATACATAAATCATAGGTTTATGATTGCAATAATTTAATTTTAATAAGATTATTTGACATTAAATTGTTACACGACAAGTCAGATACAGGATATAAGACATGAACTAAACAGACCTGTTCTGTCAGGAGTGCTTTTAGTCTTCTGAATAATTTCGAGTAGTCTACCTTGAATTTGGGCAGAAGCACATTATAGGCTTTCATGTCTTTGAGAGTCTGTATTTTGGCAGGATAGTATTCCTTTCCGCTAGTATAATGATTATGAACCTTTGCGTGTGGTGTATAATGCTATAGTTTTAGAGTTTATAATTCTATAGTTTAAACTGCTTGAAAAGCTCTTTGTAGCTATCCTACCCCCGCACCGCAATTGCTCACATTGCCATTTTTTGTTCTAGGAAGATTCTGTTTGCTTCAGGAGCTCACCCCGAAGCATAATTCCATACGTAGCTATATTTGGGAATTGAGCATCGCTTCTTCATTTTCAATCCATTTAATTCAAGATGTATTTTATATATGGCAGATGAAAGCTTGTTAGACATGCTGTTCATACGGTTCATCCAGGATGTCAAAGAGCTATATAAAATAATTTCAGACAGTCTTTATACTAATATCAATGATTTAATTATTTTGCTGAATGAATTTGAATGTATATTAACAAGAAGGGCCACAATAATTAGATCAGACAGTCTTTTTGGGTATGATGTCGCAATTTCCAACCGAAGCTTCAAAAGGCATCGTGGGATCACATGGACCCCATCAATATTTTAAATTGCTGTAGCTTTTAAAATGAAGTAGATGGGGTAGAATTTAAAGATTCGCTGACGAATGGAACTATTTGGCAAACATTGGGAACTCCTGGAATGTATTGTTTCGAAAATTGTCATTATGGTACTGGTTGGCGAGTTAGATCGATTATAGAACTAAGTGATTAAAAATTATAGAAATATTCTATAAATCATAGAAACTTGTGAGACATAGCTATATTTGATAAATGCTTCTTCATTTCATGTGCCCGCTCTCTGTTATACATATAAGTTATTATGTCTTTGGACTGTAGCTTCCAGCAACATCTCGAAGTGTATGTGGGGTCTGTCTGATCCCCAGGGTGTCTTTCACGTACTTTTGGATGTTTAAAATACTTTGGTGAGTTGTTTTAATCATCTAATTTCTCAGTTGGTAATTTACAATATATTTGAAGCTATTAGAGGCGTACAATCAACATTCATACTTTCTGAATCCATTCATGCTTCATTCATTCAAACTTTCTGATTCCATTCATGGGACGGGTAGAAACATCACTGTTGATAACTGGTTTCTTCTGTAAACTTATTCGATAAAATGCTAATTGAATATGATTACTATGATCGGAACATTACGGAAAAGCAAGAGAGAATTACTCCCTCTTTTCTAGATGGAAAAGTGGAGCGAAGGAACAGAAGTGAAGGAACATCAAAATATAGAATCGTTCTTTTGTTGTCCACAATGCACTACTCAGATGCAGTAAATGATGAAACTAAAAAACCTGAATTCATTATGGGCTATAACAGTACCAATGGCTTTTGACAAACTTTGTCGCGTCTATAAAACTACAAGAGCAATGTGGTATACTATGGATCACAGCGGCATAATGCGGCTGTTTTACTTAACTTAGCCAATGATGAGCTCAAAATGAATAGAAGATTTTTTTAATGAACTAGCCTTCCAGTTGATAGAGCCATTGTTGAGAATTCGGTTAGAAATTTCTACTCTAATTCTAAGTAGAAGACTAAAATAGTACATAAAGGACATTTTGGAGGTGTCTGATGCTGTAGAGCAGTGGGTGCTCTACAAGGGTACAATGTTTTGGGTCGTCGACTTCATAATAATCTTTTTTTTTAATAAATTTAAAAAACTTCTTCTATCTAAGGACCGAGGTAAATTTTACACAAAATGTTGGTTCGCAAATGAAAATAGTTCCGTGGTATTTTTAAATTAAAAGCTTCCTAGGAACATAATATATGTTTTCCGACTAATTTTGGGCTGCTAAATCGATAGGTAAAAACCAGAAGTCGCCGTGACAAGCCGTTCCAAAGTTATGACATCGTGAAATCTGCAGAAAATGCGAGAAAATGTATTTCCTTAAAATCATTATTTATCAAGTTAATTAAAAAATTCAAATTTTGCGAAATTTGGTCACACAAGCAGAGAACTAGAAAACTAATTCATATTTTTAAGCAAATCTAAGGGGAATATAATCGGAAAGACCTAAAAATGACCTCCCGAAAACGATGCCACAATCCACAAACAATTTTAATTATCAGTAACCGTTCTCGAGATACGGATTTGTGAAATCGGAATTCGCAAAAATTTGAATTCCAGAAAACGCCCCTTTTTCTGATAAATCCTGATGGATGGAGGCGATTTTTACGGAAAATTTGAGAGCCCCTTTTGTCAGTTTATCCGAAGGAAATGGAAGTGCTGAACACGATTTTCCAGCTTATTTCCCTCAAATTTTAAAAATACCCAAGATATAGCCTATATTTTTCTTTTCAAATTTTTAGTCATTTCCTCTCACTTATTGTACGTTTTTCCTACAGAATAAATTAGCTGAACTCCATATGTATCTTTTGACACTAAATTTATGGAAATCGCTTGAAAATTGTCCGAGAAGTGAATTAAAATGTAAGTCCTCCAGCGGATCGATGGCTGGTTCGATGGTATTTTTTAATTAAAAACTTTCCTGTGAATATGATATATGCTTGCCGACTAATTTTGGGATGCCGAATCGATTGGTAAAAACTAGAAGTCCATAATAAGCCGTTCACGTTCAGCGTAGCCAGGATTTTATTTACTCTCTGAAAAAAAAAAGACTGATACGCAAGGGTTCTTAAAATCCACTCTACCATGTACTCTTGAAGATAGTCGTCTCTACTCGTCCCTCCTGATTTCAATATAATATTTATGTTATATTTTGCATATTTCGGGGAGGGGGTCGAACCCCCCTCCCCCTGGCTACGCCCATGAAGCCGTTTAAAAGTTAATAATATTGTGAAATCTGCGGAAATGCATTTTCTTAAAATCATTATTTATTAAGTGAATGGAAACTTTCGGTGTGTCGGAAAGTGTTTACCCTGCTGGTTGTAAATATATAAATTGTATTTTTCTAGCCGCTTTCTCAAAATTTGGTCGCCCAAACACAGCACTGGGAAACATAATTAATGTTTTTAGGGAAACCTAACAAAATAGTCAAATATCAATATATACAACATTAAAAAACGACTGATTTCTATCTAGGGGTAGATAAACGTTTTACACAAAATGCTGGGTGGCAAATGAAACTAGTTTGCGCACCATTGTTGTAGAGCAACCAAGAGTTTTGGCGAGAAAAGTTTGCCTTTCCTAGAAGGAAAACAAAAAGTTTGTGCAATCATGCGAAGTGCGGCGACCATCGAGTTAATCGTTGCACATCGCATGATTGCACATGCTTTACATGGATTTTGCTTTTTGTTTCTTTGTCTTAAACATTTTATCAAAAACGCACTCTGGCAACCTTTTCCCCACATATTCCCCACAACATATCATCATTTCTTCTGTCCATTTCAAACAAACATTCAAGTCATCGTCAGCTTCATCGTTATCCGTGGAACAAATTCTTTTCAAAAAAGGATTTCTTCATCAGAAAACAAATGAAAATTTTCCTCGCTTGTGCCTTGAAACCAAGCTATGTCATCGTTTGTCAGAGTAAAATCCACTTCACATTTGTTGGAAAGCTTTTGTAAAAATTCCGAAAACGATTATAGATTAGGGTTAGATTGGTGAGAATTAAGTTTTCAGAGTTTAAGGGTGCCCCTTTGGACTTTATTTCAGCTGTGCGCGGGGTTTATATCCGACGCGGGACAACGGTAAGAAGACACATATGTTTTCCCAGAGCTCCGGGTTACTGAACGTGCCGTTCGGATTCATCAACCGCTACTGAACGTTGGATTAACCAACCGCCGGATTATCAAGAATATACTGTACATTGAGCAGGTAGCTAGTAGTTTTCTGTGTTGGTTGTGCAACCTGTCAGTTGTTAATCGTCTTTATTTATGTTATATGTCACGAATGTTGTGCGTGGTAGAAACGATTAAAAAAAAGCATTGTAGTTAATTAAAATAATCCTTTAGGACCCACAGGAAGTTCGGGAAATAATCCAATCCATGAATGAAATCTGGCAAACTGGAAAAAAATCCTCCAGATTGGAAGATGGCGATCATCCATTCAGTATACAAGAAAGTTAGCAAAACGTATCCAAACAATTACCAGGGGATCTCATTACTCTCGGTAACTTACAAGATTCTGTCCAAAGCCCTTTTGAACTGTAGCTACCTTCAACTGGATCAGCAGATGGGTGAATACCGATCATGTACAGAACAAATTATCAATTTGAAAAACTCAATGTCTTTCAATCTCTTGACTTTGCAAAGGCTTATGACAGCATTGACCGTGAATCCCTTGTTGCAATACTCTCAGAATTTGAATTGATCGCAAGACAACATCAATCATCAAAGATACCCTCTTGAATGCAAGTTCAAAGGTTAAATTTATGGGAGGACTGGACGCAGAATTTTCAATTGATACAGGAGTGCGTCAAGGAGATGCATTATCTCCATTGTTGTTTAATTGTGCCCTTGAAAAAGTCGTCCGAGAATGGAGATGAGCTGGTGCACAATCCCATAGACTAGCACCAAAACTCAAAGGGATAATACTCGACTGCTTAGCATTTGCGGCTGACATGACGTTAATTGCTCCAAACATTTCTGATGCCCAGAAACAACTTGAATTACTCCAAGAACAAGCAGCAAAAGTCGGCCTATGGATTTCTTTTGACAAAACAAAATTTATGACGGATATTAAAACTGCTCCGGAGTGCATTCAGAGCAGCATTGGTAATTGTAAGACTACAGAAAATGGAAACTGCTTTCCATTTGCCAAAAGAAAAGTATTTAACAAAAAAATGTCTCGTTATGCCTATAACGTACTTTCGATAGCGCGTAATTCGGCGAGTACGGAATTGCCTTACAACTCGAATTATGTACTATACTTTATCTACGACCACACTAATTTGTTTCTGTGTAATAAGAAAATATGTTTGATGTAACACATTCGACCTTATTTAACTTGATAGAAATGAAAAGAAATACATTCATAATAGCTACATACCTTATTATTTAGTACTTATTTGTAGTTTTCGTTAGATTTAAACGTGAAAAAACGAAATGAATGACAGCTTCTGTGTGAATGATGTGACGGTTAATGATTGTTTCAAAATCACGGAGTACCTACTATATTTAAAAATAGTATCAACATACAGCTCTCAACCAATCAACAAATCGTAAACCAAATAAGCAATGGTGATTTTGAATTTGTACATAACATTAAACGCGGGTTGTTACATATGCGTGGTGGTATGGATGTATTTACATAGTCCACGAACTGCACAAATATTTTAATTTAAAAATTATAAAACGCAAGGAACACAAAATCATGCGAAAAATGTTGGGACCAAGAATCAAAGATGGAATTCACCTTCCAAAACCTAAGTCTGACGTTTATTTGAAAATTACTAAAATCACAGACACAATCCGTATTATGAGAAGGATCCAATTCATGGGACATTTGGACACAGTGGACCCAACTAGGTTAACACATAAGAGCTATACGTTTTATTTACGCAGAAAAAGGCAAAAAAGTCCTATTGGTACAAACATGCGGAAAAGTCTTGGCTGAATTAGGTTTTCCGAATGTCAAGGATGGAGAGGAAATTAAGGGTCCATTCCACATCAAATCAACACTGGGTCTAAACCTCATGATCTCAGATTTTCCTGAAATTTGGCTAATGTGTTCTATTGCTAGACTTTGCTAGAAAAATTTGAATTTTTACTGAGATGTATCAACTCGTTTTTGAATTAGAGAGCTGCAAAGTTCTCATAAATGGACCCAAAAATAGGGAACAACAACTTTTTGAATTCCCGTAGAATCTTTTGTAATTGAGCTAGAGACCTAGAAATAGTGGCATTTTACAGCATTTTTCATGCCATTTTCTATGATTTACAACATTATATAAGTTAAGTTAAGAAAAAAATTCTTAAAATCCATTTTAAAATTGTAATTCATTTTTTTCTGAAAGTACATATTTTAAAATTTCCAAATTAATTCCATGACTAGCTAGTATAGTTGTAAAGCACAGGTCAAAATATAAATTTGGGCAATGGACAGCTTCATTGTTAAACAAAATAAAGACTGAACTTCTGTTTCCATTAATTCAACTCTGTATTCATAATCCAACAATGCTATATTGACATATAAATGAAAATAAACAAAAGTTACTATTGTTACTATTAATAAAAGTTACACTATAAAATAATAGGACAAATGTTCATTTTAATTTTGAAAGGGCTTCATTTGTCTGACAGATATCACATTCAAGTAGAACATAGGTTCTTCCAGTGGGAGTTAGAGGATTCACTTTCATAAGGACATCCATTACTGAGACCCACAAAATATCAGCATTTTGTGGATATGAGAAGGATGTACTTTCAGGATTTACTTCATCAAGTTCTTCATTCTTCTGTAAAACATATCCAAAGCACCAGTCGTTATCATACAGAACAGTGATGTAATCTGATATGTCTGCTAATTTAAGCTTATCAGGAGATTTTGACACCTCCTTTTCCCAAGCTTTTGAATTTGTAGAAAAGTTTTTCACCAATATTTTGGAAGTAGTTTTGGGAATGAACGCATGGTATTGGTGCGTTCCTTTGATAGACAGTGCTTGATCAAAACGACTTTCAAGAAACTTTCTGATTCAATATAGTCTTTCTGTGTTGAATATTCAGTCTACTTTGCTTATGTTTTCTACTGCTCAAAAAGTTGTAGTGGGGTTTGGATTTGATTTTCATAGGGTCCTTGCAAACTGGCATGAGCTGCTAGTCTCTTTACAGAACGTCACAAGGCCCTTTGCCATGTGCTGTGGCAAAAAAGTGCCAGTTCTGCATCCACTTTAAAATCCTCCTCATGAAAGCAGATGTTTAAAATTTTTGTTTTGTTTTTGTATTCGGCAGCAGACCCGTCTGAAAAATAAAAAATCATTTTTGGGATTTTTTGAAATTTGTTTATCAGAAAGGTTATCAGTTTCTTTTGAAAAGTATACACAGCAATTGTTTTGTGCTCTAGGGAATCAGGAACAATTACATAACTAACATGTTCAACTTTGTTTTCCTCTTTAAAATATATAATAAAGGGGTGGATTGTGACCTGTTGGCTCATCCAGTGGTAGCTCTGTGCTTCATCTTGTAATACTATGCTATAATTTTCAAAAGTCACAGACTTTCTCTTGTGTTGGTAAGAAAATATCCCTGCTGCTTGGCAATAGAGTCATGCTGAACCAAAGAAGACAACTTGCTGCAGAATAAATCAATAAATTCATCCGAATCTTCCTCTAAAAGCTGTAGATTACAACGATCAACTGAAACCCACTGGCGAAATTGCACTTTTTCAATTGAATTTTCAGCAATGGATTTCTCCAAAATATTACGTATCTCAGTTTCACCTGGGTAATAAGCACATTTTCTCATGTTACAATCAATAGACGATGGATTACAAAGCACTTTCGCGAGGCATTGCTTGTAATTCTGTATTTTTCCATTTGTTATGGTCTTCAATTTTGCATTTTCTATCATCAGTTTTACGTTTTGGTGAGTTGTGCACACACAAACAGAGTGTGTTCCACTTTGGCCAGCTAACACACAATGTTTAGGTCTTAATTCTGCAAATTTAGAGAAACCTATTTTCATGTTAGTAAACTTGTCCTTAAACTGTTTGTATGTTTCTTTAAGATTACACAATATAAGTCTTCGAAATCTTCGATTTAGTTCCATCTGTTTCAGTAACTGTTACACAATCTTTAATACCCGGCATTGCTCTACTAACTTCATCGTGTTCATAAAACAAACGTACAATTTCAACTGTCTCTATGGGCAAGTTTTTCCCTGGTTTTCAATTTGGACCTTCTAAAAAGCCTTTTTCTTTTAGAATTCTTTTTGATTGCCTAACCATGTAATTCGGTGCATTAAATTTGTGTATTATCTTTCTAATGCTCCAATTTTTAGGTAAACATGTTAAAAGCATTAGCTTTTTCATCCTACTCGTTCAACTGGATAACTTAATTTTCAGATTTGTTACAACTTCTGAATTATCAATATCATTTTCTGATGACGAACTTTTAGCAGCAGCCACAAATATTTTACTTTTGATAGTTGAGGAAATATTTCTTACTTTAGATGTGCCATATTTCTTGGATTTAATTTTTCTCTTAGCAATGGGAGACTCACCCAACTGCTCAAGAGATATATTAAGTGAATGTACAACCTCTAAATTTGTTATAAAATCTGCGTCATTGTCCGATAATGTTTCTGAGTGAGAATGATCATTTTCAATATTTTTGTCGCTTAGGACCTGTGCATTTTTTTACTCAGTAATTTCCTTCCTACATCTATCACAAATTTTTGAGCCACTGACTATTTGGGGATACAATTCAGGCATCCATGCTGTGGCATATTTCTCAACTTTCTTCTATCTCTGACAAAGTGATTTGTTTTCTGTAACGGATTACAACACTGAATTCGCAATGTATTAGTTTCCATATTGAAACCTAACCTCACTTAATGGTGAAACAATACACACAAACAATATAAATAATAACAATGAAGCCATTGCCAAAATTGATATTTTGTCTTGTGGTTTGCAACAATACTAAGTATTCATGGAATTAATTTGAAAATTTAAAAATATGTACTTTCTGAAAAAAAAATATTAAAATTTTAAATTAGGTTTTGTAGTTTTGTTTTTCATATATTAACCTATATAGTGTTGTATATCATAGAAAACAGCGTTAGAAATGCTGTAAAATGGCACCAATCAGGTCTCTAGCTCGATTAAAAAGGCTACTACAGCGTTTCAAAAAATTTGTGTTTTTTTGCCCATTGATGAGTACTTTACAGCACTATAATTCAAAAACGAGTTGTCACACAGTAAAATTTCATATTTTTACAAGTCATTACCAATACTACACCTGTGCAAAATTTCAAGAAAATCTGAGATGGTAACGATTACAACACTGAATGAAAATTGTATTTTTTTGTGTTGAATTGACATGGAATGAATGACCCTTAAGATAATTGCTCATACACTGGGTTTTGAGGGAGAAGAGGGAAGACCAGCCAGACACGTCTGGTCGCAGCAACGAAGAGTCGCTCAAACGTTGCACATGAAGAGTTATTGGGCAAACATCAAGGCCAATAAATGTTGATTCCGCGTTGTCCTAGGAAACCAATTCGCGCAGTAAAATAAAATAATCCTTTACTTATACATTACAAGTGTTCACAAAGTGACACGGTACATTACATTACAATACATTATAAGTGTTTACTTACATTACAAGTGTTCACATTCAGCTATTCGCCCATAGTCTTGTCCAACATATTGATATTGAGTTTGTTCTTCCGTATAGATTTCAACAAATTGTTCGTAAGCTGAACGCTGACAATACAGTCAATGGCCATTTTCATTGCGAAAATAGGCCATTACCATAAATGTATTGTGCTCTGTTGTAAGATCCATTTTTATTCAATAAAATTTGAAACAGTCAGTTTTAATTTTTTTGACTTTTGTTTTGAATTTTGAAAGTTGAGTGTGCCATGCCAACAAAGTTGCCAACTAAAGAATTCAAATATGTCACCAACGTAACAGAATAATTCTCACCATACATTCACTGCTATTACAGTAATATCTATTTCATCTATGCCATTTGCGTTAAATCCGCACAATGTATTTTCAAAATTGACAAATAAACTATATATAACCTTAATCTCTCATATGTTTTTCAAGTTTCTATAGAATTCCTCTAACATGGAAAGAAAAAAACGAATAAAACATTTACAAATATCCAGCCCCAAATATAGAACTTTACTAAACACCCCAACAATCTTGCCACATGACTGTTACTATAAAAGTTTAGATTCTTGGAACAATGCCGAGGTAAGAGAAAAAAACAAATATAGCATAATTTTCTTAAATTAAAGCTATTCTAATACTCAATCTTTAATAGTGTTCCAGTAAATTTCCATCTGCTCTTGCAATAAATGTTCCAAATATAACATTTGATTTGCCTTATCCAATTTATCCGCCAGTAGTGTTTGATTCAATGCAAGATCCTTGTCTGGACCATTACAATGCGAAAACTAAGTTGAAGTTTATGGTTGATAATAAACGGTCACAGTATAAGAAAGATAAAAAATTGCTAAACAAAAAATTTATTGAAGATGAAGATTGTGTGAATTTGCCTGTATATTTGGTTGAAATTGCGAAACTCCTTAAGGATGTCGATTTGTATTGTAATGCAAATTATGATCAGTATTATGTTGGAGGGATTTTGTGTAAAGCTGAAATTAATGGAAATATGCATTTAATTAGACCTACAAGTGCTAACGATATATGTAAGTTTATTTAATATATTCTAATTTGAGTAATTTTCATCATATTTGTTTTAGGTATATCTAATGTTGAGGATACAAATCAAGTGTATTTCATGAAATCTAAAAAGAGTCGAATATACAACTTGAAAGTCTACAATTATCTACAAAATAATTATCTTTGTATTAGAGAGAAGAAAAGACTGACATATGTCCAGATAGATATTGAAGATGAATGTTTAAATATCAGTACTCTTTGGAAAGGCAAATCGGAAACACCTTTCATAGACTTTAAACCAAAGAAAACAGAAGTTTCAACACTAAATATAGATTACAAATTCAGAATGTATGATGTACCAACAAAACAAGAAATTCTTAATCACACTTTTCCCCTTGATGAATCCAAAGAATACAATTTAGGACAGTTTGACTACATAACTAAAAATAAGATTTTATTCATGGGGAGATCAAATGTTCATTTATTTGATAAACGCAGTTGTGAGTCAAAAGTTAAATCTATCATAGACACTAATCATTTAGCCTGCAATGACTTATACACTTTTACATTAAGCAAAGATGATTCTAACTATGCTTACATTATTTCAAAACATGACGTGGCAAAGTTTGATTTAAGAGAAATGGCGGTTGTGAGACGCTGGACACACTTCTTGGAACACTATCCAATCTCATGCAAATCAGAAAGTGTTGGAACGGACGAATATCTCTGTGTGAATAATTTCAGAGAAGTGATTATGTTACAAGTTAATCAAAATGAGAATTATCTGCCATTTAAAATACCTCATATTATGGATACTTTCGAGGAATACAATCTAAGAAATGGAATTGTTCTGAACGAGAAATTGAAAAAAAGGTTTCAGTTTAGTATAGCAGGTACTGAAATTTACCACAAACCAAATTCAAATGGTAAGAATTTGATTAATATGTATGTTGTAGCTGAAATCATAAATCAGTCATTACACATAATGTTTTCTACACCAACAATTAGGCTCTAAAGATGGTTACTTACAAAGTTTTTATTACCACTTTAACTTTTCTTTATATCCAGTTACAACTGCACGAATTGTTTCATCATGAATTATTATAGTGTGAAGAATGTTTTGGAAATTGCTATTTTTTGTATACTTCTTCTTTTTAGAGTGCCCTATCAGTTGCAGATGTTGGTGATTAGCATGGCAATCAACTGCTTGACAAAACAGTTGAATTGTTGTAAAGCCAAACCACTGGCGTAAGTTCTTAAGCCAGGAGTTACGTCGTCTGCCTGGTCCTCTTCTCCCATCTACTCTTCCTTGCATGACTAATTGTATTATGCGATATTTGTCATTTCACATTATATGCCCAAGTATTGCAGTTTTCTTTCTTCGACGATATTGAGCAGTTCTTTATTTGTACCAATTTGTTGGAGTACTTCATTTGTGATATGATGGATCCATGAAATGCGCAAGATGCGTCTATATATCCAAATCTCGAAAGGCTCCAGCCTATTTTGCGTCGCCTCTATGAATGTCCAGGCATCCACGCCATATAGGAGGCATGACAGGCATGATATAGTACCTTACCATTCGGATTTTGGATAAGGCGTTTTAAGACGTTCTACTTTTCTTCTGTTTGTGTTACTGATGTGGTGTTATTTATACCATCGCTTAGAGATTAGCACACCTGTTCATTAATCTTTGTGTTCTTCAACCTTCTCATGTCTAGTATCGGTTTGTGTTACTGATTTCTTCTGTTTGTGTTACTCATGTAGTGTGTTATTTATACCATTGCTTAGAGATTGGCACATCTGTTCATTAATCTTTGTGTCCTTCAACCTACTCATGTCTAGTATCGGAGCGCAGTCTTTTCGTGCTACTTTTTTAGCTTAACTTGCTTTGACTAAGCTGCAGAATCTTTCACCAATTGCTAGGTTGTGATTTGGTTGTGATTTTTAAGGGGAAGTGACAAGTCGCTAGAGAAGAACATTTTCTTTAGTTTATAGAAGGAATATCTGGCCTATTCTATTCTTGCACGAATTTCTTTGTAGTAATCCCAGTCATTTATGAGAGTACCCAGGTAGACATATTTCTCTACTCTCTCAACCCGTTCATTGCCAAGTATTAGTGTATCTTGGTGTGGGCCCTCGTTTTTAGATATTACCATGTATTTTGTCTTTGAGGGTGTTTAATCTGAGTTCATATCATTCGCTTGTGGTTTTGACCTTGTTCATTATACTCTGTAGGCTCTCTAACATGTTTGCTACTATGATAGTATCATCAGCGTGTCGTATGTTATTGATGTTTTCGCCATTCATCTTAATACCTTCGCTTGCGATTAATGCTTCTTGGAAAATTTTCTCAGAGTATATGTTGAACAAGATTGGAAATAGTACACAACCTTGCGTCACGCCTCTCCGGACGCGTACTTCTTGCAAGATGATGTTGTCCACTTTTATGGCAGCTGTCTGGTGCCAATACATGTTTGCGATAATTCATAAGTCTCTCTTATCTATGCCTGGTTCCTGTAATACCTGGATCAATGTATCATGTTATATGGTGTCAAACGCTTTGGCGAAGTCAATGAAACAAACGTGTACATCTCGTCCCATGTCTCTGCACCTCTCTATCATGACTTGAACTGTGACGATGGCTTCTCTCGTTCCGAGCGCATTCCGAAATCCAAACTGCGTCTCTCCCAAATACTCCTCACACCTACGATTGATCCTGGCATGTATGATCTTTAAAAATATCTTGACAATGTGGTTCATTAGGCTAATCAGTCTTTGTTCGTCGCATCTCTTCGCAGATGGATTCTTGGAGATTTAAACATGAAGGTCATCCAGTCTGCTGGCATTTGTCACATATTGTAGCTTCGATTAGATAAGTCAGTGATGATGTTCTGGAATTCTTTAGTATTCTTCATTAATGTTATAGCTTTTTAAACTACGTCTTTTGTAATGGTCGATCCGTCGTTAGTAGCAGCAGTAGTATTATAGTAGTCTGATCTGGTCATTGAAAAGTTCTTGTACATACTTTTCCCATATCTCCACTTTGTTTGTGAAATCGGTTAAAGTCTTCCACTATCGTCAGTTAACCTTGATTGCGTTATTTTCTTGTTGGTTCTCGTCATTTCCTTTACTTTGCATGCATATTAAAGTTATCATGTATGGAATCCAGTTGTTCAATTTCATCACATGGCTGTTAGCCATATTTCGATTGCTAGTCTTATTTGCAGTCTTATCTTTTTATGGATCTGGTGGTGTTTAGCGTGTTGTCTGAGTTACATTAGCTGAAGAATTTCTTTCATCATCTATTCTGTCTTTGTTGTCTTTTAGTGCATCAAATACTTTTGCCTCGTATTTTGGATAAGGCGTTTTAAGAAGTTACTTTTCTTCTGTTTGTGTTACTGATGTAGTGTTATTTACACCATCGCTTAGAGATTGTTCACCTGTTCATTAATCTTTGTGTCCTTCAACCTCCTCATGTCTAGTATCGGAGCGCGGTCTTCTCGTGCTACTTTCTTTAGCTTAACTTCTAGTTTAACAATTAATGGGTTATGATCGGAGTTTACTTCTACTCCAGGGTACACCAATTGCTATGTAATCTATTTGGTTGCGTATGATCTTTTGTGGTGTATGAGCAGGTGATGTCCATGTGTATAGAATTCTTAATTTTTTATTCCGGCAACTTGAAGAAGCTTCGTCAAAATCAGGTCTTCATCTTCACAAAATTGAGGCGATCTTCTCTCTTATTACGTTTGCCCAGGCCAAAACTACCAACGATATTACCTTCCTTACCTGCCCCAGCCTTAGCATTAAAATCACCCATCTTTATGTTCATTTGGTCTTTCTTTGTGTAGTTAATAACAGTTTGAAGTTGCTCAGAAAATTCTTCAATTATCGCATCGTCTTTATCTGATGCAGGCGCTTATACTTGTATGATATTTATGTCTACAGGGTTTGCTGAAATCTCATGCATCATGACCCCTTCGGAGTGTGGTAGGAAGTTTTACACATAGGAAGTAATTTCGTTTTCTACAATTATGCCTACTTAATTTTTGTGATGGTCGTTATTAACATAAGTAGTATATACAGTATTTCAGTATCCTAGTCTTCATTGTGGCAATAATTTATAAATAAATAATAATTTATAAATAAATAAATTACGAAATACTAAATTATGTTCAAAATACATGTTTTATAGTTTTATAGTCTTTAAGATTTTAAATTTTGAAGTCTCCAAATCTTCAAGTCTTCAATCCTTCAAGTTTTTAAATCTTTAAGTTTTCAAGTCTTCAATTTTCCAAGTCTTCAGTCTTCCAAGTTCTCAATATTTCAAATAACAAATAGACAAACTTTGTTTTGGATATATTTGTTGTAGCCAAAATTTGCGACTTTTTGACTGCAATCAAATTTTATACAAAATAGACAAATTGTATTATAAAGCTGTCTAAGAGACGAGGAAAACACTTTGTCTAAACTAGTCCTGTTAAATAGTTACAGGCACACATATTAGAGAGAAAACTTTCTTCCTATTATTGCGGGTTTACGATGGACTTAATGTAACGCGACGCGACGTAATGTGAAGTGACCTTTACGTTAAGGTATGTTTGTGAAATTACGATCGCCATAACTTTCCGCAAAACAGCATAAAGAGTTGTATTTGACAGTTGACAGCGTTGGTACTTGAAAATGAATTATGTTGTGAGGCATTATCAATGTTTCAATGTTATTTATTATCAACTGTAAACTTTTCACTAAACACAAACTAAACACAATGAATGTAACAAAACAATGGCAAATGCCACTCTTTCGAGTGTATTCGAGTGCATGGGCGCAAAAATCGAGAGAGTTAATTGGCTGAAAGAATCACGTGAACAGCCCGACTTAAGGCAACGCGACGAGAAAGTTTGGACATTGCTAGCTTTCATATAACGTGAAGTTCGGATACTTCACATTACGTCGATCGTAATCAGCCGCATATTAAACAATGTATTTTAGGTTTAAGTCACGTCTCGTCGCGTCACGTTAAGTTCATCGTAAAACCGACATTAGTAATCGCATTTAATTTCAAATCACAAACAGGCAAAGGAAAACCAAATTTTCGTTGGCTGTTTTGTCTAATAGGAGAGCTACCGACAAACTTTCTCACAATTAGCAACATTCATCTACTCTTATCCCAAATTGAAGATTTATTTCATTGTCTTGGTTTTATTTAATTTTTGAATCTTCAGAATAGACCTTTTTACGGTTAGTTAAGCGCATCCGCCAAGTTTGAAAGGCGGGAATATGAAAGTTTCGGGCAAATAATTGACACATTTGCACAAAAAAAATGAAACTATGAAAAGGTATATTTGTGACATTTTGACTTCCAGCATTTGTGCTTCCGATAACATTCATTCATAATGTCGCGACGGACCGTGCTCGGTCCTTGGCCTCCAATATACTTCCTCTCCAATCGTCACGGTTTTTACGACCTCTGCCTCCAGTTTGTGTATCCTAGCATCTCTCGGCAGATGTTTCGGAAGTAGTCCTCCCACCTATCCCTCGGCCCCCCAATTGGTCTTTTATTTTGTTATTCAGTTCCTTCTTTGGGATCTCGCCCTCATTCATTATGTGTACGTGTCCCGCCCATTTCAGTTTCCTTAACATTTTGCTATGTCGTCGTCGGCGGCATAACCTTCATCATTAGAACGCATTCTTCACCCTCTTTCCTCCCTTATAGGCCCATAGATCTTTCTCAAGATTTTCCTTTCGAAAATGTTTACCAAACCCTCCGATTTTTTAGAGAATATCCAAGTATCTGCACCAAATGCTAGTACTGGGCGTATTAGGGTTTTGTAAGTAATTACCTACTGGTTAGCTTTCCTTATGCGTTCTTTTACTTCGACTGCTGAATTTTCCCACTGATTCAATGTTGGGGTCTCCTATCGAGACGTTTTGGCTAAGTCTTCGATTGCTGCGTGATTGTACCATGATTTTCGTTTTGTCTTCATTTATGACTAGTCCAACTTCTTTAGCTGCATCTTCCATTCATATGTACACCTCTTTGGCCGTCTGGAGCCAAAGTTTTGGAGCCCTTCAGTTTTGGACAAAACATGTCGATAGAATTGTCCTCCTGGATTGATCTGTTCTCAGACAAAGCACAGGAATTAGTGATAAATACGGTTAAATACATGGGAGATGTGAAAGCCGCGATAACAAGCCCTGGGGACGATTTATTAGATTTAGATAATTATCTTAAATATAATGCTGAGCAAATTGCATAATTGATGTTAGCAAATTCGCTTTAGGAGAAATTTGGGCTGATGAAAATATTGTTTGAGATTTCTCCGCGTCCCATATTTGCATTATCAGTTCGTGAATCTGTTCAAACAAGTTCCGGGCCTCCGTTCTTTAGTAGCTCTGCTGGGATGCCATCCGCTCCAAGCGCTTTGTTGATTTTTCTTTCCGTTTATGATGTTTCTAACTTCTGACACCGTTGGTGCTTCTATTGATGTGTCGTTCGCCTTCGAGTAGGTTGGGCTCTGAAGTTCATTCGCTGCGGATGCCGTTGTGTTTAGCAGTTCTTGGATATATTCCTTCCATCTGGTTTGATTGCCTCCGTGTCTGTCAGTAGGTTTTGTAGGTTTCATTCCGCGAGATTACACATGTTTGTCCTTGGTTTATATCCGCTCTTGATGTTTTTCAGCTGTAGGTAGGCTGGTCTTATGTCGTTTTTATCGAAGTCTGCATTGATCTTAAGTATGATCTCGTTCTAGTATTTACTTTCGTTCTAGTATTTTACTTTTAACCAAAGGTAGTATTTACGTTTCCTTTATCGGCATATCTTCTTGGCTTCTCTGCGTAGTTCTTTATAGCGTGTTAGGTCTCCCCGTGTCGTTCGTCTCCTTTGTAAAGGGTGAGCCATGGGAAACGGACAATTTTGGGATAGATATTACTAAACCGGAAAGGGTCGGAGAGGAGAGCCGATGCCATCGGCGCCTTTATCTTCGCTTACAAATTGTGAATGGTTATTGTTTAGTTTCAATAATGCCGCTATGGACGAGAAAGCATCGTTTTCGTGTATGACAGTTTTGTGAGGAGCGGCGAATTAGTCACGGAAGTTCAACGTCTCTTTCGTCGAAGGTTCCTCGCCATGGAGACATACCGAGCCGGAACATCATTTTGCGATGGGTTAATGCCCTTCGTGGTGGAAGAAGTTTAATGAAAAAGAAGCTACCTGGACCACGTCGCATATTGCGAACTCTGGAGAACGTTGAACGTGTGGTACGTGAACATTAATGGTGTTGTGAATCGTCAAAACTTCCGATACTGGGCCTCTAAAAATCCACAAACCCTACATGAAACACCACTAAACAGCCTCAAAGACACGGTGTGTTGCGGCATCGGGAAGTTGGCACCAAACTATCTACTATCGCCCTACTTTTTTTTAGGAAAACGGGAACACTGTGACCGTGACAGCTGATCGTTACGTGAATACGGTGAACAATTTCTTGAGAAATGAGCTGAGTTGTAGGTTGTAGCTACGGCACATACTGCCGGAGTGTCGATGGCTGCTGTTAGACAACTGTTCTCTAGTCGTATTATCTCCAAATGCGGTTATTTGCATTGGTCCCTCGCTCTCCAAGATAACCTTCGATAACCTTTTAATGTGTGTTTTTTTCTTGTGGTATCTAAACTATGACTATTTGCGTCTCCACATTTGTCATTGTGAAAATCGACACATATTTTTAAACCCTAAAATAGTGGAGTTCCGTTCAATTGCAAAACGTCCGTTTCCCAAGGCTATATAATACCCAAGGCTATATATATACAATATATGGTGCTACTTCCCTGTAGGCTTCGTTTCTTCTTTCCACTGCCTCTTTGCATTCTCCGTAGTACCATTCGCGTTTATTTCTTTTTGGCACAGTTCCTAACAGTCCATAGTTGTACTATGCCATTTCGCATTTGTTTCGTTCATGTCCTGGGTGTTGAGGATTTTTTCCATCAGTGTTTATTAGTACGTGTCCCTGATTGCGGGTTCTTTTACGTTTTCGAGATTGATTTTTGTCACCGATTCTGGTTTTTGCGTCCGTATGCGGCATCTGATAACAATGATGCATTATTGTCATACCATTTCTTTGTCAATCAATACTTTCAGCAATTTTTCTTGAGGTCAGAGTTGATGAACAATATTAGTTAAATTACCACAATTTTTAATATTTGTTGGAAATGTACAATAACGTTGCTAAATTTTTAATTGTTTTTATTTTTTAGAAATGAAAATATTCACTGTGAATTCAATAGGCGACGTTTTTTGCAACAACTCCACTTATAACATGAAAAAGAAGTTGAAAAACATGTCAGTGATAGAATTGTCCTCTTGGATTGATCTGTTCTCAAACAAAGCAAAGGAACTAGTGATAAATACGGTTCAATACATGGGAGATGTAAAAGCTGCGATAACAAGTCCTGAGGATGATGATTTATTAGATTTAGATAATTATCTTCAAGATAATGTTGAGAAAATTGAAAAGTTGCATAATTTTATTGATGTCAGCAAATTCGCTTTGGGAGAAATTTGGGCTGATGAAAGTGATCGTCCAAGCAAGAAGAAAAAAGCTACTAAGGAAAATAATGTTTTGCAATAACATTAATTTAAAATAATTGAAGTTTTATTATTTCTATAATCTTTATTAAAAAAATGTTTTGATAATTTTATTCTAAAGGGATTATCACTATTTATTTTGTACTAGAACAATAGTTCGTACCTTTTAGTAATCGCAACCCCCTCAAAATCCATAATTTTTTTCGCGTTACTTTCAAATTAATTAACAATCATTAATATTCATTTTAATTAATGGATTCATTTAAATATTTTAGAGGTAACAAAATTTCAAGCGCAATACAAAAATTATAGGTAAATATCTTCTTCTTCTTAATGGCACTACAACCGATTGCCGGTCTGAGCCTCCTTCAGCATGTTTCTCCAAGCGGACCTATCACTCGCCAACGTTCTCCAGTCCCGTACTTGAAGTTTTTGTAGGTCAGTTGTTACCGCATCCTTCTATCTCCCTCTTGGCCTTCCGGCCCTTCTCCTTCCCTCTGGTTGGCCATTGAACAACTTTTTCGGAACCCTATGATCACCCATTCTCTGCATGTGTCCGAGCCATCTCAATCTTGCCACCTTGATGAAACTCACAATATCTGGTTGATTGTAGAGCTGGTATAGTTCGAGATTATATCTTCGGCGCCAGATTCCTCGTTCTTGGGTCGCTCCAAATATTGCACGTAGCATTCTTCTCTCAAATACACTTAAAGCCTGTTCTTCGCTCTGTGTAAGCTCCATGCTTCTGCACCATAGGTTACCACCGGTCTTATCAGTGACCTGTACAGTGTGCACTTATGCTTGGGGTGGATTGTTTTGGACCTAAAAAGTTTAAGTAGCCCATAATAGCACCTGTTACCAAGAGTTATCCGCCTTCTAATCTCCTCGCCCATCCGGTTTACGCTGTTCAGTTGCGAGCCCAAGTATACAAATGTATCTACTGTGTCAAAGTGCTTTCCGTCTAGTTCTAGCGTTGGTCCTACCTTCCGATGAGTTTCGTTAGCCACCATATATTTCGTTTTGTTTACGTTGACAGTGAGTCCTAGGTTACTTGCTTCCTTCTCCAGCAGCGAGTAAGTAGTTTTGGTCGCCTGTTCGCTTCTGCGAATTATATCAATGTCGTCTGCGTAAGCCAATAGTTGTGTTGACTTAAAGTACACAGTGCCGTTAGTATCCACTCCACTACTCCTAACGGCCTTTTCTAGTACGATGTTAAACAGTAAAGTTGCCAGTAGGTCTCCCTGTCGTAGTCCTTCCTCTGTTATAAAAGTCTCAGACAACTTGTTTCGTATTCTTACTACAGACGATACTTCAGACAGTGTTACTCTGGTTAGGGCTGTCAGTTTTTCAGGGAATCCGAAACTTGTCATTATCCCCCACAGTTTGTGTCTTGTAACGCTGTCGTATGCTGCTCTGAAGTCCACGAATAGATGGTGTGTCGTGATATTGAACTCATTACATTTCTCCAGTATCTGCCTAATGCCAAACAGTTGGTCTGTGGTTGACCTGTTTGTGCGGAAACCGCACTGGTATTCCCCGATATTCTCTTCTGCGTATGGTAGTAAGCGACGGTACAACACATTAGCGAAGACCTTGTATGCAATGTTTAGCAGCGTTATCCCCCTGTAGTTAGAACAATCTAACTTATCACCTTTCTTGTACAATGGGCATATTATCCCTAGCTTCCATTCATCCGGTAGCTTTTCCGTTCTCCATATGTTTAATATGAGATCATGCATGCACGATATTAGGGCTCTACCTCCATACTTCAACAATTCTCCTGGAATGCCATCTGCACCTGGCGCCTTATTGTTCTTGATCCTGCGCACTGCAGTCTCTACTTCTTCTAAGGTGGGTTCCTCCACTTGCTCAATCCCTAATATTGATGTTGATGTTGGCGTTATACTTTCCTCTTGGACTACGCGAGTGTTCTGGTTGAGCAGGTCCCTGAAGTACTGACCCCACCTCTTGATACACTTTTCTGTGTGTCCGATTACTCTGCCGTCCTTATCCTTACACATAAGTGGCAGCTGTTTGTAGCCAAGTCTCGCATTTCTGACCTTTTGATAGAGTCCCCGAGTTTCGTTGGCAGTACTCATTCTTTCTATTTCCGCGAAATCTTCTTCATCTTTTTCAGATTTCTTTCTTCGGAAGAGTTTTTTCTCAACTTTCCGTTTGTTTCGATAATCCTCTACATTCGCTCTAGTATTTCGTTGTAGTACTTTTTCTCTGGCTTTGTTCTTCTCTGTCAGAGCTTCCTTGCATTCTTCATCGAACCAGTTATTACGCCTTTGTCCCTTCTTCCACTCCACAACCTCTGCTGCTGTATCTTCGATGTCCTGCTTGATCTTTTGCCACGCTTCATGGACCTGTACTAGAGCGTTTTCTGGCCGTTTGGATATTCGTTCCTGCATTTGGTACTGAAATCTCTCTTTCATCTCATCGGTTTTGAATTTTTCCAGATCGTCTCTCTTAACTGCCGGCTGTTGTGTGCGTTGACAATCAATTGTAGCCCTAAGCACCGCCCTTACCAAATAATGATCCGAATCTACATTGAGGCCTCGACAGGCTCTTACATCCAGGATATTTGAACAGTGTCTCCCATCTATCATCACATGGTCTATCTGGTTCAATACTCTACCACCTGGTGATTTCCATGTGGCTTTGTGAATATTTTTGTGTGGGAAATATTTGCTACTGACTACCATGTTGTTGGTCGTCGCAAAGTCTATCATCCTACTTCCGTTTTCATTAGTCTCAGCATGAAGACTGTGCAGTCCGGTCGTCGGTCGCTATATGTCCTCGTGTCCCACTTTAGCATTAAAATCACCAAGGATGATTTTGATATCTCCTTCTGGCGCATCACGATATGCTTTCTGCAGTTCCTCGTAAAATTGGTCCTTCACGTTTTCTTCCTTGTCCTCAGTTGGTGCGTGGACATTAATCAGGGTGACGTTTCTAAATTTCCCTCTTAGCCTTATGGGGCATAATCGTTCACTTATTGGGTTAAAACCAATTACTGCCTCTCTGGCCTTTCCTGTGACAATAAAACCCACTCCAAATTCCTTTTTGCCGCCCGTTTTACCACTGTAGTAAAATGAGTACTCCTTACTGGTTAGTAAGTTCTTTCCAGGCCACCTTGTTTCTTGAACAGCAGTTATGTCCATTCCGCCGATTTTTAGGGCATTCGTTAAGGTTCTCAACCCACCAGGCCTCGATAAAATTACAACATTCCACGATGCAATTTTCCAATCGTTCTCCCTTTTCCGTTGCTTGTGTCGTTGCCGTATTTCCAGTCCATTCCGAGGCATTATTGAAGGTTTCATAACAGGTTTTGTTTTATGGTGCTGGTTGTTAACCACACGCCCAACCCCCTGATGATCGGAGGACCATTTCTCCCGCTCTCGCTAGCCCTGACCACCCTTACCATCCATACGGGTTGGTTACCGCATCTCAGGCTAGAGTGGTCAGGTTACCAGGGTTCACCAGACGTGGAGGTGAGAGTCGGAATTGGGTAGGAGAGGCTATGCGACAAACTCTTTCAGTGCGAATGTCGTGTGGTGCGCATGCACTACCCCCTTTGACCCCCCATAGGTAAATATAAGAAGCGCAATTTTTACAGATTTTCATATTTAAAAAAAAATTGGCGGCCCCCGGTTAAGAATAGCTGTACTAGATGTATCAAGCATGGACAAATGAATACAGTACACTCTTGATAATCCAGTGGTTGGTTAATCCGGCACCGGATATAAACCTCACGCACAGCTGAAATAAAGTCAAAGACGACACTATCCAGTGTTTTTTGAAAAAGGTCTGGCCAACACACCCTGTTTTAACTCTGAAAACTTGATTGACGATTCTGAACAAGCTAACTCCACTCTACAATTGTCTTCGGAATTTTTACAAGAGCTTTGCAACAAATGTGAAGTAGACGTTACTCTGACAAACGATGACATGGCTTGGCTTCAAGGCACAAGCGAGGATAATTTTAATTTTTTTTTTTTTCACGAAGAAATCCTCGACCTAATTTGTTCCCCGGATGACAACGAAGCTAACGATGACTTCTTTGTTTGAACTCGACGAACTGTAACAAACGGTGACGCGTTTAATACACTCAATGTTTGTACGAAATGGGCAGACGAAAACGCCACTGCAAGTGATGATGTGTTATAAGATGATGCAATATTGTGTACATTTGCAGTTAAACTTGCGTATAAATAGAATGAGTTTAACTCAACTGAAATCCATTCACATCAACTTTTAAATATTGCACATTACACTTTCTGGTTTTTCATTAAATTACTGGTTTATCTCATCAAATTACTAAAATACTGCGAAGGGCTAACCCAGCAAAAATAGCAAGTTCAAGAACAACAGCCTCGTAATGGACGGATTAACAGAAGACGACTTACGCGACGAAACATAGGCTATGTATTTAGGCTATATAATTGGAACATGAAATGTACGCACCCTAAATAAACCCGGAGCCCAACGATCACTGCTCAGAGAGTTACAAAAATATAAGACAATGATCCAGGCAGATCCAGAGAACAGCAATCCAGGATACAAGATGGATTCTTGAGGGAGTAAGAAACACCAGCACACATACGATTCTATACAGTGGCAAAGAGCAAGGTAAGAGGGAGCTAGGTGTAGCATTCGTAGTCGACAACAAGCTTAAAACAAACATCCTAGACTTTCAAGCAATTAACGAACGAATGTGTAAAATGCGACTAAAAAAAATATTTTCTAATTTGACTCTGATTAATACACACTTCCCCACATAGGTGTAAGATGAAGAAACAAAGAAGAGATATTACGAACTACTGGAAGAGACATATGACACATGCGAAAATTGGTGAAGAAAGCCACTACATAGGAAAACACTCCCTACACGACGAGACAAACGAAAACGGAGAGATGTTTATTAACTTCGCTGCAAGTAAAAACATGGTGATCAGCTACACATGTTTCCAACACAAGAACATCCATAAGGGCACTTGGAGGTCGCCGGATGGTAGGACAGTGAACCAAATAGATCACGCTATTGCAGACAAGAGAACAGCCAGGAGGAGTATAGCAAATGCAAAGTCAAAGAGGGGTGCATACTGTGGATCAAATCATTTATTAACACAAATCTATTTCAGGTGCAGTGTACGGCCAAAAGAACAGGCAGGAACTCACAAAGACAGCTACACCAGAATGTGGGAAATTAAAAGCATCATAGATGAGAATACTGTATGAGCAAGAGATAACGCGAAACCTATCAACCTCAACAACCTCTACCAAATTCTACAGCAGCAGATACCAACTAAACTGGTGAAAATGATAAAGACCACAATGTGCGACACTGAAGCCGTGGTGCGGGTCCAAAACCAACTCACGGACCCCTTCAAAATAGCGAAAGGGTTAAAACAAGGGGATGGGCTAGCACCCACACTCTTTAAACTAGCGCTAGAATTTGTTATAAGACGTTTGGGTATAGGTAGGGATAACATCCTAGCCAACAGAACAGTGCAACTAGCGGCATATGCCGATGACATAAATATTATGAGCAGAAGGGCCGACGCAGTGCAGAGGACCTTCTTCTTCTTCTCTTCTTATTAGCCTTCATACTTCCATTGTTGGATATAGGCCTCCATTGTTGGATATAGTTGTGGATATAGGCCTCTTTAATTTTTTTCCATGCTTCTTTGTCATTTGCTGTTCTCATCCACTGTTTTCCTGCTATCGTCTTTATGTCGTCTATCCATCTCGTTTGGGGTCTTCCCGTGCTCCTTTTTGTTTCCCGGGGACTCCAGAAGGTAATCTTGTGGCTCCATTCTTCTGTATTCTTTCAGGCCCACGTGCCCTGCCCATTGCCATTTGAGATCCGCTGTTCTCTCCATACATACATGACATATATTATTTTTGTTTTTGTCCGGATATCTGTGTTGCGCATTTTGTCTCTTAGAGTGATTCCCAGCATCGCACATTCCATTGCTCTTTGAGTCACTATACGTTTGTCTGCTGATTTTGTAGTGATAGCCATCGTTTCTGCCACTTATGGCCTGGCAACGGGGAGGATGCAGCTGTTGTAAACCTTATGTTTTAGGTAAATTGAGACGTCTTGGTTTTTTAGTATATGGCTGAGCTTTCCAAGGCGGCCCATGTCAGTTGTTTTGTTTAGATTCATTTTTAACCCTATTTGCTTGGACAGTTCTTCTACCATTGTTTTTAATTCTTAGATATTAGTGCTTGTTTGAATTATGTCGTCCGCAAATCTTAAGTGACTTAGATATGTCCAGTCTATCTTCATGCATTTCTCGTCCCAGTTTAGTTGTTTGAAAACCTTTTCTAAGGCTGCGGTGAATAATTTGTGGGAGATCGGGTCCCCTTGCCGTACCCCTTTGTTGAGATTTATTTTCCCCGTGTGTAGGTCGTCGTTTATTTTTACGTGAAAGGTGGCCTCTTTGTAAATGTCCTCCATTAGAGCGGTGTATCTCGAGTCTATTCTTGCGTCGTTGATTGCCGACAGGAAAGCCCAAGTCTCGACCCTGTCGAACGCTTTGTGGTAGTCTATGAACGCTATATTTATTGGGATATTATATTCTGTTGTCATTTCGATAAGTGTTCGGATTGTTTGTAGGTGGTCTGCTGCGCCGAAACCTTTCCGAAAGCCCGCCTGTTCCACTGGTTGGTAGAAATCTAGTTTCTTTGTGAGTCGGTTTGTGATAATCTGCATCATAAGCTTATATAGGTGTGATATCATGCTTATTGGACGGTAGTTTTCTATGTTTGTGGTATCACCTTTTTTGTGCAGGATGATGACCTCTGCGTTCTTCCATTTTTTGGTATTTTCCCCTAGATCAAACATATGTTTGTTAATATCCGCAGAGGACCTAGCCCAACTAAAAGCAGCTGCCAAAGATAGCGGGCTCAGCATCACCACCAGCGCCGTCGTTTGGATTTTGAGGCCCCGGGCATATATATTGAGGTGGGCCCCCCAGTAAATGAAAAAAGTGAATAAACAAATATTTTTTTTTAATTTTTAATACATACAAGAAAGGAACATATGTATAGAAGAAATATAATATAATAATATATTAATATAAATGTAAAACAAAATTGAACTTTATTTTCCTTGCTTTAATTCCAGCAAAATAGGGGGCAGCCCCTATGGGGGCCCCGCTGGTTGGTGGGCCCCGGGCATTCGCCCGATTGACCGACGCTAGCGACGCTACTGATCACCACAAGCAAAACAAAGGTGATGACACAAAGAAAAACACGTGGCCAAGTGTTACAGTTGCCAGACAACATCGAGGTTATCAACAAATTTACATATCTGGGTGTGGAAATCAACAAAGATGGTACTGAAGACAGAGAAGTAAGACACCGGGTCCTAGCAGCAAATAAGTCGTACTATGTAATCGTAGAAATATTAAAATCTAATAGTGTACACCGCAAGAACAAGCTTAGAAAATATACAAGACAATAACCGAAAATGACCAAGACAATGACCGAAAAAAAAAACAAGAACGCAATGGACATATTTGAGCGCAAGGTGCTACGTAAGAGTCTAGGGGCGGTGAGCGTCGGAAACATCAGAAGGCCAAGGTACAATAACGAGCCATATCAGATATACCAAGAACCACCATTTTTCAAGAACCACCCAGATTTCTACATTCATCAGACTGCAAAGACTAAGATGGGCAAGACACGTGCTCCGGATGTACGACAACGACCAAGAACCACCACAAGAACCACAGACCTGGGAAGATACATACCAACTACTCGGAGTAAGAGCGTGGCGAAGAACAGCAAAGGATAGGGAAGAATTGAGGACAAATATACAGGAGACTATGGCCCGATTTGAGCTGTAGCGCTCAATAAGACTCAATTTGAGAACGAAGGATTTAATGAGTGAAAAAATGCAGAACACCTAGTAGCTTAGCATGAAAACTCTGCGCGTCATAAATCTAGTAACTTTAGTTTGAAAGTAAGAAGTGAGATTGATGTTCCACTCGAAAATTTACTGCATGATTACACCAGATTGCTGAATAAATTACTTATTGGAGAAGCGTTCTGAAGAGGATTGTTGCCGTACTCAGTGTTCAGGAGGCCTCGCTTTCAAAGGGAAAAATGAAAAGTTCGGTGATCCGCATAACGGAAATTATTGTATGATTTTGGAACTGTTAGCTGAATTCGATCCTTTTTTAGCGAGTGATATTGAACGGTTTGGGAATCAAGGATCTGGAAGTAGCAGTTACTTAACCAAGACCTTTTGCGATGAGCTTATTCTCTTGATGGGCCATAAAGTCTTAAAACAGATTGGAGATAAGATAAGAAGGGCTAAATATTTTTCCTTAATCATCGAACGCCAGATGTAGCACATGTGGACTGACTTACAGTCGTCATTAGACACGTTTTGGAAACAGGCGAACCGTGAAAGACACAAGTTTTTGCCCTCAGTGGGACATAAAGTTGCAGAAATATTTTCTGCCGTTATTTAGGAAGAAAACACTGGGCACAAATATTGAAGACTGTCGTGGACAATCGTATGATAATGCCGCAAACATGTCTGGTGCGTACAATGGCTTACAGGCTAAAACTCAGCCAAGCACCTTGATTTTTTCACAGCCAAGGGAGAAATGAGAATGACTACAAGTGATACTTTCAGGGTTAATATACATTTCTCGTCCTCAGATAGACAGATAGATTGATAGACTGGTATCGGAATTAAAAACGACAGGGGGCCTACAACAGGTTCAATGAAAAGTTGACATTTTTTTTAATGGGTGAATTGACATTGAATGCATCAAGAATACATACATTTTAAATGCCACCTTCCTTGTAAGGGAATTTTAGTAAAACCAGATTCTGGATCATTGAAAAGTTTATCATCGTTCCTACGAAAACAGAATTTCCTAACCGTTTATCCAAACTTGGATATTGCAGTTCGCATGGCTCTATTTACACCAGCGACAAATTGTTGGGGTGAGAGAAGCTTTTCTTGCTTAAAACGGGTAAAAAATTATCTAAGATCTACCTTAAGCCTAGAAAAGCTAATAGCCTTAACTGCTTTGTACATAGAGTCTGAACTAAAGAACAAGATTTCATACGTCTATACAATTGATGATTTTGCGAATAGAAATCGCGCAAAAGGGTACTATTAATTACTTTTACAGAATGTACATTATTGTGTAAATAGTATTAAGGTATACTTATCACGCCTTATTAGTAGTATATGATTGAGCTTTTATCAGCTCAGAAATATACCCAAAAACTATTTCTTGTACAATTTTAACTAAAACGTTGGATTGTAAAATTGTTTTTCTATTTTGCGTCTGTAATGGTCTCATAACAGCACTCATATGCGTGTGGTTTGGTTCGTCGAATGCGATACAATTTTCTCAATATGCATTGGCGATTTTTTTATTTAGAAATGGCATAAAAGGGCGCAAAATATAAAAAATACTATAAAAAACCCGGTCGAAAGCAGTGTTTCCTCTAAGTTGTGCGCGGGTACATAAATGTTAAAAATAGCACACATGAAAAATATTTGCGCACACAATTTTTTTTTCGTGCAGAATGAATATGATATAATATGATATGAAATCCATATAAAAAAAATTTAACTGATAATCTATTATTGGAAATTAAAATGAACATACTTTACTTTCGTTTCGATAAATAAATAAGGACATAGCAAAATACGGCCATATTCCAGAAAGTTGGCGCAGTAAAAACTATGCTTTATCATTTTTGGAAGTGGTGAATACTGTTGTAAAAACAGAAATAATAAATGAAATTAAATTGGCACATTTTCATACTTTAATTGTTGCTGAAACCACAGACATTTGAACAACCAAATGTTTAATTTTATATTTTAAGTTTTCAAAATCTAATTAATCTAAAACCGTTTTCGGTGGGATAATCCAATATTTTTTTCTTCATTTTTTTGTGCAATTTTACAATTTTATCCAGACAACCAAATTGATTTGCAAGAGCTGGTTATGTTTACATCTGATGGCGCATCCGCAATGCTTAGAAAACAACTGGTGTAGCAGAAGTATAAAAAAAGTTAAACAATATTGAATTTCAAATTTTACAATTTTTCTCTTTAATTTTAGAAGAACTCTAAATTTAGAATTGTTTTAAGTCAAATTTTTCAACACTGTGAATTAACACCCATAGATGTTTTTCAATTTGCTCATGCAAAAATTAATAAAACCAAAGAAAAATATCTTGGAAACGTGGCATGGAAAAAAAATAAGCGTGCTTTTAAAAAAGGCTAATGATTTAAATATAACTATAAAAACAGATGATATGTTAAAATTTATTAATTTATTATGTAAAAATTTGGAAGATAGGCTTCCAACGGATGTACTAGAAGATTAGATATCATTTGATGGATGGATGACAATAATTTAATTATGGTCTAGCGTATATTGAAGAATTTTGTTTAAAATATAATTTTAGTTTCAGAAAATTCTGTTATTCGCTCCGAGCGCCACAGCACTAGCGCCAAAGGTGACACTTTTAAGAACTTCATGACCGAAATACGAGAAAATATATTTCTTTAATATCATTATTTATGAAGTGAATCGAAAATTTCTAAGTGTGTCTGAAAGTGTTTTCTTTGCTGGTTGTAAATATATAAATTACATTTTGCTAACAGCTTCCGTTCGCGATACATGACTTAAAATTGGCAAAATCGAGCAAATTTTCGCAAAATTTGGTCACCCAAGGAGAGAACTGGGAAACTAATTAATATTTTTAAGGAAGCGTGGGTGCAGCCGCAGGGAAATGACCTAAAAATGATGCCGATCCGTTTTTAATTACTTAATTATCTGCAACCGTTCTCTAGATACGAACTTGTGAAGTCGAAATTCTGGAAAATTTGAATTCAGAATTTCGCAGTAAAAAAATGATTTTTTCCAAACAATTAAAACTATTATTAAATATCCAAACTATTTTCAGTGTGACAAAAATAATTTCGCTGAGATTTTTTGATTCCGAGAGGATTATAGAAAACCGAAAATGCAACTTTTTTTCCAGATCAAAACGATGGATTTTTTTGGCGATTTTATCAGAAAATTTTAGGGCTTTCAGAATATTTTTGCTATATGCGATTTTCCAGTTTATTCGGTTCAAATGCTCAAAATACTATATCTTGCTTATTTGTAACTTTAGAGCGAAATAAACTCTGAAAAATCGTTTTCAGCACTTTGATTTCCTGCGGGTAACCAAAAAAAATCGCCACAAAATTTTCCAAAAAATCGTTTTTTTTCGATTTTCTCAAAGACGGTAAACATCAACGAAATCATTTTCGGCACACAGAAACTCGACAAGACGAATAAATTGATGTGAAAATTGTTCGGAAAGAATAATTTTTTCATTAAGAAATTTCAAACTGAAATTTTACGATTGTCGATTTGATAAGTTTGATAAGAAACTGTGAAATAATAATTAAAAACGGTTTGCGGCATCGTTTTCAGAAGATCATTTTCCTGTCGACACACTTAGATTATCCGCGGGAAATTCATTAGTTTCCAAGATCTCTACTCGAATGCCGAAATATCTTCAAATTTTACTCAATTTTAGCAGGCCATCGTGAACGGAGAGAGCTAGCGAAATATATTTTGCATATTTGTAATCTGCCAAAAAAATGCTTCCAGAAACGTTTTTACATTTTGCTATAACGTTTTAAAATAACGATTTTAGCTAAATCGGTTTTCTTACATTTTGTCGTTTCCGCAACCTTTCCCCCCCCGCAGAGATCAGAATCTTCAGTTAACCGGTAAAAAAAATTATTGACTAGGAGACGAAGTTGTCTTTTTGGCTACTAGTGGCGCTAAGCGCGGTTATCCACGGATCGAACGATTTTAAATATGCAGTGCGGGAAAAAAAATTAAACAAATAAAGGATTTTGAAGAAATGGTTTAGTTTGAATAAAAAGTTTAGTTTGAATAATGAACAATTTGAAGATCTATCCAAATTACTAGATATCGGTGGCACTTTTCTAAAACGAATGAGAGTATAACGCTGATGAGAGTAAAAACCTTTTAGGAATGACGGAAACAATGTAAATTTAAGTCTATACAGAGTGGTTAAAACGAAGAGCCTGGAGAGAGAAGTTATAAAATAAATGCCATAAATAAAAAATGTAATCCTTAATTTCAATAATAAGTATGTAATTGTGAATTGTTGTTCTTGTTTGTTTGTTTTGTCAAATATGTTAATTGAAAAATTTAGAGCAGACAACGCAACTATTAAATCTTCTTATTTTTCATTTGAATGGAAAGGTGAAGCCACAGTAATTAGCTAAATTCTGTCTACACGAACTAATGGTTTGACTTAGTTTTAGAGTAATTTTTTGATTGTGTTCCGTTGAAAAGTTTGTAGTAGTACAAAAGTGGTATGCTGTAAGATCGAGTGAGTTCGTATAAGTAGTTACAACATTTAGCTGAATATTAATTATTAGTATTGTATTTTTTTATTATATGCGCTTTTTTAATTGCAGCACAATTTATTTTTATTTTGAAAAAACTGCACACACTTAAAAAAGTGCGCACACAGGTCACAAAAATTAGAGGGAACACTGGTCGTAAGGCGTTTTTCAGCACTTGTCCATTAGAAAACTCCTCGCTACGCTCGTCGTTTTCCAAACTTGGACGCGTGCTGTAAAATCGTGCTTACTGAACTCGTCTTTTAATATACTATATCCTATATCTACGAACTGGCACATCGATCCCCTAGTTCACAATCATACTAATTACGGGAAAAGGTGGTGTAATTAGGACGATAGTGCACAAATCGTAAAATTACAATTTCATTGCCGAAAAAAATGGAATTAATAAGATTGTGAACTAGGGTATCGAATTATAGAAGTCGGTAGGGGGCGGCAAAATTTGAATAGCCTACTGGCGGCAAATGTGTAAATCCGCCACTGGTTGACATATTTTGTTCTCTAAACTAAGTTTTTCATTTATCTGTACTAAAGCAACTAGTGATTCAGCAGCAATAATCTCTTTCTGACTCCTTTTTCCAATATTTATTATTGTAGAGAGAGGAACACCAGTACTTTATTATTTTTCCAATTTTTTTTTTCACATTTGTTTCATTTATATTTTTGCCCGTTTTTTGTAGCCCTTTACACCAGGTCGCGCGAGTGTCGGCGAAAGTGTTCGGCTCTATATTTCGTGCACGGTCCCTTACAGGTCCCTTAGTTAGCCCCTGAATTCCTATGTCCATGGTATCAAGAAGGAAGTGGTGACACCTGATGGATTATTCAAAATCAATGTTTTGACAGTTATATTAGGTTATTGAGTTGAACTAACCTAAAACTAAAATAAACAATTGGTTTGCAGATGATTTTAGACATGTTTTGATTCATAATTATTAAAAACAATAAGATATTTAATAATGTCTTTATTTCGTAAGCCAAAAAAGACAATACAGAGAAGAGTGTTCTCTGAACAAAATGACGAAGAAGAAGAGGTCCCCGATACCCAAGCAATTCCTAAAGAAGAATCAAAACCGAAGAAATCTAAGAAGGATGCAAAGAAACAACCATTACTCAGCTTCGAGACAGATGAAGAAGGTGAAGTGTTCCAAGTAAAAAAATCTTCCCACAGCAAGAAAATGATGCGGTTGTACGAAAAAGAAAGAAAACGCAAAGAAACTAAAGAAGTTAAAGTAAAAGAAGAAGAAGCGAAACTCCCAGAAAAAACCAAAGAAATTGTCACTGATGACGTTATCCTTGTGGTTAATCATAAAATACCTTCTCCACCGCCAGCACCAATCATTTCTGGAAATGATGCTCTTTTTATTGGAAAGAATGATTTGTCTTCAGATGAAGAAGAGGGAATTTCAAGTCACAGGTTTTCAAAACCAGACAATTTTAAAAGAGTTTTGGAGTCTGGAGCTATTCCAGATGCTGCCATGATCCATGCAGCTAGGAAAAAACGACAGAGAGCTAGAGAATTAGGAGATTATATTTCTGTTGAAGATGAAGAAGTTGAAGATAAAGGAAGGTTGATGAGAGAAGATGAAAATGATGGCAGTGATGATGAAAGGATTGGTAAGAATTAATAAATAATTCATTTCTATAATTTACATAATTAATAAATAATGCATTACTTTCAAGTTGATTTAAATACTAAAAACTGTTTTAAATTCATCACTGATTTATTGTTATAGATATGGGTGCTAATCCAATAAAGAGGGATCAAGAACGTAGAAGAGAACAGTTTTATGAAGCCCAAGAATCAGATCAAGAAGTTAACGATTGGGAAGACCAACAAATAAGGAAAGGTGTGACTGGTGCTACCTTGAATCAAGAGTTAGCCTTCAATGAATACAATCTACAAAGTCAGCAGCAATACAATAACCAACCAATGATTCCAACCATGTTTGATCCTGGTATTCCTAGAACACCCGAAGCAATCTTATCCAAATTAAGAGAACATTTTGATAATGCCGTCACTTTAAAAGAAGATCATTCTAAACAACTTATGCAAGTTCAGCAAGATATAGTTAATATTGCTGAAGATTTGGAGACTTTGAAGATAAGTGCTCCAAAAGCAGCTGATAAATTTAGATTTTATCAAGAGCTTAGAGGATATATTACTGATTTGGTGGAATGTTTGGATGAGAAAGTTGGAACTATTAGTAATTTGGAACAGAGAGCTATTGACCTAATGGCTAAAAAAGCAAGTTGGTTCACCGAAAGGAGGAGGCAAGATGTAAGGGATCAAGCTGATGAAGTCACAAATTTAGGTAAATAAAAAAAAACAAATAATTAACTTATTGCCAACAATTAGAGGAAGAGGGTGGGGTACAATAGATCTATGAAGGTTACAGTACAAGTCACCACCAAAATCTACAATCTATATCTAAATTATTGCCACATCTCCATTTTTTGTTAGAAGAAAAACTTTACTATTATGACTGTACCAATAATAATATCAGCAATACAAAGCTCAATAACCATCGAATAATTCTTATTGTGTACAAAGATTTTTAGATTAATTCATATTATGTTTTAGGTAAAAAATCATTAGGTCAAAAAGTAGCGGAAGATGAAGACAAAATGCGTCGAGCGGTGGAACGAGAAGGTCGTAGGACTCGTCGTAGGAGAGCACGAGAATCCTCTGGTGAACCACGACACGTAGAAGGAATGTCCAGTGATGAAGAAATGCCGCAACAAGATACAATTTATTTTGATACAGAAAAAGAACAGCTACAAGTAGAAGTATCTGAAGTTTTCCAAGATGTTGTGGACGATTATTCGTCCATTGCAAATATTCTAATAAGGTTTGAACAATGGAGAGAAAATGATATTAGCGCTTACACAGAAACGTATGCAACATTATGCTTACCTAAAATTGTTAGTCCCCTTGTTAGACTTAACTTAATATTTTGGGATCCTTTAACTGATTCAAATGATTTAGACAAGCTGGAATGGTATAGAACTCTGGCTCTTTATGGTTTGCACGATGGAGAAACTGAAAGTACCTTATCTCAAGATCCAGACCTAAACTTATTACCTACCTTAATAGAAAAAGTAATAATACCAAAAATAACTTTAATAATTGAAAAATGTTGGGAACCGTTATCCAGCACTCAAACATTGAGACTAGTAGGTGTAGTTGGAAGACTAATAAGAAAGTTTCCTACTTTAGGCCCAGGCAGCAAACCATTACACCACCTATTCTCTGCAGTTTTAAACAAAATTAAAACTTCACTAGAACACGACATTTTCATCCCAATCATGCCTAGACTTGCAGAAACTAAAAATCCTTTCTTCCAACGGCAATTTGCGAGCGGCCTGAAACTCCTACGCAACATAACCAGCTGGCAAGGCATATTAAACGACAACATCTTGAAGGATTTAGCAGTCAACGCCCTTTTGAACAAGTATTTATTATCAGGGATAAGGGTGTGTCAGTTAACTGACGCAGTTTCGAAAATACAGTTGGTGAATTTGATATTACCAAGGGTGTGGCTGCAGGGGGAGAAAGCTCATTTGCAGATGTTTACAGCTTGCGTGATGAATCTTGCGCAACAGTTAGATAAGAATAATCCATTGCATTTGGAATCTATCGAGGTGATTACAAATATATTGAAATCTTTGCGGAATTGAAATTTCTTTGTTCCAGCGGAAATATATTTGTGTTTAATCCATAATTTTTGTTTACTGTTTATCCTTAACAAGCAAAATTCTCTCTAGGCATAGAACTTATCTAATTATTATCAATGTTTCACAACAGAATTAATAAACCTTTTAGATCAGGTTCATGCAACTTTTTGATTCTAAAAGTTTTTGATAATTTTGCTATTCTATTCGCTCAGAGCACAACAGCACTAGCGCCAAAGCTGACACTCTTAAGAACTTTATGTGTCGTTACGTCATTATTTATGATCGTCATTATTTGTGTTTTATTATTTTACATAAACTAATAAAGTGCATAAATTGATAATGGATTCAAGGCCAAAACACGGTTTCAAGTGCTCTGTGACGTAAAACTATAAAAATACAATACGAAACTCGAACTATGAATTTAATTTATAATTATTATCTCGGTAGTATTACAAAACCTATAATTTTTTTGCTGTCAAATATCGTATATTTTATTAAATTCATCATTTTTTGTTTTTGCCTGGTGTTTTTATACACTATTATTGCACACGAAGTTGTCGTTTTGGACACGGGTGGCGCCAAGCACGGTTATGCACGGAGCGAATAGTTAAATGTCTATTTTTATTAAATATCTTAATTTTTAACTGTGGGACATGTTTGCGTTTTAAATCCTCCAAATTTATTCTCATCTTTTATACCAGTAGAGTCAAACTTGTTTTTGACCACTACCTACCACATTTGAGAAATTCGGCCCACTGTAAACTTTTGACTTTAACTATTTTTTTTTTTTAGAAACTATTTATGAGATGAAATAAAGAAATATGCCATTTGAAAAACAATTTCATATGGTTTAGTATGAGTTAAAATTTATCAAGGATGTTTAAAGATTTATTTATTTATTGGGTAGCAATCGGTAAACAAAAACGAACGTATTTATGTGGTGGCTATAACGAGAATAACAACTTGTGAAAGATTGTAATTATTGCCTTTGCAATTGAAATTTGCACCTTATTCGTTTTTCATAATTTGATTAGTTTTCGAGAGTGTTAGTTTAATGCACATTACACCCCAAAAAGGTGTCCAAGCCTATATTCTAATCGAAAATAGACTTAACCAGCGAGCTGTTCCTCAACAACTCGATATATGACACGCGCAGCGGTTCGGAGAGTGTTCCACCGTTACGGGGAGACTATCCTTTCATAGACGACCTGGTGCAGGCAAAAGGAGTTCTACAACGGGTCGGGATGACCGCTTTATTGTGTCAAAATCATTAAGATATCGTCAACTTGAAGCTGTTCAACTGCAACAACAGCTCCTTGAAGTACGAAGAGTGACACCTGCAGTTGGTCAAATATTTTTCCCGCTCATCGTCAAGCCCGCCTGCGTTTTGCAAGAGATGATTTAAATTGGGCGTTGGAACAATGGGCGTCTGTTCTGTTCTCAGATGAGACCAGAATATGCTTCTATGGTAGCGACTGAAGAAGAAAAGTGAACCGGAGATCAATAGAGCGATTTGCAGAATGCTGGGTTGAAGAGCCGACTGCTTATGGATGCTTATGGAGGTGGTTCCTGCATGATCTGGGGTGCAACTTCTATGGGAGCACGAACCGACCCTGCTTTCATCAATAGGTGCGCTCGTGGTCACGGGAGAGGATGTTTAACGGGTGCTAGGTACATCGATGAGATTTTAGCAGTTCATGCGGTAACTTACGTCGACTACATTGGAAAAGAATATCTGTATGCATGGCAATATGAAGCCGCACACTGCAAGAATCGTGCAAGATTACATTACGGAAATCGGTTTTCGGGTTATGGAGTGGCCAGGATACAGTCCCGATCTAAATCCAATAGAACATTTATGGGATGAGCTTAAACGAGTATGTATTCGAATAGGCTTGCTGTCTCAACCTCCATCCCAGAACTTACTCTTGCAGCAGAAGAAGAGTGGCTTAACACGGTACATGATATCGGCACCGGACGAATCGGCACTTCCATCTCGGCACCGGGAAAATTCGGCTCCGGATAAGTCGGCACCGGACAAATCGGCACCAGTCATCCGTGTACGAATATATAAATTTTCTAGTATAACATAGGTTTTGGTTATATTAAAAACAAAATAAATATTTTTATAATTAAATAAAGTAACACACGCCCATTGAAAGATGAAGGAAAGTATACTAACTTATTCTATACCAGCAATACCAACACGATGGTGACGGAATTTGCTGCAAGAAGGGATGCGAAGCGGCTACTGTCCATTTTCGCCTCTTGTATATAAATTTTAAGTCTACCTCACGTTTTGTAAGCGACTTCTGATTTTTTTTAGCGGATTCTGGATTTTGATAGCGGAACTGCATGAAATTCAGGTCTTCGGTCAAAAAAACTGAACTCGCTTATAAAAAAACGAATATACACAAAAAACGAATATATACGTTAGAAAAAACGTGTTTCCTGATATCTGATTTATTGAGAAATAAATACTTTAATTTTATTCGTAATTATAAAAAAAGTGTATTAGGTTAAAAGAAAACTAAAAATACCGAGTGAAAATAAAGTGTAAATAATGAGTGCCGAAATGTCTCAAATGTGCCGATTTGCCCGGTTCCGAGTTGTCCGGTGCTAACTTATCCGGTGCCGAGTCGCCCGGGTCCGTCTTAACATCCTATAAGAAACATTAGCGAACTAGATTAGATCTATGCCTAATCGTATGAGAGATGTTATTAGGGCAAGAGGCGATCATACCTCTTATTAAAAATGTTAATTTAGAACAGTGTTTCTCAAACTTATTTGTCTCATCGCCCACCTCTGATATGCTTACGTTAATAACGCCCCCCAAATCACGAAATTTATAACATTATAAAACAACGAAATATTCACTAAAAATCTAGCAAAATAAAATTTATATATCAAGAATACACGCGCTAGTAAGGACAAGCCGCAATTTCTTGTAACATCATCACTTAGAATCAATTAAAAAATATATAATGCAAAATGAATTGTAAGTTTAGGTCTGACAACCTTTTTAAATTAATAATAAATGAATTCTTAAATAATTAGCAACAATAATTGTGATTTTTTGAAATATTTCAAATAAAAATTGACATGCGGGGATCGCTGTAGAAAGAAAAATTCGTGTGAAATATATCGCCCCCTGGCTACCTAGCGACCCCCAAAACGACGTCATCGCCCACTGGGGGTGATATCGCCCACTTTGAGAAACGCTGATTTAGATAATTGTCAATAACCATATTTCTTTTAGTCAAAAAAAAGTTAATTTGTTTCATGAGTTAATTTTACTTTGTTAAAACAGAAGTAACCCAAATAAATTTAAACTAATATTAAAGCATATTAAATTTTCTTTCCAACAGCATATTTCTTTATTTAATCTCATAAATAATTAAATCTCAATCTCATCTAAATAGTCTCAAAAAATAGTTAAAGTCGAAAGTTTCCCTCAACTTTGACCACCCCTCAAATTTGATTCGTCGAGTAGTCGGAGATTTATGCAAAATCGAAATGGCAGGCCATGAGCGAGGTGAACCGATAACGTAGCAAAAGATGCCCTCAAAATGATCGAGAACGTTGGAGGCAAGGCATCCTGGAGGCCAAGGCTCGATTTGGGCCGTAGGTCAATTCAAGAAGATCTATGCAAAAAAATATATTTTTTTATTACTCACACGTGCGAAGTACTTCCTGACGCACGTTTGTTAATGCGAGTTATTCCACTTCGCATTGTCTTTCCACATAACGGTAACGCACGCAAATATTGAATATTGCTAGGTTACATTAAAAAAAAATTAAAATGAACACAATCAAGACCTCGATATTAAAAAAATAACGTGAAGTGTCAGAAATTTTGTCAGTACAAAATAATAATTAAAATTAAAGAAAACGTTTTAAAAGACTGTAAATTCTGTGGTGATACCGGAGACTGAGGAGAGTTCTAATGACGAATCCACACCACCGGAGACAATTGAAAAAGTAAATTCTTCATAATTTTTTTCCATTTTTTTTTATGGTCCCTGGATCCAAAACTTATAAGATACATCCCCTCGCATGAGCAATAAAAAATATTGTTTGTAACACGGGCGGTATTATCAATTGCCCTCTCGTGCGAATGTACACTTCGTTCGTGCGTCCAATTTCGCTGTCGCGTGAAATTGACAACTTTCCGCCCTAGTTACAAAATATACTATTTATGGAGATTAAATGAAAAATAAAGTATTGCAAAGAGTATCATAATTTAAATTATTCTAAAGTAAAAAAAAAAACTAAAGTGATGATAAAACTATTTTTATTATCATTTAGTCGAGAGGCCACTCTTGCAATACTTTTTAATATTTAGATGCATTACCGCACATTTTTTTGAATTTTTTGTAATTATTACACCTCAGCACACAAATTACTGTTGCATTCCTTGAACTACTCTTGCATTCCTTGAATTAAATTCACATTATATTCACATTACGTCCCCACTCCACAGCTCATCATGCGCCTCGTCATGCGCCGTGCTGCAGTAGGACAGTGAGGTCCTACTAAACTCGTCATAATAGAAAGAAGCCGATGCCATTTGAAACAAAGTGAAATTGGTTTAAAATTAGGTAGTATAATTTTTATAAAAAAATTTAAATATTTAATAGTAACATATAGTCCTATGAAGTTAACTACCGAATTTGCAAAAATATAATATTACATCGGAGTTCCTGGTAGATATTAAATAATTCTAGAGTACTTAATTCGAAAATCCTTATAACATTTTTCTGTAAAGTTAAAAATTAGAAAAATTAGACTTCACCGATGTGACGAAAGGAAAAAGAAAAAAAATCGGGGCGGCCGAGCGGCGTTTTGAATCTTTCTGCTTTGTCGGCGAATAGATCGGCTTTCTCCTTTGTCGGCGAATAGATCGGCTTTCTCCTTTGTCGGCCGCACGAAAACCCACGCGCCGAGCTTGTAGTAAATACTTCTAGTTAGTAAATTCTAGTTAGAAAATGTGCATATTTTTTACAGTAAACGAAGGAATTCACATGGGAACAGAACTGTTGCCCTATTTTTCTTTTGCACTTCATTTCTGAACTCGAACTTCATTAGTGAACTTTTTTTCGAATATCTTTCCAATGTTTGACTTTACAGAAAAATGTTACAAGGATTTTCGACAGAACCCTAAAGCTAGGTCCACACTGGGTAACAAATTGTTGGCGGCAACATGTTGTCAACACAATGCTGACAACATGTTGCTGTAAACAAGCAACATGTTGATGGATACTCGCCAACATTTGACGGCCATACATCAAAGAAATTTGTTCCTTGTATCCGTGTATCCCATTTTATACGGGTAACATCGCTCTTATTTGAGTAACATCGCTCAGTGTGGACAGTGTTGACAACATTTCGCGTGAATCCCAGTGGTTGAGGTTTCATTTGTGCAGGTTAGCTACCTACTTCGTTTCTGTTACAATAATATTCATCAATTCTTAATTATAATTATAGTTTATAGTTCAAAAAAGTGAGAGAATAGTGGTGGTGAAATTTCGAAACAAACTACCATCATTTAATAGTAGTTCTGACATCAATTTGTCGCCATGTAACGTTCCATTTTTCAAAAATTCTCTTTGCCAATATCGTCTATTTCGTTGTTGTGAACCGGCAGCTATCACAACATAAGCAGCACAAACATCACATAACATTTGACTGGTTGTGGTGTGGACGTACAACATCACAGACAACATGTATCCAGATTATTCCAGATACAATTGAAGCAACTTCATGTTGCCATGTCAAAGTGTTGGCAACATGTTGCCACCAATGTGTTGCCTAGTGTGGACATACCTTCAGAGCTCTACCGGGAAATGCAAACAGAACTATTGCGCGATTTTTTTTCACTTCGCCGCATCGGTGAAATCTAATTTTTGTATATATTTTCAATTTTTAACTTTACAGTAAAATGTTATAAGGATTTTCGATAGGACTCTAGGAGCTCTACCAGGACCTGCAAACAGAACTGTTGCGCGTTTTTTTTAATTTTCATTCAAAACCATGGGTCCCTTATTATTGCAAATATCTTTTGAACCAAGCTATTGATCAAAAAATGTCAAAGGGATCTTCGATAGAACTCTTAGGGTGCTATTTAGAACCGCGAAAAGAACATTTTCTGCAGAGCTTTTTGCAAAATTGATCAAGTACTCATCATCAAGTATCAAGAACAGAGATGTTATGGATATGAAATTTCGGATCTCGATATGGATACGGATATAGGAATAATATTATACCTGTTTCGGATACGGATATGATTTTTTTTCGGATTATCCGTTAGTTTCGGTTACGGATATTACATTTCTAAGAGATTGTAAAAGTAGAATACTAATTTGTAAATAATTTTAATTTATCGCTGTTATTATTTGATACTACAATCACATGTCATACAAATAAGTAGTATTTTGTAATAGCTTATATTTTGGGTAATTTCACACTTTACAAGCGATCAATTTATTGTTTTTTTTTTGTAAAAACAATAAATTAATCGCTTGCAAAGTGTGAAATGACCCAAAATATAAGCTATTACAAAATACTGCAACAATACAAATAAGTACTACAATATAAGTAGGTACTACAATCATATGTCATATAAGTAATTATTATTTTTAAGTTAAATCTACGTAAAAATGCGAAATCAAAATTTTATCTACTGACACACCAAAATGAACATATTAATAAATACATTAATTATTGTATGTGAAGGATGTTTTTATTATAATCGTGTGTAAAAGTATCCAAATCGTCCGTAAAAGTCCAAGGTAAATTAAATGGAGTTTCATTATTCAATGATTTCTGTGTGTTGTTACTATGGCAGCAACTTGCGTCATTAAACAAAAAACATAGACGTAACGGACATAAATTTTTTGACGTATATTTTTTCTTATTTTGAATCAAGAAGTCTTCTAAAATAACTTAACCCAACCAAAACCTATTCCAGATTAAATCTGGGTTAACCTAGATTACATCGACAACGACCAAATAGTGTTCCCGTCACTGTGCCATTTTTCTAGGGGTTCAAACCCCTCCCCTCATTGTGATTAAACCACTCGCCTTCGGCTAGTGCTTTAAACTTCGCAAATCATGCACAAAATCCTTTCACAAACTTGTATCATAAACTACTATTAATAAACAAAAACAACATTATTCGTTTTTTCTATTAAATAATTTCTATTAGATATTGAATTTTTTTATAGGAATTATTACAACATATCAATCAAAATTATTCGAAACTTTTATAGCGGTTACGGTTACGGATAGATTTTTATTTCGGATATCCGATAGTTTCGGTTACGGAGCTCCATAACATCCCCTCCAGAATTATGGTCGAGAGGTGCAGTAATATGTCAAAAACGCCCAGTTTTTCTAAAAAGTGTTGCTAATCCATTTTTAGTATTTTCCATTTTTTACTACTCTAGAACTATTTGATATCTACCAGGAACTCCGATGTAATATTATATTTTTGCAAATGCGGTTGCTAACTTCACAGGACTGTAACATATAATATTGATAAGCAATATAATAAATTATGACCGAAAAAATTATATACACAAAACGTTAGGATCTGTATATGAATTATCTTTTAGGAGCATGGCAATAAACGAGGCAATTAATGATAAAATAACTGCTCTCTTGGAAAAGGTTGATTTAAGTCACCTTGATTTTCCCTATTATTTAAAACAATTATTGGGATATACCGGATACGACAACCTAATGTCTATAAGCTTTGTAACGCTAATAGCATGTAAAGCTAATAGCATTGAACATTTTGCCAAAGAAGACTTACAGGAGCTTTTGGAAGATGAGGAAAAAACAATACTTTACGGTATATACAAGAAAAAGATATCTTCTTTTAAAATATTAGACGGCCACAAAAAACTACTTCAAGTTTTTATATGTGAATGTAACAGACATCTATCACGAAAACGCAAATCGCCGGAAAATGAATCAATTTCCTGTAAAAAGAAACAAAAGGTGGCCAAAAATACTGGAGGTTCACAAGAACAAATTGTTACATTAAATGATGAAGAAAAGAAAAAAGCTGTGGACCACATTAGAAACATTGTCATAAATTATGTCAAGAGATTTTTAAATAATGTAAAAGACGTAAATAAAATGGAGACAGGATTGAAAAATTTAAGCAATTTAGAAGTAAACTTACATGAACATACCTCTACCATTAAATGCAGTGAATGCAATGTTCTGTCAAAAACATTTACAAGATTAGTAAATGGAAAGCCCCGCTGGGTTTTATCAAATTTCTACAAGCATTATAAAACTCATTTTAAAATACATGCTTCTGAAAATTCAAAGAGTGCATTAAAAAATTTAAAAAATGCAAGCATTTTTAGTTTCTTCCAAAATTCTACAGTTATGAAAGATGATGGTATTTTTAAACCATCATCCGATACCAAAAACTGTGCTGGAACTTCAAGGGATACTTCAAACATATACTGAAGAGGAAGAGATGTACCGAAATCAGCAAAATTCAAATATAAATTTTCAGCAAACCTCAAATGCTGTTAGCGACAGCAGTATAAGATAAACTAAATATAAAATGAGAAACTAAGATAAATCGGATAACATAAACTATTTCGGAACTACAACCGATGCGGCTAATTTGATAATACTTCCAGTATCGTCGGAAGATATATGTCTTTCTTTAAATACGAGCGAGGACAGAAGTTTGAATTTTTCGAAAGGCAGGGTTACTGGGGAAGCTCTCGAGGAAGCTCTTAAAGACAATGGTAACCCTGCCGAAAAAAAATATACTTCTTCAAAAACAGGAAACAACTTCACGACGATGTAAAGTAAAAACTAATTTTGACGTTACGCAATACAAAATAACTGACTTTTTAAATCTGTGACAATACAAAGAGCAATTAAAAAAAAACCTCTGGTACTTGCTGAATTTCTAGCTAATCTAAATATCGTTGGTGACACACACATATTTAAATCATTTAGCAAAGGAAATACCACAGGATTTTTTGAAATGTTGAAGAACTCCGTCACAAGGAACTCTTAAAGAAAATTCAAAAGCAGGAAATCGATAGCCAGATCATCTGAAAAAAATGTCTTTCTACCTTTTCATTACTGCTGGCCGATTAGCATATGAAACTTTGATGGCAAATATGAACAATGCTCTCCCATCAGTTACAACCTTATTCAGAACGTTGGGCAATTTTTCAAGGACAGTGGAGGGAGAAATTAAGATAACACAAGTGAAAGAGTTTTTGCAAAAACGAAATTATTCTCTTCGAGTTTTCATTTCAGAGGAACAGCCATAATAAAAAACCAAACAGCAATAATAAAAAGTTCGATATAATTCTCCCACTATCAAATGGTGGGATTTGTCTGCCACATGTCCGATAGTACTGGTTTTCCCATACCGATTCAGTTTACGGTAAATTCAATTTCAGATATCAAAACTGCGTTTGAAAAGCAAAATATATCATCTACTGCTTATATGGCACAACCATTAGTTGACGGGGCACCTTCATTTTGTATAATAATTTTTTGTTGCGATAATCGATTTACCGCTGAAAATGTTTTGAAGCGATGGAAGTACTTGGAAACAAAGCTGGGGCAAGTTGGTATATCTGTAGAAAGATTTTCGTTAGACGGAGATACCAGATGCCTGAAAGCCATGAAAGTAGATGGTTTGTCGTCAGAATCAGAGTGGTTACCATATGCTCTGTACTTTAAGGTGAGGTTTTTTTCGAGGTTTTTTTTATTTGGTTACTTTCTTTACCAACATTTCTGTAATATCACAGGCTTCATATTCACTTACAAATCCCATAGTCGTACAAGATACAGTACGCATTTCAACTAAAATGAAAACAAGAATTTAAAATTCAAAAGTTGAGTTATCAATGGGAAACTATATCGTATTAGAAAAACACTTAAAGTACCTCATTGAACATTTTCTGAAGTGCCAACACTTTTTAACTCAAAATAATAATCTCTTAATTGAGAGTGATTGAAGTCTTTTTCTGTTTATGTTCAAGATGTTTATGTTCAAAAAGTCACAGGCGCCAAAGCAACGAAACAAATTCTGATTTTGGCCCGTTGTATATTAATACATTAATGCATTTACAGATAAATCTTTGGAAGTCAAGAAAAACTGTATAATAAAGAATATAGATATAATGTAACAAAATGTTTAAAAACTAACATCACGTGGTAACATTTAGGAAAAAAACTAAAATAATAAGATAAATAAAATAATAAAAAGGTAAAATATAAAAAAATATGTTGGTTTTATCCACTGCACATATCGCAAGCTTCCGGATTTTGCAGAGAACAAGCTTATCTCGTTCCTCCTTCGCCTGATTTTCATCGACGATCAGCTTCGATTTATCAATGATAAACTGTATGGGCTTAGCAGCTGGTTTGGTCCTCAAATAATACATACCTGTTTTCAGCCCTTTCTTCCATCCGTAAAAATGCATCGAGGACAAAACTCCGTAGTTGGGTTTGTCTATGTAGATGTTTAAGCTCTGGCTTGGTTCGCTGAAAGCCGCACAATCCGCGGCCATATTGATAATAACTTTTTGGGAGATCTCCCAGACAGTTTTGTAAATAGTTTTGATGTCGTTGGGGATACCTGGGATGTTCTGGACCGAACCATAATTGGCAATAATTTGGTTTTTCATTCTGTCGTCCCAGAGGTCTCATTCAATAAGGTCTCCAAGTAAATGCGAGTTCACAATCTGAAATTCTCCAGCAAGGACGCGACGTGTGTCGCGAGGTGAAATATTTGGTGTAGGGCTCTATAGACTCATTGTTGCCCAATATTTGAGCCGTGCTCAAATTTGGGGCCAAATCCTACTGCGAGCACGAATGCAGCAGCGAATTTCTTATTCTGTTCTTCGCTATTTTCGCTTTCAGCAACTTCCAATCCCACAAATCCGTCGGGTTTACGCCCCACATATCATATTGTAGAATACCTAAACATAAAACACAATAGTTTATAATAAATCATTTATTTATGCAGAAAAAAAGAAGCTAGTTTATTTAAAAACTTTAAACCATTCAAAAATTACTGAATAAATTTGAAATAATTCACCTTGAGTTTTGATTTTTTTTTTTTTTTTTGTTGGTAAAAATACAAATTAATAACAATTTTTTGTAAATAAATATATATTTATACATATCATTTTTTTAAACAATAAAACGAAACTGTTTTGATTTATTATATAATTAAATGCGCAAAACGTTTTATAAGAAATATAAATGTTTTCGGACATTAAGATTGATGTTTTTTCGTGCATTCACAAAATTTGTTATTTTTTCTTATAAATTAAATATTAAATCAAAAATGTACATAATTCATTAAATACCTTTACTAACCGCAGAATCATCGTAAGTGGAATACGGACCATGAACTTCAGCAATTTCGCAACTAGCTTCAAGAGCTCCGAAATAAATCGTCTCAAAAAATTGAATATTCAACTTACTAGCCTACTCACTATCAAAAGACATTCTTATCAAAATAAATGCATCTGCCAAACCTTGAATACCAATTCCAATGCGTCTATGTCGTTTATTTGACAGCTTTGCCTCCACCAGAGGATAATAATTTATATCAATAATTTTATTCAAATTCCATGTGACGACTTTGCTTATGGTTTTAAGCTTATCGAAGTCAAATGTTTTCTCAGATGCATTTACGCAGGTATTAACAACAATCGAAACCAAATTACAAACGGCAATTGCATCCGCTGAAGTATACTCGATGATTTCAGTGCAGAGATTCGAACTTTTGATCGTTCACAAATTCTGCTGGTTGCTTTTTCTATTGCAAGCGTCTTTATACAACATGTAGGGTGTTCCAGTTTCAACTTGAGATACGATTATAGCGTGCCATAATTGTTGAGCGTTTACCTGCCTAACAAAGTTACCTTTCTCTTCGTATTTTTGGTATAGCATTTGAAACTCATCTCCCCAGCAATCGGACAGTCCAGGACTTTAGTGTGAGCACATCAAGGACCAAACTCCATTCTCCTCAACTCTCCTCATAAACAAATCAGGTATCCACAAGGCGTAGAAAAAATCCCTCGCCCTGACTTCTTCTTTTCCCGTGTTCTTTTTCAAGTTTAAAAACTCGAAAATATCCGCATGCATATTGGTTCCAAATATGCGCTCCAGGTGTTTTATTCCCCCTTTATCTATATGCCTGGCTGTATTAATAAAAACGTTCAACATAGGTACTAATCCATTGGAAACTCAATTAGTACCAGAATTGTATGTACCCTTAGCTCTTATATTATGGATATTGTTTCCGATTCCTCCAGCGGACTTTGAAATAGCTGCACAATTAGACACGCACTTAAAAATACCATCGATTGAATAATCTGGCATCGTCAGCAGAAAGCAAGAACTTAATTGAGGCTGGGGAGTTGCTGCGGAGAACAATGTCGGACTGGCGTGAGTGAAAATTTTCTCGGAAAGAAAATTGTATGTTTCGATGGCGGAGTTGATATCCTCTCCGTGAATCCCAACAGCGACACGCATCACAACATGTCGTTCGTTTGGATGAACAGGGTATTAACTCATTATATTCTTGCCTGCAGATTTTTTTTTTTTGTCAGTAATAGCAAAATTAACAAAGTGAACAAAAACGTTATCAATAGTTTAAAATATATTATAAGAGAGGTTAACCAATTATTTACAGAAATGGAAATATATTGATTTGAAAACATCAAATCGCTCTTCAGGCTTTTTTGAGTTAATACCCTGTTCATCTGGACCGACGATGTGTTGATGCCTTCCGGCGATCTTGCCTTTGATCTTCAGCAGATAAGACCGCTCCAACGTCTTAAAACCGAAGTAGTTGTAGGAGAAGTCGCGATCGTATATCGAAGTCTGAGATCATTGGCGTTCTTTGTTATGTTGACCATATTGTACAAATCATCAGCTCTGCAAGTATAAACATTTAATCCTATTTACTTAACTTTTTTTTTTAACTTTTACGATTATAATACTTGGAACAAACTTTTTCGTAATAAATAGTTTATTGTGAAATAAGTGTGTGTAATATTATTAAGCTTTTTATTATGTGCAATATGTTCAGGAACTATTCGGGCATAATAAAATTTACATTGAAAGTTTCCGAAAACTCCGCCGTTATAAATTACGAAAAACTTTTAATATAATTTAAAACAATCCGCAATAAAAAAGAATTAATGTCGAAATGCAGGTAGATTTAAATGCCGACCGGGAGCCCTTGACGTTATTACCAACTCATACGTTTCTTCAGAAGGAAAAAACATGGAAATTGGACGTCTCGTCCGAATAATAAAACTGTCTCCGCCTGGATTTACAAAGCAGTTAAAAATTACGGTTGTATTGTTAAATATTTCTAACGTATGCTGCTCAAACGGCGTCGGTTTTTTTGATTGTTTCGTATACAATTCCACCAGAAAGGTAACAACATTAGCGGAAAACATAATAATAGTATAATCAAAACGACAATAAACATAATAGTAAATAGTTATTGTTGAAATCAGGATTGTATACTTTCAGCAGCAATCAAAATTAAATTTACATTACATCCTGAAAAGAAAATTGTAATTTTTGTTTTATTAAATCACAACTTATTTTAACGAACCGGAACTATAAAAGACATTAAAATATTTTGCAACGCGTCGAGGATCGTCGAAGATAGATGGAAGGCATATCTCCTGGGACCATTTAATGATACAAGACCTCCTAAACAAGAGCAAGAAACGAACAACGGAAATCTAAAGATTGAGAAACGAAATAGAACACACCTTGAGATGAATGAAAACCGGCAAAGCTACAGGCCCTGATCCCATACAAGTGATAAAACTTTTTGAAGACGCTGTAATTGACATACTTTTGGCCCTATTGAACAACATCTAAGAAACAGGGGCAATTCCTCAACAATGATCACTGTCCACTTTCATACTACCACCCAAGAAACCAAACCCAAGAGAATGTTCTGATTACTGAACCATTGCCCTCATGAGTCACACCCTAAAACTATTCCAAAAGATGACAACAGTGGAGTACAAATTTATGATTGATTTTATTTATACTACAGGTTTATTGGCGGGGAGGGGCCTCTCTGCGATTATGGAATTACCTGGAGATAATTGTGCAAGATTACAAAGTTGCAAAACGATTAAGTCGGTTTCCTCATTATGGAGATTAACGAATGGGTTACAGCTCTGTTTGAAAATTTCTAATGAGTCCAAGTTTCGAGCCTTTGTTGCAATTATGCAAGATTTTGAGATTGTACATTTCCAGACATTTTTTATTACACTCAAGACAATGATTTGAAAATGAAGTGGTATCTTTTTTAAGACGAAAAGCGTAACATGTTCTGAAAACCAAGTTTCGAAAACTTCTTCCTGTCCTGACCTACATACACACTATTATGCCCGCTCCACACTCTCGCGGAGTAACTTCGGCGAGGAACTACACGGAGTAGGCATCTACACTCTCGCCTATATTCGCGAGGACCTCAGTGCCATGACCGACACCGAACAGGTAGTAGCTGCTGCTGCAGCTTTTTGTGCTTTTAATTATTATAATTATGTTAATATATTTTTGAAGAAAAAAATTAATAAACCGTGCAGAAAGAAGAGATGGTGGATTTTGCCTATACATAGAAATAGAACAAGGTAAGTTACATACGCTATAACATATTTTTTTTTATAGGATTAAAAGATTATTAAATCAAAAGATAATTATATTTTATCTACTTTTGAAGGGAATGGATGGACAGACAAAGTATTGAACTACTTAAAGAACCTTCAAGTGAATTCGAAAATTTTCATAGGATGTCCCAAGATATCAAGATTTTGAATATCTTTTAGGCCAAATTGCTCCTCTTATTTCTAAGCAACACACGCAATTAAGAGATGCAATACCAGCCAAAGTACGTCTAGCCATAACCTTGCGGTTTTTAGCTACCGGTGATTCGTATAAAAGCCTTCACTTTCTATTTAAAGTTTCCAGCCAATCTATTTCCAAAATTGTACCGGAAGTCTGTTCAGCTCTCAACCAAGTTCTTAAGGATGAATGCAAGTTAAGTAAAATTGTAATATATCAGGAAATAAATATATTTATAAAACAATTGCAATTGTAAGCTATAAAATTCGCATAGGGTATTTTGATCTAATTGAAAGAGTTCCTAAATGCATTATGGATTAAATTAGTTGTTGGATTTTGGGGGTGTTGATAATGCATGTTTTCATAATGAGTGGGTTGTAATTACAAATAAGAATGGGCGGATTTGGATGAGGGCGACATAATCTGTACAGCAAGTGGAGAGTTGAGTGTTGATGAGGAATTTGAATGGACTGAGTAATTAGATGAGCGACGACGTTGCACACTTTTAGTATGAAATATGTTCTCTATTTCAAACGTGACGTCCTCTTTATCATCTTCTGACAATCTTTTCAACTTTCTTGCAATAAGTTTGCCGAATACGTCACATTCACCTTCAACATCATTACTTTTATTTATGACAGTTTTTAGAGTGTTAAATGCATTCCTCATTTGTTTAGCAGCATTCTGTAGCTCTGGTGGATTTGCTCGACGACGAATGGTTTTTCTAGTGCTAAACCTGGAGTTCACATTGTCAAGATCTAGATTCTGTTGTAATTCCCCTATTTCACTTTCATTGACAATTGGTGGGTCTTCAATGTCTACATCATCAGAGACTACCTGAAAATAATAATTATAATAATTTATTAATGCAATTTATAACTATATTTCAGCTACCGTCAACAGCGGAGCAATGGTTGGACCTAGAGAAGGGATTTCAACGCAAGTTCCCACATGCAGTCGGCGCAATAGATGGAAAACATGTACAAGTACAATGTCCACGTAAATCAGGATCAGATTACTACAATTACAAGCGATGTAGTAGTATTGTTCTTCTTGCTTTAGTCGACAGTGACTACCACTTTATTTTTGCTGATATTGGGGCAAAAGGAAGAATAAGTGACAGTGGTGTTTTCAGAAATTCTTTGTTATGGAAAAAAATAATTGCAGAAGATCTGAATTTTCCCTACCCCTTGTCCTCTGCGAGGTACTAACGGTCCAAATGTTCCATACGTTTTTCTAGGCGACGGTGTTTTCGCATTAGGTACAAATTTAATGAAACCTTATCCTGGAAATCATAATAAAGGTACTCCAAACCGTACTTTTAATTATAACTTGTCAAGTGCTAGAGTTTATGTAGAAAATGTATTTGGAATTTTAAGCTCAAAATTTAGAATTTTTCGAAAACCACTTGAAATAGATATTGAATCAGTACCAGATTTGGTCAACACTTGTGTGCTGCTACACATTTTTTTGAGAAATAGTTCTACTTCTAGAAATATTTACACCCACCCTGGTATGACAGATATTTATGATGATAATGGTATACTGGACACTTTCACAGGACACTTTTCGTGATTATTTTTATTCTAATGAGTAATATCTAACTTATCTTTCATAAAGTACATCTAATTTTATATTTTTAATAAAAATAAAATTCATTAAAAAAATATTGATATTTTATACTTACTTCCTATGTATTAATTGTGGCTCCACAGTTGTAAACAGAACCCAAAAACTGGTCCATTACTTCAAAGACAAACCATATTGGTTTATAAACATCCCCCGACGGTCCAGATTTAATAGTACCCGCTATTTTCCTACAGTATCCACGATATGTGGCCATTAATGAATCTTGTTTCGATTTCAATTCTTTGACTGGTTTGCCAATTTCAGATTCAATTCTACTCCAGGTGACGTGAATCTTTTTTTTATCTTTGTGGCTACCATGTTTGGGATCCCAAATAACTTGGCTTCCCTTTGAAAAGCCTCAAGGAATTGTAATTGGAGTTCTTGGGACCAATAGCTCATAATTTACTATTTAAATTACTATTAGTAAATTATTTTTGATATTAAATTAACTATTTATTTAATTATTATTAAATTACTATATTTAAATTACTATTTAAATTACTAGTAAAATTTAATAATATTAAATAAAAATATTTTGTTTGTTGTGACGGTTGAAACCGTTATGAACTGAGCCACCTGCAAACAGTTGACTAAATTAAAGGACGAGTAAACACGAGAGTGTAGACATGATACTCCCCCTTCCTCGTACTCGCGCCTCGTGTCCCTTTGACTCGGGCACGAAAAACCGCTTCATGAAGCGAAGTTAGCCAAGGCGAGGCGAGGAAGCACAAGGTGAGGCGAGTAACCTGACCACATTCTCTTTCCTCGCTCAACTCCGTGCTACGCGAGAGTGTGGAGCGGGCATTACATTCTAAACAATGAATTTCATATATGCCGGATTTTTTGAGGGGGTCGATTTTCTATTTAGTATTAAACAATATGTGGGACAACTTTGAGGAGGGTTTAAAAGCTATTTGAAGATCTTGCTCTTGAAGGACGTTTGCAATTTGTTCGCTTGTTTTGGCAAAATATGTTAGGGCAAGATCTGAGTGAGATCTGAAAAGATATTTCCAAGTCGTGTCTAAAGAAGTTTTACTTAAAAAAATTGTTTAAAAAAATAAATATTTTAATACTTTTTTCACCTTTCAAACATGTGTAGCAAACATGAGGCTTAATCCTGGAATGATCATTCACATGCTGAGACAATTGTTTTGCCCTCCCAAAACCCTCATTATTACAAATATAAACTACAATTGTAGGGTTTATCAGCAGCAAGAGCTTTCATACGGCTTGTTAAGCATGATACATTTTAAAATTTCTTGTTACAAACTTTACATGATAAATCATCTGATTTTTGAACTGCAAAATGTCCAGTACCACTTTCTTCTGTTTCGTAGCATTTTGAATCAACATATTCTATTATTTGGTGGTGGTCTTTGATTGTTTCATTACTTTGGAATGCTTCATTGCTTTGGTTCACTGTACATGTTTGCAACTTTTTGTGATTTATTAAAAAATCATTTCTTGGGAAACATTTATTTTTTCTTCAATTTCAATTATTTCAGTTTTAGGAAGTATGTCTACAAACTCATTATTTTCATTTTCTATGAAATCATCACTTTCCATTTTTTCATTGGTTATCAGGTATGGTGTAACTTTGAAATTTTCTGCATCGATTTCTGATTTTATTATGACATCAGTAGTTTGGTCACTCATTACATTATATGGAGATTTGGCAAATATATATCGTAAGTTTTTATCTGTTTCTTCACATTTTAACTTAAACAAGTAGAATTCAGATATTTTTTTGGCGCATTCTGTACATATTTGTTCAGGTAAACCATCTCCATGCATTATCTAGAAACAATAAAAAAAAACATTAAAAGAGAAACTAAAATATAAATAAGTTTTAATTTGGTTCAGTTGCTTTTAGGAACCCTTGGAATTAATTTATTTGAAATTGTATACTTGAACTGTTGAGTAAGCCATAACCATTTCAGCCAAATTAATATTTAATCCAGTGCTTTCTACAAACATGAAAACCGATTGGAAATCACCATTCTCTGTCATGCACGCACGACACATATCCGGTAAAATCTTCTCTTCCATCACTGTTAAATGAAAACTCATTTAAAAATCATAAATATTTATTTATTTACTGTTTAGGTTTTCTAGGAAAACCTAAAATTCAAACCATGTGACAATCATAGACATATAAAGAATAGACGAAGGGAGTGAATGTGAGTGACATGCATTGACTCGATAAAAAGAGATCAATTAACAATGGTTTCTCTTATTAGCCGCGATTTCGCAGTGACAGTTTTTAACACTTGCGCATTAACCGTTTTTAACAATTGCGCATTAACCGTTTTTAACAATTGCGCATCAACATTTCTTATATGCTCCATGTAACATACTTATTCGCTCCGAGTGCAACAGCACTAGCGCCAAAGGTAACACTTTTAGGAACTTCATGACCAGTTACGTCATTATTTAGAATTTATTTGTTGATATTGACATGTACGTTGCTAAATAGAAAAGTGTTTTAATTATTCTACATAAACTAATAAAGTGCATAATCTTGCTTATGTGTAACTTTATAGCAAAATAAACTCGAAAATCGTTTTCAGCACTTCGTTTTCCATCGGGTAACAAAAAAAAAATACACATTTTTCGAAAAAATTCATAAAAAAATGTCATTATTCATCATTGTGGTCGAAAAGAATGTGCTTTTTCCGTTTTTTTCAATTTTCTCAAGAACAACAAACAGCAACAAAATCATTTTTCGCACACAGAAACTACTCGACATGACGAACAAGTCGAACTGTAAATTGTTCAGAAAGATTCAATTATACATAGAGAAATTTCAAACTGAAATTTTACGATTCTGATTTGATAAGTCGATATCTCAGAAACGGTTGCAGATAATCAAAAACGAATTACAACAATTTTCTTCAATTTTAGCAGGCGATATTGAACGGAAAGAGCTAACCAAATAAATTTGCATATTTGTAATCAACAGCAAAAATACTTCCAGAAGCGTTTTTTAATTTTGCTGTAACGCAAAAAATAACGATTTTAGAAAAACGATTTGCTTGCATTTCATCGTTTCCGCGGTATTGACTTCCCGCATCGATTGTATTTATTAGTCGAAGGCTTCCTAAGGAATATTATATATGTTTTCCCACTAATTTTGGAACGCTAAATCGATTGGTGAAGACTAGAAGTGTCTGTGGAAAGGCGTTCAAAGGTTATGACAGCGTGAAATCTGCCGGAAATGCGAGACAATGTATTTTAGTATATAGTGTATATGTTACCGTGAATGATCGAAATTGGAGAATGCCGACTTTCACCGGTGAATGTCAACACATACCAAATACGTCGGAGAAAGATCGAATATTTCATTATTTTGTTGTACATTGGGACCCTCACCGGAGTATGTCGACAATCACAGATACGCTCTGGTGGCGCTCCAAAAGGGAGGAGCCGACAAAGAGGCGACTGGCTCTCTCCCGCCAAATCCTTTGTTCTGCTGGGAATCAATCAGCTGTATCAGTCTTATGTAAGTTTTGATGATGCGAGCAACGTTTTCATTTTCTTTTTTTTTAATTTATTTTTTAAAAACTTTTCTTGAAAAGTTAAATGCATTAATTGCGCGTAAACGAGAAAACAACTGTTTTTATTTTTCTCATGAAAAGTACTCTAAAATACTTTCTGAAGTGGTTTCAGCTAAAACTAAGTATCCAACACACCTTTGGATTACAGACGATTAAAACGTTTTGACGTTTTCAAAATTAATGATGAAGATAAGTTAATTGTACCATTTAAACCAGGGGAAACGAATATACAGTATTATGTTATCAATGAAGAATTGTTCAGTATACTATATGAAACACACCAGAACAGTGAATAACAAACCAATCAGCATGGTGTGCTATGCGGATGATGCGGTAATCCTGGCAGAAACAGAAAACGATTTTCAGAGGCAAACACATAAGTTCTATCAGACTAGTGAAAAATAAAACATGTGAATCTGCATTGATAAAACAAAATGATGACCTTCTCCAAAGAACCAGCAAGGTGTAAAGTCGTAATAGATAATAAATCAATAGAACAGGTAATGAATGAGCTTCCGTTACATTACAATCTCCGGATGCCAGAGAGATATCATCTGGAAAAACAACCACATGCTCATTGATAGTAAAGTGCAGATATATAAATCCTGTGTTAGACCAGTGCTAACCTATGGTATTGAAACGAGAGCTGACACGAATAAGACAAAAACCATCCTCAGGACAGCGGAGATGAAAACATTAAGAACCATCTCAGGGAGGACACTTAGAGATAGGGTGAGAAACAACGACATAAGAGCGGCATGCAGGGTGGAGGACATAGTGAAATGGGGGAGGGAAAGGAGAAGATATTGGCGTGACCACATAGACAGAATGAACCAAGAGAGACTAGCATACATCGCCAGAGATGGAAAACCAGGTGCCCGACGCCCGCCAGGGAGACCACCTAAGAGATGGAAGGCTAGTTGGTGCTCCGCCTCACAAGATAACCAACCGAATTGAGCCTTGGCAATAAACAGACCTCAAGGTCTTCTCAAATATAAGAAAGAACACCAGAACAGGCCATGCAGGAAGAACACGTATGCTTAAAGAGTTGCAAGTTAAATACAAAAATATTACATGTGAAGTTGTAATGTTGTATTTAAATTTAAGCAAACAGTTTCAAATGGAACTTAGTGCACCTAAGAAAGGTATTGTTGTGAAACCAATGGCCAGTTCTGAGTTAAACTCAAGATATCAAGTTGATCTGATAGATCTGTATTCAAATAGAGTTGGCGAATATAAGTTCATAATGGTGTATCAAGATCATGTAACTAAGTTTGTCCAGCTACGACCTTTGAAAACTAAAAGAGTTGAAGAAGTAACGTATCACGTTCTTTAAATATTTTTAACATTTGGTGCACCAGCAATATTGCAATCAGATAATGGTAGAGAATTCAGTAATCAAGTCATATCCGAAATATGCGCTATGTGGAAAGATGTTAAGATAGTTCACGGAAAACCTCGTCACAGTCAAACACAAGGCTCAGTTGAAAGGGCCAATCAGGATATACAGAATATGCTAACTGCATGGATGAACGATAACAACACAAATAAATGGACAGATGGTTTACCCTTTATTTAATTTGCCAAGAACACTACATGCCACCAAGGAATACGCCAAAGTCTTTTTTGCCTAGCGAACAAATCGTTACTATAGAAACCGAAGAACAACTCGAAGAAATTGCCAATACTTTTGAAACCAAAGAACAGCTTGAAGCAACTGTTAATACTGCTGAAAAGAATTTGAGCGGTGGTCATACTGAAAACCATATCCCAAAGAAAAATATTGAAGAGGACCTGCAATCTACAACGTCTTCACACCAAGTTCTGACTGAAAAACACTATAGAGAGAGTTAATTTCTATAAAAAGAGTGCACGCAAAAAATAATCTTCTACTGCAAGCAACAAAAATGTTACGAACCTCACAAAAACAAACAAGACCATGATTTCGACAGTGGTCGTACAGCTAGCCGAAATGTGTTAGCTGTTACTGTTGGAATAGAAGACTCAGACTTCTATAAACTGGCAAATAAAAATGATACCCTCAAGCAGCTTTACACACGTAATCAGTTCGTAATTTGTAAAGAAAAGTTACTTTCCATAGATGAGATTTCTTTTCAAGAAATGTCCCTGAGAGAAGCAGCTGCAGTTAATTCGAGAAGCGGGGAGCAAGGCTATATACGCTGTCATTGCAAAAGGAAGTGTTCCACAAATAAATGCAGTTGTAAAAGCAAAGGAGACTTGTGCAATTCAAAGTGTCATAATGGGTTTAAGTTGTTGCAATAAATAAGATTTGAATCACATAATTAAGTAGATTTTTTATTACCATTATTTTCGTTTCTCATTTAGAATGTGCTGTGGGTTTTAAATTATTGGTCACTCCAGAAGGAGCGGCGAAAAAGTTACGTCACCCTTGTGACGTTTATAGCGACTGAATTACGGAGAAGAAAATATAAATCTCCGACATGTTCAACATTAACCATTAGTGCATGGTGAAAGTCGACATTTACCGGTGTAAGTCAGAAATAAGGGTATTTAGCAAATATTTCGGACATACACCAAGCGACTATGTGTATGTTACATTCACCAGTGAAAGTCGACATTCCCCAAATTTCGTCCTTTCACGGTAACATATATTATATTAAATTAATTATTTTTTGTTTTTGTGTGCTGTTTTTATACACATTATTGGAGACGAAATTGTCTTATTGGCAACGAGTAGCGCTAAGCGCGGTTATGAACGGAGCGAATAAAATAACCTATTACACGTGGATGGTTTTACCATCCATTATACATGCTCACGTTTACCTATTATACATGCTCACGTTTTGTTTTTAAATAATTAAACGTTGGGGTTATATTCTACAGTCTATAGAGTGTAAATATTTACCATATTCCAGAACTTACTATACATAAATATTTCAAATATTTAATTTAAACAAACCAATTGTAAATTGTGTAAGATAGACATTAAATATACTCAAGTCATTTTTTTAAACAGTTTTTAGTACAGAAAAATTGAGAGTTGAAGTAAACCTTATTTCAAAGAAATGTACATTGAATTGAAAAATTCACTATCTTTTTACCACACTTATAAGTGTTATAAAAAGCGCATATTTCGGATATGACTTGAGTACTGAATTCTCTACCATTATCTGATTGCAATATTACTGGTGCACCAAATGTTAAAAATATTGAAAGAACGTGATACGCTACTTCTTCAGCTCTTTTAGTTTGCAAAGGTCTTAGCTGGACAAACTTAGTTAAATGATGTTGATACACCATTATGAACTTATATTCGCCATCTCTGTTTGACTGCAGATCTATCAGATCAACTTGACATCTTGAGTTTAACTGGCCATTGGTTTCACAACAATACTTTTCTTAGGTGCACTGTGTGTTAAATACAACATTACAACTTCATATGTAATATTTTTGTATTTAACTTGCAACTCTTTAAGCATACGTGTTCTTCCTCCTTGGCCTGTTCTGGTGTGAGTTTCATATAGCATACTGAACAATTCTTCGTTGGTAACATAATAACAATATTCGTTTCCCCTGGTTTAAATGGTACCTTCTCTTCATCATTAATTTTTAAAACGTTTTAATCGTCTGTACTTCAAAGGTGTGTTGCACTTAGTTTTAGCAGAAACCACTTCAGAAAGTATTTTAGAGTACTTTTCATGAGAAAAATAAAAACAGTTGTCTTCACGTTTACCCGCAATTAATGCATTTAACTTTTCAAGAAAAAGATCACGATTTACTGCAGTATCCATTCTGTATAAATTAGGGTATCGGAAAGAAGTATGAAAACGTTGCTCACATCATCAAAACTTACATAAGACGGATACAGCTGATTGATTCCCAGCAGAACAAAGGATTTGGCGGGAGAGAGCCAGTCGCCTCTTTGTCGGCTCCTCCCTTTTGGACCCCCACCAGAGTGTATATGTGATTGTCGACATACACTGGTGAGGGTCCCAATTGTACCAATGAAATATTCGATCTTTCACCGACGTATTTGGTAAGTATTGACATTCACCGGTGAAAGTCGACAAGTGAAAGTCCAATTTCGGTCATTCGCGGTAACATATACACTATATACTAAAATACACTATCTCGCATTTCCGGCAGATTTCACGCTGTCATAACCTTTGAACGTCTTGCCACAGACACTTCTAGTCTTCAATCGATTTAGCGTCCCAATTAGTAGGAAAACGTATATAATATTCCTTAGGAAGCTTTCGACTAATAAATACCATCGACACGGGAAGTCAATACCGCGGAAACGATAAAATGGAAGAAAATCGTTTTTGCTAAAATCGTTATTTTTTGAGTTACATCAAAATTAAAAAACGCTTCTGGAAGTATTTTTGCTGTTGATTTAAAATATGCAAATTATATTTGGTTAGCTCTTTCCGTTCAATATCGCCTGCTAAAATTGAGGAAAATTTTAATTGTTGTAATTCGTTTTTGATTATCTGCAACCGTTTCTTAAATATCGACTTATCAAATCTGAATCGTAAAATTTCAGTTTGAAATTTCTCTATGCATAATTGAATCTTTCCGAACAATTTACACATACATCGACTTGTTCGTCATGTCGAGTAGTTTCTGTGTGCGGAAAATGATTCCGTTGCTGTTTTCCGTTCTTGAGAAAATTAAAAAAAAAACTCAAAACTCAAGTCATTTTTTTAAACAGTTTTTAGTACAGAAAAATTGAGAGTAAACCTTATTTCAAAGAAATGTATATTGAATTGAAAAATTCACTATGTTTTTACCACACTTATAAGTGTGGTAAAAACATAGTAAATTTTTCAATTCAATGTAAGGATGAATTACCATATAGTAACAGTCACAACCATCCTATTTAAATAAATGTTTACTACATTTTTTTTTTTTTTGTTGATTATATAATTTACCGGTAGTAATAAAAAACCTGTCTTTATAATAGGAATCAGACTAAAATCTAGAAATAAACTGCACAGATAAAACCAAATACCTGGGAATAACTATTGATAAACATCTTAAATGGACAGAGCATATTAACACTGTAACAGCAAAACTACATAGATTTATGTTTTAACCTACAGAAACTAATAAATAAAAAATACTATCATTCTCTACAGCCATTGAATTGATTCTGTAACATTCTCTACTGCCATTGAACTACACATTATATGGAAAAATATTGTGAACGCGAAGGTCATTTTCAGGTGGATTACAAATTGATAATTAGATAGAATTAGTGAAACCATCCTACATTATATTATATTGATAATCATACAAACTTAAAACAAACGCAACACAGCCTGAATATATAAATATATTCAGCCTTTCCGGAGCACTATAACAATTGAACCCGTCATTTCAAAAAGGGCACGAGTCACACTTTTTTGAAATATCACTTTTTTACGCCATTTTATTCATTGAAGTGTTTTACATATTCTATGCGAAAAGAGCATATGTAATACACCACAAGTCAACTTAAAAAGCAATTAAAAGGGCACGAGTCCTGGACTTATGCCCCTTTCAAGTGAAACGAAACGCATCTGTCAGATATGACATAATATCACTTTATCGTGAGCTTGTCGAAAATGCTTTTAAACCTAGAAAAAGAGTCTCTGGTGGCAGGAATAGTGAAAACTATAAACATAATAAAATAAAAAAGCCAAAATTGCTGGAAAATGATGATTAACTAACTAAAATTTTTGGTCATTTTGAAAAAGGCATAATTCCAAAAATTTTAATTCTAAATATCTTGATAAAAATTGTTCTTTTTTAATAAATAAATATTCCAAATAGCGTGTAGGTTTTTTATTTAACAATCTCTATATTCAGTTTCTTCAGCATCAAGACTTTTTTAACAAAAAACATATTTTTGCTGATTCTGAAAAGTTTTAATTCACAGACTTATGCCCTTTTCGAAATGACAGGTTCAATTGTTATAGAGCTCCGGAAAGGCTGAATATATTTATATATTCAGGCTGTGTTCTGTTTGTTTTAAGTTTGTTAAATTGATGATTGATTATATTTATACTATGGGTTTTTAGGCGCGGAGGTGCCTTTCTGCAATTAGGGTATTATCTGGAGATGATTGTGCAAGACGAAAAAGTTCTGAAAAGATTAGGTCGGTTATTAGGACGGATGAGTTATGGCTATGTTTGAAAATTTCTAATGAGTCCAAGTTTCGGGCCTTTGTTGCAATTATGCAAGATTTTGAGACAATGATTTGAAAAAGAGTGGTGTCTTTTTAAGACAAAAAGCGCGAGAATGTTCTGAAAACCAAGTTTCAAAAACTTTGTCCTGTCTCACCTACATACACGCTATTACATTCTGAACAAAGAATTACATACACGCCGGATTTTTGGAGGGGGTCGATTTTGTCTAGCATTAAACAATATGTGGTACAACTTTCAGGAGGGTTTAAAAGCTACTTGAATATTTTGCTCTTGAAGGACGTATGCGATTTGTTCGCTTGTTACCAAAATATGTTAGGGCAAGATCTGAGTTATTCCCAAGTCGCATCTAAAGAAGTTTTACTTAAAAAAATTGTTTAAAAAAATTAATAATTTAATAATTTTTTTACCTTTTGAACATGTGTTGCAAACATGAGGATTAATCCTGGAATCATCTACATGCTGAGACAATTGTTTTACCCTCCCAAAACCCTCATTATATAAATTAAAATTGTAAGGTTTAACAGCTGCAGGAACTACCATATTCTCATTTCTTATTATTCTTAAAAATTCCTTCTTACAATCTTTACATGTCAAATCATCTGATTTTTGAACTGCTAAATGTCCAGTACTACTTTCTTCTGTTTCGTAGCATTTTGAATCAAACTTAGATTTTAATATTTGGTGGTGGTATTTGATTATTTCGTTATTTTGGAATCCTTCTTTGCTTTGATTCACTTTACATTTATGCAATTTTTTGTGATTTATTAAAATATCATTTCTAGGGAAACATGTATTACAAATATCGCATTCAAAAATTATTTCTGTTTTCTGTTTGTCAACAAAATCGTTATCTTCATTTTTTATGAAATCATCACTTTCCACTTTTTCATTTGTGATCTGGTTTGGTGTAACTTCGAAATCATCTGCATCAATTTCTGATTTTATTATGATGTCAGTAGTTTGGTCATTCATTATATTATATAGAGATTTGGCAAATATAGATCGTAAGTTTTTTTCAGTTTCTTCACATTTTAACTTAAACAAGTAGAATTCAGATACTTTTTTGGCACATTCTGAACATATTTCTTCAGGTAAACCATCTCCCTGTATTATCTAGAGACAATAAAAAAAACCATTAAATAATACTAAAATTTAAATGTTTTTATTTGGTTCAGCTTTTAGGAACCCTTGGAATCAATTTATTTGAAATTGTATACCTGAAGTGATGAATAAGCCATAACCATTTCAGACAAATAAATATTTAATCCAGTGCTTTCTAAAAACATGAAAACCGATTGGAAATCACCATTCTTTGTCATGCACGCACGACACATAGCTTCAGGTTCAACAGTTAATATCGTTGGAACCATTTTGCGATTTAGTTTAATTTTCGCAGGTGTTTGGAAACATATATCTTCAAAGTGTTTTCCACAAATTCTGTAATGCCTAAGGGTTGTTCTAGGTTTATCCAGAACGTATAATATATTCATATTCCTTGCCCATATTTCCAACAATTTCAAATTTCTTGGTAAACTAAAGAATCTTAGGTGACGGTGAACCTTACTACCACTTTTACAACCAGGAACCATACATTTGAAGGAAGGAACCTTAGGTAGAAATTGCATGGTCTAAAAAGCATGGGATATATAATAAACACAGCATTTTCTTTAGGATAATATTAAGTGAAAGATACACTTACCATTCAATTGGAATTATAAAACGGAGAATTCAATTATCAGTAATATTTTGCTGATTTGTGAGAATTCTAACACAATTCTGACACAATGGCGACACAAACCAGAGACAAATATTTAAAGAGACATAAACAATAAACATTGGATATGTGTACATATGGTAATCTAAACAACACTGAATACTTTGAGATTTCCGTGCCCAGTGCCATCCAACGTTGCCAACCGTACGATTTAAATCGTATTTATACAACCTTTTTAGAGCTCATACGATGTACGATCATGTACGACATGTAACTCGCTCCTCCGCTGTCACAAAACGAACATGTTTATTCCGACAACACCCAACGAAGCCCTCGCGGCAAAGTATTTCGACCCCGACTACTTGGACACTGTGGACGACAGCGACCTCGTCCAAATGATGAATTATATAACGCAACTGCTGTTGAAGAAACAAACCGCCAACGATAAACCCCAGGAAACCGCCGCCGAAAAGACAACCGATGCCGTCCCCGAGAAGACAAACGAAGCCGCCCCCGAGAAGACTAACGAAGCCGCCGCCGAAAAAACAAACGAAGCCGCCCTTGAAAAGAAAATTGAAGCCGATGCCGAAAAGACAACCGAAGCCGCCCCCAAGAAGACAACTGATGCCGCCCCCGAGAAAACAAATGAAACCGCCGCCGAAAAGAAAACCGAAGCCGCCGCCGAAAAGAAAACTGACGCCGCCCCTGAGAAGACAAACGAAGCCGCCGCAGAAAAGACAACCGAAACCGCCCCAAGGAGAAGAAATACACCAATGGACACTCACAGCCCCACCGAAGCCGCCCCCAAGCGTAAACCCGACCAAGAAGAAGAGCAACCCATCACCATCAACGAGAAGACCAAACACATCAGGACCACAGGCCCCTGGAGAACAACCACAGAAGACGAAACACTGAAGAAGCAACCAAGAAAACCGACAACCACACCAGGACAACAAGACCCAACTATAGCCAAGTAAAGCCAAACGAAACCCAACGAAACACAAACAACAGACAACACAGACAAACAAACAGACTAAAAAAACAGAACGACAACCAAACCCCAAGACGGCGGGATAGCTGGGCGAAAGCTCAAAACCGCCAAACCAGCACAGGACACATGATGATGATGACGATCATGTATTCGAAATCGTACGCAAAATATACGAACTTTTGTCGATATATTAAATCAATAACAGCAGACTTGAACGGATCATGTATCGATGTATCTATTTCAAGTATCATTGGATCATGTATCGATTTCAAGTGTCATTGGATCATGTATCGATTTCAAGCCATCTGATGAGACGTTGCGCAAATTGAATTTGAGTTTGTAAAAAAAAAGTAGATTATTATACAAGTGTCTGAAGAAGGGCTTTTGTGCATGCGTTGCGAAGTTTAAAACTCGAGCCGAAGGCGAGCAATAAGTGCTAGGGATGCAACATTGTTCATAAAAAACGTCGATGTTAAAACATCGATGTTTTCAAAAGTAAAATATCGATGTCGAAAACATCGATGTTTATGAACGATATATCGATATTTTTTCGATGTTTTGAAAAAAAAAACATAGGAATGTTCAAAATGTTTATTAGTTAATTATTTCGCAAAATAGAGTTTAATAGAGTCGCAAAATAATAATTTTGACAATCTTGTGCCTAGTAAGCGGTTTCTTTCTTGAGTAATCGTAGCCCCAGCTTCTGAAAACAGCCGCTCACTGGGCACCGACATTGCTACGATAGGCAAATGTATCATCGCCAGTTTATACAACCCAGGAAACAAACCTTTGATGTCATCCCAAATCAAGACTCCCAAAGTTCCACTCATAAGTTTGGATTTTTCTAACAAATGGATGGTGACTCCAACAAAGGACTTGTTCTGCATCGTCTCTGTCCATATATCATATGTAATACAGTAATGTTCTGCTACTTTTAAGTATTTTTTAAACATTTCTGCCATAGCCTCTTATTTTTCATCTATACGTTTTTTTAACGTCTTTCTAGAAGGAATTTTGCACAATGGTACCAGTTCATTTATTAACTGTATAAATCCGTTTCCTTCCACACTTGAAAATGGTTTATTAGAATAATCAACATCCATTCCATCAATAACAGGTTGATGATTTTGAACCTCCTTGTTTGTCTCGTCACTGTAATTTGGTTTTTTTTACTGGCTCCTCTGCTATTAACTCTTGAACAACATCTACGTGTAATTTTCAGGCATTTATTGCAAAATTTGCAAATTGCTTCTCTGTCATTATCACTTTTTTTTAAATAATTCCATATTTTACTTTTTTTCTATTAGGTGGCATTTTATCTGAAAAAAGAGTAATGGTAATGTGGGTGATAAGGGTTAAGAATAAATTTATCACTCACGTTTTGTGATAGGAGAAAATATATTTGAATCGGTCATTTCAAACACCGCATAAGTCACACAATTATAATTTTTCAGGAATCAATAAAAACTGAATTATTTACAGATAAACGAGTTTTAAATGACTTTTTTGAGCTCAGTATAGTGTTACTTGAAGAGGAAGGAATGTATTGACTGACGTGATTTATACCCAGAATACGCATCTCCCTTTAAGGAAGCGTATACAGCAAAAAAAGGCATGTTACAAAAAGATGTGACTTATGTGGTTTTTGAAATGACCGATTCATTTACAATAATTATAAACACTAAATAACACAATAACAACGGATTCGCGAAGCTTCAACTTACTATAACTTGTTGGCGTGACTGTAGCTCGAGTTAGCTGGGTAACTGGGTAACTTATAGACTGAACTGTTCCGGTGAACTTGGTGAACTTCGTCTGAAGTGAAGTGATCGACTTGACGTGTGAATGATCGACTTGACGGTGAATCATCGACTGACTTGTTTTTCGGGGGTGCGCGTATTTACATGTTTCTTCAGGTATCTGGACCCGTTTTATTGGGGATTGTTTTCTTCTTTACTTTCGTAAACTAATCTTTCTTCGTAAACGTATCGTTCGAAGATTGTAATAATAATCCTACCATAAAACACAAATATTCAATTTTTTAGAAATTGTTCGAAGAAATAACAATCCTACCATAAAACACAAATATTAAATCTTTTAGAAATTACTGTAATGACCCTGTCATAAAATATTCAACGCGGGTGATTACAGTATTAACCCTATAATAAAACAGACAAAAAAATTCTAGAAATTGTTCGGGGATTATAGCAACGACCTTATCGTAAAAGTAATTTCGGATCAGTAGGAGAGACAGACCCGTGACTGGTAGCGCCTCCGTGGTATAAATTGAACTAACGTAAAACACACAGTGGCGGGAACACAGTTTGGTAGTGAATAAATATTAAGGTTAGTAGGAAAAATAATTTAAAATAACAAAGCGAAGCGGGAAGATAAATCAAGACAACAAATGCGCGGCAGCGCGAACTCTCGATCCATTATAGGACAAAGTGACAAGGACCGTTGGTTTTACCTTGGTTATATTGGGTTGTCCGCCGCGAAGCGGGAAGATAAATCAAGACAACATACGCGCGGTTTTACCTTGCTTAGATTAGGTTGTCCCCCGCGAAGTGGGAAGGTAAATTAAGACAACATACGCGCGGCAGCGCGAACTCTCGGTGCAATGTAGGACAAAGTGGCAAAGGCCGTTGGTTTAACCCTGGTTAGATTAGGTTGCCCGCCGCGAAGCGGGAAGATAAATCAAGACATCATACGCGCGGCAGCCCGAACTCTCGGTCCAATATAGGACAAAGTGGCAAGGACCGTTGGTTTTACCTTGGTTAGATTAGGTTGTCCGCCGCGAAGCGGGAAGATAAATCAAGACAACATACGCGCGGCAGCGCGAACTCTTGATCCAATATAGGACAAAGTGGCAAGGACCGTTGGTTTTACCTTGGTTAGATTAGGTTGTCCGCCGCGAAGCGGGAAGATAAATCAAGACAACATACGCGCGGCAGCGCGAACTCGGTCCAATGTAGGACAAAGTGACAAGGGCCGTTGGTTTAACCCTGGTTAGATTAGGTTGCCCGCCGCGAAGCGGGAAGATAAATCAAGACAGCATATGCGCGGCAGCGCGAACTCTCGGTCCAATGTAAGGTTTTATCTGTTTTTTTCAAAATTTAATTTGTATTTTCCAGATGGAGGATCTGGCGATTTTTTTTTATTTAATTTGATGAAAATATTAATTTATTTACATTTTTCCCTGGAGATATTACAAGTTTTCATACAAGCAACTCATCTGTATTTTTAATGGATTTATTATTTCTATTCAAAATTTCAATTTAGAACAACTATTTCACCCGAAATATGCAGGTTCGATTAAATGATTATGATGATTAGTACAGGCAGATGAAAACAATAGTTACTACATTTTCTAGTTACAAAATAAACCCCACAAAATTATTTTTCACTACGTCTATGTTCTGCTACAACAATGCGCATGCGCAAAACTTTCAAATAGATGTGAAGTTGCAGACGGGTCTGTGTCTCCTTCTGTACCGTAATTTCTAATTTCTAAGAAAATATCGTTCATAGAAGAATCGAATCGATGTATCGTCGATGTTAGGTTAGGTTAGGTTATAAGGTTAGAGTTCTAACATAGATGTTAAAACATCGATGTTTATGAACGATACATCGATGTTTTAAAACATCGATGTATCGTTTGCATCCCTAATAAGTGCACGAAAGCCGTGTATATTACATTATTTTATCTACGAAGCACGAAGCATGTTAAAATACTGAACCTAAAATACAAACCACTGTCACAATAAGGTTAGTGTTAGATTTATATTATTAAAATTGTTCATTCTAGTGCCATCTATTATTATATTCATTGCACTGCCATCTATTACTTTGTTCATGGCAGCGCCACATATTTTTACTTGTATTAAACATGTTATATTAAAAATAAATGTGTTAGTCTTGTGTAAAACATCACTGCGTGAGCAAACAGTTAGAAGGTTAAAGGTAGAAAGTAGAAGCCAAAAATTGCTAACTATAGTCCATTTTTTTTAAGAATTCAGTAACTAGAAACCTGATTTACACTATGATAAATGTTCAATCTAGATACAAAATTTGGCGCTAAATTGAAATATGGTTACTTGAATATAAAATTCGTAATTTATTAATGGTTTGATTGAATATCTTAATATTATTCTAGATTATTTTTTTTAAGTTATACAATACTAACAAATAAATGGAGAAAAACGCAAAAAATCTAAATAAAACAAACAGATCAGATGACAATTGTGAAGTGACACGGCAGCCATTGACAACTAACAGCTGCAAATGTATGTGAAAAGAAAGAGAAAAAGATGTTGAGATGGAGAAGTAAATATCGTCGGTGTGAACTTCTCCTCGATTTAAGCCAATCAGAGAACAAGGTCAAATAAGCCCTATCTTCTGTACTGCATTCTTAAAAAAATGAACTATAGTAAAAACGCACAGTGACGAGAACACTATCTGGTCGTTGTGGATGTAATCTAGGTTAACCTAGATTTAATCAAGATTAGGTTATGGATAGGTTGTTATATTAGATCCAGATAAATCCAGTCTGAGAGGCCGATACTTTTTGATTCAATATAAGGAAAATTAATTCAATTTTAATATTCGTCAAAAAAATAATTTTCACTACGTCAATGTTTTTTGTTTAGTAACGTGAGCTGTTGTCATAGTAACAACAAACAGAAATCGTTTAATTATGATACTCCATTTGATTTACATTGGACTTTTACGCACGATTTGTATACTTTACCACACGATTATAATAATGACATCCTTCACATATAATAATTTACTTATTAATGTGTTCAGTTTGGTGTGCGAGTAGATCAAAATATATAAACTTCTTAGTTGAATTTAGTTAACAAATTAATGTCTGGATCCTGGTAACCATGACGCAAAAAATCACTCCTTGTTCGTATCTAAATTCAAAATATTAACATTTGTAGAATAAATGTTAAAATTGATTTTTTCTTTTTCTAAAATTCTCGCAAAATACGATTTTTTCCTAATGCATCGTACGATCCCCCAAAAAATAAAGTTGGCAACACTGGTGCCATCCATTAAACTTGCCAACACTTTATAATTTCTGTCACAAGGTCACCCATAAAAGTGCCCACCACTGAAATATATACTAACTGGAACGAGCGCTGGCTTCTAAGCTTGTGCGGGCAGTCCCAAGGGGACCTTGTCTAGCCCCGTGGTGCGCAAACGGTGGGTCGCGACCCCCGAGGGGTTGAAACATATATTGGGACGCTCATTCATTAATGAAGATTGGCTGGAAAAACTCTGTTACATGGTTGACATTTTCAAAAAACTTTTCAAAAAGACGATTTGAATTTGAATGAGTCTACAGGGAGAAAGTACAAACATTTTAATATTGATCAGTGAAATTGAAGCTTTTAGAAAGAAGCTGATACTTTGACAAGGAGAATTTAAAAAAACTTACTTATATATGATATTCGAATATTGGGATAATCTCCTTTCACTTTCACATAAATGACATTGAATGTGCCGTCTCTTTTTTGGAGGAAATGCTGAGCAGGACTTTCTTGCACAGAATAAATACTTTCCTTCAAACCCTTGCTTCGCAAAATTTGATTCTGTCGTCGTTGTAAATGCTGTGAAATAAGTCACTAACAATAACCACTTCCGGTTTTCTCTTATTTTCCGTGATCGCATCACTATGTTGCAATGTAGATATTAAAATAACAGAGTTTCCCCTTTTCGGAACGTATGACACACTAACTTGAGATTTTTTTGTTGATCCAAAAATTGTTGAATTGTTCTCAAGAAAAAAATTCGCCTAAAAATTTCGCCTAAAAATTCGCCTAAACGTTTCGCCTAAAAATTTTTTAGATCAATACCTTATTTTTACGTACCATTCCCGTAATAGTGAGACCAGGACACTTCAAATTCAGAGCCAATTGATTGGTTGTAAAAATTATCGCACGCTGTATTTCTATTTGTACCGTAATCTGGAGTGCATAAATCTTGTACGATATTTTCACCAAGGTTGGTGGCATTTTGATTTCCATCTTTTCCTAAATATGGAATTCCTTTTAGTGGGTTTCCTGTTTCATAATCGTTTAGCCAAAATATTTGTATTCCATAATCTCCTGGTTTTGACTTTTCATATATGAACATTTTCTGTCAAAACTAAACAATTGCTCATCTACAGTCAGATTACATGATGGCATGTAGAATTTTCCAAAATTATTATTCCCTCGATCCCACAGTTCTCTAATATGTGCAATTTCATCATTTGCACACATCGTTGGTGACCTTGATTCTTTATCATCAAATCAAATAAATTTACAAATTTCGTGATATCTGTTCTTAGAGTTGCTGGAATAATTGGTGGTCCGTATTTTTTACTATATGGATTTTTACTACATTTCAAGATTTGAGATGCCCAGCAGTAAACAATATCTCAATAAATGCACAGATCTCGATCATATCCCGTCCGTCTTTTAGAGATCAGTAGAATGTTATCTTTTTGACAACATTTTTCGAAGCTCCTTTTTCTGATACGAAAATGTTAGCAAAATGTTAACATTTATACGACAACATAAAGATATCTATTTTATCGTGTTTGAATATCCTAAACTTATTGTCAGCTGATACTTTTAGCGTATACCGTTGAGGACCAATTTACCAAAAATTTATATGTTTATATATTCTAACTTCAAATAAAGTGACGTATAAAAAGTATATATTAAAAATGCCGAAAAGAAAAAAATTTCAATCATTATCAAAAAGTCAAAAAAAATAGACGTTTACGTCGTTTTTTGATTAAAAATGATGATAATTCACTAGATGAATCGAATATTGAAAAAACGTGTGGAACTAGTGAACCTAATTCATCATGCTGTGTGAGTACTCTGATTAGATAATAGGATCAAAAACGATTAAAATGAATAAAATCGTTTTTAATACTCAGAAATAAACTCGAGCAGAAATTGATATCCTATTTTATAGTTCATGTATATTTGTGAGTATTAATATAATTTTTTTAATAGTCATAAATCGTTCCCTATTCTCATATCGAAAATGAAAATTAATTATTATTAATCAATTAGTGTTGTATGGATACCATGTAGTGGATAATTTAAGAACATTAATGAGTATAAATATTTATATCATTTTTAATCCATTTGTTTTTTCGGGGTAAATCTAATAGTCAATTGGTTCATAATGATAGCAGCATTCTAAAAGACAACTGTGATGAAATTAATGACAATAATAGTGATAATACAAGTGACAGTGATAATACAAGTGACATTGACAGTAATGACAGTCAAATTAGTAACAATGTTGATATGTGTAATTTTTATATGTTTGTTTCCTAAAAAAATATTTTTTACGTAAATGTTATTATATTCATATTATTTATATCATTAGTATTATTATATATCATTCATACATTAGTATATATTTTATATTATTTCTAATTATATATATATATATATATATATATATATATATATATATATATATATATATTTTTTTTTTTTGTTCTTATATTGTTTTATAGTTTTAGAATTTATTTTTTTAATATATTTTTAATATAAATGTTAAATTCCTATTTATTATATCATATTAGTATTATTTTTTTATACAAATGTTATACTTCTATATATATATATATATATATATATATATATATATATATATATATATATATATCATCATAAGTATTAATTATTATATTTTTATATAAATGTTAATATATGTATTTATTTTGCCAAAGCAAATACTATATAGTCCGGTCATTTTAGACATAAAAATAGTGATCAAATAAAAAAAATTCCGACAGAGCCAAATCTTCGTAGAGACCTTAGGTTTACCACAAGGAATAAAGTGTCAAAAGTCCCCATCATACCCATGTGAGCTTAGGGACTTATTCGGGGCCCAAGGTCAAAATTTTAGTTTTTTGGATTTTTCTCGAAAACGGTAAGTTTTATCGAAAAAGTACCTCAGAGATAGTACCTCGTAGATCTTAAAATTCTCTATAAAAATGGTCCCTATGATTTTTTCTCTAAGACCCACTATTTCCCAGATATTGCGCTTGTAAGAATCACGTTCTACATAATATGCACACATTTCCACACCACCTGTGAGGTAGTGTACTCGGCGCGTTTTTTTTAACGTGGTATCCCCGGTAGGCCTATTCCACGAACCTTTATGACGTTATTTTCAGGAACAATAATTATTTAATAGTATGAAGATTATTGATATGGGTTACTGAGTTTAACTGTCGTTCTAACTTTTTTTTATTACTTTAATCTGACTCATACTCTTCATATTTAACTTCAACAATCAAGTTTTCTTCAATTTCTTCTTGTTCTTCTTCTTCTCCTTCCTGTTGATGAACGCTTAGAAATTGTTCAAATGAAGATGAATCAGTTGTCTCTTCATCAAAATCACATGAATCTTCCTCTCTTGTATTTAATTGAACATTTGAGCAAGAGACACCTTGGCAATTGGTACACGCTGGAGAACACTGCAACCCTACTTTTTACAGCCACATTTGGCACTACAACCTTTCTTGCAATTGCAAAAAATAGTGTTAAGAAGTTTTTCTGGAGCAGGGGGCAGTAAAGTTCGAATCGGTTCCAAAGTATTATTTATCAATTTCCAACCCCAGTCTTCAGGGTTCAGTTCATTGCCTTGCCATGTCTGAACTTGATAGTATACTCGAAACAAATGTTGACTAGCAGATGCCGATGTTGGAGGAAGACAAGATAGCTGTACTTGCTTTTTGTTTCGTGTATTTTTTACAAATGTTAAATATCTGTACGTATCTATGCAATCAATTTTTTTTGGAGCTCCATAAACCGCAAGAAGAAACCGAATTCCTTTAGTAATTAGTATTTGAGGTGAAGAATTAATTTCTGTAAATACTTTTGCGCAGTCAATCAAATCATTTTTTTCAAATAATTTTAATACTGAATTTTTGCCCCTTCTAAACATTGCTGACGTAGTATCGCATCCGGTTATCGCATGTAAAAATAAAATAAAGTTTTGGCATTTTGGATAAGCTGATAAACTTTTTGAAGAATATATTTCTGTCCGTTGCTGCGCCTTCCCAGGTTTTAAAAAGTAAATAATTTTATCAGATGGAGTCCTTGCAGTGAGTAGTACTAATAAATCAACATCTTCACCCACTACAATAGTTGTATTTCTTGCATTAAATTGTTCTATTGCTGTTTCAATTATGAGGACATCGGCGTCATTCGGATCTTGTTTCACGGCAATATTTTCAGCTGTTAATTTGTTACTCAACATAGAAATAAAACGAGATTTATTATTAATGTTTGCAAGAAAATGTTGTTGATTAATTGGAACTGTCATAAATTCGTCAAACATTATGTCGGTACCTGAGGATGTTTTTGTAGCACGACGACGTTGTTCTGCAGCTTTTATGTTCTTTGTTGTGTCACTATAGCCATCAAATACTACCGTAACTGTATGACCATAATGTCTACGTAAATACTGAACATATTTTTCAAAAATTACGTTAAAGGTTTCTTCTCGATCCCACACAACGTGATGTAGTAGATATCCTCCATCAATAACGTAAGCAGCGTTTGTACAATCAACCTCAGCATTGACTGATTGAAAGCAATCGTAAAGAGCCGACTTCATTGTTTTACGCATTCCAGCTGCATCGAAGAGTGACAACGGGTAAGGAGCTAAATCATATGCGAAAAATGTTTCAATTTCATCCTCAAAAGTCTTAGTGACACTCATACGTTGAAATAATAATACTGGGTCTATTGGTACTTCTTCGTCGTGAACTTTCACAGTGCTACTCACAGCTAAAAGAGGAAGTACTTTATCTGTGCTTTTCAATTTTATATGATTGAAAGTTTGACCAGTCATTTTAGACATCGAGGCAATCCCAACTTCACGAGCTTTATGACAATTAATCTTATCGTCACCAACGACTCCTGAAGCAATAGATAAGATTTTGTTAATTTCGGGAAAAGGATCATGTGATGAAAACCAGTCAAGAAGTATTTTAATATCTTTAGCATCTTTCTTAACTCTCGAATCACTCGCATCTACATGTTGATCTGTCGTGTCCATTCGAACATTAGCAAGAACTTCCAACTCGTCACACACTGTGTTCATTGCATGCATTCCGTAAACCCATTTGCTTATTACACTTTCTTTTGTACTTCGTCCTTGAGAAATACCACCATCTGTTTTCATGGATTTCATCATTGATTGTTCGATAATCATATCTGTTGAAGTTCCACAACTAAGTTTATCAGAACGTCGAACAGTGAAAAATCCATCAGTAAACCTTCGATAAACACTAGGATCAATTACCTCCTCTAATTGAAGCATATCCTGCAAGTATAAGTGCGCAGACTTAGCGTAAGGTAAATGCCCCGATGCATGGAAATAAGGAAGCATTTCTTTAACGCAGTTCAAATGAGCTTGCCAATCTCCCATAAGTTCAGCTCTTATAAATTCTTTTGTAATGGACACCATCCGAAAATACTGTACCCATAATTGTGCAGTTGGTCCTCGTTTCTGAGAAAATATCTGGGAAATAGTGGGTCTTAGAGAAAAATCATAGGGACCATTTTTATAGAGAATTTTAAGATCTACAACTTTGCTCTGAGGTACTTTTTCGATAAAACTTACCGTTTTCGAGAAAAATCCAAAAAACCTAAAATTTTGACCTTGGGCCCCGAATAAGTCCCTAAGCTCACATGGGTATGATGGGGACTTTTGACACTTTATTCCTTGTGGTAAACCTAAGGTCTCTACGAAGATTTGGCTCTGTCGGAATTTTCTTTATTTCAATTGTCTAAAATGACCGGACTAATATAAATATTGTATATTATTTAAATAAGTTAATTATCTTATGTATCGTTTTATATTTTATAATAAACAATATTTTTATTATGAATTTAAATTATTTTTAATTAACCTAGAATTTCTAACATATAAGCGATAACATAATGTTCTCTTTAAAATGATGTCATAAAGTTATCAGAAAAATGTTAACATTCCGACATCATTTTTAAGATATCAAAAAGATGTCCCTAGGTGGCGCATAAGAGACGTTTATAATAACTTTATGTTAGCTTTATGTTAACATTCTGACAACTAATTCGGATATCAGAAACTAAAAATGTTACCTTTATGTTAACATTATGTTATCATTTTGCCGAACGGGATCTACTGGTTTCCACGGTATTTGGTATATTTTTTTTCTCGCACTCGTGAACTCTTTTTTTTTTGTCATCTCGATCATCGATAATATATTGTTTGGAAAAAGTAACCACAGGATTGAAAAGCATCCACAGAATCTACAATTATAGTGCCTGGCGGTAAAATTACTTTGACCTATAATAATAGTATGTCCTGGAGTCCTTCCAGAAGTTTGAAGAGAGCAGTTAGCAGAGCGGAGTGCTTCTTGATTAGTAGGTGATTAACCTATTATTGGAAGGGCTTGTCTTGTTTTTAACTTAATCCGTGGTGTGATGACATGCTCCAGGTCACTCCAGGCCGCTACGGCCGGGAGAAGGAGTCAAAGAAAGAAGGAGTCATTTTTACAAAAAACTCCGCTTTTTGTAAAAATGTAAAAATTATGAAATTTTTAAGACATAATGATTTTTTAAAAACTAATTTCATATCTTTCCATAGCAATAGGAGATTACTAAATGGCGTTTCCTCGAAATATTATTCTAACCATAATTAGTTGTGCGCCCGGCCGCTCCGGCCGGTAGAATGACCTTAACGGTTAAAAAAGCGTCAATGAGTCATCAAATTTTAATTTTCAAATACAAATATACCGCTTGATAGTAATTCTAGACTTTACTAACATCTGCGCGTAGATGCGATTCATTATCTAAAGTTTTATGGTAACTTTTATAGCATTTTTTATGGTATCTAAGTTTGTTGCGCTGCTTTAAAAAGGCCGTATTTTAATCAATGACGTCAACAAAACTCCTTTAAAAACATCCTGTAAACGCAAATCCCAAAAAGAATTTCACTTTACCTACGTTAACGATTAAAAAACGTCTACTGTCGATTTATGGGTCGCGTTTAAAGTTTGCGCACCACTGGTCTAGCCAACAGTGAATTCGAGAGTGGGAGGATGTGATACAGTCAGAGCTAAAAGCTAGTTGTATCAAACCAAATCAAGTATTTGTCCACACTATGTAAATACAAAATATTAAAACTAATAATATTTTGTCATGCGCTAATAGTATTATATTATTATATATATATATATATATATATATATATATATATATATATATATATATATATATATATAGACGCAAATCCCAAAAAGAATTTCACTTTACCTACGTTAACGATTAAAAAACGTCTACTGTCGATTTATGGGTCGCGTTTAAAGTTTGCGCACCACTGGTCTAGCCAACAGTGAATTCGAGAGTGGGAGGATGTGATACAGTCAGAGCTAAAAGCTAGTTGTATCAAACCAAATCAAGTATTTGTCCACACTATGTAAATACAAAATATTAAAACTAATAATATTTTGTCATGCGCTAATAGTATTATATTATTATATATATATATATATATATATATACACTATATATTTATACTATACACTAGGTTTTTTACTAAGACTGTACTAGACGAAGACAGAGCGATACGAGAGATCCCTTGTGATGCTCTCTGTCGACCCGCACAAGCGACGAGGCAGCGCTCGTTCCACTTAATATATATTTCAGTGGTGCCCACCCCCGGAATAGTGATGCCCTTATATAAAAATCTTCAAATAATTAAGAACTCATAGTTTGGAACTTTATTACTTTTTATTAAACTTCAATGGAAATTTACGTCAGATATTTCGATCAATTTGGAAATAGTCTCGAGTCTAGATAATATTTTGTTAGTGAATTAAAAAATGTCTCATTCATATTTAAATCTAGTCAATCCTGCTGTTACCGTTATGCACTCGTCAATCGTAAACTGATTTTTCTAATGTTGGCTACAGTTGTATTTTGATCTGTTGACGCCCGGTTGACGCCATGGTTAACATTTTACATTATCACATTAAAAAAGTACAGTAAATAAATAAATAACAAGGAACTCGAACAACACAAATAAATCCGTTTTCATTTAACAGTGATGGAAGAGAAGATTTTGCCGGATGTTTGTCGTGCATGCATGACAGAGAACGGTGATTTCCAATCGGTTTTCTTGCCTGTAGAACGCAATGGACAAAATATTCGTTTAGCTGAAATGGTTATGGCGTATGCATTAGTTCAGGTATACAACTTGAAATAAATTGATTGTATAGTAAATTAATTGATATAGTCAAAAAATAAGCTACTGCTAAATCGTCCCAATCAACCAATCTACACTTTTTGCGCATGCGCACCGAAATGTTATTGAAATTAAAACATAGACGTAGTGAAATTTTCTTGTGTATATAACAATTCAACAATTGATAGATTAAACCGTTTAGCAGAGAGAGCAACTTTGATCTCCGTATTGCGGCAAGAGGCAACTCGCAACTAGCTATTTACTTAAAGTCACCACATTTTCATCAAAACAAATGGGATGAAATTAGAATTATAATGTAGTAATGAATTATGAAAGCACACAAATAATTCAAAAATTCAAAATATATTTTATTGCATACTTATTATGTTTAAAATGAAGGAATAACTCTATTTTTGTCTGTTTCCACATTTGCAGACAACCAACATTTAATTTTTTTATCAGTATCTTTTTTCCAATGACACCTCATCAAAAAGATTTTCGCAAATATTATTTTTCGGAAAATGATTACTAATATATTCAAAAGATTTTTCCACGTATTCCCATAAAATCTCCTTTATTAATGTCACCTGCCTACTCTTTAAAATATTATTAGAACTGTCCATTCTTTAAGATATTCCAAGCAGTTTCTATTAAAATTTCCGACTTCTTTCAGAAAATCCGGTCGTTTAATAGCACCTTGTTCTTCCAACCTAGTGATGGCCTTTCGTATAACTAAAGGAACGTAATCGTTATCAATTCTTAACCGTTACGCTGTGGCGACCATTGACCTTCCTTTGTCTCATCAGATATTGTCAATCAAATAATGAGTCGAACGTCAAATTAAAAACAACAAACCGCACTGTCTAACGTCTAACGGCAGTCCGCACTGTCCGCACTTATCTGCATTAAGACAAGACGTACATAACATAACGTATACATACGTACATAACGACAATATTCCAACACCACCGAGTAAATCGACTATCTACATCCCCTAATACAGTTTACTCTGCGTGCCTTTTATGTATTTTTTATTTCTTTTTATTCTCTACAGTACATTTAAAATAAGAAATACAGATATTTTCAAAAAAGCGGTACATTTTTAAAAATCGGCGGGACGCGGGACTGCCTTCGAAAAAGTGGGACTGTTCCGTCAAAATCGGGACGTGTGGTCACTTTATGTTTACATAAAGAAACTGTGCCTCCCCGGCTCATGATTATTACGAATAATTTGTCGTTGTTGACGCCATTTGCGGCGGCGACGTATTAAGGTAGAGAGAGACACACGTACGCAACGTATGCAACGCATTACGATATCTGGACTCTTGATTTTAGATGAAAAGCTATGCCATATAAACACACTTATCGTATGCAACGCAATCACTCCTCACACGCAACGTCGATCTGGGATGTCCAGATCGGCGTAGGAAGGTGGAGGGGATGTAAGTACGATATCCACGCGTGTGATTAGTGTGTTTCGAGAACTTATGCGTAGCACGTCATAAACAAATAGACTTTTGATGCAAGCGTTCTGTCGTCAAAATAGTTAAAATGGGAGATGAACAGCTGATAGATTTAAACTGTATTTTAGACATGCTCAAACTGTATTTTAGACATGCGAAAGTACATAAAGAATCGTTCTTCATCAGATTCCAGTTTCTGCATTAATGTAAGGTATTCTCCAACTTTTTCTCTTTGTATATTTATCTCATGAACCCAATATCTTCACTTCTTAACTTAAGTTTTTGTTTTTGTGGCGCGGAAATATTCATATAAAAATAGTATAAACTTAATAAATCATCCTCAAATTCGCTAACAGAATCAGAAAACATGACTTACCGACGCACTAGTGCACCTTGTGAGAAATAACAACAGCGTCTGATGCAAAATTTACGTTGCATTTGCATTTGCACACCAATTCTCCCATGTTGCATCGCGTACGTTGCGTACGTAGGAAAAGTGCAAGTGCTACTTCTTCTAGTCCATAGTCACACTGACTGTTGACCATGGATTTGAAAAGTTTATTTAGAATTACGGCAACTAAACTGGGCTTTTTGCTTGCTGCAACTGGCAACCTTAAACGAAAACTTTTGAAAAGTTGATAGTTTCTCCTCAGAGTAGCTCCTAGAGTAACTCCTCATAAGCAGATTCGCGTCTCCTTAGTTCTGTAATTAGTCTATCTATAATGACGTTAAAAATGGTAACTCTGAATATGTCCCTGCCAGAGTGCCAGAGTGTTCGGTTTAGTTTCCTTTTACTTCGTCGAACTGGACTTTTCTCTTACGATTCCTCTGCATGTCATATGCATAGCTATTTTCACGGAATTTTTCAATAACTTTCGTCTCATAATAGTGAAAGGTTACAGGTGCTGGGTTTCCTTAAGTGTTCTAGGTATGTTACCAAAGACGGACACAGTTCAACGATCGTACGCAGGTCGATATTAACAGATTGGAGAGAGTTGTTTACTTTGTTGAACCTTTCCAAGATGTCACTCCAAGGAAGGGACAAAAAGCAAGTATCCATGGAGTTTAACGAATTCAAAAGACCTGAAGCCTCAGAGCGCGTAGATGGTTTTTCATTTGCATCATTAGCAATTATCTGAAGAGCTGCTATGATCTCATCCCAGAAGCAACATAGACTTCGGTAGGCTCGAGCAGACCACCTTGTCTGTGAGAAAGACTCTTCACGACTGTTGAATTTGACTTCAGTTTCGACAGCAAAATTTCCCGTCTGTGTGTTGATGCCGAAAAAAAATTATACAATCACTGCAAAATACCGAAGAAAGATACAGCAGGTTGACAAGACGCCACCGCACACTGGGCCGGATTTCAAATTTACGGCGACAAAAATAGAATTGTACTATGTCTCACAATTAATCAAAACCACTTAATATGTAATGTTTGATAACCCATTCACAATAATACAAACAAATTAATGCGAGAAACCAATGCCATTGGTTGTGGGAACGTGTCAAACATCTCTCTTGTCCCTTCGGTATCAAGAAGGAATTAATGCACTCGATATTTCACGAAGTAACTACGCATATTTTGTGTTTGCGCTCAAAAATTGTGAACTTTTTAAATATGGAGAATATAGCTTCAGGTATGTATTTACATGTAATAATATCAAAATTGTAGAAAGTTTTAATCAATGGCGTTATAAAATAAGTTTTGTTAACGACTAATGTAAATTTAAAAAATCTTAATCGTGAAGACATTGATTTTTAAAAAAAAGTTCAACATAGTTCCGTAATATAGTTTTAAATCCATAGTTCCATAGTTCTAAATTAAATAGTTTGTAAGACAAAACAAACATTGACAATTCTAGGAAAACAATCATTCCCTTCCACATCGTTCCACCTAAAAATTGCACCTTTTTTTCAAAAGAAGTCCGGCGGAGGTGCTGGGACTTGCGTTAAGTGGAACTTCTAAAAGGTTGAGAAGAATGAAAACGGCTCACTATTTATCGCCTTCTAAGAGAGTAAGGCCATACAGTGCTCATAATTGAGGATTCAGCAAGGAGGTAAAACTAGAGGCACTGATATATCCCTCATATCACGTGGTGTCGGAAGCAAAAAAAAAATTATCCTTTACATGTCAGTGTATCTGAGGAATGAATTTCAAAAATCGTTCGATAGGACGAGACATTCTTCAGAGACATCATACTATGAGAGAAAGTTGATCTACATAAGAAATGTCCGGAGCAGAGTCCACAGAGATAGATAAATATTTAGCTTGTTTTATCTCAGTCACGATTGTATTTATTACCTTTTCTGCCAAGATATTGATCATTTCGTCGCATATTTTTCACGAAAAATATGATGTTGTGCCACTTCCTTGGTTACCGTGGCGTTTTATGTGTAAGTCCAAAAAAGGATCGAACTCAGCTATATGTTCTAGGGTCATAACATAGTTCCCACTGTTTTTTTTAATCCAAATCTCTCATAGGAATTCTAAAGAATCGTTTTTGTAGCTTTTACGGGAGTTTCAGAAATAATATTTGGGCAACTGAAACTTGACAGTTGGGCAGAACACGGCTTACAAGGACAAACCAACACTAGCAAACGCTGCGCACTTAAATACTACGCAGTGTACGGAATATGCGGAGAGACGCCCACGTAGGCACGTATATTTTGGCCAATTTTATCTTACTCCCTCCACCCAAGTTTACTCTCCTGTCTCTAGTCTTCTTGGCTCTTGCATCGACATATAGAATGGACTAACCTTGGATACTACAGGCGCGAGATAGGGGAGGACGAAGGACCTAATTCTAGCTGTTTTGCGCGCAGACCTGTAAGTTATATTATGAGCGCCCTGTTTTGGCAAAATGTAGTAAAAACATTATAAACTTATTTTCCATAAAGCTTTTTGATAAGGAAAGCTAGGCATTTGAGCTTATGTAAAGATTCCGCCACCGGGGCCCCTACGCTGGCTGGGCTCCTAGGCCGGGGTCTTGTAGGCCTAGGCAGAAATCACTGCCACTTATCTTATTTTGGATCGAGAGGTAGAGCGTATGTAGTCTTGATTTATCTACCGCATCGCGGTATGTCACCCAATCTTACCTAGATTAAACCAACAGTCTGCCACTTTATCTTATCTTGGATCGAAAGGTCGCGCGTATGTAATCTTGATTTATTAAAAAAGCCAATCCCCAATTCTACTTTACTCCTTGCCGTCCCAATCCTTAAATTAGTGTAAAAATGTGTTCCACCAATTTTTCGTACTAACCCTAAACTTTAGCATACCTAACCTTTGTTCTCCCCACTGGGGGAGGTTTTTTGTCAATTTCCAATAGTTCAAAATTGTGGAGACGTATGCATGGCGCAATGTAGCTTCTTATAAGGGTGATCCAATGGTAGTGAATTAATTATTTCTATCATATTTAGTATGCTATTTATTTTATATCCTAATTCGGCCCTATTCTTAACAATCTCTTAGTCTTATAAATTTCAATGTGTTTTATAGGATTAAGTTATGTTTAATCAAGGCAGTTCAGTTTCACTAAGAATAAATCGAATGAATGATAGTTTCTAATGACAGTTGCTCTGTCTTTCTCTGCTAATCATTACTTAGAGGTCACAAAAACAAAATTATTTATTAAAAAAAATAATAGTATATTGTGCACCTAGTGCGGTAAGTTGTTTATTGCCCACGAGGGCGAAATTTAGGACCCAAACGAAATAAGAGAGGGCATTCTCTCGAGAGGGCAATTGACAATGTAATGAAATTTGTAATGAAAAACATTTTTTTTTTTAATGTAACTTTTATTTAATGTAAATTTTTATTGAATTTGCGTGCGCCAAGCATAATTTGCGCAAATGAATATTTCCAATTCGCTTAAGTTATTTGGTAATAATTGATTTGACAAACAGCTATTTGTCGCACTAAACTGGCGCCAAAATAGTACTTATCCCGCATGAGTAATAAAATAGTATATTTTGTAACTAGACGGTAAGTTGTCAATTTGACGCGAGCTTAAAATAAATTATTTCACTTCTCTACACTTAAAACCCTTTTTTTGTAGTTTGTTTGCGTGACTGACCCAGATTATGTCAAAAATAAAGAAGTAGAAATATTAAGTGTGCCATTCAACCTTATGTTCATTATTGAAAATGTTAAAAATATGATCAACAATAAGTTAATCAAATTTTGGAGAAATAATGTATACCCATTATTATATCAGAGTGTAGCAGAGTGTAATCAACGAATCCAACAGTTCTTGCCCCAGTAGAGAGCGAAGTCTCGTTTCAATGTGCTTCAGCGCTGAAAATCATGTCTCACAACTTACTTGCGTGGAGGAAATTGTGAGAATTACACAATATGCAATATATAAGGTGGTGTACGTGCTGATGTGCATATTATATTGTGAAAAAAGTTTACATGTACATGGTATGCAACTTTGGCAGACGTCCGAACCGCTTCGGGAAAAACACACATGGCGTCCTTTGCAGTTTGGTCTAATTGTAAGACATCTTCGTCGTGTTCTTCCTCACTCTGAGAATCTGAGCCATTCATGTCTTGCTGCTTAGGTGGAGCGTGCTCATCCCAAAGAGTTTATTAAAACTGTTTGCCAAAGATTCTAGTTCTTTTGATAGCAATTCTCGATCGACATTCGCAATTGATGCGAGAGACTTTAATATGCCATTTAATACGTCACATTCAATCCCACGTTAGTTAATTTCATTGAAGTTTTTCGGGTATAAATAAGCGGCATATTTCATTAAATCTTCATTGCACTTAAATTTTTCATCTATTTTATCTAAAGCTCTATTAATGACTGAAATAGCATATAATCTATTTGGGTCTGCAGCCAGTAGTGCAACTGCGTCTTGGCATAACTTGTCGTGTTTATTCACTTTTCTAGATATTCTTCTAAACGGCAGCGTGCAATAAGTCTTGAACATCGGATGCAAATAAATTTTCAGCTTTTGACATCGTCAAAAGTATCGAAATATTTTCGCAAATTCATGTCTAAACTTTTGATAAGCCCCCAAGCTAAAAGATAATCTAAGGTAGGAGTTTTGAGATATTGGCTTAATGGGGTTGATAGGTCAAACATTTTCTTGAATACAAGGGCCGTCAGGATAGTTTCAAATTTCAAAAAGGAATCCAGCAATGCCTTCGCTTGGAACGAAACCTTTGGCTCGAACTCCATGATCGAAGATATGGTGCTTATCAAATAAAAAAGAAATTGTATTATATAAAGATATGGTACTATCAACGTGACATGTCGAGATTTCTCCATAAAGGTCGATTCCCATATGCGCGACACTCTATGCGCTACTCGACGTCGTGCAACATAGCCTGTCAAATAATGATTACATTGTTTTAAATGGGCACGTCGCTTAGCCATAGTGAGAACGTGCCCATTTAAAACAATGTAATCATTATTTGACAGGCGCTGTCGCGTGACGTCGCGTAGCCGAGTGTCGCGTATATGAGAATCGGCCTTAACAGTTGTCAAGGCTTTGTCCTTAGCCCACCATCTCAATTTGTTTTGTCCAGCTGTTAATTCTGAAATTTTGTCTAACAACCGCCTGGCTTGAGGGGCTTGCCCTCGGGGGAGCCGTGCATACCAGGGCCCGGCTTGCAAACGCCACCTCGACTATATGGCCAGTCCGACGCTGGAGTGTAGAACTGTAATATATTTCAAATAAAAAACAATCTAAAGCTTTAACTTGTTTTATTTGATTCAACGTATATTGTTCAACGTGTTTAAATTCCCTTCTAGTGGAGGATTTCTACTTGGAGTTTTTATACTTGTGATTTTACAGTGGGCATTACAAAGTACTGTTAATATGAGATATTCATTTTTTATTAAAGAAAACAAAATTATAATAACTACTTCGCAAAAACGCAAAATACTTAATGTAAAGGATTTTCTAAAAATAAAATATATTTTGTGTTAAGAAGGAAGGTAGAGAGAGTATTAACTAATTTTTAAATGTAGTCAACTAGCCTACTATTTATTTCCTAAAATACTAAGTATTCATTCTACAAGTAAAAAATGATATTTTGTTCATTGTATTATTTGTATGTACAAAGTAGAATTTATTAATATTACATTTTTTTAAATCATTTTTTTAAATGTTTTTAGATAACACAGGGAGATGGTTTACCTGAACAAATATGTACAAAATGTGTAACAAAAGCCTCAGAATTCTACTTGTTTAAGTTAAAGTGTGAAGAAACTGATAGGATCTTACGATCTAAATTTGGCAAACCTCCTTATAGTATAATAGATGACCATGCTACTGTCATAATTAAATCAGAACTCTGTGCAGATGATTTTGAAGCTGCACAATGCCTGATCAATATTGAAGAAAAAGAAACTGATGATTGCATGGATAATGAAGATAACAAACTTATTGACAAACCTCCTGAAAGAAAAATCATTGAAATTGAAGAGAAAATATTTTTTGAATGTGATGTTTGTAATAAATGTTTCCCAAAAAGTGAAATTTTAACAAAACACAAACAGTTGCATGAATGTGAAGTGAACCAAAGTGATGGAGAACTCCAAAGTAATGAAACAATCAAAGACCATAACCAAAAAATAGAATATCTTGATTTAAAATGTTATGAAATAGAAGGCATTGGTTCTGAAGATTTAGCAGTTCATCAAAAATCAGATGATTTGACATGTAAAACTTGTAACAAGAAATTTACAAAACGATCACATTTAAAAAGCCATATGGTAGTTCATGCTGCTGTTAAACCTTACAATTGTAATTTATGTAAGAAGGGTTTCGGTAGGGCAAAACAATTGTCTCTGCACATGAATACTCATTCAGGGATTAAACCTCATGTTTGCAAAACTTGTTCAAAAGGTAAAAAAAATATTTACAAACTTTCAAAATTGTGTTTATTGTATTTAAGACTACAATTATATTATAGTAGTACAATTTAGTTTTGTTTGTATTAAATATTTGTATTTAAAATATTCATCTATAGTAAGTTCTGCAATATGAAATATAAAAACATAAATTCTTTTTAAGTTTCAAATTTATTGTATAAATATAACTTATGTTTCATCAACACTGTGGCTTCTTCAGATAATGGAGAAGGTAATGAACATTACCTGAAGAAATCACAGTATTGGTGAAACATATGATGTATTTAGCTATACAATACATTTGAAACTTAAAAACAATGTATGTTTTTTATCTTTAATATAGAAATGAAGTTGCAACAAGTAACTCCACAATCAATCAAGTTGTGGAATTTGTAAATATATTTTTCTTTCTTCAAATCTCAATCTTGTATGTTTTACAGGTTTTAATGAAATTTCAAATTTAAAGGATCACATGCTAATACATAATGGAGAAAAACCTTTCCTCTGTTCTACATGTGGAAAAGGTTTCAATCATTTAGGCAATTTAAGGCAACATACAGTAAGACACAGTGGTGTTAAACCTCATATCTGTAATACATGTGGCAGTGGTTTTGCTAGCAAAGGAGAATTATCTGCACACTTGAGAAAACATACTGGTACATATAAATTAGAATGATAAATTAGAATTAATAAACTAAACAAGGTTAGAAGGTTCAATTATGTATGTTTTTAGGTGATCATCCATTTGTGTGTTCAGAATGTAACAAAGGTTTTACAACATCAAGTTCATTAACAATACATAAAAGAATACATTCAGGAGAAAAACCATATGAATGTGAATTTTGCAAAATGAAATTTTCCCGATCTGGTATTTTAGCAAGGCACAAACGAACCCATACAGGGGAAAAACCTTACATCTGTAAATATTGTTCCAAGGCTTTCTCTCAATCGAATGATCTTAGTTCTCACCTCCGGATACACACAGGCGAGAAACCTTACATTTGCGACGCTTGTGGACAAGCTTTTAGACAAAGTTCTATATTGAAAAAACATAAAACCAAGCATACCAAAAATATATTGAGTTCGAAAGTACTGAATTAAAACTCGAAAATATAATTTTTTTAAATAGTTTAGAGGGAATAAAATATAAAATATAGTTTACAAAAATCATTACTGATTCATTTCTTTTCCTCTTTGCTCACTATTTCAAATTTTTTTATCAAGATTTAAATTTGAAGAACGGACATATTCAATTTCTAAATACCCTATTTATTAGGAAAATGTATATAATAATTTAAAATGCTTAGATTTAATACAGAATTATACTGGGTGGACCATTTAACGTGACCACCCCAAATATCTCCGTTACCTTTAGAGTGACGAAAAAAATGTCAAAAGGGATTTTTATTGATTTCGAAGGGCTGACACAGTGGTTAAAAATTCTTTTATGTCAAGGTCATAGTTTATGGGTCCTCAAGGTCATCAATGGTTCACATGGGAACATGTTATTTTTTTATCAAGACATTGTAACCACTATTCAGACGAATCCAGTGACCCATGATATCATGACCAAATTATTTGACAAGTGTATCCATTGAAAATAACTTTGAATAACCATATCGAAAATGGTATTGTACAGTCCACCAGAGAAAGTGGATATGATTCTGATTTATGGTGAGACCGGCAGAAACTCTGTGCGAGCGCAGGAACTTTTTATATAACGTTTTTTTATATAAAGTTTTTAGATAACGTTGTTATATAACGTTATCATGACAGAAATCATCCTTCCCGTGGATGTTTCGATCGAATTATTCATTTATTCCGCGAAATGGGCAGTGTTAATCCGTTGATTGGCGTTCTAGCTGCAGTATTCCATGAAATCGTTAATTCCCGAAATTAAGTAGTCGGCAGATTGAGCACTATTCTGGAATTTCCAAGGCGAGTGTTTTAAGAATACTAAGATGTCATAAATTCCATCCGTACCATATTTCCATGTATCAAGAACTTCATGGTGCTGATTTTGGTAATTGGGTTCAGTTCTGTGAATGGGCTCTGCGTTAGTTACAGGTGAATCCGATTTTTTTCGACGACGTTTTGTTTACTGACGAGTCAACTTTTAATAATTTTAATAACCATGGACAGTTGAATACGCATAACATGCACTATTGCTCAATAGAAAATCTAAAGTGGCTCTGGCAAATTGTACACCAGCTTCCTTGGAGTGTTAATGTGTGGTGTGGCATAATTGAGGACCGGATTATTGGACCAATTTTCATAGACTACAATTTGAATGGACGAAAATACGTCGAGTTTTTGAACAACACTTTAGGAGAATTACTACAAGACATGCCGTTAGAATAGCGATGCCGAATGTGGTATCAACAACATGGCTGTCCAGCTTATTGGTCAGTTATAGACCGTGAAGTGATAAACGGAAAATTTCCCAGACGCTGGATTAGGAGAGGTGCAGTAATCTCTTGGCCTGCTCGTTCGCCGGATTTAACACCACTTGATTTTTTCCTATGGGGTGTTATAAAGGATTGTGTTTACCATGATGTTCCGACGACGCCGGTGAACATGCGAGAACACGAATTAGAAGAGCCTATGCCTCTATCACACCAAAAAATATTCGAAGTTCAAGTCGAAGTCTCTCAAAATGTGTCGAGGATAATGGTAATCGAGGTATGTGGTTTAAGAAAATACAATAACAGAAATGCGCCAATTTACTTTCTAAAACTGACACACAAAGGTTCCTAAACTCCACATCTACCATGCTCTCTTGAAGAGAGTCGTCTCTCCTTATTTCAACATAATATTCATATTATTACTAAATATTTTGCATATTTCGGAGGGTTTGAAAATTTAGATAAATTTCGAACAATTTGGATATATTTCTAGATAATATTTTAATGTTAGTTCTTCTTCAAGTAGAACTACAACCCTATGTGGGTCTTGGCTGCAAGCACAATTTGAAAACCGTGGGTCGCGACCCCTCGGGGGGTCGCGGGGGAAATTTTGGGGTTCGCCTAATTCAAAGAAATTTATTTGGCAGTAAAATAATGAAATTAAATTATATTATTTATAATGCATAACAATGCTTTTTGCGCTCTTGGGAAATATTTAAAGTAGACATTTATAAAATAAATTAACGAAATCAACTTCTGTAATTTAGGAATTAATTTTATTACTAGTAAATTCTGAATCACAAATTAAAATTTATGAAAATCCTACAATTATTATTATAAACTATTTTACAACCGCGTTCGTAAACCTGATGTGATGCCAATAATTTTTTTCTTTACTCATGCGCGAAAAGTACTTCTCGACGCACGTTTTGTATATTTCCACATAACCTGGGTAACGCAAGCAAATATTCAATATCGCTAGGTTACATTAAAAAAAAAAACACAGTCAAGGCCTATATATTAAAAAAAGTGACGTGAAAGTGTCAGAAATTTTTTTCATTACAAAATAATAATAGAAATTAAAGAAAACCTTTTAAAATGAGTGTAAATTCTCTCGTGATACCGGAGACTGAGGAGAGTTCTTATGACGAATCCACACCACCGGAGACAATTGAAAAAGCAAATTCTTCATTTTTGATTGCATTTTTTTTATGGCCCCTGGATTCCAAACTTGCAAGATGCATCCCCTTGCATGAATAATAAAAAATATTGTTTGTAACATGGTCAATCATTGTTTGTGGTATTGTCAATTGCCCTCTCGAGCGAATATGTCCAATTTAGCTCTCGTGTCAAATTGACAACTTACCGCCCTAGTTACAAAATATACTATTTTCTAAGTATCTTTGCAGGCAGCACTTGTATAAAGGTCTCTGCACACCAATGCCTCAGTGCGTTGCGGTTCGTTGTTATTCGTGCGAGCGTAAAAATATGTACCGCACACACCAATGCGTTAAATGGATTGCGTATTTAGTTAATTTTCCTATTTTTTGTGTCATTAGGAAATCTTTAAGTTATTTTGATCCAATATGTTGTATCTATTTGTGTATTTGTATTATGTTATTGTTCCAATTGTATTTATTAATAATATTTTAGTGATAGTAGTAAGCTGTACAGCTGTTTGAATGGTCTGAGACACAGCTAACGAATGTTAGAAAACCTATCGGGAACTCTAACTACCGAAATCCTGCAACTGTCAAGGAAGCAGATCGCAATTGTGGTAGGCCTCCTTACAGGACACTGCCCTCTACGAGAACACCTGCATAAAATCTGGAAGGATGAACCTTTATGCAGGTTATGCTATGAGGAGGACGAAACCGCCGCCCATATAATCTTCCACTGTGAAGCAATTGCACGTAGGAGACACAAGCTTGATATTACAGCTGAGAGTCCCCCTGAAAAACATGGCACATAGAATCCTGGATCTAATAGAGGGACTGGATCTATTTGCATGAACGAAACAATGTGGGGAAATTCAATAGGCCAATGGGCCGCAGTGTTTTAAGGGCTAACCCCCCTGGAAAAAAGTGTACAGATGAGAGATAAATCTCGAAACGCGTAGATGGCTATCTACTTAATGTATCGGAAAGATATGATCTTAAAAACCAATGTTATTTTTCTGGTTTTTGTTGAGTACCACGAAGGTGGACTGAAAGCTAAAAAATAACTGACAAATTTCAAATTAGATTTATTTTTGGTAGTTCTTAAAAGACTCATTAGTATCATAGAGCTCCGGAACGGTTGAATATGTTTATATTTTCCGGCAGTGTTCCGACTTTATTTAGTTTACACCAAATTTTAATTTCTAAATACAAATATATCGCTTCATACTAATACTAGACTTTACTAATATATGCTCGTTTATGCGAATTCATTATGTGAAGTTTTATGGTGTGAAAACTTTTATAGCATTTTTATGATGGTGTCGGACAAGACCGGACAAAGCCAGACAAAACCACAGGACCGGACATGACGACACGGGAGCATACAAGAATGGACAAGATTACAACAGGCTATCCAGGATTAGACAAAAGTAGACAAGCTTATACAAGATTAGATGAGATTAAACGGAACTATAAAAGGCTGGACTTTGACTGGAAAAAACGGGACTATAAAAAGCTGGAAAAGGATGGTAATGAAAAAAGACTGTATTTAATCAATGACGTCACCAAAACTCCTATATATATAATACCGTGTAAATGCAAACCTCAGAAAAAAATTCACTTTACCTACGTCAACGATTAAAAAACGTCTACTGTCGATTCAGGGGTCGCGACAAAATTTTACACAAAAGGGGGGATCGCCAATGAAAAAAGTTTGCGCACCACTGCGATAGAACATTGTCTATCCATCTCATTCTAGGTCTTCCCGGTGGTGTTCTGCTCGTCGATGCCTCCTGCCACGCTATTTTCAGCATTCTGTCATCCGGTGCTCTGCATATGTGTCCTGCCCTTCTCAATCTTTGTGACTTTGCTTCTCTCACAATATCTCCCTGGTACAATTGTTCTAACTTCGCGTTTGTTTTTATTCGATATTGCCCTGACCCCGGATCCTGGGTTGGTCCATATATTTTTATAAGTATTTCTCGCTCGAACCTTCGCTAAACGAAAGACTAAAGCAAACGAAGACGACCTTCGTTTGATTTAGTTAGGGTCCACGCTTCACATCCGTATGTGACTACCGGTCTTATACTAGCATGGCACAATTTTAGTTTTGAGGCTCGGGACATTATTCTCGATTGGAACAGTTCTCTTAGGGCATAATAGCATCTATTACTGCTCTGTATGCGGGCCTTAATTTCTTTATCCATGTTGTCTGCTGTGATGACTGCGTCGAGGTATTTGAATTCTAAGACCCGTTAGAAATTGTAGCCAATAGTTATGTTTTGCCCTAGTCGATCTCTTGCCTGTCTCCGGGAGTTAAACATATATTTTGTTTTGTCTTCATTAATATGTAATCCTACTATGTCTGCCTCCTTTTCTATTTTTCCAAACAACTCTTTGGTTTTAATGGTTGTTTTACTGACAAGCTCTATATCATCTGCATATGCCAGTATCTGGTCCACTGTTTGGAAAAACTTCAACGTCGATATTAGCCCGTTTGATCGCTGCGTCTAAAACGATATTGAACAATATTGGAGACAAACTATTATCCTGTTTCAGGCCGTTGCCTACCATAAAGAGGCTGCCCTCCACGCACACTTTTGTAATATTGATTATTTTCTTTGGGATTCCACATACTGCCATGGCTGCTCATTTGTGGTCTCTTATCACACTATCATAGGCTTGTTGGAAGTCGATGAATAGTTGGTGGAGGTCCTTATCAAATTCCCAGTGTTTTTCGAGGAATTGGGGGATAGTGAAGATTTCATCCATCGTTGACCTGCCCGGTCTAAAGCCGCAATTTAATGTTAGTTAGTGATGAAAAATCCCACGGAAATACTTGAATCCCGTCAGTCCTAGTGAAGGGTCTTTCAACAAGCGCGCGTCAATTTTTAAATTAAAATTGCATTGCATATAGTTTCATGTGAGATATGGCGGAATTTATTTAATATTATTTGCAAACAACATTCGATACCATTGTTTTTCAAAAATTACATCATGCAAATTGCCTCCGCGGCTGCGTTTGATTTGGTTGATCTGCGAGGCCCAATTTTGGATGACTTTCTTCGGGCTGGATTTTTGCAATGGTTCAATAAATGCCGTTGTCCAGTTGAGCAAGAGTTGCTGGATTATTGGCGTAAATCAACGAATTAACGCAGCTCCAAAAAAAATAAGTCTAATTGTATAGATCTTTTCGAAATAACGCGACCTGGGAATTTATCCTGCAATAACTTACGCGTATCACCCGCTGTGTGGCACGATCTCAAAAAATCACAAAAACCTATCCGTTTCGTTTCGAAAGATGTACGGACCAATGATGTCGCCTACCCACAATCCGCACCAAGCAGTGAGTTTCTCAGGATGCAAGTGAGCCTCCAGTATCTCCCGTGGATGGATGTGGCACCAAATGCGGTAGTTGTGTCTATTTACGTAACCATTTAGCCAAAAATACGCTTCTTCGCTGAAGATGATTTTTTTCGCCAAAACGAGGATCCGTCTCCAGCTGTTCCAAAGCCCTGTCTGCAAACTGCGACGGGAGCTTTGAGCTCGTGGCTTCAATTCTGGTACAAATGAATCCTTATACGGGTACAGATGCCTTTCCGCAAAATTCTTCAAGTTGTGGTCACAGAAAGATGTTGTAAACGACAAAAAGTGGACAGATTTCGGTCTTCACGCACACTTTCAGCAGCACACAGCAGCAATGTTTTCGGTCGAACGCCTGGTACGATCGCGTATAGGCTTTAGTTGATTTCAAACCGACCCAGTTTCCTCAGATCTCTTGCGGATCCAAGCGGATCCCTTCATCCTTGTCTAGACAACAGTGAATTCGAGATTTGGAGGATGTGATACAGTCAGAGCGAAAAGCTAGTTGTATCAAACCAAATCAAGTATTTATCCAAACTATGGAAATACAAAATATTAAAACTAATAATATTTTGTCATGTGCTACTATTATTATTATATATATATATATATATATATATAATAATTTTCTTTTTGTATTATATATTACATGTATAAAATAATACATAATAACATGTATAAAAAAAAATATGGGAACAGGAATCGATTCCAAAGAACTGGAAAGAAGGAGTTATTATACCAATACATAAGAAGAGAAATAGAATGTCATGCAACAACTATAGAGGTATCACACTCCTTAACACATCATATAAAGTTCTGTCCAACATAATTAGGAACCGAATAACACAGTATGCAGAAGAAATAGTTAACGATCAACAACAGACCAGCTATTTACTTTAAGACAACTGTTAGAAAAATGCTGGGAATTCGATAGAGATTTGCACAATCTATTCGTACACTTTAAACAGGCGTATGATGGTATCTTCAGACCAAGTTTATGGTCAGCACTAGAAGAGCTTGGAATACCAAGCAAATTCACGAGAATGATTAAAGTATGCGTTGAAGGATTATATGGTAGAATTAAAATAGAAGGTCAATACAGCGAAATATTTGATGTAACAATTGGCCTTAAACAAGGGGATGCACTGTCACCGGCTTTGTTTAATCTAGCCTTGGAGAAGGTGATAAGACGAACCGAACTAAGTATGAGCATCTTCGAAAATAGCGGGCCCAGACTGCAGTCTGCATACGCTAGAATCATGATTCTAGCGTATGCAGATGATCTAGATGTTGTGGGAAGAAATACAATTAGCGTGAAGGAAGCCTTTATAAAACTCGAAAAAGAGGCAAAAAAGATGGGATTGAAAGTCAACGAGGAGAAAACGAAGTATATGCATATGACACGAAACACAAGACGAGATCGAATATATATATATATATATATATATATATAAATATATATATATATATATATATATATATATATATATATATATATGTATATATATATATATATATACATATATATAAATATATATATATATATATATATATATATATATATATAAAACAATTATAAGACCAGTGATAACTTACGCTAGCGAAACATGGACCATAACCGTGTTGGAAATTTATTTTTGTTTGTATTTTCATACAATGATTATTCATAATATTTTATTTTGGCGGCATTTTTATAGTTGTTATGTTGGTAAAACTTTTTTTATATATGGCTTAGTATTCTGTATGTTTTTTTAATGTTTTAGTTTAAGAATAAACGTTCATCCTAAAATTAATGTGCATTTGAATTATTAAAACTTAATAACAATAAACCGTACAAGACACGTTACTACTAAACCGTTTTGAAAGAAAAATTCTTAGGAAAATATTTGGAGCAGTCTGGGATCAACAAACGTTGCGGTATAGGATGGGCACGAACAACGAGGTATACAGGGCCCGATCTAGCTATTTAGCCGCTCCGGGCAAAACTAATATTCGCCGCCCTTTACACCACAGTCGCCCTGGTGTTTACCACATAAGTCATGAGCTTGCTATTCCAAAGAAATGTGATATTGCTGGAATTGTATAATACTCACCTATGTTAGTCTACGGGGGCTTCTGAACAAGCATACAAATGTTCATGATAGTATGTATGTATAAGTATGTTTATAAGGATATATGTATGTCTGTTAAAGAATTTCTCAAAAACTACTGAATGGCTTGAAATATTTTTTAACGATATAATATTATCTTTCAATTTCACCATCATCATCATCAACCTGTCATGCGGGATAAGTACTATTTTACGCACGTTTTTTCGGGCGATAAATGGCTCTTTATTCATTTGCGTGCGACAAGTGTGAATAAAAGCATGCAAATTGTCATTGTCATGGAGACCAATTGAATGAGTTAAAAAGATTAGGAACAAACTGTTATAATATTTAAGTTAAGGTTCATACGTTACGTATAAAAAAACACAAGAAATGATTTGTTTTTAAATTTAATCCAAGTAAAAATATCACATTATTATGTAACGATACAAAACGAACCAGTCATTATTAAAAATAATTAAATTAGGTAAATAAAACATTTTTCCTGTAAATATTAAACTCTACCTCGTAATAAAAATAATTTTCTTCGCACTTTTTGCTCCGCAAAATCTTAATTTCTAATAAATTTATACTGTCGCAAATCTTGTGTTCTATCGAAATCATAGCCAATCCAGACAATCTATTCTATGTCATGGTGGATCGCAGATAATTTTTAATTATTTTTAATTTGGAAAAGCTTATTTCACCACTTGCAACTGTAACTGGTAAAGTTAAAAGAATCCTGAGCGCAATACTGATATTTGGACCAAATCTTAAATCTGTTATGAATTTTAAAACGTCTTGAGGAGACAAATTACTAAAAACAAAAAGATACAAAGAACTGATAACTCCTCTGAAAGGTCTATTGCATTCACATCACATGAGTTGTCGTGGGTAAAAATAGTCTCCAGGTTCTTACAATGCTCTAACAATTCATATTTTGAAAGTTCTCTTAAGGCATATATGTTATATAAAAAAGCAAAATATTTACTATGCTCAGTAATCTGGGAAAACCTTAACTCTAAGGAGTTTATAGCTGTATCTATAATGTGAAAAAATACTTCGATTTTATATTTTTGACGAGGTTCAATGATTGGTTCGTCACTACACTCTACTTCGTAACCAAATTGCTTCTTTTTGGATCGAGCACGAAGTTTCGGCAAATTTTCAAAGTCTAAGACCTCGCAATCAATTTCAGAAGCTAAGACTTTTGCGTCTTCAAGAACTTGAGTAAAATACTCATCTGAACGTGAGTTTTTAAAGAAATCTTGAGTATTTTTAAGTATTTTAATAACAGAAACGAAATGAAAATCCTTACTTTGCATTAATTTACTAACCGGATTTATCCGATTCAAAGTTTCGTTCCAAATTATTATAGAACAAAAAAATTTAAACTGTTTAATTTGCTTCAACAAACCCGAAGCTTCGTCTCGTGTAGAGTTATCCGCATCTGTGTTTTGGTAAACACTAAACAATGCATCGTACACTTGTCCTATTTGATGTCTTAGTGGTTTTATTGCCTCGATTCGACTTTCCCATCTCGTGTTACGAAGCGGTTTTAGAGTAATATCTTTTACATTCTTCAAAAGAATTGACCATCTCAATGTTGAAGAGGAAAAGAAAACATATACTTTTTGCACAGTACTAAAAAAATGTGTAACTTCCAGTGAGAACTTTGCCATGTCGTTTGCCATTAAGTTTAAAGAATGACTACTACAAGGAACATAAAATGCCCGTGGATTGATGTTTTTTATCCTGGCTTGAACGTCACTTTGAATACCTTTCATATTAAATCCATTATAATACCCTTGCCCTCTTATGTTTTCTAAAGACAATCCAAGTGCTGATAATTGTTCTAGGATAATTTCTGTTAGTGCCAGACCTATAGATTTTTCGATTGGTATAAATCCTAAAAAACTTTCATTTATTACAATTTCTGACGTTCTTGGATTGTCTTCGGTTTGATTAATAGAAATATACCTAATTATGAGGGTTATCTGCTCAGTTTTGCTAGCGTCCGGGTTACAATCTAAGATAATAGAATAATATTTCGATTTAATGATAGCTTCCAGAATATGTTTTTTATGCTGTTTGAAATTGTATCAATAAACTAATTTTGAATAGTTTTACTTAAGTAGATTGCTTTTCTCTCCTCTTTCTTCAAAACTCTGCGTACATGTTCCTGCATAACAGGATCAAATTCGGCTAACAACTCTACTAGTTTTAAAAAATTACTGTTGATATGTTGATATAGATTTTTAGAAGTACCTTGAAAAGCCAAGCAGTTTTTGGCTAACATTTTGATGATTGAAGCAATACTTAACAAAACTCCATTCCAGTGTTCTATTTCTGATTTAATTATTCTTTGTGACTCGGCATCTATCGTATGAGATGATTTCAACCTACGTGAAAGTTCGACCCATAATTTTACAGCTTCTACATGGTTTCGTGATGTCTCATGAGATTTAAGCATATCGCCGACATGCTTCCAATTTGTGTAAGCCACCTTCAGATAGACCGGAAGTTGTAGTTGTATTAAATATTTTGCAGCAAAAACAATATACCGAATTTTTTGCCACAGAATATACAAGCCAATCTCTCAAAATTTCTTCACCGTTGTTAAGCTTTCTCTTATAATATCTCGAAGTAAACCATTGTAAACATTCGACCATTGTTATCCCGTGGAAATTCAAATTCATACAGTGGGTCAGGAAAACCTATATTTACCAAATATATTCTTTCTGCATCTGTTAATCTAACGGGCCACGTGGCTGGGTCGACATCTAAAAATGACGTTGATCCTGCAGGAACACTTGTAGTTGCAATAGCACCATCAGCTACAATAGCGCTTGACCCAGAAGTAGAAGCATCGAGTTCACAGATTATATTGGGATCGGGCGTATGTTCAACATGTGATTTAAAAGAAGCCGTAGCTACTACATCGGTTTCTCGTATGGGTGACGTTGGTTTGTTAAGCTCACTTTTCTTTAATAAGGACTCTAAAGCCCCTGCTTGCTTTTGCCGCTCATCTTTTTCGAGTCTTCGTTTTTTATATTGGTATCCCGACAAGCGTGATCTACCTTCAGCCATTCTGTTCCGTAAACAATAAAAATATTAATTAAATTTAAATAGATATGTAATAACCTTACTAATATTATAAATCCGAAAATCCTAAATATTATAAATCCGAAAGTAATTATGTTTGTCTGTATGTTACGTTTTTTCGCTTAAATCGTTGAATTAATTTTGAAAAATTTTGCTATATAGAAATAAATTGGACTTTCAAAACGGAAATAGGCTACTTTTTACCGCAGAAAAGTTACTCATTTCTTGCGGACAATGTTAAATTAAAACCAGGGTTGAGATGATTTTAATCAGTGATTTAAATCGCGATTAAAATCAAGTGATTTTAAACAATAAATCGTTGATTTAAATCAATACCTTTTTTAACAACAAAATCAACCAAAAAATGTCAAGTGACTACCCTATTCTTTTTTGTAAGTAGCATAAAAATTGAAATTCAATTGAAATTGTAACCGAAATTAGTTTTACTAGTACAATTACAGTAGGTATATTTACAATTTTTTCAAATTTAAAAATACCATTAAAAATATCATCAAAAATTAAATTTCAATTATAATTGCAACTTATAAATTATTTTCACTCTTCAGATTCCCAGCAAATTTGAAATTTTTATTTTCACAAAAAAATGAGTTTTTTTTAATCCCATTAAAAATTGCCATATAAATTAAAATTCTATTTAAATTGGCACTCTGAATAAGTACATTAAAGACTTGTAAGAGTCTCCAGTTGCCAAAAAACGTAGGGTGATGACGAAAAAAAATTATGTAACCAGTAAGAACATAAATATCAAAATATGTTAATTGACTGCGACTAGAGCAATACCCAAACGGTTTTTGTCATTTTTAAGTCGAAGATTTTTTCAAATTTTTCATTGTTGATTTTTTGTTTGAATGTGACTAATATTGATAATTTTAGAAGAATATAGTGAAAATATAATTAAAATAAACAATGAGGTTTTTTTTTAATAATAATAACCGACTTCCAAATGAAGACAGATTGGAATATGTAAATGAATCAAAAAAATCTGATTTAAATCAAATAAATCCGATTACTTTGATTTTTTTTTTAAATCATGATTTTTATCAACCCTGATTAAAACTACTTTCTAGCTTAAAATTACCTATTTTTTTACGTACTACAGATTTATTTTAGAAAATAGGTACTTAGTAAATTCACACGAATCACACGCGCACTTTAATATGTATTGTTAATTGTCTGATTAATCTACCACCAATATTCACACCACTTTTAAATTTAAAATACAACTTGTAGACTTGAGATATATTTCTTGAGTGATTACTTAAGTGTCGCTGTGTCGCAATTAGTAACTTTTTTTATGGCTTCCGCTAGACTATTTGCAAATATGGCACGTTCAGTAATTGGGCGCACTGGGAAAACTATTTTGTATAATATTTTAAAATATATATATAATAACTATAATATTTTTTTATATATCTAATTATTTTGTATAATATTTTTTCAGTTATTTTTATTTAATACTATGTGTTCTTAGTATGTACCTACTTATGCACATATTTTTTATATGTAGAGGTACATACTTTATTATTTCTGAACGTTTGGACTTCGTGCAACTCGGCGCCCTCAATTTTGCCGCCCCTCATTTTTGCCGCTCTGGGCATTTGCCCGGCTGGCCCCCCCTTAGATCGGGCCCTGGAGGTATATGAACTATATAATAGCCCAAGTAGAGTACAAGAAATCAAGTCAAACAGATTAAGATGGCTGGGACATGTCCAGAGGAGTAATGACTCAAGGCTAGTTAAAATGGTCTGGGAAGAAACCCCTAACAACAAAAGACCACTGGGGCGCCCAAAGCTTCGATGGCGGGCTAATATCCGCAAGGACCTTCAAACCCTGCGGGTGCTCAACTGGGAAGAAGCCACTCAGGATCGGAGAGAATGGATGAGAATTGTTGAGGCGGCCAAGACCCACCCCGGGTTGTAGAGCCACGGATGGATGTATAAAATAATATAGATATATTTATACTAGACACTAGGTTATTTTGCTGGGACTGTACTAGACGAAGACAGAGCGATACGAGAGATACCTTGTGATGCTCTCTCGCGGCCCGCACAAGCCAGGAGGCAGCGCTCGTTCCAGTTATTATATATTCCAGTGAGAACAATCGATTAAACGGATTTTTTCTAATATTGGGTACAGTGGCAGAGATGACATTATCTCTGACAGTGGCATTTTGATCAGTTGACACGATCTGTTGACATTTTAGATTATCGTAGAAAAGCAAAACAGTAAAGAAATTAATATTTTTGGTTTTTAAGTGAGTTTTCATTTAACAGTGATGGAAGAGAAGATTTTACCGGATGAGTGTCGTGCATACATGACAGAGAATGGTGATTTCCAATTGATTTTCATGCTTGTAGAAAGCACTGGATTAAATATTCATTTGGCTGAAATGGTTATGGCTTATTCATCAGTTCAGGTATACAATTTCAAATAAATTGATTCCAAGGGTTCTTAAAAGCAACTGAACCAAATTAAAACTTATTTATATTTTTTTCTTTTAATGTTTTTTTAAAATTGTTTCTAGATAATGCAGGGAGATGGTTTACCTGAACAAATATGTACAGAATGTGATAAAAAAGTATCTGAATTCTACTTGTTTAAGTTAAAATGTGAGCAAACTGATAAAAATGTACGGTCTATATTTGCCAAATCTCCATATAATGTAATGAGTGACCAAACTACTGATGTCATAATAAAACCTGAAATCGATGCAGAAGATTTCAAAGTTACACCATACCTGATCACAAATGCAAAAGAGGAAAGTGATGATTTCATAGAAAATGAAGATAATGAGTTTGTAATACTTCCTAAAACAGAAATAATTGAAATTGAAAAAAACTAATTTTTGAATGCGATATTTGTTATAAACGTCTCCCAAAAAATGATTTTTTAATAAATCACAAAAAGTTGCATACATATAAAGTGAATGAAAGCATTGAAGCATTCCAAAGTAATGAAACAATCAAAGACCACCACCAAATAATAGAATATGTTGATTCAAAATGCTACGAAACAGAAGAAAGTGGTACTGGACATTTAGCAGTTCAAAAATCAGATGATTTGACATGTAAAGTTTGTAACAAGAAATTTAGAAATGCATCATGTTTAAAAAGCCATATGAAAGCTCATGCTGCTGATAAACCTTACAATTGTAATTTAAATAATGAGAGTTTTGGGAGGGCAAAACAATTGTCTCAGCATGTGAATGATCATTCCAGCATTAAGCCTTATGTTTGCAACACAAGTTCAAAAGGTGAAAAGAAGTATTAAACTATTCATTTTTTTAAACAATTTTTTTAAGTAAAACTTCTTTAGATGCGACTTGGGAATAACTCAGATCTTGCCCTAACATATTTTTACAAAACAAGTGAACAAATTGCAAACATCCTTCGAAAGTAAATTCTTCAAGTAGCTTTTAAACCTTCCTCAAAGTTGTTCCACATATTGTTTAATGCTAAAGACAAATTCGACCCCCTCAAAAAATCTAGCTTATATTAAATTCATGGTTCAGAATGTAATAGCGTGTACGTAGGTCAGACAGGACGAAGTTTTTGAAATTTGGTTTTCAGAACATACTCGCGCTTTTCGTCTTAAAAGAGACACCACTTTATTTTCAAATCATTGTCTCGAGTGTAATCATAAATTCCCCCAAATAGACGATCTCAAAATCTTGCATAACTGAAAGAAAGGCCCGAAACTTGGACTCATTAGAAATTTTCAAACAGAGCCATAACACATTTGTTAATCTTCTTAACGAGCAAACCGACCTAATCTTTTCGCAACTCTGTAATCTTGCACAATCATCTCCAGGTAATTCCATAATTGCAGAAAGGCACCTTCCTGCAAAAAAAACCTTTTGCGGCTAATAAGAGAAAGAATGACCCATTGTAAATTGGTCTCTTTTTATTGAGTCAATGCATTTTATGCTCACTTCCTCGGTCTATTCTTTATATGTCTATGGTTGGTACATGGTTTGAATTTAGGTTATCTTAGAAAACCTAAACAGTAAATAAATGAATATTTATGATTTTTAAATGTGTTTTCATTTAACAGTGATGGAAGAGAAGATTTACCGGATAAGTGTCGTGTGTGCATGATAGAGAATGGTGATTTCCAATCGGTTTTCATGTTTGTAGAAACCACTGAATTAAATATTCATTTGGCTGAAATGGTAATGGCTTATTCATCAGTTCAGGTATACAATTTTAAATAAATTGATTCCAAGGATTCCTAAAAGCAACTGAACCAAATTAAAACTTATTTGTATTTTAGTTTCTCTTAATGTTTTTTTTTTTATTGTTTCTAGATAATACAGGGAGATGGTTTCTACTTGTTTAAGTTAAAATGTGAGGAAACTGATAAAAACTTACGATCTATATTTGCCAAATCTCCATATAATGTAATGAGTGACCAAACTACTGATGTCATAATAAAATCAAAAATCAATGCAGAAAATTTCAAAGTTACACCATACCTGATCACAAATGCAGAAGTGGAAAGTGATTATTGCATAGAAAATGAAGATAATGAGTTTGTAGACATACTTCCTAAAACAGAGATAATTGAAATTGAAGAAAAAATAATTTTTGAATGCGATATTTGTTATAAACGTAACCCAAGAAATGATTTTTTATTAAATCACAAAAAGTTGCATACATGTAAAGTGAATGAAAGCAATGAAGCATTCCAAAGTAATGAAACAATGAAAGACCACCACCAAATAATAGAATATGTAGATTTAAAACCTGAGTTTGATTCAAAATGCTATGAAAGAGAAGAAGGTGGTACTGGACATTTAGCAGTTCAAAAATCAGATGATGACATGTAAAGTTTGTAATGAGAAATTTAGAAGTGCATCATGCTTAACAAGCCATATGAAAACTCATGCTGCTGATAAACTTTACAATTGTAATTTAAATAATGAGGGTTTTTGGGGGGCAAAACAATTGTCTTAGCACGTGAATGATCATTCCAGGATTAAGCCTCATGTTTGCAACACATGTTCAAAAGGTGAAAAAAAAGTATTAAGTTATTCATTTTTTTAAACAATTATTTGAACTAAAACTTCTTTAGACGCAACTTGGGAATTTTGGCAAAACAAACAAATTGCAAACGTCCTTCGTGAGCAAGATCTTCAAGTAGCTTTTAAACCCTCCTGAAAGTTGTCCCACATATTGTTTAATGCTAAAGACAAAATCGACCTCCTCAAAAAATCCGGCATATATAAAATTCATTGTTCAGAATGTAATAGCGTGTACGCAGGTCAGACAGAACGAAGTTTTTGAAACATGGTTTTCCGAACAATCTCAGGCTTTTCGTCTTAAAAAAGACACCACTTCATTTTGAAATCATTGTCTAGAGTGTAATAAAAAATTCCTGGTAATTACAATCTCAAAATCAAAGGCCCAAAACTTGGATTCATTAATCTCCTTTGCGAAATAGGCGATGACGGGGTGGCGCATACTAAAAGCCAAGTGAAAAAGGGGGAATTCCCCCAAAACCCACAATACAAAAATTGGGGGCTATAGGAAAATACATACGTAGTTGAATAAAAACACAGCGTTTCCAAACCGAACCACAATTAAATGTCAAAGTTGACGCGTGACAGTTTGAAAGACCCTATATTACCGTCGAATCATAAACAACAATCACTGAAATATATACTAACTGGAACGAGCGCTGGCCTCTTAGCTTGTGCGGGCCGAGCTATATGTCCCAAGGGGATCCCTTCATCCTTGTCTAGCCAACAGTGAATTGAATCCGTCATTTCGAAAAGGGCACGAGTCACTTTTTTTTAATATTACTTTTTTACGCCATTTTATTTATTGAAGCGTTTTTATATTCCATGCAAAAAGAGTACATGAGTATACACCACAAGTCAACTTAAAAAGCAATGAAAAGGGCACGAGTCCTGGACTTATGCCGCATCTGTCAGATATGACATAACATCACTTTATCGTGAGCTTGCCGAAAATGCTTTTAGACCTAGAAAAAGAGTCTCTGGTGGCAGGAATAGTGAAAACAATAGAATAAAAATAGCCAAAATTGTTGGAAAATGATGATTAACTAACTAAAATTTTTAGACAAATGCCTTTTTCGAAATGATAACTTGAGCATTTCGAAAAAGGCATAAGTAAGGTGACCAGATTTTTTAAACTCGAAAGCAGTACATTGTACCATTTACTTTTTCGAGTCCGAAATCATTCCATTCAAAATTTTTCTGCCCAGTACCGGGCTACGCCTATGGCATCTTCACTTGCAATCCACATATCATCGATGGAGCACGTTGCAGGGCATAATGTGCATTCCAGCAGATGGCCCATGATTTGTATCTCGCCACATTCACAGAGGCATTGTTGGTCTTTCTCAATTTTCCACTTTCGCTTGTTTGTTTTCACTGGTGACACACCGGTTCGTATTCTGTTTAGCGTTCTCCATGTCTTCCAGTCCAAATTTAACCCTGCACAGGGGCTTTCGTTGATAGGAAAGTTGTCGGGCGGTTCCATGCTTCAAAGTTTTATATACTTTTTCGCTGTACACCATCTCACATTTCCGACTGATTTGAGGCTGTCATAACTGTTGAACGGCTCACCACAGAGACTTCTACTCTTCACCAATCGATTCAACGTCCCAAAATTAGTCGGAAGACGTATACAATATTCCTTAGGAAGCTTTCAGTTAAGAAATACCATCGACAGGGGGAATCTGGACCGCGGAATCGACGAAATGCGAAATATGCGATTTTGTCAAAATCGTTATTTTTTGAGATACAGTAAAATTTTAAAACGTTTATGAAAGCATTTTTGCTGCTGATTACACATATGCAAATTATATTTCGTTAGCTCTTCGTTGGAAATTTTTAAGAAATTTCGGCGCTCGCGTAGAGATCTCCGAAAGTCGTGAAGTTCTCGCGGACAGTCTTAGTGTATCTGTAGGAAAATGAGCTTCTGAAAACGATGCCGCAATCTGTTTTTGATTATCTGCAACCGTTTCGGAGATATCTACTTAGCAAATCGAGAATCGGATAAATTTCAGTTTTAAATTTATCACGACAAATTGGCGAATTTTTTAATCTTTCCGGACAATTTACACATCGCCTTGTTCGTCTTGTCGTATAGTTTCTGTGTGCCGAAAATGATTTCGCTAAAAATATACCGTTCTCGATAAAATCGAAAAAAAACGAAAAAGCACATATTTTTGGAAGGAAATGATGGAAAATTTTGTTTGATATTTTTTTTGTTTTGTTACCCGAAAAATATCGAAGTGCTGAAAACGTTCTATTTCGCTCTAAAGTTACAAATAAACATTATATATTTTGTCGCTGTACACCATCTCGCATTTCCGACTGATTTGACGCTGTCATGACTTTTGAACGGCTCACCACAGAGACTTCTAGTCCTTACTAAGCGATTCAGCACATTGTAGAAATAGAAGTTTTTTTTCCTTGATTTGAGCCTTTTCCGTTGCTGTTCTTGGCCATAAAGGACATGGCGATCGTCGAAGGTTTGCTTAAATTTTTCTACGTGCTCTAATATTCTTCTTTCACTTGGTTTGGTTTAAGACGATGGCAGGCATATTCTGCAGTTGAAAAACAGAGGGCTTGCGTGGATGTTCTCTTGAACTTGGAATTGAGGTTTTGCACCGTTTTATTTTTAGCAACTACATTTTGTCTGGTCTTGTGACAGTTTGTAAGTTAGTGTTCTATATAAGATTACATCCAGATACTTTGGTGTTTCGGCGTATTTTAGTTCTTAGTTTGTTGTGAGTCTTGTGGGTATTTAAATGGAAAGCACTTACTTTGGTTTTTGATGGGTTCGATTTTAGCGAGTTTTTCGATAGTATTTGAACATTAGTTCCCATTGCGTCTTCCAACCTTACCTCTATCACCCCGAATGTCTTACCTTGAACTGTGATAACTAGGTCGTCAGCGTACACGTAGTGTTTGGCGTTTTCTGTTATATGCTATGGTCATTGGTGTATGTGGGGGACCGTTCCTTTGGATTCTCCAGCGGCTTTCTTTATTTTTAAGTTCCACATAAAACCTTCTGTTTTGGTGTAATGATTGAACTGCTTCGTTAGTTTGTAGTCTTTTGTGGTTTTGTAGACTTTGATAAGCAGGGTTTTAGACGGATGTAGGGGTGATGGTTGTGCATGTGCTTTACAAAAAAAATGGAGAAAGGAATCATTTTTATTTTTTATAACTATATTTTTCATTGAATGAATTTTTTCAAAATAATGTTTCATTTTCAATTAAAACATTACAAAATGCTTCACAGATTCGCCTTCACTGAAGCCACTGCTTATAAGGTTTTTATGTTTAATCTTGATGTTCAGCTGTTCCAGAAATCATTGATGATTGAAAATACTCATTCAACTGTCGCATTGGTACCCGGCAAACACATTGCAACTTCAACAAGTAGTTTTAAGTTCTTCGTTTCATTTATTTTTTCCGTGAAGCAATACTCCACTTACCTACATCGAAGAATTCATTATCATCGATAATGATTTTGTGGTTTTCTTTCACATAATGAACTTAATGTCTTCATTTGGCATTTTAATATCCATCCAAAAATGTGAAACAATCAGTCCATTTTTTTACTTATTCAAAGGAATTTTTATAAAAACAATTTCTTTAATAAATTTCGCCTCGCTTCCAGGGGTTGACTCTTCGATTGTATCGAGTTTCTGCGTTAATTTTAATGGAACAAATCCCGTATTATATATAGCGACTATTTGTTCCAACACAGTATTTAAGACAGTTTTCACCTTGGAAGAGCTGACACTAGAGCTTTCAATTTCTTTAAGAGTGATATTAAATGCAATAGCTTGTCTTGATTTGGCAATCGCTTTGAAAATGCATAAAAACACAGTTATACTTATTTAGTTTTACAATATCATGCAAAGTAGTACAACAGTACATTCTATAAGGAAGGCAGTAGAAATACAGTGCCTAAAATTGGGCAGTACAGACTATCTCAAAGAAGTACTATACTGCCGAAAGCAGTACGTCTGGTCACCTTAGGTATAAGTCCAAAAATTTTAATTCAAAATATCTTGATGAAAATTGTTCTTTTTTAATAAATAATTATTCCAAAAAGCGTTTTTCAAAGTTTTTTATTTAACAACCTCTATATTCAGTTTCTTCGGCATCAATGACTTTTTTAACAAAAAACATATTTTTGTTGATTCTGAAAAGTTTTAATTCATTTACTCAGGCCCTTTTAGAAATGACAAATGGGTTCAATGCGAGAGTGGGAGAATGTGATACAGTCAGATCGAAACGCTAGTTGTATCAAACCAAATCAAGTATTTATCCACACTATGGAAATACAAAATATTAAAACTAATAATATTTTGTCATGGGCTGCTAGTTACATATACTAAAATAGTTTGGTACGCCTTTCCGGGAGGGGGCGGGATAAATGCGTCAAATCGGGTTTGTAGAATGAAAACGGACGTTTTGAGTGATTTTCGAAAGAAATTTTGCCGGGACAATTGCCATAGGCTATTAAAAGTTGCAAAAAGTTCGCAACTGACAAAGTTATTGCAAAAAAACGAAATTCGCATTTTGAGTCCTAGCTAAGAGGCGCATGCGAATTTTTCAGAAATTTTTGAACGGTGTCCTTCCGCCGGAAATTGCCGACATTCTGAAACTAAGTTTCCATGTTTCACTTGCACTGTGCGCCCCCCAGAGCCCTGGGAATTGTCGCCCATTTTTCGCACGTCATATTTCACCCGTCTTTCAACTTTAGCAACTTTTACCGCGGCAATTCGCAAATTTCAACTCTTTTCTGCAAGGGTTGTAAATGTCGCTTCTTCGCCGGCTGCGGTTCAGCGTGGGCGAATTTTCAAAAATTCCTCAAATTTCGGGTACGTCAAAATCGGAATTTTCTTACCACGACATTTACGCTGCAACGAAGAACACTAATCGGTGGTAAAACATTTCCGCACTTTCACCTGCAAGTCCCGTTGCAAGATGATTCGAATTTTCAATTTTGTTCAGCATTTTCTGAACCAAGAATTCACCAAGAAAACACATCGGCGCTACTGGCGGGACGCAAACACAAACGTCAACCCAAACGTCAGACAGTTGAAATCGTTGAAATCTACTGCTACCGCTGAAAAATTTGTTTTCCGACAAAACTCAGACTTTTCGAACAATTCTGACCAAGAAGAGACCCCCAAGCAAGTTTCGCCCAGAAAAGTTTGTTCTTGAAATCAGTGGAAATCATTTTGGAACATGTTATGTTAGTGGAATTATGTGCCAAAGTATTTGTGGTTATTTAAACTGATCCGAGTTTTAAATGTATTTAATGTCGTAATAAACGTTATTTTTTTGTAAAAAAAAATTAACAAGTACTTTATTTATCCTGGGTGAAAAATCTAAATCTTTGACCACGTTTCTCATTTAAATTGACGGCTGGTTTCAGTAAAAAAATGTTTAAATAGATTCTACAGCATGTGGAACAATAAAATTGTACACGCTTCTAAAGAAAAAGTCGATCTGTCTAGCAACTCAATTTCTAACACATCATTTTCGAAAAATATTTGATCTGGCGGTGGCTGCCGTAGCATGTTGGAATTCTTTATTGACGTCTGGATTCATTTAAAAAATATCTTAGTAAGTTTCACACAACGTGGAACAATAAAATTTCACACATTTGTAGAGAATTAGTCAGTCTATGATATCCCTCAGTTAGTTTTGCAAAATATTTTATCTGGCGGCCGCCGCCGCCCCTCAAACTCGGACATAACAAAAATAACTATAAATTGAAAACTGTAACAGATATATTGAAATTGCTATCAGATCTATATAGATTATAAATTTTTCTATTCAAATTGACGTTTTGGTATCTTCGTGGCCGATAGCCTTGACACAGAATTTTTTATAATAAATTTTTTATAATACTCATTGAAAACTTGCAAATATATATTTTTTTATCCAACTCTTCGATGGCTCCCAAACATCCATTTAGCGCTCTTTCATAGAGCAGATTTTCATCTAAATATTGTGTCATTTTCATCTTTCCAAGACGAACTATTTTGGCGGAGATTTTTGACAAAACCTATGTAAATTGAAAAATGAAATTCAGAGAAGTACCCTTCTAAAATTTTTAGAATTTTATATTTTTTACTTTTGCGTCTAAACCGAAGGTTTTTACAAAATTTGCAAAGAATACTTTTTAATAGACACCGACATCCTACATACGGATATCCCGGTTATAATTTTCTATTTTGAGGCGTTGACGAGATATTTGCAAAATCCATTTGAAGAGAAAATCATTTGCCACGCCGTCCCCATTGGAGGCGAAGCGTTCAAATTTGGCCAGCGCGTACTTAATCTGGCCACCCACATTCGGTAAATTTTTTTTTGAAATCCTTACAGTGTTAATATATTTTTTTGCAATTTTTGAATATTCTGAAATTTTCGTGTTCGTTTTTGGTTGAAATTCGTGATTCATATGTCTGGATTTGTTTAAAAAATTATTTTAGTAAGTTTCACACAACGTGAACAATAATATTTCACACATTTGTAGAAAATTAGTCAGCCTATGATATCCCTCAGTTATTTTTGCAAAATATTTTGTCTGGCGGCAGCCGCCGCCCCTCAATCTCGAACCGAAATTAATAAATTCAAATAACTATAAAATGAAAACTGCAAGAGATATATTGAAATTTCTTTCAGATCTATATAGATTATACATTTATCTATTGAAATTGACGTTTTGGTATTTTCATGGCCGATAGCCTGGGCACATAGTACGCTTTGATAAATTTTGGGATTTCAATGTTTTTTACTTTTGCGACCAAACCGAAGGATTTTACAAGATTTGCAAAGAATACTTTTTTGTCACCGACGTCTTACATACCGAAAGCACGGTTATAATTTGCCATCTTGAGGCGTTGACGAGATATTTCCATAAAATTATTGAAGAGAAAATCATTCCTCACGACGTCCCCATTGGAATGGGAGCGTTAAAATGTTGGTGGATACCCACATTCAGTAAAAGTTTCATTGGAATCCCTCAAATGTTAATACATTTTTTCGGAATTTTTGAATATTTTGAAATTTTTGTGTTCTTTTTTGATCAGAATTCGTGATTGACATGTCTGGATTTAAAAAAAAAATTATTTTAATAAGTTTCAATATTACACTAGGATTTTTTTTGCTAGGACTGTGCTAGACGAAGACAGAGTGATACGAGAGACACCTTGTGATGCTCCCTCTCGGCCCGCATAAGCCACGAGGCAGCGCTCGTTCCAGATAGTATATATTTCAGTGACAACAATCGATTATAAACATAATTTTTCTAATGTTGGCTACAGTGGCATTTTGATTAATTGAGAGTTGTTTAGTTTTTAGGTTAACGTAGAAAAACAAAACAGTAAAGAAATTAATATTCATGGTTTTTAAATGAGTTTTCATTTAATAGTGATGGAAGAGAAGATTTTACCGGATGTGTGTCGTGCGTGCATGACAGAGAATGGTGATTTCCATTCGATTTTCATGCTTGTAGAAAGCACTGGTTTAAATATTCATTTAGCTGAAATGGTTATGGCTTATTCATCAGTTCAGGTATACAATTTCAAATAAATTAATTCTAAGGGTTCCTAAATGCAGCTCCAACCAAACTAAAACTTATGGCTAAGGTGCAGAATACGGCTTTTTTTGAAACTTAGGGTTGCAGATGTTTTAACTGGTCTAACAGTTGTTAATCATCTTTGTCACTGTTTAACTAATTGTAAGATCAGAATACCTGGTTCAAGAAATATTTGTGATTTTGTGGTCATAAAAATGTACATATTCGATGCAATGACTGGTCATGTCACAAAAAGTGGGTGAATGCATCACTGAAATATATACTAACTGGAACAAGTGGTGCCTCATCGCTTGTGCGAGCAGAGAGAGAGGTCCCAAGGGGAGGTCTCCTATCGCTCTGTCTTCCTCCAGCACAGTCTTATAGTCCTAATGTATAGTATAAATATATCTATATTATTTTATACATGTAATACATAATATAAAAAGTAAATTATTATTATAAATATATATATATATATATATATATATATATATATATATATATATATGACGGAGTTGGCTCTGCCGCCGGTGTTTCACATTCATGTTCTGGGCCTTACATCAGGCAGAGGTTATTATGGACACGAGATTTGTAGACAACAATATCATTTAATAATTCCCAAATATACAAACTCCATATGAAAAGGTAAAAACCAAATTCTATAAAACACAATAATTCAATAAACACAATAATTAAATAAACACAATAATCAGATCAAAACACAAAACGCAGGTGATCTCGAGCTGGCGGTCCGACTCTGAATGACAATAGAACACCGAAGCTGCTGTGTTGGTCGGTCCCCCTCCTTACCTTCTTGATTTCACCCAAACGCCAACTTATCGCAACAATAACATTAATATGTAAGTTTGATGTTTTTATTAATCGTGCGTTATCGCCTAGCTCGCACGCTGCGACACGGCCATGCTGACAATTCACACGCCCTCGTGTCACACCTGGAACTGATAATATTTTATTTACAATAACAATAATACACTCGGCCTCCTGATAATTTGATTAAATTCTGATTAAGTAATCTTTAGGGGCAAAAATACATAATTCATAGCCTTCCCCAGGCACAACCCGCTTAAGTCAAAGTCACTTCCATCCAGCGACTGACAAACATTATTTCACTTCAGTAACAAGTAAAATTATCGCTTACAACCAATGATATTATGAACAACCATAAATCATTATCACTTCGCCAGCGATAAGATTTAAAATTATCACTTACAACCAGTGATATTACGAAACTACCATAAATCATTATCACTTCGCCAGCGATAAGATTTAAAACTTCTTCCTCGAGCGGCATTCAGATGACTTATTCCCCAATTTGCCACAACTAAAACACTTAACAATTGAAGAAGAAGACATAGACCGGAATCGTTTATTTTCATTTTTATCTTCTTCAGTGGAAACTTTTCTTTTCATAAATGAAAATACTTTTAGCTCTTGCAATAATTTTTTCTTATCGAAATGTCGGACGTGAAGGCAAGTCGCTGAAGACGACGTTCAAACTGCGAAACATGAGCTAACACAGTCGATACAGCAATTTGTTCAGTGGTTAAATCTTTCCACCGTGACATTAGGGACGTCGTTAATCGAGCTGCATAAGCCGCAAGAGATTCACCTTCTTTTGGTTTCCCATTATGTAAATTAATAATGCATGCTGCTGCAGTTTCAGGACAATCATACCTGGTGATAAAAAGTTATTTAAAATTATTCCATGTCATTCCAGGAAATGACACTTCCCATAACCAAGCAGACGCCGGTCCTCTAAAAGTACATACTTGCTGTTGTAATCCACGAACGCGCATCCGTTTCCACATTTTCAGGATCAAATATTGGTAGTGTAATATCAGCATTTTCCGTTGGTGTCTTCATTGCCTTTATTATTGCCAAGAAATTTTTGTTTTGTAACTCGAGGAGTGATCGCCACTTATCGTCACTGTTATTACACATCACTTGGGTTTGTTCAGATCCCACTTCTGATGACGGAGTTGGCTCTGCCGCCGGTGTTTCACCGTCCCCCAATTGTTCCACATTCATGTTCTGGGCCTTACGTCAGGCAGAGGTTATTATGGACACGAGATTTGTAGACAACAATATCATTTAATAATTCCCAAATATACAAACTCCATATGAAAAGGTAAAAACCAAATTCTATAAAACACAATAATTCAATAAACACAATAATTAAATAAACACAATAATCAGATCAAAACACGAAACGCAGGTGATCTCGAGCTGGCGGTCCGACTCTGAATGACAATAGAACACCGAACCCGCTGTGTCGGTCGGTCCCCCTCCTTCCCTTCTTGATTTCACCCAAACGCCAACTTATCGCAATAACATTAATATGTAAGTTTGATTTTATTAATCGTGCGATGCGTTATCGCCTAGCTCGCACGCTGCGACATATATATATAATACTAGTAACACATGACAAAATATTATTAGTTTTAATATTTTTTATTTACATGGTGTGGATAAATACTTGATTTGGTTTGATACAACTAGCTTTTCGCTCTGACTGTATCACATCCTTCCACTCTCGAATCCACTGTTGGCTAGACAAGGAGGGTGGGCTCCCCTTGGGACCTGTCTCTCTTCCCGGACAAGCTTAAAAGCCAGTGCTCGTTCCAGTTAATATATATTTCAGTAGCTTGCATTCATCTTGGTCAGGACTGTCTTTAACTTTTAATTGGAGGTCCTGGACACATTTGGATAATGGGGCCACTATGACTTTGACAGAACACTATTTTGTTAGAATAGACAAAGAAAGTAATAATTCATTATTTTATTCAATTACAAAGAAAGTAATAATAAGAGTTACTTTTTTAGCATTCACAGGTTAGTGCTTGAAAGCCTAGGTTGATTAAAGAGGCACCCTTCTAGATTTGAGATGGTCAAAACCGTTAATCACCTCTTCAAAATCTATGTATTTGAGTATATCACATTCTATGGACATCAGCGACAAACTGGTTAATCTGTTTTGAAGCATTCTACTTCTTAATTCATTTTATATTTCCTTAACTTTTTCAACTTGGAGAAGGAGCGTTCCCCAGTGCACATAGTTGCCATCATGCTTAAAAGATTCTCAATGCGATTTCTACTTTTGGAAATATGTCTTCAATTTTGTTTTCTTTCAAAAGTGATATATTTCCAATATGCTATTCAAGTAGTCTGTTAAATGCAGACATTGCATTTCGAACTCTTTCTCATTAACGTCTTCATAATAGATTTCAGCAATTTTTTTGCAACTTTGACTCAATTCTGATCTGACACCTCTTCAAATGGATAACTGGAATAATTTGAAGGAAGAAGGAGGAGAGGAAACGGAATGGTGAAGATGTAGTTATTAGGTATAAAAATGGCATGTCTCAGATAGTTAAGCAATCTCCAAAAAAGTAACAAACAATGAAGTGTCTTGTTATTATCAAAATGTGAGGGGAATGCGAACTAAACTATTGGAATTACAACAGGCTACTTTTTGTTCAGTTTATGATGTGATTATACTAATAGAAACATGGCTCACTAAAGACATTTCTAGTTTAGAATTGGGATTGAAAGGATTTGTGTTATTTAGGCTAGATAGAGACGAAACTGACTCGGTAAAAACCCGTGGTGGCGGAATATTAATAGCAGTTAGAAAATGCTTCTCCGTAAACATGATTAAGGTTCCTTTGGGAAGTGTAGAACAACTTTTCATCAGTCTATCTCTAGGTGAAGATAAGTACATTATTGGAGGGGTATATATTCCACCTTCATCTAGATTGGATCTTAAAACATGTCAAAGTCGTTGATAGTATTTTAGAAGAGTGCCCTGATCACAAATTGATTCTTTGTGAAGATTTCAACATTCCTGAAGCAAAGTGGGATAACGACAATTTTGGTGCTAATGTAAATTGTCCTGAAAATTCTCCAGCCCTGGCACTACTGAATGCTTTCAGCTATCATAATTTGTATCAAGTGAATAGTATTCCCAACTCTAGAAATGTATTTTTAGATTTAATATTTTGTTTTTCTACTATAATCATAAGAGAAACAATTGATGCAAATCAATTCTCCTTTGATCTACATGAATGTCTCCTGTCTCCTTTGATCTACAAAATAAATTAGAGCCTGTTTCGTCCTATACTGAATACTATTATGATTTCAGAAATGGTGATTATATAGGTATAAATAACTTTTTTGCAATGATAAATTGAAAGTGATGTTAATGTGCAACTTTCTCATTTTTATGATAACATTTTCACAGCTCTTGACCAGTGCTCCCTCTAATTTTTATTAGTACTGCGCGGTCCAAAGTCGAGTGTGAGCAAAAAAAAATTTAATTAAAAATGAATTGCGCAATTTTTTATACTTTTATTTATTCAAACCATATTATCAAATAGCAAAGTAATAGTTTTGAATATTTTTTCTAAACTTGGTTTTAATTATTTGCCTATTTGATAAATGTTATTTTAGAGAGTCTGAGTCTTCTAGGACTGCCAAAACAAATCTCTTATGAAATTTGTAAGTTATTTTATAGCTTTCAGTCCATAAAGACTCAGTAATTGTTATGGAGCTCCGGAAAGGCTGAATATATTTATATATTCAGACTGTGTTCCGTTTGTTTTAAGTTTGTATAAATATAGAATATTTTTCGGAAAGATTCATTATATTCTGTTATTCAAAATTTTTATTTTTTCTGAATTTATAATAATCTCATTAACAAGTGCTTACCATTGTTCGTTCATCGTCATCGGGAAATCGAACTTTCCAAATGCATACAGACACATGCATACAGACACACGGGCTAGTATCGATGGGAAGTATTGATCGTAATTTTTGCACTAACTGCGAAATATCTGGAAAACTAGTTTACTTCATTGATTAGTTTAAATTATATGGCATCATGTGTAGTTTCTTGAGCTAAATCTTAAAATTTTTGCATTTCATACTCGATCGGTGAAACATTGTTTAAATAGTTCTGAGTAAATTTTTAATAAAGTTTAAAATGAGATGTCATGATTTGAACCAAATTAATAATAGAATTGAAAGTAGGTTTAATTGTTTAACCTACTTTCAATTCTAAATTTTGTATGTTTTGCATAACAGGTACATTTTGCAGCTACCCCATTTTTCTTTACAATCATGACATTATCTCCAGTACACATTATAATATTTTCATTACTCATGCGTTAAATTTTTTGGCGCACGTTTTTTAGTGCGAGAAATGCAATTTTTGGTTGTATTAACACATATCTTGGGTAACGCACACAAATATTCAATATCGCTAAGTTACATTAAAAAAAAACAAATAAATAAATAAAATAAACACAATGAAGACCTCAATATTAAACAAGTGATGTGTAAGTGACAGAAAATTTGATTCATTACAAAATAAAAATTAAAGAAAACGTTTTAAAATGAGTGATTTTAAATTATGGTGATACCGGAGGCTGATTATGGTGATACCTGAGTTCTTATGACGAATCCACATCATCGGAGACAATTTGAAAAAGCAAATTCTTCATTTTTTATTCTATTATTTGGATGACCCCGGATCCCGAATTTGTAAAATACGTCCCCTCGCATGAGTAATAAAAAATATTATTTGCAACACAGGCGGTATTGTCAATTGACCTCTCGAGCCATTTCGCACCAACAAATACAATTTTGTAATCTATATCATTATCACGATATTTAAAATAAAAAATTAGTACTTTTTGCACTGAAATATCGGTGCTGTCGTCTACAATTAGTGGATAGAAGGTTGAATCATTTCGTTAAAAACATATTTTTCCAGGATTTGTTTATACATTGGGTGAATTTAAAAGTATAATTTTTACTTCGCCAATTATGTGGCAACTTAATTTTTCCATATGCTTATGGATTTTAGGAACGGAATTTATTGATACGTATTCGTTATTTGTTAAAATTACATTTTCGATTGATTCATTAACTTTCTCAAAATCAAATTTTGACCGTTCTTGTTTTTCCATTTTTTTCTTCTTTGGGTGTTTCCATTTACATTTTTAAAATTAACATTTTTTCAATGTTTGTGGTTTATTAACAGCTTCTCTATGTTGTTTTTGAATAATATGTCTTTTTAAATAATCTAACAATTTCACCAATTTCGGAGACAAAATGAACGTCTCGTAATTTAAGTGCGCGGAAACTAAATTTATCTGCTCAGATTTTAAAATGTCGCGCAGCTTATAGGGAACATTGCTCTTGACTTATATGTCCCAATTAAGAAATTTCGAACATCTTCATTTCCAGTTTGGTATAACTCAGAGCTTAGAAGATTGATCATTCAGAAAAAAATAGCTCATAAGAATATAAAAAAGGTAATCATCAAAGTTTTGAAGAATTTTGTAGTATTAGGGCCCAATGTAAGACATAAAGAGATGAATGTTTCCAGAAATACACCCAAAAAAATAGGAAATAGCATTGTAAACGAACCATGAAACTTTTGGAAATTCATAAATGATAATAAGAGATCATATTCATTACCATCACAAATGTTTTATGAGGATTCTGTTGCTGATCATAGTTCAGATATAGTAAACTGGTTTGCTACTTATTTTTCAACTGTCTATAGTAAAGAAACAGTCAATCAAATACCCAACTATAAATTCAGTAAGACTGTTGATGTTATTTCTTATACAGTAAATATTAAAGAAATAATCGATCTGACTTTGTCAATGACTTGGAAATTAACAACAGGTCCAGATGGAATTCCTCTCTATATGATTAAAAAATGTATTTTTACATTGGCTAAACCTATACACTCACTCTTTAATGCGTCTTTAAGAACCACGCAATTTCCTGACTTTTGGAAACATAGTTATCTTAAACCTATATTCAAGAATGGGTGTCATAATAATGTAAAGATATACAGGGCAATATGCAATCAGTCTGCACTTGATTGATAACGAAAAAAGTTTCTTGGGACTGCAGACACATTATCTCCAATCAACAACATTCTTTTAGCCGAGGTAAATCTACTTGGACTAATCTAATTTTATATCAAAATTATATTACAAATGCTTTGGATAATATGAAACAGGTAGATGCAATTTATACAGATTTGGCTAAAGCATTTGATCGTATAAAACATGAACTATTAATTGAAAAACTTAATGCTATTGGTATAAGTGGTCAAGTTTTGGAATGGATTTGAAGTTACCTCAATGGAAGAGTACAATTTGTTAAATATGGAAACTGCATATCAATGCCGGTTACAGTAATTTCAGGGGTGCCTCAAGGATCACATTTAGAACTAATATTATTCAATTTATTCATCAATGATGTAGATTATTGCATCCTTCAGAGTAAATTTCTTCTGTTTGCTGATGATCTTAAGATGTTTCTAATTATTGATAGTTTAAGAGATGTCGAACCATTGCAATATGTGACCTAAATAATTTTGCACGTTGGTGCGTTTTTTATAATGTACAGTTGAACACTGATAAATGTCATAATATCACTTTCAGTAGATTATAACATTCTATACCATCTGAATATAAAATCAAAGGAACAGTTCTTGTTGAAACAGAAAATGTCAAGGATCTAGGAATTATATTTGATTCAAAAATGTCCTTCAAACAGCATATAAATGATGTGGTTTCACACTCTTTGAAAATGTTTTTGGGAAAATGGGATTAATTCTCAGGAACTCGAAATCATTCAATGTAACCATTGTCAAACTGTTATATTGCTCATTGGTAAGGTGAATTATGGAATACAGCTCTACAGTATAGAGCCCATGCTATAGTACTGATACTGACTTGCTTGAGGGTATTCAAGTTTTTGAGATACTGTGCACATGGGTTAGGCTGCGCTAGAGGAGAGTATGAATATAAAACCATCATGGAAAATCTGAATTTGAAAACATTAGAACATAGAAGGTTGGAAGCAAATCTCATATTGTTTCACAAAATCATAAATGGGAAAATAAATTCACCAGAAATCTTAGAACTCGTAAAATTTAATGTAAATGAGAGAACACGAAATTCGGAAATATTTAATCTCCGCTTTTACCACACTGACAAGTATGGACAAAATGAGTCAATTGTTAAAATGCTGAACCAAACCAATAAGCACAGTTCTAAAATAGATTTCTTCAATATATCAAATATCTCTATCAAAAGAGTTGTAAAAACGTTATGAATACATTTTTAGTTAGTTTTTCAACAGTATTATTTTGTCATTAGCATTTTGTTCAATAGTAATTGTTATTTTTATTTATTTTATGTTTTGTAGCAGAATTAAGTAGTAAATTAGGCAATTTGTAGTGTGATTATAATGTATGAAGATTTTTTTTGATGAAATTGACAATGTCATGAATAAATAAATAAATAAATTCTTCGGAGTTCACAGTTTTCAAGCTAAAAAATAAACCAAAACATTGACTAATGTTCTTAAACGAATTTAATCGCTGTATTTTGGTGCAGAGCCATAAAAAAAAACTCGGGCTCCCTTCTAGGTCTTGTTTTTTTGAGCTAGGTCCTTGTAGTCAGATTCCGAGTTTCTTTCTTTGGCGGACGATTCGATGTAATCACATTTATCCCTGAGGTTGCAAGGTCTAGTGGTATTCTTTCTTTGTGAAGATAATTACTTGGTTTGTCTATCGTTTCCTAGATAGTAGATAAGGTGGTGACGACTTGTACTGCGACCTTTATAGATCTATTGTACCCCACCCTCCTCCTCCAAGTGTTGGTGTACTTACCCATTTAGAGCGCCTCCTCTAATCCTGATTCCTTTAGCAATCTCAGGATCTGGGTGGGATTCAAGGCCTGCAGCTCCTCTGTGTTCAAGCAGTGAGCCCTAAGGTACATCTGTCTCTTGCAGAGTAATGCTCTGCAGTCTTTGAACAGATGTATGGGGGTTTCCTCTGCTGAGCCACAGAATCTGCATCCATCATCCTCCTCTAGGTCTAGGGCGTTGATATGTTTCCTAAGTCTGCAGTGTCCTGTCAAGGCTCCTGTCAGAATTCTGAACTTGTTCCTGCTTAGTTTCAGGCAAGCTTTTGTTCTCTTCTGGTTAAAAGATCCCAGCATCACTTTGGATTGCCTTAGCCCTGGAAGTTCTTTCCAGGTTTTCATCCATTTTCCTCTTATATCTTCATCTAAACTTTTGCGGATGGTGTTCACGCTCATACCGCAAAAGGGTTCCGGACCTATAAAAGGGCTACTGGATCCCTTGTTTGCTAGGTGATCGGCTTCTTCGTTTCCGTCTATACCAGTGTGTCCTGGTACCCAGTATAGCGTTACTTTATTATCCCTGCCAAGCTTGTTCAGCTTCCCCACACAGTCCCATACCAGTTTGGATCTGATGGTGTATGAGCTAATGGCCTTGATGGCTGAATTCCTGTCGAGGTTAAACTGTGCACATCTTTCGATTGCGTGTACCTCTGCTTGGAAGATACTTGGGGATGTTCCCATGGATTCGAAGTATCTGGTACGAGGTCCAAACACTCCTGCACCAGTGCCTTCCTTTGTCGTCGAACCATCTGTATACCACTTGATGGCATTTTGCTCTATGTGCTGAGGATTCGTCGCTCCAATCGGCTTTACTACTACACAATGCTGTGTAGTTTTTCTCGAAGTGGTATTTGCATACCATTTCGTCTTTTGGTACTTCCAGCCAGGGGATCCTGGCAGCGAGGCTGTTTCGGTCTCTGTTCCCGATTATTTTACCTCTGCCCATTCCTTCCTTGCTGAATCTTACGATCGCCGATCTGGCGGCGCTCTCCACTACAAGGTGCAGCGGAGTCAGATCCAGCAGCAGCTCCAATGCTGCTGTCGGACACGACCCCATCGCCCCCGTGATGCAGACACACGCCAGTCTTTGAATCTTCTCAAGCTGTTTCCTCATAGAGGCCAGCTTGATTCTACTTCCCCACGCAACTGCCCCATAAGTGATTGCAGGTCTCACTATCATGGTGTACATCCATCGCAGGATAGTGGGATTACAACCCGACGTTTTTCCTACCAGATTTCTGCACACCATTAGGGCGCGTTTGGCTTTACCTACCACTGCCTCAGCGTGTCTATTCCATAGGAGTTTGCTATCTAGTGTGATACCCAGATACCTTATCTCCTGTTGGTATTCTACTGCCTTCCCATCTATGAGTATGGGATGTAGGCAGTTTAGTTTTCTCCTTCTAGTAAATGATATCACCGTGGTTTTCCTCGGGTTGAATTTCAGTCCCACTGTTTGACACCATCTACTAGTTACGTCGAGGCCTCTCTGAACAATTTCACAGAGCGTTCCCTCAAATTTCCCTAGACATCAAATGTCATCGGCGTAACCTTGACATTTGATGTCTAGGTCGTTTAGCCTAACCAGTAGTTCATCAACTACCAGGCTCCATATTAGCGGTGATAGTACCCCTCCCTGTGGGCACCCTCGAGTTGTGGAGATCTTATTGGGTCTTTTCCCACTTGTGTCTCCGCCGTTCTAGTTCTCAGCATTTCTCCCATCCACTTTGAGATAGTGCTGCCGATATTGTGCTACAAGAAGGCACATATCGCTACTTCCTTTGTCTCTAGTGCTGCTTCTATTTCGTTTGCCAGCTGATACAGGGCGGTTTCTGTGGATTTCCCTGCTCTGTAAGCATTCTGACTCCTGTGTAGTGGTGTACCTACCAGCACTATAGTCCTATGGTAATTATCAATTACCTTCTCCATTGTCTTTAACATAAAAGATGTTAGACTAATGGGTCTAAATGACTTCGGTTGAGTGGTGTCTTTCTTCCCCGCCTTCAGTATAAATACCACCTTAGCCCTTCTCCATAGCTCCGGTATATATCCGAGCGCTAAGCTACTTCTAAAGATATTTAGAAGATACGGCATTAGTTCTCTCTCTCCCTTTTGTAGGAAGGCAGGAACTAGTCCGTCCACACCTGGGGCCTTAAAAGGCTGGAAAGTGCCGATAGCCCATCTGATTCGGTTTTCCGTACAGATGGACGCTGACCTCTTCCAGTCGGCCCGACTTGGTTTCCGTGGTTGCATCAAGCCTTCGGTCTCCCTGTATCCTCTACATCCCGGAAAATGGGTTTCTAGTAGGAGGAGAGCTCTTTGCTCTTCATCCTCCGTGAAGGTCCCATCCGGTTTCTTGAGAGTGGTTGTCATTTCCACTCTATCCTTTACTAGTGCTTTGTGCAGTCTAGGTGCCACCGGCGTGGATTCTATGTTTTCACAGAAGGTCCTAAAGTTTTTCCTTTTTGCCCTTCTGATCTCTTTGTTGTAGGTGGTAAGCACCTCAGAGTATTCTAGCCAATTTCCGTATTGCTTGGCTTTGTTAAAAAGCCTACGTACTTTTGCTCTTAATGTAGACACATTTTTGTTCCACCATTTTTCGTCCTAATGCTCCTTCACGGTTTTTACCGGGCAGCTGGATTCAAATGCCGTGGTGATTGCTACATTTATTTCTCCTACAGCCTGCTCCAGAATGGTGTAGTGTTTGATACTACCCCGCACTGTCACCTGCTCTAGGTTTTCTTTTAGTTGGGAACTAAACATAGGCCACACAGTTTGTCTGGGGTTTCGAATGGGGGTGTTTTCCTCACTCGCTCCTTCCAGCTCAAACTCTATGATCCTATGATCTGACATTGAGGGCTCACTTGAAACCCTCCACTTTTTAATTAGTTTACTTACGTTAGCGCTACCTACCGTAATATCCAGTACCTCATTTCTGACTTTAGTGAAAAATGTTGGTGTGTTCCCAACGTTGTACACAATTAAGTTCTCTTTAATGAGGTATTCTAAAAGGTGCTCACCCCTCTTATTAGTGTCCGTGCTGCCCCACATCTCATTGTGTGCGTTCGCGTCACATCCCAGGATGAGTGGCTGGCAGCCTTCTCCTAATACAGTGTTCCACCAGTTTTTGTACTTCAATGGGTGGTATGCTGTTACCATCGCCAGGGAAGTATGCTGATGCGATCACTACTTCGCGGTGGAGACCCTCGGTCTTGATGAGGGCCTGAATCGGTACTAAATCCCGCGTTAAAAATTCTGAAAGACATAAGTAATTTATGCCATTTCTTACCATAATGCAAGTTCTAGGGGAGACCTCACGGCTGTCCCATACCAACTTACATTCCCTGTTGCTAAGGCCTCTGATCTTACCTCCGTAGGTCCAGGGTTCTTGAAGCAGCGCTAGCCCTAGGTGCTGCTTGGTGAACATCCTAGCCATCACAGCTGAAGCTGCTTTGGCATGATGGATGTTCACTTGGGCTATTTTGGTGCGCCTGCTGGTCATTCTTGTTTTGTGACAGGAGGCGGCAAGTCCTCCTCTGTCCCTACAAGAACATCTACCTCTGCCTCTGTAGACATGGCTGGACTGCTCATGTCTACGAGTGTGAGGTCAAGGTCGTCTTCCAGGGAATCCGGGCTGACTTCCTTGTTCTCTGTGTCGGTTAGGTCCCGCACACATGGATTATTTTTTCTTTTGAAATTCATATAAATCCCACGAGTAGCAAGGGAACTAAAGGTCCGCCACGTCAGAGCCCTGCTTGACATGGTAAGGCTTGATACCCTCTGAGGTCGCCAGGTATCAGAGGGGCTCCGTTAGCGATGGCCGGTTGCCCTTGGCCACCAACCAGTCCTTCCGGCACGGGTCGCATGCCACCTTGGATTAAGGGTTTGGAAGTTCTTGGTTGTTCGCTCTCCGCTGACCGCTCCGACCGGAGTTGTACTCTGGTCGGTAACGTCTAACGGTTTGTTGTGAAACTAAGCCCTCACACCACGACAAGGTGTCTTCCAGAGTGAGTGATCGTTTCCTATATAGAGCTCTAAATTTCATTTGCTATAAGAAAATATAGTTTTTTTTTAAAGTTTGCGAATAGTCAATGAAATGATGTGATTTTAAACATAACATAAGACACATTTTGAATCAGTTTTGTATGTAGTTTCTCAACTAAATTGGTCATTTCTAACTTGCACTTCATGCTTTGCTCCTTCGCTTGTGATCTGGTAGGAACAAGGGGCCCCTATAGATAGCGGGGGCACGTGCCCAGAGTGCCCAGTGGGAAAGAGGGGCCTGATTTTGGTGCTTTTTTTGACACTTTTACTTCTCTTTTGGTTGGCTATAAGAAACCGAAAAATATGTTGCGGAATTATAATTCGCCTTATTCAACTATAGTTGCATGTTGCATCTATTGAAAAATTAATTTTTAGGACCACAAAAACGAATATTTCTTGAACCATGCAAAGTAGAAGCTTAATTTGTGCTATTCGATCTTAGTTAAACAGTGCTAAAGATGATTAACCCCTTGACATACGAATAATGATGGGAGTCCCATCGCACCTAATATACCTCGTAAGCAGTCTGTATAAATGTAACAAAGCCACTATCTGTCTTGATAACAAAACATCAAATGCCTTTAAAGTAACCTAAGGAGTGCATCAAGGCTGCATATTGTCGCCTAGACTATTTAATGTCTATGGTGAATTTATAATGAGACGCGCATTAGAAAATTTCAAGGGAGGAGTAGCAATTAATGGTAAGAAAATAAGCAATTTGAGATACGCTGACGACACCACTTTAGTAGCAATAAGCGAAGAAGAAATGGCTAGATTTATTGAACTCGTGGCGAATGAAAGCCAACCCTTGGGTCTGGAGATTAATTGGACCAAGACTAAACTAATGCTGATCGATAGGAATAAAATAATACAGATGGAGAACCTGCATAATGACACCGACGTTGACGAGGAATTTATTTACCTGGGAGCATCAATGACTAATGAAATTAGAAGACAAATATCGATTGCTAGAACCACAATGTCCAACTTAGTCAAGATATGGAAAAACAGACAAATAACAAAAAATACAAAAGTGTCCTTGGTTAAAACATTAGTGTTCTCTATATTCGCATATGGCTTATGCGAGTCATAGACGTCATAGTCATAGACATAGAAGTCCTCCGACAGAAAACATATAGATGCATTTGAGATGTGGTGCGGGAGGAGAATGCTCCGGATACCTTGGCCGGCACTGAGAACTAATGCATCAATAATAAATGAAATAGGAATTCAAGTCCGATTGTCCACAATATTTCGAAGACGCATCCTAAAATACTTTGGATATGTAACCAGAAGAGCACAAGACAACTTGGAGAAGTTGATCGTTCAGGGCAAAATTGAGGAAAAAAGATCAAATCAAGAACATAACGGGACAACCCCTGCAAACCAACTTAAGGGGTTACATGGGTTTACTTGGAGGAAGAAAGGTATATTTTCAACAATTTTTTTTTTATATAAAAAACAAAATATTTTATTCAAACGTTTTACTGTCATAAAGATCTATATTTTAAAAGGAATTTCTCAAATTTTCAAAGGAAAATATCAAAACTCCGCCATTGTGACTCATTTCCCGTGACCCCTCCGAAAAAAGGTGCTTCTGCGTTGATAGTAAAACTCATGACAGGATCATCTCAAGTGAAAAAAAAAATCTCCTTTTAGTTAAGACCATAAACTAGAACTTGGACGAAGGAAAAAAAAAGTGAAAATTGGATTTTTGGCAGACTTTTTTACAAAAAAATGCAAATTTTGGTAAAATTTGCTCAACATTTTTTTTTAAATAGTTGCGATTGAAAAAAAAACATTCGTCCAAGTCCTCGTGAATTGTATCTCGAAGACCTGTGTAAAATTTCATCAAGATCGGTTGAGTAGTTTTCGAAAACTTTTGACAACCGTCTTTGAAAACACAGTTTCGAGAAAAACTTTGAGTTTGCGTTTAAAATTTTGAGTAACAATAAAACTGGAATTTTTTTTTGTAACTTATATTGAATCGTCAATTCCTGGGCCATAAAGTAAAGAACCTGCAGCAGCTGCAATGTCCAGGGCATCATTTTGCTCATGTCTATGACGAATCCTGGCTTCGCGAGTCTCGCTCGCTGATTTTTTTTTCAGCTGCGTACACACGGTTTTCATTCGGCCAAGTTTTAAAACCATACCGTGCATAAATAATAATAAAGCTGATGTTCCTTCATTAAAAGTACAAGCAGCGACCAATGCAGCAATATTAAGGATCTTTCAACCAGCAGTATTTTTGGAGTAACCTTCCAGATTAACTGGTTCAAGCTTTCATTATTATTTTGTGTGAAACCACCAACACACCGCTCCAGAAGCTCATATTTACTGAGATCTTCATAGATAGGTTTCATTGCAGTCAAAACATCATTTGGTAATGGAGTATAATCATGTTTGAATGATGAAAGAGTGTTCGTAGCTGATGCACGCTGCCAAGCGCACCTGGAGTTTGAGTCGGGCAATTTCCGTGCTGAGGATTTTTGTCTGTAGAGCTGTAGTGATAATACGTAGCCCATATAGCGTCTTTCATTCGAAGTTCTCGAAACTTTAGGCATTTTTTAATAAATTTTACAACAGACACTATAGATAACCTCAAATAAACCTCGTGATTCAAGAAGTAATCACCAACTGAAGTATTTCAAACTAGTTGCCCTTAGAAAGTGAAAGAAATGTACTATAAAGACAGACAAACAATAGACGAGCAGCTGCTCCGATACACCTGCGGCGCGCTGAGCCTATCTGACTTTGAGCAAGGTGCGTGCTCAGTGCGAGTCAAGGTGCTAGGGTTGTATCTCCAAAACTTTTATTCGGATCGGCTTGAAAATTTAGGATAATATTCTCGAGATGTTGTAGAAATTAATAAGACAATAAAAAAATCGATATTTTGAAGCTGTGAAACCCATGTAACCCCTTAAGAGTGGCAGAAGATTGCAAGCAATGGAAACAACTAAGCAATCAGTGTACATAACTTTGCTGTCACAACTCTTCAGACATGAAGACAAGACTAAGAAGGATACGAATAAAATGCGTCTGTCTACCATGGCACATGAAATACATGACGTCTCTAAGACGTCTTGCTCAAAGTCAGATAGGCTCAGCGCGCCGCAGGTGTATCGGAGCAGCTGCTCGTCTATTGTTTGTCTGTCTTTATAGTACATTTCTTTCACTTTCTAAGGGCAACTAGTTTGAAATACTTCAGTTGGTGATTACTTCTTGAATCACGAGGTTTATTTGAGGTTATCTATAGTGTCTGTTGTAAAATTTATTAAAAAGTGCCTAAAGTTTCGAGAACTTTCGAGAATGAAAGACGCTATATGGGCTACGTATTATCACTACAGCTCTACAGACAAAAATCCTCAGCACGGAAATTGCCCGACTCAGACTCCAGGTGCGCTTGGCAGCGTGCATCAGCTACGAACACTCTTTCATCATTCAAACATGATTATACTCCATTACCAAATGATGTTTTGACTGCAATGAAACCTATCTATGAAGATCTCAGTAAATATGAGCTTCTGGAGTTAACAACAGTTAAATGACCAGGTAAAAAGTCCACAACCCTAGGTTTAAAAAAAAATAGTTTTCTGCACATTAGCCAAACTTATTTATATATATTTTTTTAAATGTTTTTTTATTATTGTTTTTAGATAATACTGGGAGATGGTTTACCTGAACAAATATGTACAGAATGCGCTAAAAAAGTATCTGAATTCTACTTGTTTAAGTTAAAATGTGAAGAAACTGATACAAAATTACGATCTATATTTGCCAAATCGCCATATAGTGTAATGAATGGCCAAACTACTGATGTCTTAATAAAATCAGAAATAGATGCAGATGATTTCAAAGTTAAACCAAACTACACAATTGAAAAAGTGGAAACTGATGATTTTATAGAAAATGAAGATAACGAGTTTGTTGACAATTTTCCTAAAACAGAAGAAATTGAAATTGAAGAAAAAATTATTTTTGAATGCGATATTTGTAATAAATGTTTCTCAAGAAATGATATTTTAATAAAACACAAAAAGTTGCATGAATGTAAAGTGACCCAAAGCGTTGAAGAATTCCAAAGTAACGAAACAATCAAAGACCACCACCAAATAATAGAATACGTTGATTCAAAATGCTTAAAAACAGAAGAAAGTGGTACTGGACATTTAGCAGTTCAAAAATCAGATGATTTGACATGTAAAGTTTGTAACAAGAAATTTAGAAATGCATCATACTTAACAAGCCATATGAAAGCTCATGCTACTGATAAACCTTACAATTGTAATTTAAATAATAAGGGTTTTGGGAGGACAAAACAATTGTCTAAGCACGAGAATGCTCATTCAAGGATTAAGCCTCACGTTTGCAACACATGTTCAAAAGGTGAAAAAAAGTGTTAAATTAATTTATTTTTTAAACAAAGTAAAACTTCTATAGACGCGACTTGGGAATAACTCAGATCTTGCCCTGACATATGTTGGCAACACAAGCGAATAAATCGCAAATCTTTCGAGAGCAAAATCTTCAAGTAGCTTTTAAACCTTCCTGAAAGTAGTCCCACATATTTTTTAATGCTAAAGAGAAAATCGACCTCCTCAAAAAATCCGGCATATATGAAATTCATTGTTCAGAATGTAATATAAGTCAGACAGCACGAAGTTTCATAAATTTCCAGAAATAGAAAATCTCAAAATCTTGCATACAGTACAATCTTGATAATCCGACACATATTGGACCAGACAACTGCCGGATTATCAATAAATTCTGAGTTATCGGAAGTTAAACGAAAAAAATGTCTGCTTGTGTCTTGAGGCCAATCTTTTATGTCATCATTTGTCAGTGTAACTTCCTCTTCATATTTGTTGACAAGCTATTGTAAAAATCCGAAGACAATTTAAAGAGTGTAGTTAGCTTGCTCAGAATTGTTAATCAGGTTTTCAGAGTTAAAAGCACATTGGATTGTGTCTCTTTATTATTATTTTTTTTTTTCAATAAATTAATGATCCCTCACAGTTTCGTTGATTATGTCTGAAAGTAGATTTTTTTAAATTTAGTTTTAATTGCTGAATTACATTTTGATCCATGGGCAGCAATAGTGGTGTTGTATTTGGAGGCATGTAGAGGACTTGGATTTGTTAGACTTTCAAGTGAAATTCCTCTTCTTTAGGATGTCCAGGATCGTTTTCCAGAGGAAGCAAAGCTTTAGCAGGCAAGTTGTAAACTTTTACTGCCGGAATAAAATCTTGCTTGAATGATTCTTTAAACACATCTTGGGTAACCCATTCTTTGGCTTGATTTTTATATGTAACTGATAAGTAAGTTACGTTTTTAAAACTTGTGGATGCTTGGCTTTTCCTATAACCAACAAGGAAAGTTTGTGTATGGTCGTGGAATTTTCACAAGGCATGAATGTCAGTCTATCCTTTGACTTATATCTTCCTGGGGCAATTTCTTCGGAAGTGCACAAAGATCTTATGCAGGAGCGTCCTCCAGAATAAACCACTTTCATCTGGGTTGTAAACTTGTTCTGGTAAGAGATCTAAAACTTTTAATTCCAATTTCCTGTGAAAATGATCCCAAATCTTTTTTTTTAATTATCAAGCCACCCATCGTTAGCTCGAAAGTCATCTTTCTTGCTTATGTTTTCGGTAAATTGTTTTGCCTTTTCATGGACGATATCTCCCGATAATGGCGTATGCATTTTACATTTCAGGATAATCACCTGTTTTAACTGTCTTTTTATCTTCAAGTCCCCCTCAGCAGTCCTGACGAATTGGAGGATTTTCTCGCGGATTTTAATGTCGTAGATGGTGGATCAACGCCTTCCCCTTTATCAAGTTTCTTGATGATCTGGTTCTGACGCAATCTTAAAGTAACGTATTTTCGCTTGGTTGACATTGTACACAAAATAACTACATACACTCAATAAACCACAAAGCAATAACAAAACCAGATGTAATGGAATGGCGAACAGAATGAGTAGATAGAGAAAGAGGATTGGGAGACAAGAGCACGAGCGGGCCTGTTTGCTTATATCAGGCAAGAAAAGACACGTGTTTCCCCAGAGTGCCGGATTACTGAACGTGCTGGACTTACAAACCGCCGGATTATCTTGATTGTACACTAATTGCAACAAAGACCCAAAACTTAGACAAGAAATTGATAAAATATTTTTAAGGGAGGTGCAGTATCATCAAGTTTGGTAACCGCTGCAGTAGAGAATGTTTAATAATTTTTTATTTATAAATTTTCATAGATCATAAAATTTATATATAAATCCATCTAGTTTTGCTGTTACAGTGTTAATATGGTCTGTCCATTTAAGATGCTTATCAATAGTTATAACCAGGTATTTGGTTTTATCCATGCAGTTTATTTCTAGATTCTGATTTGAGAAGTTTTGCTTTAACTCTCAATTTTTCTCTACTAGAAACTGTTTAAAAAATTGTCTTGAGTATACATTTATAATTTTTATTATTTATAATTTCATATTTAATGTTCATATTACTTAATTTAGCTATGTTTAAATTAAATTATGTTTATGTATATTAAGTTCTGGAATATTGTAAATATTTATATTTTTCTTTCTTCAACTTAATGTTATATGTTTTGCAGGTTTTAATAATATTTCATATTTAAAGTTTCACATGCGAATACATAATAGAGTAAAACCTTTCGTGTGTTCTACATGTGGAAAAGGTTTCAATCACTTAGGCAATTTAAAGCAACATACAGTCATACACAGTGGTGTTAAAGCTCATCTCTGTAATATATGTGGAAGTCGCTTTGTCAGCAAAGGAGGATTATCTGCACATGTAAAAAAACATACTGGTACTTACATACATATAAATTGGAATTATTAAAGAATGATAAAATATGATTAATAAAGTAAATAAGACTAGATGATCTAATTTTCAGTTGTGTATGTTTTTAGATTCTCATCCATTTGTTTGTTCAGAATGTAACAAAGCCTTTACAACATTAGGTTCTTTAAGGAAACATAAAAGAATACATTCTGGTGAAAAACCATATAAATGTGAAGTTTGCGAAATGAAGTTTTCTCGAAGTGGTAGCTTAGCAAGACACAAACGAACCCACACCGGGGAAAGACCTTATGTCTGTAATATATGCAGCAGTTGTTTTGCCAGCAGAGGAGGATTATCTACACACTTAAATAAACATACTGGTGCATATAAATAGGGATTATTAAATAATGATAAATTAGAATTAATATACTAAATAAGAGTAGATGGTTCAATTTTCAACTATGTATGTTTTTAGGTTCTCGTCCATTTGTGTGTTCAGAATGTAACAAATCTTTTCCTGAATCAAGTTCATTAATCAAACATAAAAGAATTCATTCTGGTGAAAAACCGCATGAATGTGATGTATGCAACATGAAGTTTTCTCGATCTGGTGTCTTAGCAAGACACAAACGAACCCACACTGGCGAAAAACCTTACCTTTGTGATACTTGTGGAAAAAGTTTTAAACTAAGTTACACATTGAAAAAACATCAAAAGATCCACACAAAAAATATATTGAGCCCCAAAGTACTTGATTAAAGCTTGAAAGTATTTGTTTTTTAAATAGTTTACAGTGACAAACTATAAAGTATAGTTTACAAACAGTATATTTTGTAACTAGGGCGGAAAGTTGTCAATTTCACGCGAGAGGGAAATTGGGCGCCCATTCGCTCGAGAGGGCAATTGACAATACCGCCCGTGTTACAAACAATATTTTTTATTGCTCATGCGAGGGATGTATCTTACAAGTTTGGGATCCAGGATTTGCTTTTTCAATTGTCTCTGTTGGTATGGATTCGTCATAAGAACTATCCTCGGTCTCCGGTATCATCATAGAATGTACACCCATTTTAAAACGTTTTCTTTAATTTTTATTATTTTGTTATGAAAAAAATTTCTGACACTATCGACAATATCGAAGTTTTGATTGTGTTCATTTTATTTTTATTTATTTGGTTTTTAACCTAGCAATATTTACGTGCGTTACCCAGGTTATGTGCAAAGACAATGCGAAGTGGCATTTCTCGTATTAAAAAACGTGCATCGGGAAGTACTTCGCAGGCATGAGTAATAAAATAAATCTTCTTAACTCTCTATTTCAATATTCTTATATTAAGATGTGAATAGACATATTAATTTTCTAAATACTTTTTATTAGGAAATTGTGCATACAGTGATTTTATATTAGGGAGTTATTGAAAAGAATCTAATTTTAGAAGTACAGGAAGTAAAGCCTCCTAGGTCAGATCAATGAAATATTTTAAACCAAAACTTTTTTAAAATGATATTATTCTATGATTAAATGTCTCTTTTTATTAAAAAGTTTGACTCTTATTGGAACACTGGAACATGTTTGAGTTTTGAATCCAAAAAAACATGGGCTTGGCCTACATTGACATTAACTCTCCTCATCCTTTACACTGTGGGTGTCAAACTCGGCTTTAAGCACTACCTACCACATTTGGTATATAGACGAATTAAGTATCCACCACTGCGAACATTGTAAGCTTGATTCGTTAACTAGGAAGCGACCGTGTGATCCAGACAAACTATTTAAGAGAAATTGCTTACTTGGAATTTAAGTGGTTGCAAAGATTTATCATAATTTAAATTATTCTGAATTAAAAATAGACGAATGTAATGATAATACCTATTAATTGTGTTATCATTAGCATTATATCAATTAAGTACCAGTGCAAATTTATGATGTTACTTATTTAGATTATATTCGATCAATTTGGATAAATTCCTAGGTATTATTTAGTAAGCCGATAATATTGAGCGACTTTACAAGCTAGAAACCAGCGAATTAACTTGCAATTCACGAGATTCTCATAAAATCGCCCAGTGTAATCATTTTCGCAGACCAAGAAGCTGCCTAGAAATTTGAAAACCGGTTTATTTTATTCGCTATAAGCTTGCGAGTGGGCTGAAGTAATTTCCGGTGGTTTCTGATCTGCGCCAGTTTGACTAGTTAGGGCAGATGCATAGAATCGTATGATGTACTTAATAATGATAGAACATCAATTAATAAACATTTTTTTTTAATTTCATTTATTTTTAAATGCACCATGCATAGGTATATCGCATATTTCGCATTCCTTCAAGGTGGGCTTAGTGTCGTAGGTAGCCCGGACCCTTAGTGCCGAAAATGGTTGAAAATGCGTCTGCCTCGGCGGGGAATCGAACCCGGGTCTCTCGCTTAACAGGCGCGTATTTTGTCCAGTTCTATACCGAGGAGGAAATGGTTTTATGACCTAACAACGCGCAACTAAACAACTCGTCGAAAAATCACGGTGAGCTAACAATGCACTACAAAAACAACATGCGAAAACACACGAAAACATTAATTTATCACGGTAAAAAATAAAAGAAGATAAAATAACCCCCACGAAAATATCACAGCAACATAATAACACGACGGAAATATAACACTAGGCATGGGCGTAGCCAAGGAGAGGGTTTTGGGGGTTCAAAAACCCCCGAAATATGCAAAATATAACTTAAATATAACATATATTATATTGAAAAAAGGAGGGACGAGTAGAGACGACTCTCTTCAAGAGTGCATGGCAGATGTGGAGTTTAGGAACCCTTGTGTGTCAGTTTTAGAAAGTAAATTAGTGCATTTCTCTTATTGTATTTTCTTAAACCATTGGCGGACATTGATAGATAAATTGAACATAAAAGAAAAGATAAAAAGCAACAAAAGCTTCGAAAGATGTTACTAAGGTAAAGTGACCACTTTTGCCCCGATTTTGGCGAGACAGTCCCGCTTTTTGGATGACAGTCCTGCCGAATTTGAAAAATGTCCCGCTTTTTAGAAAATATCTGCTTTTCTTATTTTAAATGTACCGTAATATATAATATAAGATTTTTTCACATATTCCCATAAAATCTCCTTTTTTAATCACCATTGAGCATTGTCACCCAATTAAATTTTTTAATATCCTCCAATTGAACTTCAAGCGGTTATTATAAAAATTTCTGACTTCTTTCAGAAAATCTGATCGTTTAATGGCACCTTGTTCTGAAATTTTCATTGGGTAACATTAAAAAGGAGATTTTATGAGTCTTTTGATATATATTAGTAAATATATATATAGTCAAATCTTTTGAATATATTAGTAACCATTATAACCATTTTGAGAAGGGTCTATTTGTTAGATAATAATTGTCGGCCAAAAAAAATTATACAAATTTCGTGCGGAAATGATTTTACAGCGTTCCAGCTAATATATTATTGTAAAATCAAACTTTCCACACTCTAATGTAAATAACTATTTTTCTTGTATTAATAAAATATGGACAACATTAAACTTTAAAATCAATATTAAGCGTAAAAAATAATTTGACCAATTCATGTGAGTAATTTCACGACATTTTAATAAACGATCCGAGTATTCACTCGGATCAGAAATTTGTCCGTGAAAGAAAATCATAATTTAAAAAAAAATTAAAAATGTAAATTGTTTTTTTTTTATATTTTTATAGTTACCAATAATTAATAATAAATACGTTTTTGTATATTTATAGACAAGTATATGAATGTATACAATAATTGTAGTTTATTATACAATTGTGTGAAGGCGGGCTTTTGTCCATGAGTGCACAAAAGCCTTTCACACACGTGTGTCATACATTATTTTATCTACGAAGTATGTTAAAATACTGTTGAATCTACAAAGGAATAAGGTTAGAACGTTCAGGGCCTTCGCGGAAAAAAGTGCTAACTAGTAAAAACGCACAGAAACGTGACAGAAACACTATTTGGTCGTTGTCGATATAATCTAAGTTAACCTAGATTTAATCTAGATTAGGTTATTGTTAGGTTAAGTTATATTAGAGCCAGATAAATCTAAACTGAGAGGCCGAGAACTCTTGATTACAAATTAGAAAAATTCAATTTTAATATTCTTCAGAAAATTTATTTTCAGTACGTCTACTGAAAGTAGAAACAGAAATCGTTTAATAATGAAACTTCATTTGATTTACATTGGACTTTTATACACGATTTGGATACTTTTACACACTATTATAATAAAGGCATCTTTCACATACAATAATGTATTTATTAATGTGTTCATTTTGGTGTGTGCGTATATAATATATATATATTTTTTAATTATTGGTCTGCTTTCATAACTAAATTATTATTCTCATTTCTTCCCATTTGTCCCGTTTTGTCTCAATGAAAATGTGGTCACTTTATGCTAAGGGAAGTTTCCGAACGGTCTTTCCATTTTTATTGTGCGTTATATATTGATGATAGCGGTGATACGTCATGGCGTTCGAAAGTAAAAGCCCCGTTTCAAAAAAAATTGAATTGTTTGTGTGGACCTAATAACATTTACATTAAGGTATATAAAAATGAATCTTTTTAATTTCTGTAGAACAAAAAAATGTTGGCCCCAAATTTACCGCCCCTAAAATATGCCGCCCTAGGCTACAGCCTACTCAGCCTGCTGGTAAATACAGGACTTTCTCCTAGTTTAGACATTTTTTTGAGACAAAACATACGTGGCAACGATTTACGCATGTATTCGGCGTCAAAATCACAGACTTCTACTGGGACTAGAGACAAGTATCTAACTGGCAGCGAGTCGCGCGCCGCTTTTCGGTTTAAAAATCGCGCGTTCAACGAAAAAATAAATACACGTGATATCTCACTACACCCTCCAGCCTCATGATGTTTCGTAATTTTTCACAAACTCCCCCACCCCTTTCGAGCCTCACGTGATTAATGGACGATCCCTAACGTTGTGACGACTGGGAATTGACATAAGGGTTAAGTGTATATGAATTTGTCTAATATTGGTTACATTGTCACTTTGATCAGTTGATACCACTGAAATATATACTAACTGGAACGAGCCCTGCGTCTTGGCTTGTGCGGGCCGAGAGAGAGAGCATCACAAGGTGTCTCTCGTATTGCTCTGTCATCGTCTAGTACAGTCCAAAAGGAAACTAAATGTGTGTCCGACGTCTATTTTTCCTTGCAAATACAACTGTATTTTACCAATGTCTTTTTGAAAACAACTTTTATTAAAATATATAAACTTCGGTTTATAATATGCTCACCGATTGAACGATCTCACTCTCTTTCTTGATGCTCAATACAACTAGCTTTTCGCTCAGACTGTAACACATCCTCCCACTCTCGAATTCACTGTTGGCTAGACAAGGATGAATGAATCCCTTTGGGACCTCTCTATTGGCCCGCACAAGCTTAGAGGCAGGCGCTCGTTCCAGTTAGTATATATTTCAGTGGTTGTAACACACATTGGCCTGGCCGTGTGAGCCAATGTGTTGAGCCGGCTTTAGCTTTCAGTGGTTGATACCATAAACATAAGATAAATAGACCACCCTAGTATTTGAACTACCGTGTAAGCGGACAGGTCCCTCTAACCTTGTTTTGGGCGTGAGTATAAATAGAGTATTTTGGTACTTACATGTGAAAATATGTTTCTCAAATGGATTTAATATAGATTTACATATCATACACTTTCTTGGCAGCTAAAATTATGTATTCTGGTACGTGGTAGAAAATGCAAAATCCTAATGTTGCAGCTCAGTGGTGTTGCGCGGGAATGTATATAACCCCAAAGTTAAATTATTTTAAAACAAAACGTGAGCATGTAAAAATCATCCGCGTATAATAGGTTATTAGTATGTTACATGGAGCATATAAGAAATATTGATGTGCGATTGTTAAAAACTGTTAATGCACAAACGCGGCTAATAAGAGAAAGAAGGATCCATTGTAAATTGGTCTCTTTTTGTCGAGTCAATACATGTCACGCTCACTTCCACGATCTATTCTTTATGTGTCTATGGTTGGCACATGTTTTGCATTTTAGGTTATCCTAGAAAACGTAAACAGTAAATAAATGAATGTTTATGATTTTTAAATGAGTTTTTATTTACCAGTGATGGAAGAGAAGATTTTACCAAATATGTGTCGTGCATGCATGACAGGGGATGGTGATTTCCAATCAGTTTTCATGTTTGTAGAAAGCACAGGATTAAATATTCATTTGGCTGAAATGGTTATGGCTTATTCATCAGTTCAGGTATACAATATCAAATAAATTGATTCCAAGGGTTCCTAAAAGTAACTGAACCAAATTAAAACTTATTTATATTTTAGTTTCTCTTTTAATGTTTTTTTTATTGTTTCCAGATAATGCAGGGAGATGGTTTACCTGAACAAATATGTACAGAATGTGCTAAAAAAGTATCTGAATTCTACTTATTTAAGTTAAAATGTGAGGAAACTGATAAAAACTTACGATCTATATTTGCCAAATCTCCATATAATGTAATTAGTGACCAAATTACTGATGTCATAATAAAATCAGAAATCGATGAAGAAGATTTCAAAGTTACACCATACCTGATCACAAATGCTAAAGTGGAAAGTGATGATTTCAGAGAAAATGAAGATAATGAGTTTGTGGACATACTTCCTAAAACAGAAATAATTGAAATTGAAGAAAAAATAAGTTTTGAATGTGATATTTGTTATAAACGCTTCCCAAGAAATGATTTTTTAATAAATCACAAAAAGTTGCATATATATAAAGTGAATGAAGCATTCCAAAGTAATGAAACAATGAAAGACCGCCCTCAAATAATAGAATATGTAGATTTAAAATCTGAGTTTGATTCAAAATGCTACGAAACAGAAGAAAGTGGTACTGGACATTTAGCAGTTCAAAAATCAGATGATTTGACATGTAAAGTTTGTAATGAGCAATTTAGAAGTGCATCATGCTTAACAAGCCATATGGAAGCTCATGCTGCTGATAAACTTTATAATTGTAATTTAAATAATGAGGGTTTTGGGCAGGCGAATCAATTGTCTCAGCATGTGAATGATCATTCCAGGATTAAGCCTCATGTTTGCAACACATGTTCAAAAGGTGAAAAAAAGTATTAAGTTATTCATTTTTTTAAACAATTTTTTGAAGTAAAACTTCTTTAGACACAACTTGGGAGAGTCAAAGACACCACTTCATTGTCAAATCATTGTCTCAAGTGTAATCAAAAATTCCTGGCAATGTACAATCTCAAAATCTTGCATAATTGCAACAAAGGCCCAAAACTTATATTACTTTTTTCTTATTTCAATTTTCAAGCAGAGCCGTAACCCATTCATTAATCTACTTAACAAGCAAACGGACCTAATCTTTTCGCAACTTTGTAATCTTGCACAATTATCTCCAGGTAATTCCATAATTGCAAAAAGGCATCTCCCCGACAAAAAACCTGTAGTATAAATACAATAAATCATCAACTTGTAGTCCATTGAAAAATGACCTTTCACCTTCACTGTGTGGTTAAAACATAGTGAATTTATCAATTCATTGGCAGTAAAGAATGATTAGTTATTTTTTATTTATAAATTTCCATAGCTTACAAAATTTATATATGTGGTTTTGCTGTTACAGTGTTAAATGCTCTGTCCATTTAAGATATTTATCAATAGTTATTCACAGGTATTTGGTTTTATCTGTGCTGTTTATTTCTAGATTTGAGTCTGATTTCTGCTATAATCTGATTTATTACTCACTGTAAATTATATCGTAGGCGTACATGGAAAACCCTGTATGTCCAAAGTTATTAGTTTCGAGAAAACGCGTTTGAACATTTAACAGTAAATGTAAAATCAATTTTTATATTTCACTTTATTAAATAATTTTATTTGAACTGAGATGACTTTTAAAGGATAATATAAAATAACACTAATTTTTGGTAAAGTGAAAAAGATATTTTTTAATGATATTAACAATAAATTTCATAAAAAATTGACTTAACGTATTTTCCCAGTTGAAGTTTGTGATGAAAACTAATGTTCAGAATCTGAATCGTCCGTAGCAGACTCTTCAATGGAAGGTTCAGGCTCAGAATCTTTCACAGTATTAGAGGTAGGAAGGTTATTGTACCATCCATGAAATTCCTCAGGTATAACTGGGAGTATAGCTGACGTGGAGTGAGATAATTTTTGAATATCTTTTTTCTTCTTGATGCTAATTGGTAGTGGTTTGGTGTACAATTTTTTGAGATGCTTGAGTAGAGCTAGCTGGTGGTCTTCCTTTGCCAAATATGTATAATGACTTATATTAAAAAGAGTGTCTGTACTAAAATTGAATTGTTCCAGGATTTTCTTTTATGTATTTTATACTTTTTATGAGCAAACAGTTAACAACCTGACCAGTTATGTCTTTAGCTCTATTCTTTATCAAGATACTTGAATGAACTGTTTTAAATCAACAAAATCTGTACATTTCAATTCCTTTGTATTATAAAAGAACTGATTTTTTTTCTGCCCCTCATAGATCGTGCTAATTGAAAAATAGTCGGCCAATCCTGCATGGTATACACTGGAATGTACTTTTTTGATTTCTCAATAGAACTATGCTTCTATTGAATCGGCTTCCATGTAGGAATGCCCACTTTCTAAAAATTTGTGCTCTATAACTTGAAGGTGTGTTGTTTGCACCAAATATAAGATAAGTGCAGCTACATGTTGATTTTGTCCTCCACATGTGTCAGAGAACAGTGAAACTTCTGTCACATGTGGAGGAAGATTTTTAAAGTACTCTAATAGACAAGTACTGATTTCAGCACTACCTCTCCACTTCCATTGGAATCTGACATTTTGTAGAAGCAAAAGCCATTAAGGGGGGAAACCACATTAGGAGGCTGTTTGATACTGATTTTTTAGGATTTTTTTTGGGTGGGAACAATAAACTAGAATTTAATCAAATTTTGACACCATTTCATTCATATTTCGAACAATTTCTGTAAATTTTTTTGAATAATTTCAGCCGAAAATAAAAAAGTTACGGTGTGATTTCCGCCGAAGGTTGTAAGTATAGTTTTCCAATTGCGTGCAGTGTAGCCATTCCGATTTTCATGTGAAATCAAAAAGGTTTTGATTTTACATTAATAACTTATTTTCTAAGAATATGAACCTCAATGCAGGCTAAAAAAATGAAAATTAAAAACTGCAGGTGTTGGAACAATTTTTCTTAGATTTTCACGATTTTTTCTCTAATTATGCAAGGAAAAATACCCTTAAAATCATGATATCATCTCACAAGTTGGTTCATATAATTCGAAATTTTATAAAGAATCATACTATCAAATGATCGGTTCCACACTTTTTGTGTTAGATTGCACGCAAATGTGAAAAAAGTCATTCGGTGCAAAGTGCACTCGGTTCTATGCTCATAAAACCTAAACGAATGCGAATTTCTCGATTTGAAATTTTGACAGGGTATTCTTGTATAGTTAAGTTAATGATTTATGGTTATGGAATAAAAAAAAATCTGAATTTTTGGTTTTCACTGTCAATTTTTGTAATTGAATGGACTTACTCAAAATGAACACTATCATAGTTACCAAAGAATAACTGATCTGTTATGCCCAACGGATTTTTACAGACAAGAAAATATAAATTCTGGACTTATTAGTTACACTTTTGTGACATTTACAAAATATGGACTTAGTGGCTTTTCCTTGTACGCCTACGATATTATCAACAAAAAACAACAAAAATTAAAGTTAAACTAAATTTTAGTACACATTTATTTGAAAGAAGCTTTACTTCAACTTTCAATTTTTCAATACTAAAAACTGTTAAAAATGTCTTGAGTATATTTAATGTCTATATTACACAACTTAGTTTCGTTTAAATTAAATATTTGAAATATTTATGTATAGTAAGTTCTGGAATATGGTAAATATTTATATTTTTCTTTCTTCAAAGATTAATGTTATATGTTTTGCAGGTTTTAATAATATTTCAAATTTAAAGTATCACATGCGAGTACATAATAGAGAAAAACACTTAGGCAATTTAAAGCAACATAAAGTCAGACACAATGGTGTTAAAGCTCATCTCTGTAATATATGTGGCAGAAGCTTTAGGAGCAAAGGAGGATTATCTGCACATGTAAAAAAACATACTGGTACTTACATATATATAAATTGGAATTATTAAAGAATGATAAAATACAATTAATAAACTAAATAATATTAGATGATCTAATTTTCAGCTGTGTATGTTTTTAGATCCTCTTCCATTTGTTTGTTCAGAATGTAACTGTAAAGCTTTTACAACATTAGATTCTTTAATGAAACATAAAAAAATGCATTCTGTTGAAAAACCATATGAATGTGACGTTTGTGAAATGAAGTTTTCCCGATCTGGTGACTTTGCAAGACACAAACGAACCCACACAGGGGAAAAACGTTTTGTCTGTAATATATGCAGCAGTGGCTTTGCCAGCAGAGGAGGATTATCTACACACTTAAATAAACATACTGGTGCATATAAATAGGGATTATTAAATAATGATAAATTAGAATTAATAAACTAAATAAGTGTAGATGGTATAATTTCCAACTATGTATGTTTTTAGGTGTTCGTCCATTTGTGTGTTCAGAATGTAACAAGGCTTTTACCGACTCAAATTCATTAGTGAAACATAAAAGAATTCATTCTGGAGAAAAACCGTACGAATGTGATGTGTGCAACATAAAGTTTTCTCAATCTGGCATCTTAGCAAGACACAAACGATCCCACACAAGCGAAAGACCTTACCTTTGTGATACTTGTGGACAAGCTTTTAAACTACGTAACACATTGACAACACATCAAAAGATCCATACAAAATCCAGCCCTACAGAAAATATATTGAGCCCGACAGTACTCAATTAAAGCTCGAAAGTATTCATTTTTTAAATAGTTTGGAGTGAACAAATTATTAAGTATAGTTTACAAAAAATTCTTCTTAACTTTGTATTTCAGTATTCTTATATTAAGAGATTAAGATTAGAGACTTAAGACTTAAGATTTAAATAAACATATTAATTTTCTAAATATTGTGTTTATTAGAAAAATGTGCATAAAGTGATTCGATTTTATATAGAGTTATTGAAAAGAATCTAATTTTAGAAGTACAGCCTCCTAGGTCAGATCAATGTAATGTTTTAAACCAAAACTTTTTTAAAATGATACTATTCTACGATGAAATATTTCTTTTTATTTAACAGTTTGACTCTTGTTGAAACTGTGGAACTTGTTTGAATTCAATAAAACACGGGCTTGGACTTTGATTGAAATTTACTCTCCTCATCCTTTACACTGTGGGTGTCTCGCGAAGTAGCACGGAGTTGGGCGAGGAACGAGAGTGTGGTCAGGTTACTCGCCTCGCCTTGTGCTTCCTCGCCTTGCCTTGGCTAACTTCTGCCCGCTCCAGACTCGCGAAGTAGCACGGAGTTGGGCGAGGAACGAGAGTGTGGTCAGGTTACTCGCCTCGCCTTGTGCTTCCTCGCCTCGCCTTGGGCAACTTCGCTTCATGAAGCGGTTTTTCGTGCCCGAGTCAAAGGGACACGAGGCGGGAGTACGAGGAAGTATCACGTCTACACTCTCGTGTTTACTCGTCCTTTAATTTAGTCAACTGTTTGCAGGTGGCTCAGTTCACAACCGTTTCAACCGTCACAACAAACAAAATATTTTTATTTTATTAAATTTTATAATAGTAATTAAAATATCAAAAATAATTTAGTAATAGTAATTTAAATTGTAAATTATGAGCGATTGGTAACAAGAACTCCAATTAAAATTCCTTGAGGCTTTTCAAAGGGGACCAGTTATTTGGGATCCCAAACATGGTAGCCACAAAGATAAAAAAAATATTCACGACGCCTGGAGTAGAATTGAATCTGAAATTGGCAAACCAGTCAAAGAATTGAAATCGAAAAAAGATTCATTAATGGCCACATATCGTGCATACTGTAGGAAAATAGCGGGTACTATTAAATCTGGAGCGTCGGGGGATGTTTATATACCAATATGGTTTGCCTTTGAAGTAATGGACTAGTTTTTGGGTTCTGTTTACAACTGTGGAGCCACAATTAATACAGAGGAACTAAGTATAAAATAGCAAATTTTTTTAATGAATTTTATTTTTATTAAAAATATAAAATTATATGTACTTTATGAAAGATAAGTTAGATATTACTCATTAGAATCAAAATAATCGCGAAAAGTATCCCTTATCTTCACACATGGTGGACTTGTTTGTCGTCCCATTCCTGGTAAACTTCTTATAGCACAGCTATCAACTACCTCTTGTCTCCATGAGCCACTTTCGACCAGTATACCATTATCATCATAAATATCTGTCGTACCAAAGGGGAGGGGGGGTGTGTAAATATTTATAGAAGTAGAACTATTTCTCAAAAAATTGTGAAACAGCACACAAGTGTTATCCAGGAAAAGGTTTCATTAAATTTGTACCTAATGCGAAAGCACCGTCGCCTAGAAAAACGTATGGAACATTTGGACCGTTAGTACCTGGCAGAGGACAAGGGGTAGGGAAATTCAGATCTTCTGCAATTATTTTTTTCCATTGCAAAGAATTTCTGAAAACACCACCGTCACTTATTCTTCCTTTTGCCCCAATATCAGCAAAAATAAAGTGGTAGTCACTGTCGACCAAAGCAAGAAGAACAATACTAAAACATCGCTTGTAATTGTAGTAATCTGATCCTGATTTACGTGGACATTGCACTTGTACATGTTTTCCATCTATTGCGCCGACTGCATGTGGGAACTTGCGTTGCAATCCCTTTTCTAGGTCCAAGATAGTTTTTAGATACTTGTCTCTGGTCCAACCATTGCTCCGCTGTTAACGGTAGCCGAAACATAGTTATAAATTGCATTAATAAGTAGTTCAATACTCCATCCATTCCCTTAAAAAGTAGATAAAATATAATTATCTTTTGATTTAATAATCTTTTAATCCTATAAAAAAAATTACGTTATAGCGTATGTACCTTACCTTGTTCTATTTCTATGTATAGGCAAAATCCACCATCTCTTCTTTCTGCACGGTTTATTAATTTTTTTCTTCAAAAATATATTAACATAATTATAATGATTAAAAGCACAATTAGTTGCAGCAGCAGCTACTACCTGTTCGGCTGATGACACTGAGGTCCTCGCGAAGTAAGGCGAGAGTGTGGATGCCTACTCCGTGTAGTTCCTCGCCTCGCACAACTTCGGCGAGGATCCTCGCCGAAGTCACTCCGCGAAAGTCTGGAGCAGGCCTAATACATTTTTGGTATATAGAAATTACGTGTCCACCACTGCGAATATTGGAAGCTTGATTCGTCGAATAGGAAGCGACCGTGTGATCCAGACTAACCATTTCAGAGAGATTGCTTGCTTGGAATTTAAGCTGTTGCAAAGATGTATCATAATTTAAATTATTCTTAATTAAAAAAAGACTAATGTAATATTACATAAAACTAATTTTATTATAGTTAAAATTATATCAATTAAGTACCAATGCAAATTTATGACGTTACATTTCGATAAAATCGATCAATTAGGATAAATTCCTAGGTAATATTAGAAAAGAGTCGATTACATTGAGCGACTTTACTTTTTTTTGCGCCCCTGCTCTTGACAGCTCCGGGTGGACGAGCTGACAATAGCAGGGGCGACAAGAGGGTGCTTGTCCTTGGGATGAGAAATCGTCCGTAAAGGCGGATGAATCAAGAAATGATCAACGGCATGGAGATGCAGAAGGCAACGGGAAATCAGTGCAGTAAAGATCCCTTTAGATGTCCTTAGTAAAAACATCAACATGGTTAATATCAAGATTAAGAAATATACAGGAGTAAAAAGTCCTCCAATCGGATCTCCGGGGAGGACAGTTTTGAAAAAAGCCATGAAAATAAGTACATGGAATGATGCCTCTTTAAAGCAGGAAAAATTGATAATGTAACAGCAGAGATGCAAAGATTGAAACTGAATATACTCGGAATAAGTGACTTAAGATGGCCAGGAACTGGAATCCATCACACAGACGAATCTGTTATCTATTTCTCAGGAAGTAGAGATAAATCTAATAAATATGGAGTTGCTATTTTGGTAGATAAAAATGTACATAAATCAGTGACCAGCTTTATTCTCTACTCAGACAGAGTTATGCTAATACCACTGAAATATATACTAACTGGAACGAGCGCTGGCTTCTAAGTTTGTGCGGGTAGAGAGAGAGGTCCCAAGGGGAGCCCTCGTATCGCTCTGTCTTCATCTAGTATAGTCTTAGTAAAAAACCTAATGTATAGTATAAATATATTTATTTTATTTTATACATGTAATATATAATACAAAAAGAAAATTATTATATATATAATACTAGTAGCACATGACAAAATATTGTTAGTTTTAATATTTTATATTTACATAGTGTGGATAAATACTTGATCTGGTTTGATACAACTAGCTTTTCGCTCTGGCTGTACCACATCCTCCCACTCTCGAATTCAAGTCATCCTCTCTCTCTCAAACGCAAGGAGGGTGGTCTCCCCTTGGGACCTCTCTCTCTACCCGCACAAGCTTAGAAGCCAGCGATCGTTCCAGTTAGTATATATTTCAGTGGCTAATACAGATGCCTTCGCATAATAGAAACATCAATATCATACAGATTTATGCACCAACAGCGGATAAATCTGATGACGAAATCGAACAGTTTTATACAGAACTATACACGGTGCTCGAAAACACCAAAGAACAAGATGTTACTGTCGTCATGAGGGATTTTAATGCGAAGGTGGGCGAAGGAGCAGTAGAGGATATTGTGGGTAGATATGGACTTGGAGAGAGAATTGAAAGTGGCGACAGATTATCAGAATTCTGCCAATCAGAGAAGCTAGTAATAACTAATACCTATTACAAACTGCATAAAAGAAGACCAGCGGCGCTTTTAGGCATAGGCGCACTAGGCGCGCGCTTAGGGTCTCCGATTTTAGGGGGCCACAAATTTCCAACTAAGCAAGGTCAAACCAACTTTTGGCGGTTGACGAACATAAGTGGCAAAATTTGACAAAGTGTGGTGAATAAATTGGCACTTTGCGGTGGTTAATAGTGAAGAAAATATTCAGAAAAAAAAAACTACAGAAGTATCATTGCATTGTTGTTATTTTTTGTATTGTTATTGACATTTAATCGCATGACTGTTTTTACTAAAGGACACCACAGAATCTTCCAGAGGATTCAAACCCAAAGAATGTAGTTCATGTCCCTTCCACCACATCGTCCAAGTTTAGGTTTTTCTAATTTCTAATGGACAAGAAACATTTAATGCCACTATAAACGTTTTTAATGATAGTACCATTGATTGAGAATATAAATTAATTATGTGTTATATCGTTTATTACCATTAATTAATTAAATTTGTGTATTCGCGATTTCCACACATCACATAATATCAAAACTATCTCGTCGAAAATTTGACACTGACAGCTCTGAATTTCAGTGCCAACCTTGAAAAAATTAACTCATAACAGCACTCGGCGAGCGATAACCGCACGCATATGAGTGCTGTTATGAGTCCATTACAGACGCAAAATAGAAAAAATGTCTTAACAATTCGCGATTGAAATGTTTACGTTTCATTGATTAGTTTATCAAAAGTCATGCTTGACATTTATCAAATTATTACTTTTTTTTATAAATCTAATTGTAAGTAAATTATTAATTTTTATTGTAGGTAAAACTTTGTACGATACACGTATCGTAAAATACCCTTACGTACCTAATTGTTATTTTTAATGAGGTTTTTAAAGAGAATTGGGCCTCCCCAGACCAAGCAGATTTCACATTAAATTAAAACATCTAAAATAAAGAATAACAAGATAGCAACAGAAAAACTTAAAGATAAAGATATAAAAGAACAAGTACAAAAAGAGATTAATATAAAAATGAATGAAATACGAGAAAAAAATACAATCCCAGATATAGATAAAAAATGGGAAAATATGAAAACACTAATAGACGAAAGTAAACATCAATTGACACCAGACATCACAAAGTCTAAACAAAAACGGATAACACAAGAAATCCTCCTTCTTATGGAAGAACGAAGAAAAAACAAAACCAACCCCAAAAAATATAAAGAGCTGCACAGAAACATAACAAGGAAAATCGGGTAAGAAAAAGAAAAATGTGAATATATAGAAGAGCTACTAACAAAATACGATAACGGAAATTTACACAAAGAAATCAAAGATTTAACAGGATCATCGCGGAAAAGACAAACCATCATTATAAAAAAGGGAAGATCATAGTAGAACCAACACTAAAACTAATAAGGTGGAAAGAATATATAGAAGAACTCTTTTATGACACAAGAAGTACTAGAACCAAGCAGAATATGACAGAAGAACAGAAGGACATATTGAAAGAAGAAGTTCTCTCTGGCATAAAGACATTAAAAAGCGGAAAAGCAGTGAGACCAGACGAAATACCATGCGAACTATTAAAACTAATAAATGAGGACCAGCTCGATATTATGGTAGATCTATTTAATACAATATACAGAACCAGAATGATACCTAAACAATGGATGAAATCTACCTTCATAATTTTACCAAAAAAAACAAATTCCAGAGAGTGTAGTGACTATAGGATTATTATTCTAATGAGTCATACACTAAAAGCATTTGTCAAAGTCATTCACAAGAGACTATACAACAAGCTAGAAAAGGACATAGGAAACACTCAATTTGGTTTCAGGAATGGTTTCAGTACAAGGGAGGCATTATTTAGTTTTAATGCATTAACGCAAAGATGTTTAGACATGAACCTAGATATACACGTATGCTTCATAGACTATGAAAAGGTCTTTGTTTATGTACGCCATGATATTCTAATATTCTAATAGATCTACTGAAAAAACGATACATCGACTCGCGAGACATTCAGATTATTGAATCACTTTACTGGAACCAAACAGCCACGATAAAAGTGGACAACGACGAATCTGACGAAATACAGATACTAAAAGGAGTACGACAGGGTTGTATACTGTCTCCAATGCTGTTTAATCTAAACTCCGAAGAGATATTCAGAGAGGCGCTAAGTGAACAACACATTGGAATCACAATAAATGGTCAGACGATTAACAACTTGAGGTATGCCGATCATACTGTTATTATAGCAGAGAAACTTGCAGATCTCCAGAGCTTAACAAACAAGCTAAACGACATTGGTATACAATACGGTCTCGAGATGAATCTGAAAAAGACGAAGTACATGGTCATAACAAAAAGCAGAACACTATATCAAGACTTATACTTCGAAAAACCGCGTATAGAAAAGGCAATTAAATATAAATATCTTGGTACATGGATAACCAATACAATAGACCAAACCCTAGAAATTAAAACCTACCTGGAATAAAAATTGAAATGGCCAGAAACACATTTCTTAAAATACGGGTGTTTCTTTGTGATAGACAAGTAAAACTTGATCTACGTACAAAAATACTAAGAGGTTACGTTTTCTCCATTCTACTTTATGGAATGGAAGCATGGACTTTAAAACAAACACAAATAAAAAAGCTAGAAGCCTTTGAGATGTGGTGTTGTAGACGAATGCTTAAAATACCATGGACGGACAAAGTGACGAACACTAGAGTAATGGAACGCATGAACAAGCAACGTGAAATCATACAAACAATGAAAAGAAGGGAGTTACACTATCTAGGCCATCCCTCACTCTGGAAGTCACCTTGTCGTGGTGTGAGGGCTTAGTTTTGCAACAAATCGTTAGAAGTTACCGACCGGAGTACAACTCCGGTCGGAGCGGTCAGCGGAGAGCGAATAACCAAGAACTTCCAAATCCTTAATCCAAGGTGTCATGCGACCCGTGCCGGAAGGACTGGTTGGTGGCCAAGGGCAACCGGCCATCGCTAACGGAGCCCCTCTGATACCTGGCGACCTCAGAGGGTATCAAGCCTTACCATGTCAAGCGGGGCTCTGACGTGGTGGACCTTTAGTTCCCTTGCCACTCGTGGGATTTATATGAATTCCAAAAGTAAAAATAATCCATGTGTGCGGGACCTAACCGACACAGAGAACAAGGAAGTCAGCCCGGATTCCCGGGAAGACGACCTTGACCTCACACTCGTAGACATGAGCAGTCCAGTCATGTCTACGGAGGCAGAGGTAGATGTTCTTGTAGGGACAGAGGAGGACTTGCCGCCTCCTGTCACAAAACAAGAATGACCAGCAGGCGCACCAAAATAGCCCAAGTGAACATCCATCATGCCAAAGCAGCTTCAGCTGTGATGGCTAGGATGTTCACCAAGCAGCACCTAGGGCTAGCGCTGCTTCAAGAACCCTGGACCTACGGAGGTAAGATCAGAGGCCTTAGCAACAGGGAATGTAAGTTGGTATGGGACAGCCGTGAGGTCTCCCCTAGAACTTGCATTATGGTAAGAAAGAGCATAAATTACTTATGTCTTTCAGAATTTTTAACGCGGGATTTAGTTCCGATTCAGGCCCTCATCAAGACCGAGGGTCTCCACCGCGAAGTAGTGATCGCATCAGCATACTTCCCTGGCGATGGTAACAGCATACCACCCATTGAAGTACAAAAGCTGATGGAACACTGATGTATTAGGAGAAGGCTGCCACTCATCCTGGGATGTGACGCGAACGCACACAATGAGATGTGGAGCAGCACGGACACTAATAAGAGGGGGTGAGTACCTTTTAGAATACCTCATTAAAGAGAACTTAATTGTGTACAACGTTGGGAACACACCAACATTTGTCACTAAAGTCAGAAATGAGGTACTGGATATTACGGTAGGTAGCGCTAACGTAAGTAAACTAATTAAAAAGTGGAGGGTTTCAAGTGAGCCCTCAATGTCAGATCATAGGATCATAGAGTTTGAGCTGGAAGGAGCGAGTGAGGAAATCACCCCCATTCGAAACCCCAGACAAACTGTGTGGCCTATGTTTAGTTCCCAACTAAAAGAAAACCTAGAGCAGGTGACAGTGCGGGGTAGTATCAAACACTACACCGTGCTGGACCAGGCTGTACTAGAAATAAATGTAGCAATCACCACGGCATTTGAATCCAGCTGCCCGGTAAAAGCCGTGAAGAAGCATAAGGACGAAAAATGGTGAAACAAAAATTTGTCTACATTAAGAGCAAAAGTACGTAGGCTTTTCAACAAAGCCAAGCAATACGGAAATTGGCTAGAATACTCCGAGGTGCTTACCACCTACAACAAAGAGATCAGAAGGGCTAAAAGGGAAAACTTTAGGACCTTCTGTGAAAACATAGAATCCACGCCGGTGGCAGCTAGACTGCAAAAAGCACTAGCGAAGGATAGAGTGGAAATGACAACCACTCTCAAGAAACCGGATGGGACCTTCACGGAGGATGAAGAGCAAATAGCTCTCCTCCTACTAGAAACCCATTTTCCGGGATGTAGAGGATACAGGGAGACCGAGGGCTTGATGCAACCACGGAAACCCAGTCGGGCCGACTGGAAGAGGGCAGCGTCGATCTGTACGGAAAACCGAATCAGATGGGCTATCGGCACTTTCCAGCCTATTAAGGTGTGGACGGACTAGTTCCTGCCTTCCTGCAGAAGGGAGAGAGAGAACTAATGCCGTATCTTCTAAATATCTTTAGAAGTAGCTTAGCGCTCGGATATATACCGGAGCTATGGAGTAGGGCTAAGGTGGTATTTATACCGAAGGTGGGGAAGAAAGACACCACTCAACCGAAGTCATTTAGACCCATTAGTCTAACATCTTTTATGTTAAAGACAATGGAGAAGGTGATTGATAATTACCTTAGGACTATAGTGCTGGTAGGTACACCACTACACAGGATCAGCATGCTTACAGAAACCGCCCTGTATCAGCTGACAAACGAAATAGAAGCAGCACTAGAGACAAAGGAAGTAGCGATATGTGCCTTCTTGGATATAGAGGGAGCTTTTGACAACACCTCACACGAGGCTGTCAGGGCGGCCCTAGAAAGAAGGAATATCGACAGCACTATCTCAAAGTGGATGGGAGAAATGCTGAGAACTAGATCGGCGGAGACACAAGTGGGAAAAGACACCATTAAGATCTCCACAACTCGAGGGTGCCCACAGGGAGGTGTACTATCACCGCTTATGTGGAGCCTGGTAGTTGATGCACTACTGGTTAGGCTAAACGACCTAGACATCAAATGTCAAGGTTACGCCGATGACATAGTCATAATAGCTAGAGGTAAATTTGAGGGAACATTCTGTGAAATTGTTCAGAGAGGCCTCAACGTAACTAGTAGATGGTGTCAAACAGTGGGACTGAAACTCAACCCAAGCAAAACCACGGTGATACCATTTACTAGAAGGAGAAAACTAAACTGCCTACATCCCATACTCATAGATGGGAAGGCAGTAGAATACCAACAGGAGATAAGGTATCTGGGTATCACACTAGATAGCAAACTCCTATGGAATAGACAGGCTGAGGCAGCGGTAGGTAAAGCCAAACGCGCCCTAATGTTGTGCAGAAATCTGGCAGCAAAAACGTGGGGTTGTAACCCCACTATCCTACGATGGATGTACATCATGATAGTGAGACCTGCAATCACTTATGGGGCAGTTGCGTGGGGAAGTAGAATCAAGCTAGCCTCTATGAGGAAACAGCTTGAGAAGATTCAAAGACTGGCGTGTGTCTGCATCACGGGGGCGATGGAGTCGTGTCCGACAGCAGCATTGGAGCTGCTGCTGGATCTGACTCCGCTGCACCTTGTGGTGGAAAGGGCCGTCAGATCGGCGATCATAAGGTTCAGCAAGGAAGGAATGGGCAGAGGTAAAATAATCGGGAGCAGAGACCGAAACAGCCTCGCTGCCAAGATCCCGAAAAACAGCCGATTGGAGCGATGAATCCTCAGCATACCACATAGAGCAAAATGCCATCAAGTGGTATACAGATGGTTCGAATGCAAAGGAAGGTACTGGTGCCGGAGTGTTTGGACCTCGTACCAGGTACTTCGAATCCATGGGAACATCCCCAAGTATCTTCCAAGCAGAGGTACACGCAATCGAAAGATGTGCACAGTTTAACCTCGACAGGAATTATCGCAAAAAACGAATTGCTATCCTGTCAGACAGCCAAGCAGCCATTAAGGCCATTAGCTCATACACCATCAGATCCAAACTGGTATGGGACTGTATGGGGAAGCTGAACAAGCTTGGCAGGGATAATAAAGTAACGCTATACTGGGTACCAGGACTGGTATAGACGGAAACGAAGAAGCCGATCACCTAGCAAACAAGGGATCCAGTAGCCCCTTTATAGGTCCGGAACCCTTTTGCGGCATGAGTGTCAACACCATCCACAAAAGTTTAGATAAAGAAACAAGAGGAAAATGGATGAAAACCTGGAAAGAACTTCCAGGGCTAAGGCAATCCAAAGTTATGCTGGGATCTTTTAACCAGAAAAGAACAAAAGCTTGCCTGAAACTAAGCAGGAACAAGCTTAGAATTCTGACAGGAGTCCTGACGGGACACTGCAGACTTAGGAAACATCTTAAGGCCCTCGGCCTAGAGGAGGATGACGGATGCAGATTATGTGGCTTAGCAGAGGAAACCCCCATACATCTGTTCAAAGACTGCGGAACATTACTCTGCAAGAGACAGATGTACCTTGGGGCTCACTGCTTGAACACAGAGGAGCTGCAGGTCTTGAATCCCACCCAGATCCTGAAATTCCTAAAGGAATCAGGATTAGAGGAGGCGCTCTAAATGGGTAAGTACACCAACACTTGGAGGAGGAGGGTGGGGTACAATAGATCTATAAAGGTCGCAGTACAAGTCGTCACCACCATATCTACAATCTACAACCTACATCTAGGCCATATATCCAAAGGAGAAAAGTATGAGTTGCTTCAACTGATAATACAGGGCAAAGTAATAGGCAACAAATTAAATTATAATAATAATAATAAAAAAAAAAAAAAAAGTAATAGGAACAGCAGTAAACGCAGATACCACATCCCAAGAGTTATTCTGAGCTAACGCTTCCAAGATGAAGATAGCGATGATGATTTCAAACCTCCTGAAAGGAGATGCCATATATAGAAGAAGAAGACTTTACAAGCTAGAAGCCAGCGAATTCACAAGCTTGTTTAAATTTTCAAAGAATACTTTTTTGTACAAACCAACGTCTTACATACGGAGATCTGAGTTATAATTTTCTATTTTGAAGCGTTGACGAGATATTTGCAAAAAACCTTTGAAGGAAAAATAATTTCCCACGCCGCCCCCATTGGAGGCGGAGCGTTCAAATTCGCTCAAAGGGTACTTCTTGTGGATTGAGGACGTCGCAGACTTTTCAATGGTATTCCATGATATCAATGGTATTCCATGTTACTAATAACGATTAGAATATTATTATTGCGAAATGTAAAACAGTTTATATGTCCGATTGATTTCTATTTAAAAAAAATTGGAGTTGTGAAAAAAATGGATGGATACTATAATAATAATGTAATGTCACAGAAAGTGAGCGACGAAAGGGATCGGTGGAAGGCCGAGAAGCAGAACAAATAAGTTGGGTTAGGTTAGAACAAATATAGGTTTCTAAACATGCCGCAACGACCCCGTGGAGTGATCACGCGGCGTTCACGTGACAGTACGTAATAGTGACGTTGTAAAAAGCCTGATTCACACTACTTTGCCAAATTTTACTTTTGTGCGGAAAATATAAATCCCAATACTATAACCAAATACTAAAGTTTCGGCTGCGTGATCTACGCTTCAAAAGCGTTTGCACTGACCATTAGTGAATCATCCCCCGAAAATCACGTGAAGATCACGCAAGTTTATTACTCCATCGGGTGGTTGCGGCAAGTATAGAGATACTAACGCCATTCCGAAGAAATGTGGGGAGGGTCCGAGATGCAGCGGGTCGACATATCCCATACACCACCATAGTTATTTATGTTATATGTTGTATTTCAATGTTTCAAATATCAAGAATTCAAAATATCTAAAGATTATTCAACTTCTAAATTTCACAATTTCGCTCGGATTTGGTTGATCACAGCAGTTGTTTGTTTTCTGTCTCGAGTTGCGAATTTGTTGAGGAACTTTGGTATGATGTCCTTGTAAATCTCGGGATGGGTGAGGTGTCCGTGATGCGCCTCCGGAACCTCGTGGAATTCAAAACTTGAGCTGGATTTTTTCAAAATCTGCAGAATCTCCGAAAGACGATCAGTTAGTGAGAAACACGGGCTTTGTTCAGCCTTACTAATAAAAATGGGAAAACTGACTCTTCTTGCGGCCTCGAGAGATTCCTCCGCTGTCCAAATACCAATATATCCGACTTTGACTCGAAGATCCCTGCTGTTGTAATACTTCCCCGGATGAATTTTCGATTCCTTCACGCTCCTCTCCAAAATATGCTTCATTTTATCCGACTCGACGGCACTACGCCAGCCCACTCTAAGCTTCCTGCTCAATTCTTCCATTGTGTAACTCGGCGGTTCAATCTCGCTGCTGTTATGCCCGTCGTATTTCAAGAAACCTTCAATGCCATCCACGTACCTTTGGAAAGTCTTCATATACTTCAACGACATGAATCCTTCGATGCAAACCATGAAATCCACCGCCGATGGGAAAAGGACACCGTACACGTACACTATGTGCCCTCCCTGCGAGTGCCCCATCAGCGACACCTTGTCCCACTTGAAAAATTCTTTAATTCTTTGGATCGTCATCACTTCGATTAAAGAGTGGTAGAACATGCCTGCTGGTAGTTTCGAGGAAAGCCCGTGTCCAATGCAATCGATTGCCAGGTAGCTCAGGTTTCGCGGCAGCAAAGGTATCAGCAGATCAAACGACCCACAGTTATCCTGCAATCAAGTTTTCATAGAAATGTTAGATAAGACTAGGTTTAGTAACGGTTGCAGTTTATTAGTTTAGAACAGCGGTCGAACTACGACCCGGGGGCTGAATTCGAGAGACTTTGTCCCGCCTTAATTATAAATTCCAATATAAATATCATAAAAATAAATTAATATTCAAATTGCATTTAAATAATACTAATAATCCGATTTTTTAGGTCCGATTATCGAAAAGGTCTTTTCGATCTCATTATCGAAAAGTTTGGGGACCCGTGCTTTAAAACGACGTAACCCCGTTGAACAAACGTAACATCAATCAAGTTGTTTTTCTTACTTGCCATCCGTGTAAGGTTAAAATGGGTCTTTGATCCGTGGGGCCCCACCATTTGCCGGCGATGTGGCCCCAAGGCACCGGAATCCGTATTTCCACGCAACTGGGCTCAAAAGGGACGGAACTCTCGGCGGCGATTTGGGAAGCAGTGGACATTGCGGATATCGACGCAACAGCTGATATATTTATCTCGTGATAATATCGCAACAGGTGATATATTTATCGCGTCGGTACTATCAACCGAAACGGTGTGTTGAACAGCGTTGTCGGCTTAATTAGGTCGGTTTAATCAAGTTCCGTGTTTGTAGCGTTTCAAGGTAAACAAGACGTAATAGTTTTGAACTAACTGTTGGAGGAGGAGAGAAATTGTCGGATTTGCATTGAAACTAATTCTTACATGGTCCACATGGTTCGTCCACATGTTTGCCGCAACCTCCAAACCTTGAATAAACACAAATGTGTGGATAAGTCAACAAACGCCCGATTCAACAATTACTCGTCTGGTCTGTCTAGTCTTGTTTGTCTAGACTTGTCTATCTAGTCTTGTATGTCTAGTCTTGTATGTCTAGTCTTGTCTGTCTAGTCTTGTCTGTCTAGTCTTGTGACGGAGTGCTGGATAAATATGAACATCGGATATACTTGTATATTTTACTTTTTATATGTAATAAATAAATACGCTGTCTAGTCTGTCTAGTCTTGTCTGTCTAGTCTTGTATGTCTAGTCTTGTCTGTCTAGTCTTGTCTGTCTAGTCTTGTCTGTCTAGTCTTGTCTGTCTAGTCTTGTCTGTCTAGTCATGTCTGTCTAGTCTTGTCTGTCTAGTCTTGTCTGTCTAGTCTGTCTAGTCTTGTCTGTCTAGTCTTGTCTGTCTAGTCTTGTCTGTCTAGTCTTGTCTGTCTAGTCTTGTCTGTCTAGTCTTGTCTGTCTAGTCTTGTCTGTCTAGTCTTGTCTGTCTAGTCTTGTCTGTCTAGTCTTGTATGTCTAGTCTTGTCTGTCTAGTCTTGTCTGTCTAGTCTTGTCTGTCTAGTCTTGTCTGTCTAGTCTTGTCTGTCTAGTCTTGTCTGTCTAGTCTTGTCTGTCTAGTCTTGTCTGTCTAGTCTTGTATGTCTAGTCTTGTCTGTCTAGTCTTGTCTGTCTAGTCTTGTCTGTCTAGTCTTGTCTGTCTAGTCTTGTCTGTCTAGTCTTGTATGTCTAGTCTTGTCTGTCTAGTCTTGTCTGTCTAGTCTTGTCTGTCTAGTCTTGTCTGTCTAGTCTTGTCTGTCTAGTCATGTCTGTCTAGTCTTGTCTGTCTAGTCTTGTCTGTCTAGTCTTGTCTGTCTAGTCTTGTCTGTCTAGTCTTGTCTGTCTAGTCTTGTCTTTCTAGTCTTGTCTGTCTAGTCTTGTCTGTCTAGTCTTGTATGTCTAGTCTTGTCTGTCTAGTCTTGTCTGTCTAGTCTTGTCTGTCTAGTATTGTCTGTCTAGTCTTGTCTGTCTAGTCTTGTCTGTCTAGTCTTGTCTGTCTAGTCTTGTCTGTCTAGTCTTGTCTGTCTAGTCATGTCTGTCTAGTCTTGTCTGTCTAGTCTTGTCTGTCTAGTCTGTCTAGTCTTGTCTGTCTAGTCTTGTCTGTCTAGTCTTGTCTGTCTAGTCTTGTCTGTCTAGTCTTGTCTGTCTAGTCTTGTCTGTCTAGTCTTGTCTGTCTAGTCTTGTCTGTCTAGTCTTGTCTGTCTAGTCTTGTCTGTCTAGTCTTGTCTGTCTAGTCTTGTCTGTCTAGTCTTGTCTGTCTAGTCTTGTCTGTCTAGTCTTGTCTGTCTAGTCTTGTCTGTCTAGTCTTGTCTGTCTAGTCTTGTCTGTCTAGTCTTGTCTGTCTAGTCTTGTCTGTCTAGTCTGTCTAGTCTTGTCTGTCTAGTCTTGTCTGTCTAGTCTTGTCTGTCTAGTCTTGTCTGTCTAGTCTTGTCTGTCTAGTCTTGTCTGTCTATTCTTGTCTGTCTAGTCTTGTCTGTCTAGTCTTGTCTGTCTAGTCTTGTCTGTCTAGTCTTGTCTGTCTAGTCTTATCTGTCTAGTCTTGTCTGTCTAGTCTTGTATGTCTAGTCTTGTATGTCTAGTCTTGTCTGTCTAGTCTTGTCTGTCTAGTGTTGTCTGTCTAGTCTTGTCTGTCTAGTCTTGTCTGTCTAGTCTTGTCTGTCTAGTCTTGTCTGTCTAGTCTTGTCTGTCTAGTCTTGTCTGTCTAGTCTTGTCTGTCTAGTCTTGTCTGTCTAGTCTTGTCTGTCTAGTCTTGTCTGTCTATTCTTGTCTGTCTAGTCTTGTCTGTCTAGTCTTGTCTGTCTAGTCTTGTCTGTCTAGTCTTGTCTGTCTAGTCTTGTCTGTCTAGTCTTGTCTGTCTAGTCTTGTCTGTCTAGTCTTGTCTGTCTAGTCTTGTCTGTCTAGTCTTGTCTGTCTAGTCTTGTCTGTCTAGTCTTGTCTGTCTAGTCTTGTCTGTCTAGTCTTGTCTGTCTAGTCTTGTCTGTCTAGTCTTGTCTGTCTAGTCTTGTCTGTCTAGTCTTGTCTGTCTAGTCTTGTCTGTCTAGTCTTGTCTGTCTAGTCTTGTCTGTCTAGTCTTGTCTGTCTAGTCTTGTCTGTCTAGTCTTATCTGTCTAGTCTTGTCTGTCTAGTCTTGTCTGTCTAGTCTTGTCTGTCTAGTCTTGTCTGTCTAGTCTTGTCTGTCTAGTCTTGTCTGTCTAGTCTTGTCTGTCTAGTCTTGTCTGTCTAGTCTTGTCTGTCTAGTCTTTTCTGTCTAGTCTTGTCTGTCTAGTCTTGTCTGTCTAGTCTTGTCTGTCTGTCCTCCTCGGTGGTGTAGTTGACAACATACCCGCGTTTCAATGCGGGAGACCCGGGTTCGATTCCTGGTCGGGGAGACAACAACTAGGGCGGTTTTTCAGTAAACCGTCCGGGCTGCACACCCTGAATGAATGCAAAATATGCGATACCAGGGTGGCGCATACTAAAGCCAAGGTGGAATAGGGGGTTTAGTGAGAGTTTCCCCCGAACCACTTTAGTATAAAAAAAGTCTTGTCTGTCTAGTCTTGCCTGTCTAGTCTTGTCTGTCTAGTCTTGTCTGTCTAGTCTTGTCTGTCTAGTCTTGTCTGTCTAGTCTTGTCTGTCTAGTCTTGTCTGTCTAGTCTTGTCTGTCTAGTCTTGTCGGTCTAGTCTTGTCTGTCTAGTCTTGTCTGTCTAGTCTTGTCTGTCTAGTCTTGTCTGTCTAGTCTTGTCTGTCTAGTCTTGTCTGTCTAGTCTTGTCTGTCTAGTCTTGTCTGTCTAGTCTTGTCTGTCTAGTCTTGTCTGTCTAGTCTTGTCTGTCTAGTCTGTCTAGTCTTGTCTGTCTAGTCTTGTCTGTCTAGTCTTGTCTGTCTAGTCTTGTCTGTCTAGTCTTGTCTGTCTAGTCTTGTCTGTCTAGTCTTGTCTGTCTAGTCTTGTCTGTCTAGTCTTGTCTGTCTAGTATTGTCTGTCTAGTCTTGTCTGTCTAGTCTTGTCTGTCTAGTCTTGTCTGTCTAGTCTTGTCTGTCTAGTCTTGTCTGTCTAGTCTGTCTAGTCTTGTCTGTCTAGTCTTGTCTGTCTAGTCTTGTCTGTCTAGTCTTGTCTGTCTAGTCTTGTCTGTCTAGTCTTGTCTGTCTAGTCTTGTCTGTCTAGTCTTGTCTGTCTAGTCTTGTCTGTCTAGTCTTGTCTGTCTAGTCTTGTCTGTCTAGTCTTGTCTGTCTAGTCTTGTCTGTCTAGTCTTGTCTGTCTAGTCTTGTCTGTCTAGTCTTGTCTGTCTAGTCAAGCTCTCATAAAGTCGCCGAGTGTAATCATGTTCACAAGCCAAGAAGCTGTCTATAAAGTTGAAAGCCGGTCTATTTTATTCGCTATGAGCTTGCGTGTGAGCTGAAGTAACCGGTGTTATAGTTTGACTAGTTAGTTTAACAAGTTTGCGCGGGAGTCTTTCTTATCTCATTCTATTGAAAATGAGTTAAGGAAAAGAAATGCAGATGCATAGAAAAGTGTGGAATAAATCATGGATAGAAATGCAGTTCATCATGTATAGAAAACTGCAGAACTGATATACTTAATATTAACATCAATATTAATAAACTGATTTTTTTTAATGTTTTTCTCTTTATATTATTTGAATAAAACTAATTATGTGATTTGTTTCATGTGATCATTTATTTATAACTATAGTTTCACCAACACAGTGGCATCTTCAGATCAACTACGAATCTACGTAGTTGGGACCGCATTGAAATAAAAACAAAACAAAGTTTTTAACTAAAAACAAAAAAGTAATTAGGAGCTGAAATTTAACCATGCATATCCTTCTCCGAGACTCCACGAGGGAAGAGAATCGTTTCTGGTCACTCCCTGGCATACGATATGCAGTAGGTCATTCGCTACGCATCTTTCATCAAACCGCACCGGCATCGCTAGTCAAAAGCATACAGAAAGCAGAGAGCATCGTTTATACCAGAGACAAGTTTATACCCTACTCTCTCCATCGTATTTATCAAAGTTACGGCACACTGGTGCCAAAGCAGAAAAAAAGATTTTCGAAAGCGCTGATTTCGATTATCTAGTTTGTGATTCTCACACTATATAAGCTACAGGATATAGGAACAGCATGATTTTTTCCTGTTTCACGGGTATTCCCATTAATTTATGCCCACTGTCAGACACACTAATACTAGGCCCACTGTTACACACTACTCTAAGTGAGTAATATATAATTGTAAAAGAGGGAGCAATTTTTTTGCGTGCTCTACGTTGGCCAACTAAGCCACACATCAGTCAAACTGGGCAAACAAAAAATTAGAGTGCTTTACAACGTTATATACGAATTTTAAATAACAGCTATGATTACAAAAAAGCTCCGGCTTCCTCCTAGATGAGAAAGATCACTTTTCAAACTAGACGTGTTAAAGTAAAGATTAGAACAAAAATCAACTGCCCATCCTATCATAGCACCGGAAAGAAAGGAATAGATTAGAGTGCGCCTTTGTTTGTTGCACTTTCTTGTTAACCCAATTGGTTCAAATAATGCTTGTCCCCACTTCGAAACACTTTTAATACGAGTTCAGTCTAGTTGCTAATGTTGTTTTGTCATGAGCTGTATCAAAATTAAATACCGCGATTTGTTTGAGTGCTTGTGGGGTGGTACAAACTTCGACGTATTCCTTCGACAAAACCACCCTGAATTTGACGAGTAAAACATTTCTTCAATGCTGACAACTCTAAGCAATAGTTTTTCGCCTCATTTTAATTAAAAAAAAGGAATGGTAAATCGGGACCGGGCGAGGTTAAAAAAAAATCAGCGAGGTTCAGCGAGTGGATGGAAAATGAATATGTTTTTAACATACGAAACCAGACAGGAAACCGAAGGTCTCCGCTTCAAAATACATACAATACCTCACAGACGAGCTGGAAACAGCATCGTCTCATCTAAAAGGCGTTCCAACACACGCCTATGAGACTAGCAGTCCTCTTAAAGAGATGCAGAAATCAAGGGCTGTTCCTTGGTGGAACAAAGTGCTAGTACGTCTGAGAAAAACGGCCAGGAAAGCTTTCAACGGTGCGAAAAGAACAGGCAACTGGGAAGCCTACAGAGTAGCACTTACTGATTACAATAAGGAATTGAGAAGGTCGAAAAGGAAAACCTAGCGTGACTTCTGTGAGGGATTGATCAATTGGCCCCAACGGCAAGGCTGCAAAAGGTTTTGGCAAAAAACCACTCAAATGAAATCGGGCTTATTAAGACACCGAGTGGTAACCCAGTCAGCGTTGAATGTTGCAGCAATGTTACTTTCGCAACGTTAAACATTGCTTCAACATTCCCGCAACATTCCTATGTCCGCCTCTCTGCAACGTTCAGAAATGTTGTGGGAACGTTGCACGGAACATTGCAGGAACGTTGCGGGAATGTTGCGAACATTGCAGGAACGTTGCGGCAACATTACGAACGTTGCGGGAACATTACGAACGTTGCGGGAACATTACGAACATTGCAGGAACGTTGCGGGAACATTACGAACGTTGCGTGAACATTACGAACGTTGCGGGAACATTACGAACATTGCATGAATGTTGCAGGAAGATTGAGAACATTGCATGAATGTTGCAGCAATATTGCAGGAATGTTATACGAATATATTGAATATTGAAAAATAGAAAATTATATTTTTAGTTTTATTCTCTTTTATTCTTCTCTTTTATTTATAAATTTCACTTTCACTGTTAATATTTTTTTTAAATGCATGTACTGTTATTGTTATTCTCATCAGAGGAAACTTCTGCATTTGCTTTTTTGGCTCGACTCACTCTTGTTGGAGTTTGAATAAGTAATTTCTATCTTCTATATCTTTTTCCGACCATTTCTCTCCGCCAAGTCTCTGTAAAATTGTAGGACAATATAAAATATAAGTAAAAATATCTAGCAAAAATTTAAAAATGTTTACTTTTAAAGAAATAAACTTACTGCAGAGTATTTAGAAGATTTCGCCATCATCAATTGGCTAAAACATCGTTTCTTATTCGAACGACCTTGCCAACTAAATTTTAAGGCAACGTGTTTGTTGTACTGCATGCCCCTTATTATATATTTGGGGATACGCCCGCACACACTCAACTAAAAAAATAAAACTGTAGCCAAAGTAGTTGCTAAGCCAATTATAACTAAAGATTTTATGACGAGAGGTCAAGTTGACCTCATTGACTACCACTCTATTCCTGATGGTGAATATAAATGGCTTTTAAACTATCAAGATCATGCCACTAAGTATTTGTGCCTTAGGCCTCTGCGTGCAAAAACAGCTATTGATGTAGCTACAGAACTTTTGAAATTTTTTTTACAGTTCGGATTCTTCAAAGTGACAATGGCCGAGAATTCGTAAACAAAGTTATAGATGAGTTAAAAATCTTGTGGCCAAAACTACAAATCATTCATGGTAGGCCTCGCCACCCACAAAGCCAAGGAAGTGTTGAAAGGTCAAATCAAGATGTAGAACATATGCTACGTGCATGGATGCTGGATAATAAATCAGTTGCTTGGTCAATGGGTTGTCATTTTGTTCAGTGGCAAAAAAATAACTCATTTCATCGAGTTATTCGTCGTAGTCCATTTAAGGCAGTTTTTGTAAATGACTCAAAGCTTGGTTTAGCATCAACGAATCTTCCTCAGCACATGATATCAACCATTACAAGTGAAGAAGAACTAAATAAAATTAATATTTCCATAAATGCTGCTAATACGACAGAAATTGATACCGCAAAAATTGAAGACTGCAACAATAACTGTGACATAGTTGAAGATATTTTGATATTACCCTTTACAACATCTTATAATTTGAGTGAATCTGTTCCTGATGAACTTCATGTGATAAATAATTGTGCTAACTGTGAAAAAGACATATTACCTAACAATAATGTGTGTAGTAAATGTTTAATGCCTCTTCATTTATTGTGTTCTAAGGGAGAAAATGTTTGCAACATATGTGTTACTGAAACTAATATTCAAAACAATCAAGAGCAGGCTTATGAGGGTCAAAAAATGCAGGCTGATGAATTGCTTTCCGTTACAAGAAAAGTTTTGCCACCCATAAGCATTGGAGATTGTGTTTTGGTCAACATTGATAAGGTAGATCGCAGTCCAGGTGACCCTCCAAACCTTATTGCTGTAGTTACTGATATCGAAAAACAGTGTTTACCAAGTCGGAATAGCAGAAGGGAAAATAAAGTCTTGGTTTAACAAAGCAGATCTCAAAAAAATCACAAGGAAAATTTTGAAATTTGAAAACGTTAATAAAAATAAGTTACTATCCCTGCGAGAAGCAGTTTCACTTACATCTCTTTTCCAAGGACAAGGGTACACAAAATGTTCCTGCCAACCTTCTAAACAGCAATGCAGGACAAATAGATGCCATTGTTATAAATTAGAAGTAAAATGTAATTCTCGTTGCCACAAAAGTGGACCCTGTGCTAATAAATAATTTTCTAACCCTTTATCTACCAGAGAAAAAATAGATTTGAATAAAATTACCAATTGTTATAAACTATTTATTCGTATAAGAAATCCAATGTAAAATAAATGTTTTAATTCATTGGTTTAAGTAAAAAGTAAGTTAAGGTGAGACTACAGTTATAAATTTATTATTTCTCACACATTTTTGGCACATGTAATAAGTAGACTTTCCACATCCTTTTAACTGGCATCATCGCACAGGTGGTGACAATTTTTTTTATATTTTGATGTAGTTCTTCACGTATGTCATACAGAGGTTTAGAATTAGGAACAAGTTCATATTCAAATTGCTGACCTTTATTCTTCTTCTTACACCACTTTGGTTGTCCAAATTCATTTGGAGGAGTGTAAGTATAAGATTTTTTTGGCTGGCTAGCACTTAATTGCTTTGGTACTCCTACAGGATTGCTTTTTTTGCTATTATCGCATTTAGTGTTTAACTTAATATTGCATTTGTTGACGTGGATATTATTATTAATATAGAATCAACAGAATTACTACCAACATGACTAGCATAGTTACTTGCAGATTTATCACTATTGCAAGTACTAAATTGCAACAAACTCACTAATTCTTGTAAAACACTTATTTATATCTTCATTCACGAGTACGTCATCTTCATCTAAATTCTCTTCAAGTCACATTATTTTTTTCAATACATTTAATGTCATTAAATTTATTATTATTGTCATTATCCCAATTGTCAATTATGTTGACCAATTCTTTCTGTGCCATATTTTACTGAAAATTAGTCAACAATAATATACCAAGATCTTTTTTGAATTACATTAAAATCAGATAACAAAAATTAATATTATATAACATACATGTAGGGACTTAACAAATTTTTGATTGAAATTAAATTTAATTAACTTATTACAACAAATTTTCAAAGAAATCCTACGTAACCTATGTTTATTTTTAAGGTTAGGAATTTCGAGAACGTCAAAACGTTAAGTCAGATTGTGTACATTGCAGTTGGTGGAACCAGAGACAAATATCTAAAGAGAGACTGGACACTCACTAATGAATTTCTGTGACAGATGTGCGCCATCTATATTTCCTTCATAGGAACTAATTATCAAAGGCGGCATTTATAAATGTGGTATTAAATATATACGGAAATATAATTAAATTTAAGTAGGGTGAAATTGAAAAACAATTGTTTAATTTTGTTATTTACATATACTATGTATTTACATTTTGACATTACATTTACTTGATGATTCAGTCCTATTTGAAATTGTATAAAACAGTTATTTCAAAATTCATTAAAACAAAAATTGTCGTTTTATATAAATTGTCTGATAATAACTATCTATACTGTTTTAATAAAACTAATTCAACAGCCTAGACAGACAATTTGAATTCACATTTAAATTACATTTACATCACATTACATTAAAAAACAAATAGATTAGAAAGTGCTTTTGAAAAAAAAAACATCAGATTTTTAAAAAGGTGTCTAACTATAGTAATAAAATGTTTTAACATAACATAACTTAATGTTTTTACTATTTTTTTTTAATGTTGCTAAAAGATCTATATAGAAAACAATATTATAATGTAGATGTGCATACAATATTACAAATTTTAAGACAGACATACCAGGTTCAACATTTAAAATTGTAGGGACAACTTTGCGATTCAGTTAAATCTTGGCAGGTGTTTGGAAACATGAATCTTCAAAGTGTTTTCCACAAATGTTGAAATGCACACGGGTGGTTGCAGGTTTATGTACAACATTTAATATATTCATATTACTTGCCCATATTTCCAATAATTCCAAATTTGTGGGTAAACAAAAGAATCATAGGTGAGGGTGAACCTTACTACCACTTTCACAACCAGGAACCGTACATTTAAAATTCATTGTCTAAAAAGTGTGGTATATAGTAATGATAATATACAAAGCATTTTCTTCACTTACCTTTCAATTTGAATTATAAAATGTTGGAGAATTTTAAGGAATTAAATCACAAACAATATAACCAATGAAAATGTATGGACATAGGAATAATATATTCCTATGCCCATGCGAATTCTGACATAATGGCGACATAAACAATAACTTTAGATATGTGTATGTATGGTAATCTAAATACTAAATAATTTTCAATTTCCGTGCCCAGTGCCATCTATAAATCCTTCCAATACATTACAACTTCTATCACAAGATCACCCATATGAGTGTCACCCCCCTGGTACTAACCAGGCAGTAAAATTTGGTTTTGTGAGGAGCACATTTCTCAGTTATGCTTAAAAACGTAAACAACGAACGTGTGTTTGTGTAGTGAGGAATTATAGTGAAAATACAGGTAATAATTTATTTGCGTATTTTAACCGTCCCTAGCATTATTAAACGTTTTAATATTCTGTATTTAAAATTAATTACAGTAATTTCTTTCCCATATTGTAAATTTACGAAATACATAACCCTACTTTTCAATGATTTACCTACTAAATTTGCTAAAAACATAGCTTTTTTTCCTGACCGTCCCTTTGCAAAATACTTAAACAGGGACGTTCAGGAAAAGGCAAGCACTTTCTGGAATAGTTTTGCGTTCGCTTGCGATATACAGGGTGTTAGGTAAACATGCGGCAAAAAAACAAGAGGTTATTCATTGGCCTATTCTAAGAATATTTTGTCCTATTAGTCTAGGAGCTACCGACGTTTCCCAGAGAGAATTTTAGGTAGGCTGGTTTTCAGATATGCTCTGTGTCTCACTTTCCCTGTCGGCATACGGGCTATCTGGCTGGTGTCTGGTTGCGTTCATTAGTGCGCATCGTATTTGTACAGGTAAAATAAAAAATTTCCAAATCATTTTAAGAAGGTTTTTCTTTTTTTTTTATTAACCTTATTTAGCTTTTCGAAATGTTATTGCCAGACATTTTTGTCATTGTTTACCATGTGCCAGACGCTAATTTTGATTTAAAAAAAAAACAAAATTCAAATTATTTTAGTATGGCTGAAATTTTGATATTATGTTATTTAAGTATCAACAAATCTAAAATTAATTTGACAGACAATAATTCGACCTTTAACCATCTGCCAGGCCGATTTAAAAATGTGGTATTATTCTGGTTGACAAAGAAATGGTTGCCAAATAGATTTCTGAAAAAGGACCGAAAGCTATTAAATTTATTTTTGCATTAATTTAGTATGAAAACGATCATTTATTGCTGTATAAAATTAACAAAATATTTAATTGTAAGTATCGAAATAAACATTTTTTTATCCAGAAGCTCTCATATTTACATGTAAATTAAAATTAGATGAAGATTTTTTAATCCATAATTGTGCCATAACTGCTCTCATTTTCATCAAATTCTCATCATTGTCATCATCCTCTTTTCAAATGTTGTCATTTTCTAAATAAATTCGTGATAAGTTTTCTGTAATGTTATAATGGAAAATGTTATAATCTTTAGATAAATAAATTTGTTTTTTTTTAAATTTTTACCATTAATGATAATATCAGCATTAACGATGGTAATTGCTATTCAACGAACCAGATGAAATCATATTTATCATCGTTTATGGTCCAACCGGAAGCTTGTGTTGGTACAATTCAGCTTTACATGGTGGTAGGCTTGATGAGACAAAATTACGGAATTTCTTTTCAAAATTATCAGTTAATTTTTAAGATGGGTAGGTACGTATTCGAAAACAGATGAAATCGAACATCATTGACTCTGAAATTGAAGAATCTCGAAATCCGTACATATGAAATAAATTTCTCTAAGATCTTAAATGTCTGATATAGCAATTCTTCAACATCTGTAATAATATTTTGACAGGCTGACTGATACAGTTCTGATTGCTCTAGCATTTTGAAATGCCTAACTAAGTTTACCTTTCCGGAAAAAAGCTGGTGTGTAATCGCATCCTGAGAGTGCGTGAAAGCACGATAGAGCTTTTGATAAAGAATTACCTAGGATTTGGTATATTTGATTGACGCATATCGCTTATTATTTCCCACGCCCATATTAATCCCAAGATGCATTTAAATGATTCATGTTGCCGAGGAGTATTATTAAAATATCCGAATCTGAGCAGCGTATGAGAACTTCGGCATCGAAATTTATTTGGCAAATATGATATATAATTCGAGAATCTGCTTCTTCGCGTTCTTCACAAGATAAGGAATCTTCAGCATTTTTTATAACTTTGTTATTTTCAACCCGGTATGAGTAGAGCACTTGTAATTTAAATAAATAATTTTATTCCCAATGAAAAGAGCCATGTTATCACCAGCCCAATGATCATAATGATGATGAAATAACTAGAGACAATTATTATAGACAATAGACAATAACTAGAGCTTCTTTAAAGCATATATTTCAAAGTTCAGCTACGACATTGTGTGGACGGATTTGATTGGGACCGATTGTAACTTGGCTAATTGATTCATTTCGACGTGAACGTTCAAAGTCTTTTATTGACGGTGAAAAGTATTGATCAAAGACAATGTCGATCCGAGTGGATTTATATCGCAGTATCATATTCAGGAATTTTTTAGATATATCATTGAAGGTTACAGGTACTTCTTTCATTAGGTGTAACATGAAGACACCATCTAATATTTAAGACTGATTTAAGGCTAATTTAAGGCTGTATTAGCATACAGATATCAAAACACGAAGGTAGCTGTTTTACATTATCACCCATTTTCTTCTCAATTAATTGAGCTTTATCTGTATTACAAATACCGCCATCTGTGTGGCACATTGATGTTGGGACCGGTGTAAGTTGAAATGTCAATACTTTCTCAATATCGACCTTGTGAGTTAAGGATATCCCCAACATTCTACCAAAATCTCTTCGCATCCTCACCTCAACAACTTTATTTTGAGAGAGTTATTTTTTAAAAATTTTTAACTTTTAATTTTTTTAAGTTTATCGGTTCTTTTAATTCCGAAACATGCATATTTGAAATCGTTTTCAAGTCCTGGGTGTGTTTTGTAAACATTGTTCAAATTGTAGGAGTATTTAACACACCATCGAGCGTAATTTGGTTGATTAACAATAAAAAATAAATTGGTCATTTTTGGAATCATATACTTGAACATCTCAAAATCACCCATGCTCCTTGATAAGATGATATAATAGTTAACCAGATGGATATAGATCATATAAAACTAAGCAGTTTTGCCATGATCGCCTTGTCTTGTTTTGCCATGAATTTTTGATACGAAGAGAGCAGTGGTAATAATACCTGATTCAGTAATAATTCAGCAGCCGTAGTTGAATTGGATAACTCAATGTCTTGCTATTGTAAAAGGTCATCAAAGATTTGCTTTTTCACACGATCGTGTTCAACTTTTGTTGTTTTTACGTATTGATCAAAATGTACCATTTGCAATCCTACAACCATTAAGGATGCAGGCGTTTGCAACGATTAAAATGTTTACCTTCGATAATTCCGTTCACCGATCCTGAAGCTATAATTTTGCTTCCAATGATCATTGTCATACTATATTAATGCAAAAATTAATTTAATAGCTATCGGTCCTTTTTCATAAATCTATTTGGCAACCATTTCTTTGTCAACCAGAATAATACCGCATTTTTAAATCGGTCTGGCAGATGGTTTACGGTCGAATTATTGTCTGGCAAATTAATTTTGGATTTGTTGATACTTAAATAACAACATATCAAAATTTCAGCCATACTAAAATGGTTTTTTTTTATCAAAATTAGCGTCTGGCACATAGTAAGCAATGACAAAAATGTCTGGCAATAATATATTTACATTTCAATATTAATATTTACATGTACAAATACGATGCGCACTAATGAACGCAACCTCTGACGCCAGCCAGATAGCCCGTATGCCGACAGGGAAAGTGAGACAGAGCATATCTAAAAACCAGCCTACCTAAAATTCTCGTTTTCCCGACGTTGCTAGCTCCCGTACTATATGATGATTTCTGAAAAACCCTTTGTTTCGACGATACAGGGTGAACAACATTTGCGACAGTAACAACATTTTATTATCAAAAAGTACATGTAAAGTTGCTCATTCTACAATAAATGTTCGAAATGACTTCCTTCAGCCTGGATACAAGCATTCATCGTCTTCGCATTCATCTTCTCGTCATTGAGTGGCAAACTCTTTCAAACACACCAGGGTTGTTTCTATTTGAGTTCCACCTAGGGTTTGGGAATACCCGTTTTTTTTAAGACTCGGCGATTCCGTGTCGTGCCGACGATTATTTTTCGGGTCCGGGTCTAATCTTTCTTTCTTTCGCGCAATTTTAACAATAACACGATTTTTCGTGTTCACTCGTATGGTAAAGCAAGCGATACTGTACGAACTTGCCGATTAAGTTAAGTGTGACTTAGATAAACAAGGGATTTGGTGAATGTTATGATATGAATAGGTAAATAAAACAATTTTTAGTCGGCTTCAAAGCCTAATGTAAATAAATTCTTCTATACTTTTTACTGTTTCTATGATGTTAAACTACCAAATAAACTTGACATCACATTTTAAAAATATTGCGTTAGTATTTACAAACATAATTTATATGTATCATAAGATGCATGTAAATATAAACTAATAGCAATAACTGAGCAGTAACATATAACCAAGTAACAAAAATAAACTCACCTAAACTAAAATATAAGTATTTAATACATACCGGAGCAAGGAGTTTGGCGAGTGGATAGAAACAAAATTTTTGAATCTATGAATAAATGACATGAATGTGACAATGCGGAGTAGACTGGTGGTTGATAGGGATGGTGGAAGAGATATATCCAAGAACAATAAGCAAAGTGAGAGTGGGAGAGAAAGAGAGCGACTTTATAGTTAGAGACGACAAAAGGAGTAAGACAAGGTTGTACCCTTCCTCATTACTTACAATACGTGGCCTGTTAGAAAAGTATAGTAAAAAAACTGGCATACCTGGAGCGTTGGAAACCTAATCACCCTCAAAGTAGTCTCCTTGGGACTCCACACACTTCTCCCAGACGAACCAGAGGAGTCTGGTTTTTCGCCAACAAATTGTGAACCAAGTGCGAAGAATGTGCTAGAGCAGAGTTTCCCAAATGCCGAGTCGCGACCCGGTAACCGGGCCACGGAAACAAAATACCGGGTCGCAAAGGAACTCTAAAAAAAATAGCTGCTTTTTGTTTTAGTTTATTTACTTTTACGAAAATATAAATATATCTAAATAAAATTAAATCGACATTTTTGCATAAATTAATTGTTTGCAAAAATACATTATACTTTCTGGGAATATATCAAGCTATTCTTGGAAGAAACTATTAACGTCCACTAAACAAATAACGTCCCACAATGCCGCGACTTGTGAGAGAACACAAAAAGAAGTACACAACTTAAATTATTTTGAATTTAATTGTAAAAAACTAGTACTTATTCATAATTCTTTGTAAGTTTTCGGCTACCAATTAGCTATCATTTACGAGTTGCCTATTTCTTGCAAGTTACAACATGTAAACTCATTTCTGATCTTATTTTCGCTTTTTCTTGTTTTAAAATGTTCAAGACGCCATTCTGAAAAATATTCGAATTGTTATCACATGAATGCGCAAACAAACTACTGCGCACTACATATATGCCGTATCTGACTATCTCTCATTTGATGAACAATATCTACGGGTCACGCAGGAAAAATATTAAAATAACCGGGTAACGAAGAAAACAGTTTGGGAAACGCTGTGCTGGAGCATTGTCGTGATGGAGTCGCCAATTTCCTGATGACCACAACTCCAGTCGCTTGCGCCGCACAGCATCACGTAGGCGACGTAAGGCATCTCATTTCACATTGCTTTGACTTCTTTCACTTCTCTTGCTTACTCATTTTACTTGCATTGAAGAACCGACGAGAGCACTACACACTACGTCACTCGAACACTGCTCGACAACAACTGACGGTATCTACAGGCGGGAAAAAATTCACGCATGCGCACCAAGGTTGGCTCATGCAAACGCGTTTGATTCAAATCCATCAGGTTTTCAAAATAAAAAATAAGGTCGGATACTTTTCTAACAGACCACTTATATGTGGCAGATATGGAAAGCATGTTTAAGAAGGCGCAAGCAGGAGGGTGTGTGATACGTAGAGAGAAATTATGGAGAACTATAAAGAAGTATAAAGAACTACAATAGTGGTGGCAAAGAGCGAAGAGGAGATGAAAGAAATGATAAAAGTCTAGGTTAAAAAACAAAAACCTAGAAATGGATGTGGAGAAAATGAAAATGATGGTCTTTAGTAAAAGCATAAGGAGAAGGAATGGAAGTGGGAAGGGGGGAAAATAGAGCGAGTAAGAGAGTTTAAGTATCTAGGCTACACATTGAACGGGAGGGCCTCGGATTAACCGCATGTGCGAGAGTTAGCCAGGGTTGCAAATAAGGCAATGGGGTGCATTTGGAGGATAGGAGAGAGAAATGGGGAAGCGACTACAGGAGGAAGTTGATGATGTTTGAAAACATTCAGACAAGGCCAAAAATTCAAAACCCGAAACTCGTCGAGTCTTCGGTATCGGATCAGGTATCAAGTACCGGGTATTTTCCTTTCGACTCGGCGAGTCCGAGTCCGGGTACTAGGACCCAAAAAACTCTAGTTACACCCAGCATTTACACCCAATTTGTCCAAATTCTCTACTGGAGTAGCGTAAACTAATGACGTCAGATAGCCCCATAAGAAATAATCCAGGGGGGTTAAGTATGGGTATTGAGCAGGCTATGCGTGTGGCCCAAGGTGAAAATTAGTCAACGGTCTTGCCAGCGGAAGAGGATTCTCAAATTCCCAACGGTGCCGGTGGATGAAGCGGAAGAGCCGGGTGGTTACACCAAAATAAATCCGCTTTGTGTCTGTCTTACTTTAAGCGACAAAGTGGTCAGCGTCTGTTCACCAGTGGTGCGGCTGTCAGAACATCTTCTTGATCTCAACAATCAAGTCGTAACTTTGTAATCTTCTTCTTGTTGATCACCCCATATTTAACTTCAACTTGAAACAAACATGCTGTTAACAGAAGGTACAATTCCACTATCCCGGGCATCAGTCAATAGACTGATTACTCCTGGTCGTCTCGAATCTTCTACGCGCGAAGCATAAGTACTTTATTGGCACGCTCAACTCGAAAACTCTACTAAAAGTTGGTAAAATTAAATAGCTTGTAAACACAATTGATAAATTTAATATCAAAATCTTTGCAATTGAAGAAACTCGTTTCTTTGATGAATACCACTTTGACACGGATGATTAACGAATATAGAAAGGATATATAAAAATTAGAACGGATCCCAGGCAATTTGGTACAGCGTTTTCCATACAGAAATCAATTGTAGACTCACTCATTAACTTTACGTCTATTGCGGAACGCATCTCCACTCTACCACTGAAATCGTCGAACAAAGCGTATACTCTCATCAACGCACACGCTTCCACAAACGACTATAATAAGAAAGATCCAAGAACAGAGGGAACAGTTAGAAGAAGTCACCAACCAAATTCCACCACATCACGTCAAGATTCTGTTAGGCAATTTTAACGCCCAGTTGGGTATAGAGATACAATTTAGGAAAACAACTGGTAGGCACACAGCACATAAAAGAACAAATAAAAATGATCAAATCGATCATGTTGCCATCTCTCATACAAATCAAAGGGAGATCCTTAATGTAAAAACGAGGAATGGTTTCTTCGATTCTGATCACTACTAGTTACAAATTAAAATTAAACTCCAACCCAATAGGATAAGACCACGACAACCACGAATCTTTAAGTCTGACCCTGAATATTTAAATATAAACAGAGACAGTATTTTGCAAGAAATCAACGAAACAAACACGTTAAACTGTACAGAATTATCGGATGTTCTCAGGAATGCAATAAGGATATTCCAACCCCCACATAAACGTAAACACAGATGGTGGAACAGTGTATGCGACCAAGCAATAGACAGCCAAAATTTCATAACAACAAAACGCCAGAAAAATGGCAGGAATTCCTGTGCATTCGGAAACAATCATCCAAACTAATTAGAAAAGAAAAAAGTAGTTATGAAAAAAAAACGACTAGAGGAAATAGAACAAGAATTTACAAAGAATAATACTAGGAGTTTTTACACAATTTTTAAAGAGAACCTGACAGGATATCGACCATCCAGCCTATGCTTTCGTCGATCTCATGGTTCAATGGAGACAAACAGCAATGCGAATTGTCAAATTTTAGCTGAGTACTTCAACAATCTTCTCAACTGCGACCCCCCAGTATCCAGTAAGTTTATTTTTCAACAATCTGAATCCAATCCAGATTCCGTGCCGCCTTCTTTTCAGGAGATAACTTACGTCATTCATTCATTGAAAAACGACAAAGCCTCTCGAGAAGATGGAATCATTGCTGAGTTATGGAAACTGGCTGACGACAACCTCATTTGCAGAATACACAAAATAATATGTGATATTTGGGTGACCTAACAAATCCCCCCAGAGTGGAAATTATACACCCGCCTCATAAAAAAAAGGTAATAAGATAGACCCGATCAACTATAGAGGCCTTTCCCACCTCCCAGTAACGTACAAAATTGTTTCTAACGCTCGCAGATAGGAGGATATCAGGCAGGTTTCTATAAGGGGCGCTCATGCACGGAACAAATTTGGAATCTGAAGACAATCTTGCAAATACGGTCTTGTAGAAACACTGTGGTTACCTTTGTTGATTTCAGAGAGGCCTACGACTCCGTCGACAGACCAACTCTCTTCGGCATTCTGGAAGAGTTCAAAGTTGATAGGAAAACCAGAGCATTAATTCAACAAATTCTCATTGATACTACATAAAGGGTTAAGTTTGGTGGAGAAATTTCTCCACCTTTTGCAATACATACGGGTGTTCGACAGGGAGATGGACTTTCACCCATTCTTTTAAATATGGCCCTGGAAAAAATAATCAGAACTTGGGAAGAAGAGATTGAGGGAATACACATTGGTAAGAGAAGAGATTATAGAGCTAATATCAAATGTTTGGCGTTTGTTGATGATCTTGCCATATTATCGAATACCGGACAAGTAGCAAAGCGTGCACTTCAAAAATTATACGAAATTTCACAAAAGGCTGGTCCCCTGATATCTTATGGAAAAACACAGTACATAGAGCGATCCCTGTTCGACAATCTACCCATCAAGACACGATATGGTTCTGTATCCAGAGTTTCCCATTTTAAATTCCTAGGAGAAATGATCCAACCGTCCAGCCTAAATATAATAGCAAATTAAGAACGAGTAAAAAAAATACAGAGAGCCAACCGACTTGGAATCATTATAACAAAAAATCAACATCTGTTAATGCAAAACTACGACACAACAAAACAGTCGTTCTTTCTGAAGCACTTTATGCCGCAGAAACGACATTAAATCATGGTCACTCAAAAATCTAAGAAATAGAGAAACAAGAACGTAAAATTCTCCGCAATTTTTTTGGGCCTGTGAATAAGTAATGAGTATGGATTAAAAGACCATCATCATAAATCTATAAAACCGTAGAACCAGATCAGACACTTTCAGAAAGAGACGAGCTAATATTTTCGTCACATATACAGAATGGACCAGCACAGAATTTCGAAACAAATTTTCAACATTACCTTCAACAGTAAAAATAGGTCCAAATGGATACAGGAAACTGAAGAATACCTCAAGCAGCTAAACATCACTGGTCACAACATGAATGATCGGGTTAAATTTGGAAACACCATAAGAAAGAACATAGTGCACGAATGATTTTTGGAAGAACTTCACCGCATGACTGAATTGTCATGAAATTTGTTCAAGTTTAAACGCTCTCTTAAAAGGGAATGTACGATAGTTATAGTAATAATATATATATTGTTAAGATACAACAATGTTATTTTATTTTTATTTTCGTTTTAAAACTATTTTCTGTTTAGTGTTTAGTGTATTTTTAAAAGTAGATAAATAATAATTACATCAATATTATCTTAAACCGACCCGTAGATTATCAACATCTGGTCGGTAGTGTAGTGAGTATTTGTTGAACGTGTTTGGAGCTGTTTATGGCCACTACGCATCTGAAAGACCATTTTTAATCACCAATCCTTTGTAAATACGCTTAGGCGGATATTTACGATCGCTAATGGTTTTTGGATGCTTGGTGGTCGTAAACAGCTGGAAATACAATGTTTTATGTTTAAGATTCCTTAGAATAAGTATTTAAATTTTGTGTAGTTTTAAGATTACCCAGAAATTACCACGTGCACTCAGTTTGGAATTCTTCTTGGTTCAGTGGGGGCAGGCAAATGGGAGGTGGGATTTAGACTTCCTGTTTGTAACAATATCTAATCACACCCAGTACAATTGTAACCTTCTTACCACGAACACATCTAGAAGATTCCAAACTCCGACAAGCACGTCGTCACAAGTGTTTAAAATAGAGACAAATAAATAAATACATGTTTATCGAGGCGTCCAAGTTTCATTTGCCCAAACATAAAATTTCCAGAGCCGATCAAATCTATTTGGCAACCCTAAATTAACCGCAGGTTTGTTCACGCGAACGTTTGTCAAGGACAACAACCACCGCGACTCAACATATATATATATATATATATATATATATATATATATATATACATACATTGATCTATATATTATATGGGTTTCTAATATACTTATACTTTTTTGTTTTATTTGTAGAAAATTCATTTGTAGAACATGACAGAGAAAAAAATAAACTTAGTCGTACAAACAAGTCCGGGTATTAGTAAAACAGAAAATAAAGTAAAAAAATCAGCAACACAATTAATAGACATAGAATTACTTAAAAAAAGAGAGAAAGAAAGAGAAAAGAAAAGAAGACAAAGAGCTAAAATTAAGTCGGATCCTAAGAAACACTTACAATCTAAGAAGAAAGAAAATCAAAGAAGTGAAGCAAGACGAGCAACCGGTAAAATTAAAAAAGTAGCAGATCTGAAACCTAGAGAACACAGAGCACAACAGAAAAAGTGGAGAGAATCAAAACGAAGGTCAGTGCAACAAAGACAAAAAATAAACCAAAGAAGTTATGTACAAATTAATATTAATATTTCATGCAATAAGAAAGTATTAGGACGAAAGAAAGTTCAGTTAAGTTATTGGACAATTAAAAGTTTTTAGACAATTTAATTATTAAATTTTTTTTTTGAACACAAAATTATACAATTTTAAGAATAAAACAAGTTTAAAGTCTCAATGAGTTAGTAAAAAACTAGAGAGAGATTTGAAAAAATACAGAAAAAAAATCGAAAGAATTATAAAAAAGTCAAGGGTATATAGTCAAGGGAAATATGCATAATTTATTTTTATTTGTTTATTTCACTATTTACACCGTTATAACAGTAAAAAATTTAAATACTGTTTAAAAATGCTTTAATTATGTTAAAAAAAAATACTTAAAATAGAGAATAATTTTGAGCTGATTAAACGCCACCATTTGGGCGCGCTCTCCGTTGATGACGTCACAACACGATTACATGGACATGCGCAATTGGGACGCGGTCTTAGAGTCTAGTCGATTGTTTGTTTACTACACGTGTTCTCGTTCTTAACCTATTTCACCATGAAGAAAACTAAAAAGCCGCCAGGTTATAGGTGTTGCTTAGTGCCTTAATGCAAGAACACTACCGTAAATACACCCGATAAAGTGTTTTTTTCAGTTCTGACAGGTGAAGAAATACGTAGGGAATGGTGTAAGGCTATCAGAAGAGATGAAATATCTGCAATAAGTTGTTTACATTGTTGTGAAGATCACTTTAATGTAAGTATAACTTATTTCGATACCTAATATGATTTCAGTTAATCAGAAGTAAGTTTTGTATTGAAAATCAATCACATAAGCAGTAGATAACTGTATCTAAATCCAGTTTACAAAGTTATACCTACTTATGTGTTTTGTTTTTATATTTACAATACATCTTTAATTACAGATAGAGGAGGATACACAAAATTATGTAAAATACAACATAATGAAACAAGAAGGTGTAAAAGTGTCACTACGATTAAATAAAGGAGTTCTACCTCACAAATTTCATTACCAAAATCAAAATATGCAGCCACCCGTTTTAAGAATGGGTGCTATCAAGAGAAAACGGTCAGCACTGATAGAAGAAGCTCTCTCAGAGTCTACTGCCAGTAGTAGCGATGTTGTGGAAATATGTGAACCACCACAAACAAATAAAGATGAAGCAAAATCCTGTTCTTCACATATTGAAGAAATTGATTCATCGGAGAATGAAAATAAACAAGTTATTGATAAAGCTGTGCAAGTGAATATTAAACCACCACAAACAAATAACGATGAAGCAGCATGCTGTTCTTCCCATATTGAAAAAAATAATTCATCCGAGATTGAAAATAAACAACTTATTGATAAAGCTGTGCAAGTGAATTTTAAAACTAAGTATAGAAGTAAAGGTGTTCATGTAAATTTCACTATAGACAAGAAAAATGTAGCACTATCTCCATTAAAATGTCCTCCTTCATTAACAAATATTGCAACATCACCAATAAAATCATTTGCCGAAAAACAATTGTTTGCCGATAGCCCAGATCGTACGTCAATGTCTTCTAATTTTTCAGTGAAATCTCAAGATTATGTACCAAGTTGTTCATCCGAATCAAGCTGGATGCAAGACGAAGACTCGGAGAATGAAAAACATTTAGCAAGTCTAATGCGTACTGTCATGTTAACTGCTATAGAAAAAGAGCCTAAAATGTTGTTAGGATTTCCTAAAAAATCATATCATATAATAAAATTATTAAGTGAAAATCTACCCCTTGCTACCATAGGTTATATTAATTACTCTAAAGAAAATAAAATTAAACGAGTCATTTAATATATTAGCTTTACAATTTGGATATTCACAAAGTACAATAAGCAGAATATTCAGTAAAAGCATACCTATTATAGCTGAAAAAATGAAAAATCTAATTTCATGGCCAACACCACAAGAAATCTACAAAAAGCTACCCATATCATTTAGGTCGTGGTATGCAGATGTTGTTTCTATCATCGACTGCCTTGAAATTCAGATTGAGAAACCATCTGATGCAGTCCACCAATCACTTACTTGGTCACAATACAAAAAATGCAATACCTTGAAGTATTTAATTTCATGCACACCTGATGGGTTGGTTAATTTTATTTCTGAAGGTTATAGCGGAAGGGCTACAGATGTTTTGATAGTTCAAGACTGTGGTTACTTGGAGTGTTTACCACCTAACCAAGCAGTGCAGTGATGGCAGATAGAGGCTTCAAAGATTTGTCATATTTATTAGAAGCTAAAAGATGTAAACTTATAAGGCCACCATCAGTTTCGAAGTTGTCACCAAGCTCAAAACAAGAAGTGAAACTATCAAAACAGATTGCGGCATTGAGGATTCATGTGGAATGTGTGATAAATAGATTAAGGGAGTTTCACATGCTGCTTCCTCATGCTTGCGTCGACCACAATTTAATCCACTTCATAGATGAAGTGATAATAATAGCTTGTGGATTAATAAATATGCAATATTTCTTAATAAAAAAGTAAATACAAATAAAGCTTTGTTTTATTTAAAATAATATAAAGAATTTCAATGATAATGTACATTTATTTTATTATAAGTTTTGGAAAGATGGCACGAGTCCAAAACAGGATGCATTTTTCCAACAGAGTTACGCACAGTTCATTATCATAATCTACCTCCAAAATATGGACTTCTTTTGTGGTTTCAAAATCACTCTGTGCAACAAAAAAAAAGGGCCTTTTTTTTGTTCGAAAAATGCATCTGCAATTGTACTTGCGCCATACATTTCTTGGACACTTTATTTCCTGAACATATGTATTGATTCATGGCTTTATCCGATGAAGGGCATTTAATTTCGATACTATAAATATCAGTTTCTCCATTTGGAGAAGCACCCATAATTGGGTAATTTGGATTTAATTTTAATCCACATTTTTTTATTTTTCTTTGTTTTTTCACTTCTTTTATAACTTCATTTTCAAGCAATCTTCCCCTTTGCATTGCCTCGGTATCCCTCAATTTGCATGCTTCCATTATGGACTCGGTCAATGTACCTTCCAAAACATTGCAATGTGCAGCCTCATATGCTTTTGATGCTGTGATTCTCGCATATCAAAGTTCATGCCATAATGGACAATCATTTTGTTTGACAGTTGCTATCGCAGCTTCTTCGCATGCACTTTTAGTCATTATAAGCTTGCAATGTTCTACAAAACCATTAAATTCATAAAAATTGTATAATACATTAAAATCATAAATACTAAGAGATTTTGTATCTTTTATAATCTCTACCTGGAAGATTTTATTATCCGCGGCCCATGGTCGTTACAGTCTTAAATGATTTCTAGTCTCACTAGGATGCTTTACACTTACACAATAAATACAACAAAATTACACAATAAATAAATTCACAACACACACGTTATTACTACGTTTTCTAACCTGCAATGCAATACAAATGTAAACAATACGCATTGAATTATATATAGAGTTCAATGACAATACGGAGTTGTGTTCTGACGTCACCATTACCAACACCATTGGTTAAAATTTTTTACCAATGATGTTGCGTTTTACAAATTTGAATTTCTCTCACTTAATTTGCACTTTTAATTATTAATTTTAAGTGATTAAAAAAATATTAAATACTACAATAATGATTAAGTACAAATGTCCGGTCAATAAAGATTCAGAAAAAAAATATTTGAACCAAATTTAAATTTCATGCATATTCCCTATTGCGTCATACGAAAAAAAAGCAGAAGAAATAATAGCAGAAGAAAGAGATTCTGACATCTTATTTTCCCCCGTTATTCAAAACGTCCCCCTTCATTCAAGACCGTCCCCAAGTTTTCAACGACCGTCCCCTTGCAAAAAGTGTTATTTTTCTGAGATTTAGTATTACATGACATATTTAATGCAATGCAACAGAAGTAAATGCTATATATTTCTCTATAATATTTACTTATAAGGGTATTTAAATGATTCAACTATTCTAAACTCACATTATGAACACACAAACAACACAAATTATGATAAAAATACATATTTTTACCACGTTACTATGTCTTTCTCAAATCAACAAATCACAAGGCCAATCCTTGAGTGTTTGTGGCCTAAATCTCGAAAGTGAATGTTTCTCTCACGCTCAGTTATACGCAGTACTCAGTTATACCATGTTCACGTGTCGGAAAACCATTCACTTTGTTCATTCTCGCGCCCGACAACAAAACGAAAAATGTCGTATATCACAAGGTGCTTCAATGAAGGTACTTCTGGATTTTTGACATTTTTAAATTTGGAATTTGGGGCTTTTGTATTTTGAACTTCACGATGTTTGAATTTTGTGCTTTTATATTTTGAACTTTTGTATTTTGGACATTTGTACTTTTTTGGATTTTGGGCTTTTATATTTTAAACTTTTACACTTTTGGATTTTTAACTTTTGGATTTTTGTTCTTTTGGTATTTTGTGCTTTTATATTTTGAACTTTGGATTTTGGGCTTTTGAAATTTTTGATATTTGGATTTTGCACATTTAGGCTTTTATATTTGGAACTTTTGTATTTTGGGCTTTTGAAGTTTTGGATTTCGGGCTTTTGGATTTTGAATATTTGTATTTGGCTTTTTTTATACGTCGTATCGATACTCGAAATATTTGACTGACTTTAATTCAGCTAATATCAATGGTATCGGCGATACGAAGTTCGCCGGGTCAGTTAGTTATTAATATTTTCTAATTGAACAACAACCATATTGTTATCATCATTACAAGTATATTGTTTTTCAATTTCCTGGTCTTCATGTTCAACTGTACATGTTTATAAAGACAACACACATCTTGATCTTTTACTTTACTGCAAGTATTTATTCAAAATATTTAAATAATTTATAATATCTGTTAGGAAAGCAACTGAACAAATAATTTGCTGTCAAATCTTCATCGATGCCAACTTCCGTTAAAAAAAGATGAATTTCTTTCCGAAGTGTAAAAAGTCTCTTGAGGCATTTTCCCGCACTTAACCAGCAAATATTACTATGTAAAAGTAAATCACCATAATCAGCTTGCAGTTCTTCCAAAAAAGTTTTAAATTTACGATGTGTAAGAGAACGATTTAGGCACGATTTAAATTTGTTATTTTGCAAACCATGTCCATTACATCTTTTAGTTTTAGTGAAAGACCAGATAATGCCTGCTGATGCACAATACAATGGAACATTCAACAATTTATTTCTTCTTTTTGTAAGAGTCCTGCGAGCCCAATATTTTTGCCGGTCATAGCTCTGGCGCCGTCAATTACAAGCGGTGCACTTGTCAAATCCGCCATACGGAACTATTGAACATTTTAATTCGTTATAAATATCTTCACCTTTGGTTGTTCCGTGTAATGATAGTAATTTTAAAGTTCTTCTGAATATTTCATAGTTTTCATTTACGGTTCTTTCTATAAAAACAAGCATTTGACTTGTGTCGGAAATATCTGTACTTTCGTTCTGCTACGGAAAAATAGCAGCAATTATTGATTAGGTTTTGTAATTTGTTAGTGACATGTATAAGTGATCTCGTTTACACGTCGGCTAACAGTTTGATGAGAAAGAGAAACTGTTTTAATTTTTTTTGCCATTTCGTTATTATGAAGAGCTTCAGCCATTTTTATGACACATTTTTTAATTAATTCTCCATCCGAAAAAGGCTTTCTTGCTTTTGCAATTTCTATGCAAACTGCAAACGATGCAGCTACTGATGCTTATTGAAAATTTGTTGCTTGCGTAAAATAATTCGTTTGATAGTTCTGCTGTTTTTTAATTTTTTTTACTAATGTTATTCTCGAGTCTCCCGTGTACGAATAATTTTTCATGCATAGATTGGTAATGGCGCTTTAAGTTGAATTCTTTGCACACAGCTACAGTCTATAAACACCCCAAACACTGAGGCTTGCCCTTGTTAAGAATAAAAAAATAAACAATCTCCCATCGTTCTTGAAATTCTCGATTTTTAGTATCTTTCTTTTCTTAGAAGCACTCATAATTAAGGATTGTTTCAAATAACTAATAAATATGAAATTCAGTTGATTGTGGTTTATTGCATTTCACAGAATGGCAAAAAACAACATGCAAAAAAAGAAGCGCGCTCGGGCGGGCGACTCGGTGGTGGTAGAGAGTGCATAAACACAGATACATTTGCATAGAGCGTGGATTCATTTTATCGAATGACCATAAAACAACCATAATTATTCATCATTAGCATTTTTATAATTCTTGTGTATACACAAGAATTATATATGAGATTATTCAACCATATACTTATGGTTGAATAATCTCATATATTTTTTTAAATTTTGATTACTATAACTCGGGGGGCGAAAAAAAGCTTCGCGGGCCGGTTGCGGCCCGCGGGCCGCATTTAACACCAGGCTATTTAACACCAAGAAGGAATAGGATTTTTTTAACCACACTTTGCAGAAATGTTTTACTAGTCAAAGGTAGTAGTTTATTAAAATTTTAAAAGAAATTAAACATTTAAAGGATAAAGCCATCTTTTATTAATAATGAGTTGGACCACCCCTATTAGTTTCACACTCCCGCACCCTCCTGGGTATAGATTCCACCAGGTTGTCGATTTCTCCCTGAGGTATTGGATCCCAGGCAATCTGTAGTTCAAGCCAGAGAGCTTCTAGTGCCTGTGGAGGATAGGCTAATTGCTTGAGTCTTCTACCCATCATGTCCTATACATGTTCGATGGGCTAAAGGTCGGGAGATTTTGGTGGCCACGGCAAGATATTGACGTTAGGTTAGGTTTTTTATGAGCATATCGGTGGGCATTCATATTGCCTCGTATGAAAACTAACTAAGACCTGCTTCCATTAATATTGATAGCACCCTATGCCATAACCCCCACTGTGTGGTGCACATGCCGCTCAACAGAAATATGCAATTGATGACGTTCTCCACGTCTACGTCTGACCCTCATGCGACTCTCGTTCATTTTAAGCAGAATTGGTATTCTTCATTGAAGACCACTCTATGCCATTACACGTCCCAATCAAGTCTCAAGGTTCACCACTCCAAACGTTGCTGTCGATGAGAAGCCCTCAGCTGAAACACAAGATGTTCTCGATAGGACTTCAAGCCAAAAGTTCTAATTGGTCGTTAAACTGTACGAAAGGTTACAGGACGTCCTTCGTTTTTATATCAGTAATCGGAGATGGCGGTCCTGGACCACATTTGTCTTTCTTGGCCGTACACTTCCTCTTCTACGACGTTCTTTACCTTCTGTAGACCATGCTTGATAATACCGTACTACAGAGGATTGGTTACGGTTAAGAAGATTAGCAATTTCTATGAATGAAAAACCACCTCCACGTAAGCCAATAATGCGGCGAACTCTGTCGAATTCACTCATAATATTATATTCTGTCGAATTCACTCATAATAATTTTCACGTTGCCGTACTCTAGGCATAATCGCAACCTCAAAACGTAAAGAAGATCTCAAAAAGAAAAGAATTGCAATCGAAAAACGATATCGATAATTTCGATTGTAACAAGTAAAACGTCTTTGTCATGGCTACTGGATTATTTTTTATGAAATTTTAATCATCTATCTCATCTATCTCTAGGGTATCTATCACTACCTTTGACTAGTTAAACATTTCTGTCAAGTTTGGTCCAAAAATTCCTACCCCTTCTAAGTGTTGCATCTTTTATATCACATAGTATATTTTATATTTTTGCATACATGTCATTTCAAAAGGTAAAATTATGGCAGAAATACCCTTATAACGTATTAGATGCGTATATTTGAACAGTTTTGTTGATCGACAATAGATAAATATAATAATAATAATCTTTATTGTCACCAAAAGGAAACAAATGGCTATCGACCATAATATCTTTCTGCCATGGAATGCAATGTTTTATTTATACACAATTTAAACAAAATAACAAAAGTATGAGGTGCTGTGGGAGACAATAGAGATTTAGACAAAACTTACAGTTTTTAATTTTTAAAATACTGAAATCGTAATTTTCAGGTCCAGGATTAGAAATTCAGAAAAGAAAATTGTGCCGTTAGAAGATGTAAAGCAAGATCAGATGGAAATTACCTCTACATCTACATATTATTCCCCGAGCAGGTGAGTTTGGCACAAGTAGTAATAGTGGAGCGAAATAGACAAATTGATTTTGCTCCGTTCACAAAAAAAAAACAATTTCAGCGTAGAACCAGATGGAACCATTTATGTTACAAGTAAAAAATTCTACACACGAAATGGCCTATTGTGCAGATCTTTTTTAGTTAGAAAACACTTAAAAAATTGATACTTTCTAAAAATCGTGGTTTTTAACATTTACATCGTCATATCAATGGCCAATCTAATGAAGCTATTCACTTATTTTTTTTAACTGAAGCGCTTCTAGGGATATTATTAAATATTGTTTATTAATTTTTATTAGTCGTGCATTAGAAGTGCTATCTTGCGTGCTTGACGTTTTTTTAGTGCGAGGAATGCCACTTTTGGTTGTATTACCACATAACTTGGGTGAAATACGCAAATATTCAGGTTACATTAAAAAAAACAAATAAATAAAATAAACACAATCAAGACCTCGATATTAAAAAAGTGACGTGAAAGTGATAAAAATTAAAGAAAACTTTCTAATTGACAACTATTTATAACAGTCACATAGACAATGCCTACTCAAAATTGAAAAGTTTTAATAACATCCACTTTGGGACAGCTTTACTAATTAAATCATAAATTACAACTATCTTATGTTACTTTACTATTACATAAACCTATGGCCTTCAGCCCCTGACATATTAGGTCTTGACCTTTCTCGTTACTTGCTTTGACGTAGCGAAAGGCTCACACAATGCATCTTGAGCGCTATGTGCTAAAGAGTAACAGAAGATTTCCGTGTCCCTCCCTTGATTTCATTAGTAAAGCTGTTCCAAAGTAGATGTTATTAAAACTTTTCAATTAAAGAAAACGTTTTAAAATGAGTGTAAATTCTGTGATACCGGAGTCTGCGGAGAGTTCTGACGAATCGATACCACCGGAGACAATTGAAAAAGCAAATTCTTCATTTTTGATTCTATTTTTTGAGGATGGCACCTGGATCACAAACTTATAAGATACATCCCCTCGCATGAGTAATAAAAAATATTGTTTGCAACACGGGTGGTATTGTCTATTGCCCTATCCAGCGAATGTGTATATAAATAACCCAATTTCGCTCTCGTGTCCAATTGACAACCTACCACCCTAGTTACAAAATATATTAATTTGTTTAAACAGTTTATTTATTACTTCGCCACGATGGTATTCACATTTTCAATAAGCGACATTTTTTTAAATTTGTGGACATCTTTATATACATGCTGCGAAGCAATTGAAGACAAAAGAACGAAAAGATTTTGGAAAAAAAATTGACATAGGCCTTATAGTTTTTTAATTACGAATACTACTGCACTACAGAAAAATGTCGTAAATAGCCATTTCGGATGTAGAATGTTTTGTTATAAATGTTGTGTACGGTCTCATCTGGTCCTACGTCGCAAAAAAAACGACACATTTTTTGGCCGATTTCGCTCCACTTTATGTAACATAATTATATAACATTTCGCATTTCAGTCCTTCTACAGAATTATTACATTTGGAAAATCATAATCCAGTAGATGAGAGTTTCGACGAAAGAAACAATGAATTATCAGGTAGAAGAATATGTAATATCGAGTATTTTTTTCTAGAATTACAAAAAGAAAATAATCATTATCCATTTTGTGGTAACATATCAGATATGAATTATATGAAAAAACGAAAAGGTCTAATTAGTAATTATATTCCCAAGTGCAAATTGTGTGGCATCGTAAAAAAAAATTCAGATACCTCAAATTAAAACAATGATGATGTAAACGTAAATACTGCAGCAGCTTTTGCTATGATTTCTAGCGGCTGTGGTTATTCTCAAATGACTCAACAACATGGTATCCTGAATATTCCTCAAATGTCACAAAGTGAATATACAGTGTGGAAACTTTAACTGGAATAAAAAAAATTCACAACTTCGATATAAGCGATTTTTGCAAAATATCCCTAAACACGTATTGTTTTTTCTTGCCCTCATTTCTATGTATATGCTGTTTGCTTATCTGTTCCCGGAAGTGCCCAGCCACCTCCGACCTTTTTTTTCCAAAGGAAAGGTATGTCAAGTGACACCTCATTTGAAAGATCTCTTCGCAAGGAATACAACACACTATTTATTCTTGAATATTTTCAAAGCTCGACATAAAAAAAAGAAAACCAGTTTTAAACGTAAAATGTGTTCTACGGAACACGTTTCGGCATAAAGTTGTATGTTTTAGCATGTGTTTTGATGCTTTGGAACCACGTTGCTTAGTTACTAGTTATAATATTAGTCACCAAAGCAGTCACATACGCTCGTCAAGTTGTTAAAGTAGTTTCGAAAATGCTGTATTTAACCAAAAATCTCCTTATCGAGATTTTGATGATGATCGGTTATGGTAACAGAAAACGAAGTCAGCTTGAGGTTGCTCAGTTATTTCGAGAACAGTAGCCAGATATACCACCCATTAGCAAAGGTACCATAAGCAAAATTGAAACACAATACAATAATTTGGGTCATGTCAGGGTTGTGCCCAGTCAGCAAAACTCCCACTATTAAAACAGATACCAGGCTAAACGTATCATAAACTCTTCAAGAAAATCCGGTGACTCCAGATAAGCAACTGGTCCGTTACAACGATATTAGTCATACTACTGTCCTGAAAATTCTTAGATCAGTCAAGCTGCATCCTTACTAGCTGCAGGCACTCTAAGAATTAACGGAGGATGACCCGGGCCGCCGAATCGAATTTTGCGAGCAAATGATGAACCTGATCGACAATAATCAGATTTCATTACATCAATTCTTTTTTCCGACAAAAGTACTTTTACCTTACATGATGATGTTAATCGTCAAAATTGTCTTTATTGGGCTGACCATAACCCTCATTGGATGCGAGAAACTCATACTCAGTTCCCGCTAAAAGTCACTGTATGGGCTGGAATAATAGGTGATCAGATTGTAGGACCAGTATGCTTCGATAATAATCTTGCTGGAGCAACATATCTTACTTTTCTTCAAGACGACCTCAAGCCAGCGTTAGCAACTTTATTATAAATCCGTTAGATCCGGATATACCTGATGAAAGAATATGGTATCAACAGGACGGAGCTCCACTCCATTATGCTGTGATGGCTCGTAGCTATTTAGACGAAGTTTTTCCCAATAGTTGGATTGGAAGAAGAGGTCACATTGAATGGTCAGCGAGATCTCCGGATCATAGTCCCCTTGACCTTTTTTGGTCGTGGTCGTGGAGATATCTCAAGAGTAAAATCTATGTAACAAAACCGAACGACATTGGGGATCTTAAGCAACGTATTACGCATGAAATACGGCAAGTTACACCAGAAATGCCACAAAATATTAGAGATGAATGTTATCTTCGATTTGCATTCTGCAAAGAAAGAAACGGTAACCATTTTGAATATTTGTTGCATTAAATTGTATAGTAAGGTAAAAAAAATGGTTGTCTTTTTTTAACACGTGGGCTTTGAAAATATTCTAGAAATAAATAGTGTGTTGTATTCCTTGCGAGAGTGAGAGTGTGAAGGCCATACAGAAATAAATAAGGAAATAAACAAAAACATAAGAAAGGACTTAAGAGAACATAAAACAAAACTTATTAATAGAGGCTAACAAAGCTATGAAGGTTTTGAGATCTCCTAGGTATCTAGAGGCTCTGAGATTAGCTAGGGACAGAACAAAAATTTTTGGACTCAAAAACAAACCAGGCAAATTAGTACACGAGAAGAAATTATAGTGGTAGTTCAGAGCTTTCATATGGAGTTATACAGTCGAAATGTCTAAAATCCTCACTACGAAAAAAACGAAATAAGAAATGTCGGATCGGAAGAGATACCGGAAATAGACAACGCTGAACTAAGTAAAGCACTCGGTCAAATGAAAAATAAGAAAAGCCCTGGCGAAGATTGGATAACCACTGAGATGTTGAAAATGGGGGGAGAACAGCTAAGAGAAAGCTTAAAAATCCTATTAAATAAGTGTTTGATACAGGGGAAAATACCAGAAATATGGGAGTATGCAGAAGTCATATTACTGTACAAAAAGGGAGACAGAAATAACATAGAAAACTATCAGCCAATTAGTTTGCTGTCCCACTTGTACAAACTTTTAACAAAAATAATTACAAACAGACCGGAGCAAAAAATGGACGCATACTAACCTCCGGAGCAGGCCGGCTTTCGCAAGGGTTTCAGCACAATAGACCATCTTCAGACAGTACACATATTAGACAGTTTTATACAGACAATTATTTCGTACACTTATTGAAAAAACGACAGAATATAACATACCCCTACATTTAGCTTTCATCGACTACCAGAAACCGTTCGACTCTATGGAATCATGGACGGTTCTCAAAGCATTGGACAACGCTAGGATTGACTCAAGGTACTCAGCTCTGATCAAAAATATCTATGACAATGCTTATATGCAAGCTAAAATAGACGAAGATATAATAACATCGAAGATTCCTATAAAGAGAGGAGTTCGTCAGGGAGATTTGATCTCTCCGAAACTGTTGGATGTACTGGGATGTATTTAAGTGCTTGGACTGGCAAGATAAGGGAATTAATATTGGCCGAAATTCCTAGAAGAGTAGGTCTCAGCTGGGCAGCTTTTGGCAATCTAAGATTCATTCTTAGATCTAGGGACACCCCTATAAACCTTTTCCCCCTATAAAAAGGTTTACCTAGTAACCCCTATAAAAAAGTTTTCGAGTCTTGTGTTCTACCAGTCCTCACCAATGGCCTCGAAACAATCTGCAAATAAACTTCAAGTAGTGCAAAGCAGTAAATAAACTAATATGTCCAAAGCAGTAAATAAAATTACACAATGAGCGATGTAAAGGGCTATGCTGGGGATTAGTTTACGAAATAAAGTTCCAAATGAGGAAATCAGAAGAAGAATGAAATTAATAGATGTCAGCGAAAGAGTAGCGCAGCTAAAATGGAGATGGGCTGGCCATATTGCAAGACAGAGCACAGAAAGATGGACATACAAATTAACAGCTTGGGGACCAAGAGAGTGCAAAAGATGTGCTGGCAGACCTCAAAAAAGATGACATCCAGAAGATTGCTGGGGAAAACTGGATGAGGGCTGCTATGGACAGGCAGGAATGTAAAAATATGGAAGAGGCCTACATTCAGGAGTGGCTGAGAACAGGTTGATAAGAAGAAGAAGAGTAGAATTCCTTGTGAACAAACAGCATATACGTAGAAATGAGTCCAAGAAAAACAATACGTAACGTGTTTCGGGATTTTTTTTTAAATCGCCTATATCGAAGTTATGAATTTTATTCCAGTTAAAGTTTCCGTACTGTATGAAAAATCACTATAAAGTTGCAAGTTCCATTTTTTTATTTTCTCAGAAAACATTTGAGGAAGCACCAGCTGAAGAAGATAGATAAAGTCATGAGAAGCAAGAGATGCTGACGATGCATCCCTTTAATTACTGTGATAGGCAAGACTAGACAAACGAGACTGGATAGACAAGACCTAGATAGACGAGAATAGAGAGACAAGACTAGACAGACGACAATAGACAAACGAGACTATAGAGACTGAACAGGCAAGACTAGACGGACAAGACTAGACAGGCAAGACTAGACGGACGAGACTAGACAGGCAAGACTAGACCGACGAGACTAAACATGCAAGACTAGACGGACGAGACTAGACAGATGACACTAGGCAGACAAGATTACGTGGTTAATGTAAGGTATATTAGTGCTACTATATAACATGTGCTACAACCCTCTAGCTTGTTGGCTACTGTTATGTGTGTCATCATCACAACCTCAGAAGCTGTAGCTTATAGTTTCTAAGGTCGCTCATTGTAATCCTTTAGTAAATTAAGAGAATCTCTAAAATTTTTAAATTCCAGTCAATCCTACTCTCACCGCCAAATCGCAAATAGTTTACTATCATAAACTGATTTTTTTTTTATAATGTTGGCGACAGTGGTATTTTCATCTGTTGACATAAAGGGTTATATTTTATGTTGTCAAATTAAAGCGGGACACTAAATAAATAAACAATAAGGAACTCCCAATAACACAAACTAATCCTTTTCCATTTAACAGAGATGGAGGAGAACATTTTACCAGATGTGTGTCGCGCGTGTATGACAGAGAACGGTGATTTCCAATCGGTTTTCATGCTTGTAGAAAGCACAGGATTAAATATTCATTTGGCTGAAATGATTATGGCATATGCATCAGTTCAGGTATACAATTTCAATTAAATTGATTTTATAATTTTTAAAATTAAGTTAAATTTCTATCACAACTAGTCCTATATTCATACTAGTCATATATAACGAAACTAGTCATTTGTTTGTAATAAGTAAAGGCTTGTTGACATTAGCTAATATTAAGTGTAAACAGTTTAAAGAACTCTTGTTGAAAAGTTGTACGCAGTCAGAAAGCAAGTGCTTTAAGAAAGTGTTTCTTCTTCTGTGTCTACAGCCCATGGTGAACTTTGGCATTTTTGTATCTTCTTCTACCTTATCTTTCCATGTTCATGGATTTCTTGGATGCCTGCATCTCTTGAGGTACATCGTATTTATTTATAGTGTGTTATACATTGCCGGCTCTCCACTTTCGCGCTGAGCCAGTTATCTTAAACAAATTTGTATCTATATGGCTAAGTCTTAACATAGGTTTAGCTAATAGAAATAACCTCTCTTGAGGTACAGTGGCTGATCGGTTAACAAACAGTACGGACTGCGTGCAAATTGGACAACGAACACTCTAACAAAAGTTTTTGTGTCGGACAATGAACACATATTCAAATAACTTACTAAAACGAACTTTAGCGAACATCTCTTGACTTTCGAATACATGACCAATGTTGCCAGAAGTCCTCATTTCATTTGTGATGACATCACGGGTTTCAAGATAAGATGTTTTGTTTTTTACTAGTCGGTGTCTTGGAGTATGCAAATTCTCACCCACAATGACTTTGAAATCATTTTGGAAAGAAAAATTTGACATTCTATTTACCTCATTCAAAAGGAGTGGTCAGAAATCACTTAACAACAGTTCATTACTGTTTGTTGAAAGCTGTGTCCATCCTTCATTCAAAGATACAGAGGTGATCAGGGAGACAATTATGGATGAAATTGTGACAACTGAGAGAAATCTGTAATTGGAGGTAAAGGAGGATAACATTGAAGAACTCATAATGGAAAATGAAGATGAGGTGATGAGAAGAACTCCATGAAATCTTGAATGAAGAACACCAAGAAACTCAGTGATATGTGTCTCCTCCTAAAAAGAGTAAGACGAAGGAACCAATACTGTCATTAAAGAAGATACATCTGTCATTAAAGATTTTTGAAGAAGTGGGAGCATGTCAGGGCAAGAGTCTTAGAATGGCACACAAACAAGCAGATGTCAATTGGGTTGGGAATATAATAATAATAATATATGTACTTTATTAGCTAAAGTTATACATATACAGGATTTTCTAAATACAACAGTTTTATTGAAATAACGTCTTAATAACTAAGATGACACCTTAGTAAAAATTTAAAGCTGCTCAGTTTTTTACAATTTTTTACTTCGGTAGGCAGAATATTGTATTGAATCAATCCCCTGCTAAGTACAGTATTGAATCTCATAAGTGTAGAAGACTTTTGAACAGCGAAATCCTCTACATTCCTTAAGTTGTAGTTAGTTTTATGTTTGACCAGTGACACCTTGTCATTTAGATACTTTGGTATAAGACTATTTTTAATTTTGTATAAAAGTATCATAGTGTTATATTATATTCTCACTTTAATAGGCATAAGTCCCAGGCACTTTAAGACCTTAGGTGTGTATATGTTGCCTTTGATTATTTTACGCATACATCTGTTTTGTATAATCTCCAGCCTTTTTATCAAATATGCAGGAAGCTTATACAAGACAGACGCACAAAAATTAGCATGTGGTAGTATCAATGATTTATATAACAACAATTTAGTTTGTAAGCTCAGTCTTTTGCCAATCCTACCTAATAAATATGATTTCTTTGACATTTTATTCATAACAAAAGCTGAAATTCGGATGAAGTTGAGTCTATTATCAATAATGACACCTAGATACTTGTACTCTGATTTTTCCAAGAAGTACTTTCGAACCATTGGCAACTGCAGGCAAACTGAGCTTATTGTGTATTATCATATATTTAGATTTATTTACATTTACACTAAGACTGTTACTCGATAAGTATTCAGTTATATTTACAAGATCAAAATTGACTTTCTCAAACAGTTCTTTTAAATCCGTACCAGATGCATATAGCATTGTGTCATCTGCAAACATTTCTATATTACAGTGTTTTACAATTTGCATTATATCATTAATATAAAGTATAAACAGCAATGGTCCTAAGACGGTACCCTGAGGCACACCGTATTCAACATCAATACTACTCGAAATACAGTTTCCAAATTTGACCTTTTGCTTACGATTGCTTAAGTAGGACTTGAACCATTTTATGGCAATATCTGTTATTCCTATTTCAATTAGTTTTTCCAATAATTAATCTCTATTTATGGTTTCAAAAGCCCTCCTAAAATCCAGAAACACGGTCAAGATATATTTTCTATTATCTAGGTCGTATAACCAAGTATCTCATATATTAACAATAACGGTCTTGCAAGAATGTGCTTCTCTGAACCCTGATTGATGACTACAAATTATATTATTTTTTTCACAAAAATTTGATAACTGTTTTTTTACAATAAGTTCTAATACTTTTTCAAAACAAGGTAAAACATTAATTGGGCGGTACTCGTCACATTTATTCGTATTTGGAACATTCTGCACAGGCGTCACTAGAGATGTCTTCCACTCATCAGGGAAAACGCCATATGTTAACGAATAATTGAGGACATCTAGGAACCGGTTGCCAACAACTTCAACGGCATCCTGGAGAATTTTATTGTTTATATCGTTACTGTTACCACTACATTGTTTTAGAGACTTCACTATTGAATTTAATTGACACATAGATACTAGTTCGAATTTGGTTAGCTTACTTACAGGATCCCGTTTTTTTACCGCATAATGCACACTATGATTTAGAGGAATCAGCGAAATAATTTTTTTTACACTATCTACTAAATAGCTGTTGAATCTCTGTGCAAAGCACATAGGATCACTGTATTTGTTGCCATCAAAGTAAATTTCACACTTAGACTGGTGTTCGGTGCACATGGGTAGTAGTTTCTTCAAGTTTTTCCACATTTTTGTCGGATTGGTTTTGTTGTCGTCGATGGTTTTTCTGAAGTAATTTTCCTTGGCTGATCTAATTTTCTACTGCACCAGGTTTTTCAATATCTTATACTCATTCCACGCTTCATTAGATTTGGTAATAACAGCTATTTGGTACTTCTTATTCTTTAGTTCAATATTTTCATGGATATCTGAATTGAACCATTTATTGCCAAGATGTTTAGTTAGTATGGTGATTTCCTTGACAGGACACATATATTTAATTGAAGAAACCAGTGAGTTAGTAAACTGTCGGGCTAACTCATTAACATCAGATACTGAGTTATTCCAAGGAAACTTATCCAATAACATATCTTGAAACAATTCTTTATTGTATGTCTTATAATTTCTTATTTTAATTTGCTCCTTATGACTACTAATGACTCCTCTCAAACCTATTTTAATGATAGAATGATCACTTATCTTAGGAGTAAGAAGAACTTGATGTTTCAAACTTTTACAGTTGGTAATTACATGGTCAATCAGCGTTGAACTAGAAGTGGTTATTCTAGTTGGTGTTGTAACAATATGATACAATCCGCTACTGTAAATTAGTTCTTTATATTTATCTGTATCTATATTTATCTGTATAAAATAAAAGATTTGAGTAGGTCGAAATTAAAATCACCCACTATTATATTGATACTCTCGAAGTTTAGTATCTCTTCAATGTAGCCTTCATAATATCTTAGAAATGCAGCCAGCATCTTCCTTATTAGGTGGAGGATATATAATAGAGATTACATATTTGGTGCTGCATGTGTTAATTATCGCCGATAATATCCACAGATAATTGTCGAGACTAATAACCCTTTTCACTTCGTAAGATATATTTTTACTAATATAAAGTGAAACCCCACCAGTACGAGCATTTTCAGTATAGCAGTGCTCCATAGAATAACCTACAAACTCTTTCTCTTTATTTGAGATCTCACTGGTAAGGTGTGTTTCAGTAAAGCAAACAATGCCCGACTTTGTCTCTTGTAAGTCCATAGTCTTGGGTCATCTTACATCTATTCCAACATATATTAATCTTTTGGTTCGTCATGAGGCGATTGTACACGCAGCTGTTAACTTCTATTATCATATTGAATTCCTTTTTTGTGAGTTTGGTTTTCATGAGAATTTTTATTTCGGCTTTGCTATCTTCTAAATCAGGGGTCTCCAAACTTTCCAGCCTTAGGGCCATACTGATTACTCCAGTAAGTTCCGAGGGCCAAAACCATATTATCATTGTTGCCGGTGGTAAAAAGTGAAATAGTCCACTGATGAAAAAAAAAGTCCGAAAAAGTACGCAACGTTTAAAAAAGGCTGCAAATCGGACTAAAGTCCGCAAAACGGCAACACTGCATATTATTAATGTTCCTGTCATTATCTGTAATTTCTAGATTAGTCGTAGAGTACGAGCCATGAGGAGTAACGTGACACGACATCTGGTGGACACAAGCGGAAATAGGTAGTACCTTCTATCGCTAACAGATGGCGCTAATAGCACGTACAGAATAATCTCGTAGGTTCGAGAAAGTTCTGGTGTCTTCCACTCACTTCTAGATGGCAGTAATTGGAATATATAAGAAGGCTAGTGGCGCAACCACAAGTCAGTTCCTATGACACTGTTGTGAAATAAAATAGTGCGTACCTCCTTAAAACGTGTTTGTGCGTGTTTAAGTTTAAGACATCTTTGTAACAGTATTTTGATTTGAATTGTTGCTTTTGTGTGTGATTTAGTATATGGAAAAGAAGCGAAAAATTGATAGTGAATGCAAAAAATTCAAAGATCAGTGGAACATTCAGTATTTCGTAATTGAGTCCAGTAACAAGGCGCTATGTTTGATTTGCAATGAAAGCATAGCCGTTCTCAAGGAATATAACATTAAACGTCATTATGAAACAAAACATTTTCAAAATTACTCAAAATATACAGGAAGTTTGCGGACAGAAAAATTCGAAGCTATGAAGCGCGGATTGAAATCGCAGCAATCTTCATTTACAAAACTCAAAACTGAACAAGAGGCTGCAACTCGTGCCAGCCCAACTCGTGCAAGAGTGTGGCTCTTGAAATTGCAAAACGTGGAAAACCATTCACCGATGGAGAAATGATCAAAGAATACATAATTGCAGTAGCCGAAGAAATGTGCCCTGAAAAGGTAAATTTATTAAAAACTGTCAGTATGTCAGCAAACACTGTGGCTCGAAGGGTAGAAAACATCGCTGAAAATATATCCTCTCAACTGTTCGACAAAAATGGACATGTTGAGTGGTTTTCTTTGGCCTTGGATGAGTCAACGGATGTGTCAGATACTGCTCAGGTGTTGATTTATATTCGAGGAGTAGATAAAAGCTATGAAGTGCATGAAGAACTTCTTGATATGTATAGTATTCATGGCACAACTACTGGTACAGATATTTTTAAAGGAGTTGAAATGGCCATTAATCAAAAGAACCTTTGATGGAAAAACTTGAAATGTATTACAACTGATGGAGGCAAAAACATGAGTGGGAAAGATAAAGGAGTGGTCGCTCTTGTGTCAAAGGCTGTAGAAAATGACGATGGTTCAAAACCATTAGTCTTACATTGTATCATTCATCAACAGTCTTTGTGTGGAAAATGTTTGGATATGTCTGAAGTTCTGAAACCAGTCATATCAACTGTTAATTTTATCAGATCTTTTGAGCTGAATCACCGACAATTCCGACAATTTATTGAAGAGATTGGAGAAAAAGACTTACCTTATCATACTGCCGTACGTCCGCTTAGTTGTGGGAAAGTCCTTCAGCGCTTTTTTGAACTTCGAGTAGTGATCGAAATTTTTTTGAATGAAAAGCATCGCCCTCTTACTGAATTACAAAACAACGCATGACTGTGGAAGTTAGCATTCTATGTTGATTTGACAAAACATGTGAACGAACTGAATTTGAGATTGCAAGGAGAAAACCAGCATCTTCCTGATTTATACACTAATATCAAATCATTCCCTGAAGAAATTGATACTGTTTCAATCACAACTACGAAGTAAATGTTTTTCACATTTTAAAACATGTGAAATATTCAGCCACACCACTGAGACTGAGTTTCCTATCGATTTTGCAATCGAAACTTTGAGTGCTTTGAAAATAAATTTTGATACTCGTTTCTCGGACTTTGATGCCATTGAGAATCAAATTAAGATTTTTCAGAATCCTTTTGATACTGACATTGAAACCCTAGCCCCGGAACTTCAAATGGAAATGATTGATCTACAGTGCAGTGATATAATTAAGAACAAATATAAAAACTCATCTTTGTTGGAATTTTATAAGAGTCTTCCACTGACACAATTTGATAATTTGCATAAATTTGCTTGTGGGCTGTTTTCTGTTTTTGGTACTACTTATTTGTTTGTGTGAGAAGACCTTCTCCAAAATGAAGTACACAAAAAATGTTTACAAATCTAAATTAACTGATGAGCATCTTAAATCTCTTTTAATAATTGGTACAAGTAAAATTAGTCCACAACTACAAACTATTGTCAGTGGAAAATTTCAATTACATAAATCTCATTAGTATTTCATATGTCATTATGCTTGTTATAAGTTATGTTTTTATTTAAAATGTATAAAATGTTAGTTGGATTCATTTCAATAATTTGTTAGTTATTATATACTGAAGTTAAATTTTCTGCATATTATACATGTCTTTACTCATTACAATTCTGTGTTTCTTTATCCAACTTATCACAAAAACAATAACAATAAGCCTACAACAATGTTATGAGTAGTTAGCCCATGACCATATCAATGTAGATGTCATATTAATAATTATTCAACATAAAATTAGAATACTTCAGTAAACTAAATTTAATTTGCTATAAAAAATATGTTTTCTAAAAGGAGTTTTCAAGTATGCTAGCTCTCCGCGGGCCGGACAAAATCTGTCCGCGGGCCGGATGTGGCCCGCGGGCCGTAGTTTGGAGATCCCTGTTCTAAATCATTTTGTTGAACTATTTTCTTTCTAAGAACTTCATCTTTTTCCTTGCTTTCATCTTCATGGATCCCAAATATCTTAATTCTATTTTTGCGTAACTCAGGTTTTTTTACTTCATACTCCCCTCCCATGTTTTGTTGAATTGTGGCTTGTATAGCATCTACATCCTTTTCTGTTTCACATTGTAGAATTACGCCTCCTTTTTTTGTTGTACGTGTCATTGTTAATCCTACCCCTATTGAGGTAGGGTTTACTTTATCAAGAAGTACATTTTTTGTTTTCATAACGTTATCTACAACAACAATGCTATTAATCACTTCCAGAAAATCCTGAAGAAGAGAGAAAAGCAATCTACATTGGGCATGTTCTTTAACACCTATAAACAAAAAAGAAACATGGCTAATTAATATGCACGACTATATATTATGTTTGAAATTAATAAACAGCAGAAATAATAAACTTAAGAAATTATACATGCACATTTTTTAATTTATTTATTGGGATCTCCAGAACGAATTAATCGAATTTCCATAAAAATCTATGGTAAATCGATGATAGGTTAATGAACAATTCAGACAGGAACGTAGTCTTGGAACAGATTGTGTTCGTTGACCGATCACCCACTGTACTAGGTTGTGCTTTATCTGGGAACTATTATGTTGAGCAACCTAATCATGAGGCTTGCCCATCGACGTCTCTGTGCCTTAATGAATCTAACTATGTCTTCACCTTCTATTAGCTCTTGGAGTATGTAGTTCTTTATGTGTATTCTATAACCTTTTTTTCGCTAGTCCAAAGACCATCTGTAGAATTCCTCTTTCAAAGACACGTTGAGCACTTTTGTCTACTTCTGACAGGCTCCACAATTCAGCTCTATAAGTTCAACTCTATATTAACTCTATTCTCTCTTCAACTATATATTATATCAGAAAGTGTTACATTGTGAAAGTAAAACTTGCATAGTTTGCTCATGAAAGCACTTTCTTACTTCAACTCTGTTGTGAAACAGTTTCTGAAAGTGCATTCACTTGCAAAATCTGGCTGCACCTTTAGTTTAAAATTTATCTATTACTTAATATAATTTATTTAAATTAACACTAAATACCTTTGTGATTGCTAAATATAGGTAAAGCAAATAAATTTTTAAATATAATATAGATGTAGAAAGATTTTAGCTAGAAGTATAATTGTATAGGTTATTCCTTCCTTACTAAATAAGTAGTCATTCTACAAGTCAAAATTTATATTTTGAACTTAATTGTATTGTTTGTACAAAGTAAAATTTATTTATATTTTACAATTAGACTTTTTTAAATTGTTTTTTCATTGTTTTTAGATAACACTGGGAGATGGTTTACCTCAACAAATATGTACAAAATGTGTAAAAAAAGTCTCAGAATTCTACTGCTTCAAGTTAAAATGTGAAGAAAGTGATAGAAACTTACGATCTAAATTTGACAAATCTCTTCATAGTATAATAGCTGACCAAACTGATGCTGTCATAATAAAATCAGAAATATGTGAAGAAGATACAAAAATACAGATCAAAACTGAAGATATAGAAACTGACCATTTCACAGAAAATGAAGATAACGAACTTGTTGATCAACTTCCTGGAACAGAAATAAATGAAATTGAAAAGAATATATTTTTTGAACGTGATGTTTCTAATAAATGTTTTCAAAGAAATGATATTTTAACAAAACACAAAAAGTTGCATGAATATAAAGAGTACCAAAGTGATGATGAGTGCCAAAGTAACGACACAATCAAAGACCACCAGCAAGTAATAGAATATGTTGATTTAAATTGTTATAAAACAGAAGAAAGTGATACTGAACATTTAGCAGATCATAGAAAATTAGATGATTTGACATGTGAAGCTTGTAACAAGAGATTTACAAAACCTTCAAACTTGCGAAGACATATGATAGTTCATGCTGCTATTAAACCTTACAATTGCAACTTTTGTAATAAGGGTTTTGGAAGGGCAGACCAATTATCTCGGCACTTGAATATTCATTCAGGGATTAAACCTCATGTTTGCAAAGTTTGTGCAATAGGTGACAAAATTAATTATATTTACTTAACCATTTTTATTTTCTATAAAAACATTTTACAAAATTGTATTTAATACTACAATATTTTATTGTATTCAATGCTACAATTATGTTATGCAACTTAGTTTTGTTTAAATTAAATATTTTTATTTAAAATATTCATCTATAGTGTGTTCTGAATATTGTAAATATTTATATTTTTCTTTCATCAAAGCTCAATGTTGTTTATTTTACAGGTTTTAATCAAATTTCAAATTTTAAGGATCACATGCAAACACATAAAGGACCACCTTTCCTGTGTTCTACATGTGGAAAAGGTTTCAATCATTTAGGCAATTTGAAGCAACATAAAGTCAGACACAGTGGTGTTAAAGCTCATATCTGTAATATCTGCAGCAATAGCTTTGCCAGCAAAGGAGAATTATCTACACACTCAAGAAAGCATACTGGTACATATAACTTAGTTATTTAATATTGACAAATTAGGATTAATTAACAAAATAAGATTAGATGGTCAAATTTTCAGGTATGAATGTTTTTAGGTGTTCGTCCATTTGTGTGTTCAGAATGTAACAATGGTTTTACAACATTAAGTTCATTAACGAATCATAAGCGAATACATTCTGGAGAAAAGCCGTATGAATGTGATGTTTGCAATATGAAGTTTTCTCGATCTGGCATCTTAGCAAAACACAAACGTACCCACAAAAGTTTAAAAAAGATACAGTAGTAATTTATATTTAATTCCTTTTTACATCGTTTTTATATTAAGATTTAACTGAAATGATATATTAATTTATTTTTGTAAATACTGTCTTGATTAGGGAAATGTGGATAAATTTAAAAATGATTTAGATTTTATAGTAGGAGTATATTCTATAATTAATATCTTGTTAACAAAATTTTAAATCAGCGTTTCTCAACTTTTTTCTCCCGGGGACCGGTAACAATTTCGCGGACTGGTAAAATTTTTTAAACAATTTTGTGGACCAGTTGTTTTCTAAATATTAAAGAACTACAACATTTCCGCATTACTACAACATTACGCATTGCAGAAATTAATCTTCAGTGCCGCAATTTTCTGAATTAAAATTTCAGTATTATTTTAATACGATTTTTTTTAAATCGGACAAGTTAAAATTTTCCGTGCACGTGGGTGCGCAGAAAGTGGTCGGAAATCCCAAAAAGCTGGCCAAAAGTGGAAAAAAAATATTTCTAGGCACTTTTAATTGTTGGAAGAGTTGCAGTGGTACACCTAGTATGTATTATGACCATTAGCGGCATACTAGCATGTATTATGATCGTGAACCCGCCACGCGTCTGGCCTGCCGCATTGATTGCTCATTACTCTTCGTAAGTAACACGGAGTTCAAACGGCTGTAGAATCGCGAAAACTTAACGAATTTGGATTCTGAAAAATGTATTCGGTTCATTCCTAAAATCATGTCCTCCAGCGGTAGTGTGCGCTGGTATCGGTATATTAATTTTCGTACATGCGCATTACAATGGGAGACAGAGGCGTATATAATATATTTTGTGACGTGTATAAGTAACGGTAGGTTTAACCCCGGTTAGATTAGGTTGCCCGCCGCGAAGCGGGCAGATAAATCAAGACAACATAAGCGCGGCAGCGCGAACTCTATCCAATATTGGACAAATAGTGTGTTCCCGCGCAACGCCACTGAGCTGCAATGTTAGTTGCATTTTCTGCCACGTACCAGAGGACATGATTTTAGGAATTTACCATGTATTCTCCTCCAGATAGTAAGTACAATTTGAATGTGTTTCTCGAAATTATTATTGACAATATATGAAATAGTAAATAATTAATGAAAATAGTGTATTTTTCTTGATGACGTTCTGTTAAATATTACAATAAGTCGAAACACTGGTCGACCAGGGCTCTTAAACAAATTGTTGCTCAGACATTTATTCAGAACATATCCAAAAATTAACTGCGCGTTCGGTTTCAGTTATAATTTCTATGCTATGATGTGTGCACTTTCTGCACATTTTCGAAATTTTTGCCTATGAAATGTTGTTTATAGGAAATTGATCATGATAATCCTCTTATTAATATTATTCTTCCATTTTCTACAGAACCTGTGGATAATACCAAAGAAATTTCTTTCACAAGAAAGGAAATTTTCATATTTGTGAAATCGGTATTGAACCGGAAAATCAACGTGATCACTGACATTGTTGAGATGGAGGTGTCAAAAAAATTCAAGCAACCATACATTTTACCGAAAAGTTTGAAAGATTCCATGGGTAGATTGATATCGGAATTCAAAAAGAGGTGGCAACAAGCGAGTAGGAACGAAATAAATTTTTTCAAAAAATTCCACGAGTGGCTCAACGTTCCTATGTCTTTCACAATTGAAAATGAAGGTTGGAAGACTCCCACGGAAGACACAATGGGGCATCCTTCCACAAGCTGGGACGATTTGAGTGATCGGTCAAAACGGAGAAGGACAGAAAAGATTCGAAAAGAACATATCGTCCACGAATTGTCCTACGCTACGTAAATGGTTCTCCGGGCTTCTGGAAATGTACATGCTTCAAATTTAATTAGAGATATTACACAAGGCAGTCCAACGAAAGCAAGAAAGTACCGGAAATCTATGGAACGCGTTTCAGAAGATGTTTTCAGGCAACGAAGCATTATCACTCATAGTAGAAGGCAAAATGATCAGAAGTCTACCAGTTAATACGTTTCTAATAAATCCTCTTCCTCCCAAATTTGACTTTTAATTCGTGGTCAGCGACTGTCATTCAGAATTTAAAAATTTCAACATTAGTTTCGTGATCAGTGACCTCAAAAACCCCTAAATCCTGAGTTTCGACAAAATTGAATGTTTTTTCGAAAAATTGCTCGCCATATTGGATTCGCCATTTTGAATTTTAGAATATTGAATTTTGTTTCGCAATCAGCGGCATCAAAAACCGCAAAGTCCTGAGTTTTACTAAAATTAAATACTTTTTTCGAAAAATCATCCGCATTGTATTGGCCGCCATTTTGAATATTTAAATTTTGAATTCATTTTCGTGATCGGTGACTTTTAATAGTCGCTAAATCTCGACTTTCAACAAAATTAATTGCTTATTTAGAAAAATTATCCGCCATATTGCGTCCGCCATTTTGAATTTCGAAATTTTTAATTCAGTTTCATGATCAGCGACCTTAAAAACGTAAGGGGGCCAAAAATAACGATATTCGAACGGTTCCTTTATATGTTGGCCAGCTTTTTGGGATTTCAAACCACTGTGGGACCGGTCAAACGTGAATCTGCGGTTAAGAAACACTGCTTTAGATCCCGTGCAACCTTTTAAACTGAAAAAGTTAGTTTTCGCAAACCTTGCTATTTTATAGTTGTATGCCTTATAGTATAATGTCTCTTTTTATTAAATATTTGACTATTTATTTGTGGAAGGCGTTAGAGTTTTAAATCCATAAAAAAAACATGAGTTTGTCCTAGATTGAATTTACTTTTCACCAGTGATGTCAAACCCATCCTTTACCAGCACATACCACATTTGATATACAGGGTGGGCCATTTAACGTGACCACCACAAATATCTCCGTTGTCTTTAGAGTGACAAGAAAAATGTCAAAAGGGAATTTTATTGATTTCGAAAGGCTGACAGTGGTTAAAAACTCTTTTTGTCAAGGTCATAGTTTATGCTTCCTCAAGGTCATCAATGTTCTTTCAAATGGGAACATATTATTTTTTTATCAAGACATTGTAGCCACTATTCAGACGAATCCAGCGACCCATGATATAATGACATTGAAGTGATTTGACAAGAAGTGTATCCATTGAAAATAACTTTGAATAACAGTATCGAAATAGTTATTTACATCAGAGTGTGGAAACGTTGATTTTACAATGCAACAGCTCGTTTGGGGAACGAGCCCGAAGGCAAGAAGGATGAGCCCGAAAGGCGAGTTCCCCATTTGCTGGAGCATTGTAAAATCATTTCCGCACGAAATTTGTATGAGATTTTTTGGCCGACAATTATTATTTAAGAAACAAATAGATTTAGATTAATTACACGATACATTATTGGTAATTATTTAATGTTAGTACTCATAAACTTTGACATTTTTACTAATTCAAATTTATTAGGTACATAATATGTCATTTTTCCACATGCCAGATGCTCAGAAAAATTTAAAAAAGCACTTAATTTCTTCATTATCCTGACAAGTGACAAATATGGTGTAAAGTAGCGTTTTCTAAAATAAACATCCATCCATCATAAACCGAATTTTTCTAATGTTGGCCACAGTAGTATTTTGAACTGATGAGACCTGGATGACACCATGGTTTTTACATATAAGTTTGACACATTAAAAGCAAACAGTAAATAAACAAATAATAAGGAACTGGAACAACACAAATAAATCCTTCTTGTTTTCATTTTACAGAGATGAAAGAGAACAGTTTGCTGGAAATATGTCGTGCATGCATGACTGAGAACGGTGATTTCCAATCGGTTTTCTTGCCTGTAGAAGGCTCGGAATTAAATATACATTTGGCTGAAATGATTATGGCATATGCATCAGTTCAGGTATACAATTTCAAATAAATTGATTTTTTGATAAATAACTTCTTGCATTATTTTGTATCGTAATTTAAATCTAATCTTAATGGCATGCCAAGGATAGTGCAGATTCATATTGTTGTCACAGTTAGGTACTTACTATTTGCATATAAATATGTTCCTGCAGTTTGTGGTAGTTATAAATGGCTGTACTGAACTGATGCAAGCGGATTAGTATGGTTTCCATAGTTTGGGCCAAAAATATTGATTATGCTAAAATAAAATTAATTTATGCTAAAGTTTTGATGTGTCTATAACATTTTTAGTAGTCTATGTCATAATTATAATACAAGCAGATGTGTTGATTTCTCATAGCAAGTAGCAAAAACAATGTTTGTGTATTAATCTGGTTCCATTACATGGGACAAAACAATATTTTACAGCTCTATTCCAATTCCTGCAGTGAAAGGGTTAATCTAACAAATTTCAAGAAGCAGCTTGAGAAGATTCAAAGCTAGTGTGTATCTCGCTTCAGGGGGCGATGGGGTCAAGCCCACCAGCAGCAATGGAAGTGCTGCCTGACTCCATTACACCTTGTTGTGGAGAAGGCCGCCAGGTCGGCGATTGTAAGGTTCAGTAGAGAATAGGCACAGGTAAAATATTCAACAGCAGAGACCACAACAACTTTGCTGCCAAGATCCCCTGGCTGGAAGTAGCAAAAGACGAAATGGTATGCAAATACCATTTAGAGGAAAACTACAGAGCAATATGTAGTAGTAAAACCGATTGGAGCGCCGAATCCTCATCATACCACATTGAGCAAAGTGGTATACAGATGGTTTGAAGGCAAAGCAAGGTACTGGTGCAGGAGTGTTTGGATCTCATTGTAAATACTTTGAATCCATGGGAATCTATCCAAGTATCTTCCAAGCAGAGGTACATGCAATTGAAAGATGTTCACAATTTAACCTCGGCAGGAACTATTGCAAAAAACGAATTACTATCCTGTCAGATATCCAAGCAGCCATCAAGGCCATTAGTTCATACACCATCAAATCCAAACTGGTATGGCACGAGTATGTGGGTATGTATGCACTGGTATGTGGGAAAGCTTAACGAGAAAACACCTTAAGGCCCTAGGCCTAGAGGAAGATGACAGATGGATTCTGTGGCTCAGCAGAGGAAACCCCATACACCTGCTCAAAAATTGCAGAGCACTGCTCTGCAAGAAACAAATGTACCTTGGGGCCCATTGCTTCAATACAGAGGAGTTGCAGTCCTTGAATCCTACCCAGATTGTGAAATTCCTAAAGGAATCAGGACTAGAGTAGGCGCTCTAAATGGGTAAACTTACCAATGATTAGAGGAAGAGGGTGGGGTACAATGGTTCTATGAAGGTCACGGTACAAGTCACCACCAAAATCTACGAATCTAATCTAACAAATTTCAAATGTGTTTTTCAGTATTAATTTATGTGTAAGCAAAGATTAGACATCGAATCATAACTAAACTAGTCATTTCTTTGTAGTAAATAAAGGCATTTGTCAACTTTACCAAAAATTAAGTGATTCAAGACTTAAATGATACAAGAAATATGACAAGACTTAATAATAAAGAAAGTAAAAAGACATACAAAAATTATGTCATTACTTTTGTTGACTTTGCATAGGCTTATGACAGCATTGACTGTGAATCCCTTGTTGCTGTACTCTCAGAATTTGGTTTAGATCGCAAGACAACATCAATCATGAAAGATACCCTCTTAAATAAAAGTTCAATGGTTAAATTTATGGGAGGACTGAGCCCAGAATTTTGACTGAGTGCGTCAAGGAGATGGATTATCTCCAATGTTGTTTAATTATGCGCTTGAAAAAGTCGTCAGAGAATGGAGACGAGCTGGTGCACCATCCTATAGACTACGACCAAAACTCAAAGCGATAACACTTGCTTGGCATTTGCGGATGACAGGGCGTTAATTGCTCCAAACATTTCTGTTGACCAGAAAAAACTTGAATTACTTCAAGAACAAGCAGCAAAAATCGGCTTACGGATTTTTTTTGACAAAACAAAATTTATGATGGATATTAAAACTGCTCCAAATACACTCCACTTTAGTATTTGTAAGGTACACCGAGTGAAAGACTTCAAGTATTTAGGTGAATGGATCAATGAAACTGTCAATGAAAGAAAATCCATAGAAGCAAGACTACAGAAAATGGAAACTGCTTTTCATTTGACAAAACAAGTTTATAACAAAAAATGCCTCTCTTGGAATTATAAAATTCAACTTTATAAAACAGTTATCTTACCTGAAGCCCTTTATGCAGCCGAGACACTTAATCTACAACATAAAACACTGAGAAATCAATTGGAGATTAAGGAACGCAAAATCATGTGAAAAATTTTGGGACCAAGAATCAAAGATGTAATTCACCTTCCAAAACCTAATGCTAACGTCTATTTGAAAATTACTAAAATCACAGACACAATCCGTATGAGAAGGATCCAATTCATGGGACATTTGGACAGAATGGACCCAACTAGGTTAACACAAAATCTATACCAACATTTTTGCAGAAAAAGGCAATAAGGTCGGAAAAGGACCTGGCTGAATTAGGTTTTCCCAATCTCAACGATCGAGAGGAAATTAAGAAAATTACTCATACACGGGGTTTGAGGGAGAAGAGAAAAGAGCTATGTCTGGTCGCAGCAACGAAGACTCGCTCAATCGTTACGCATGAAGAGTTATTGGACAAACATCAAGGGCAATAAATGTTGATTCTGCGTTGTCCTAGGAGACGCATTCCGCAGAAGAAAGAAAGTAGAAACTAGATTATGAGAACTGGTGTAAAAATTTAGAAAATTGTAAGTGTGACAAGTTAGATTAAAATTTCGCCCAACTAAATATGATTTATTTGAATTAACCTAAAATTTATTTTTAATTGTTAGATCTATGTAATTATACAAATAGGTCAATATAATACACACCAAGAAAGATTTGATTATTGAAAAGGATCTTTATTTATATTTAAATTTTTTTTTAAATGTTTTTAGATAATATTGGGAGATGGTTTACCTGAACAACTATGTACAAAATGTGTAAAAAAAGTATCTGAATTCTACTTGTTCAAGTTAAAGTGTGAAGAAACTGATAGAGACTTACAAGCTCAATTTGACAAATCTCCTTATAGTGTAATAGATGACCAAACTGATGAAACCATGGCCACCTTGGATGCAGCTAATTTTGTTGATGTCATAATAAAATCAGAAATCTGTGCAGAAGATTTAGAAGATACACCAAACCTGTTCACAATTGAAAAAATAGAAACTGATTATTTCATGAAAAATGAAGATAATCATCCTGTTGACGAACTTCCTGAAACACAAATAATTGAAATCGAAAAGGAAATATTTTTTGAATGCGATATTTGTAATAAATGTTTCGAAAAAAACGATATATTAACAATACACAAAAAGTTGCATGAACATAAAGAGAACCAAAGTGATGGAGAATTCCTAAGTAACGAAACACTCAAAGACCATTATAAAATAATAGAATATGTAAAGTGCATATGTAGTTATGCAACAGAAGAAAGTGATGCGGAACATTTAACAGTTCATAAAAAATCAGATGATTTTACATGTGAAGCTTGTAACAAGAAATTTAAAAAAGCATCACACTTAACAAGTCATATGATAGTTCATTCTGTTGTTAAACCTTACAATTGTAATGTATGTAATATGGGTTTTCGCAGGGCAAAAGAGTTGTCTCACCACATGAATACTCATTTAGGGATTAAACCTCATGTTTGCAAAACTTGTTCAAAAGGTGAAAAAAGTATTTGTATTTTTTTAACAATTTTTTGTTAATCTTAATATACAACTTTGTTTAGTTTCATTTAAATATTTTTATTTAAAATATTCATGTATTGTAAAATCTAGAATATTGTGAATGTTTTTCTTTCTTTCTTAAAAGCTCAATTTTGTATGTTTTGCAGGTTTTAATCAAATTTCAAATTTAAAGGATCACATGCGAATACACAATGGAGAAAAACCTTTCCTGTGTTCTACATGTGGAAAAGGTTTCAACCAACTAAGCAATTTAAGGCAACAGACCGTCAGACACAGTGGTGTTAAACCTCATCTCTGTAATATATGTGGCTATAGCTTCGCCAGCAAAGGAGAATTATTTGAACACTTAAGAATGCACACAGGTATATAAATTAGAATTAATAAAGAATGATAAATTATAATGAATAACCTAAATATGGCTAGATGTTTTAATTTTCAGCTATGTATGTTTTTAGGTGCTCGTCCATTTATGTGTTCAGAATGTAACATTGATTTTACAACATCTGGTTCATTAGTGAAACACAAACGTATACATTCTGGAGAAAAACCGTATGAATGTGAAGTTTGCAAAATGAAGTTTTCTCAATCTGGTGTCTTGAAAAGACACAAACGAACCCACACAGGGGAAAAATCTTATGTCTGTAGGATTTGTTCTAAAGCATTTTCTCAGTCAAATGATCTTAATGCTCACTTTCGGATACACACAGGTGAGAAACCTTATGTTTGTGATGCTTGTGGAAAAGCCTATAGACAAGGTTCTTCATTGAAACAACATAAAAAAATCCATATGGGATCCAACCATGCAAAGAATGTATTGAGTCCAAAAGTACTCAATTAAAACTCAAAAGTATCCCCTTTTTAAATAGTTTAGAGCGAAAACACTATAATGCCAGGTTTACACAGGTAGAGTAACCAGGTGAGTTTGAAAAACTTTAGTAAATTTAAAAGTAGAGTAGAGTAGCAGATTGAGAGTAGAATACTTTACTATGGTGGGAAAGTAATTCTACTGGACTGACCCCACCATAGCTATATATTCTACTCTCCTCCTCACTTTACCTTTGTAAACACAACTGTTTGAACAGAGCAGAATGAGTAGTCGAGTAGAGTATATGTTGTGCAATCAATCAAACTGATGTTTACTGAGGATAAATCTTTTAGAGATTGTTCATTTATATGCTTATTAGGAGCGTTTGTGAAATTTGGGCAGTGCCAACTATAGAATAAAAAACATGAGGTAGGCAGCAGAGTGGCCCCCACTCAATATATTCTCTTCGTCCAATCCATCTTCTAGGAAAAGTTACATTTAAACCTAAGATGGTGCACCTGCACATTTTGGTAGAGAAGTACGCGAGTAGTACTTGTCTACCAAAATGTGCAGGTGCACCATATTGCTGAAAGCAGACATCTGGGTGGATGAGATCATTATTATCTGGGTGGGGTCGAATTTCTTTTATGGAATGATTTGTGTAAGTAACATTTGCAGGTACTTTTCAGATGGTTGTGTTCCATCTATAATAAAAGCGCTGATTGTAATATCATCTAATATCCCAGACCACACATTTATTAAGTTCAATTTCACGTGTGGATGTACTTGATGCTAGTATCTACAATTCGGTATTTGAATTTTTTTTTTTTGTCATAAATCTAAAGCTCATATTTAAGTTTTATAACAAAACAATTTTTGTTTTTTTTTCGTTGAAATTAAAAAGTTATAACAAATTGAAATAGTATATTTTACAGCAAGAGATGAAAGTGGTGTTTTTTGGTGAGGTGGGAGTATGCTCACGAGCGCCAGCGAGTTAGCAATCACACCGAACCAAAACAAATCACTTTCATCTCAACTAGTAAATGCAACTGATTTACTTTTTTCTACTGATTTCGGTTGTAGAATCCATAATTCGACTAATAAATCCAATTCGAAGCTAACTGTCTGAACTGTGTAACAAAAACTGTCTGTCTGTCCACAGAATCATACGCCTTTTTAACGTCCACAAAAGTGACGTTGTGCTCGTACTTCGGCGAATCCTCAATATTGTCTTTAAGTTCCATATTTGTTCTGTACATAATCGACCATTCCTGAAATCCGCTTAATACTCGCCAATCAGGTGATCTGTTTGTTTTTCTAATTGGTTTAAGAGAACTTTGGAAAGAATTTTGTATGCAATTGGCAGTAGAGATATGCCTCCATAGTGGTTTGGATCTGCGTTGTCACCTTTCTTGTGTAATGGATGTATTAATTGGACGCATTTCCAATCTTGCGAGATCGTTTCCGTTATTTCTGCTAACATTGCATGAATTCTGCTTACAAGGTCATCTCCAAGTTTACACATCTCTGCAGGGGCTTTATTATTAATAAGCGATCCTATGGTCTATTGTTTCCTGTATTGTCGGTGGTTGTGAATCGGGGTTGGGCATGGGTTTCTCAAAATTCAGTGTTTCCTTTAGAGGATCACAGTTGAGGTGGTCTCAGAAATAGTCAGCTAGAAAGTTGCAGTTCTCTTTAGTGTTTGTCTTAATGTTCCATTTGCTTGACAGAAACATAAAGATGGTAGTTGATAGCTGGATAAATTCTCACGGAAGATTTTGTAGAAATTCCTGGTGTTGTTTTTGAGGAAATATTGTTCAATTTCTATGAATCTATTTTTGTCATAGGCTCGTTTCTCAGTGGATTATTTTTGAGGAAATTTTCTGCACCTTTACGAAGGTGCTCCATTTCTCAGTTGTTTGATGTCCATTCCACTGATTCCATCCTTTTCTCTGGTCATCAATAGCTTTATCGCAAATCGTGTTCCACCACCTATGTTTGCGTTTCCTTGGAGGCTGTCCTAATTTCCTGGCTGATGTCTGAAGTGTTTAAGACCTGACCAGTCCTTGGGACCCTGCTCTTGTGTGTCTTGTAGGAAGATCATCCCGTTCTGTCGAAGACATTCTGGTTCAACTCTTGAAGATCTGCTGAATTTAGGTCTGCATCTGTTGGCTGGAATCTCACTTTGGTAGTGTATTAGGTAGTGGTCAGAGTCGACAACTCCCTTCCGTACTCTAACATTTTGGATCTCGCACATATTCTTTCTGGATATTGCAATGTGATCGATCTGAAATTTCCCTAATAACGGGTTCGGTGATTTCCACGTTCTCTTTTTATGTGGGGGTTTCACAAAATTCATAGACATGAGTTTTAAAGCAAAAGCTTTACAAAAGTCAACAAGACGTTCTCCGTTTCTATTCGTCCTCCACTGTGCCAAGTGATGACCTACAATAGATTTATGTTTCCTCTCTGCCAATCTGTGCGTTAAAATCACCTATTAAGATTTTCACATGAGGTTTTGGAATCTTGCTAGTTAGTGATTTCTTCTAAGAGTTCCTAGAAGGCTTCAACTTTCTCTGGGTTTTTCTAATTGTCAATGTTTGTGGGAACGTGGGCGTTGACCAAGGAGTATGATTTATTGCCAGAATTCACAGTAAATACTGAGATTCTTTCAGATGGGGAAGTTAAGTCAAGTACTGAGTTGATGATATTTTTTCGTACCGCAAAGGCTGTCCCTAGTTGTGTTAAGTTCCCATGGATTCTTATGGCGGCTTTGCCCTGAAAAATCATGTACTCTTCCGAGCCAAAATGGGTTTCATCTTGGAAGCGCGTTTCCTGGAGTGCTACGATTTGAATGTCAAACTTGTCCAAAGCGTCTGTTAGCTGTTTAAGCTAGCCTGTTTTCAGTAGGGTGTGGTTGTATTGTACCTAAAAAGGTCTCTTCTTCTTGGGACGAAGATTTCCGAATATTTCCCTTATATTATATCAGAAAAACTTTTAGACATTTCTAAATTGTTTTCTTTGTTGTTTTTAGATAACACTGGAAGATGGTTTACCTCAACAAATATGTACAAAATGTGTAAAAAAAGTCTCAGAATTCTACTTAAAGTTAAACAAGTTAAAATGTGAAGAAACTAATAGAAACTTACGATCTAAATTTCACAAATCTCTTCATAGTATAATAGCTGACCAAACTGATGATAATAATAAAATCAGAAATATGTGAAGATAAAAAAATACAGATCAAAACTGAAGATATAGGAAGTGATCATTTCACAGAAAATGAATATAACGAACTTGTTGATCAATTTCCTGGAACAGAAATAAATGAAATTGAAAAAAAAAATTTTTTCGCATGTGATGTTTGTAATAGATGTTTCCAAAGAAATGATATTTTATGCCAGCATACTTCTATCTAAATTGAGGGCCATTTTTAAAAACTGCAGCTGAGCTCTCAACTCTCTCTTCCACTTTCACTACACACACTTCCGCTCCATACAAAAGGATACTTCTCACACATGCCTTCCACACTACCATGTTCGCTGCAAAGTTATTGTTCAAGCACTCCTTCCATACATTCCCTAAACCGTTAGCAGCCACCCACGCCTTTTTACAAATATATTTCACATGGTCTTACGCGGACTCATCCTGCCCAAACATAAAACCAAGGTATTTGAAGCTGCAAACTTGCTCGTTATAATTACACTACTTTTCCATTTAAACTATTCACTCCTTTTACCCGCTCTTTTCAAAAAATCTTTTCACCCGCTCGATCATTCCTTTCGATCTAGCCAAAATTACAATGTCGTCCGCATAAGCCAAACTCCAAACTTTCCTATTACCAATTACTACCCGTCCAGCTTGACCTTTGCTCAGCACACTCTCTAAATCGACCGTGTATAGGTTAAATAATATTGGACTCATTGGACAACCCTGCCTTAACCCCATTCTCACATCAAAACTTTCTGAAACTTCGTCTCCTACTTTCACTCTGCACCGCGTATCCTGATAAATATCCCTGATTCTCTCGACTAAACTGCCGCGCTATACCTTTCCGTCTCAGACATTCCCACATTCTCTCCTTCACCACAGTGTCGTAAGCTGCTTTCAGATCTATAAACAGAGCATAAAGTTTCCCTTGATTCTTAACCAGCTCCTTCTCCACAACATATTTCAACGTTACCAAGTGTTCCACCATACTGTAATGCTTCCTAAATCCGGCTTGTACATCCGGGATCAGGCCTTTATCTTCCTCTTCATACAAAAGCTTTTGCTCCAGCAGCTTCGCACAGATTTTATACGACGCGTCCATAACCGTTATTCCTCGGTAGTTAGCTAGGTCTTCCCTATCTCCACCTTTATATATTGGTACAATTAAACCTTCCTTCCCGTTCACCGGCATCGTTTTATAACTTTTATAAATATCCTTAAGTTCTTTGAAAAGCTCTGGCTGGATGGCTATCGGGGCGTGCCTTCAAGCTTCATTCGGGATACAATCCGTACCCACTGCTTTTTTTTCGGAAGTCTATCCAAAACACCTGAAAATACTTCCCACGTAAATTCGTCTCTGCAGCTCGTTGCACCATTAACCCCTTCTGCGACATCGTCGAGCTGTTCGGGCAGGCCACTGGTTAGCAGCTCGTTAAAATAGGTTCTCCATAGGCCAATCGGTTTCTTACACCACCCTTGTTTCCGTCTATGGGCTGACACCATTTTCCAAATATCTGTTTCATTGTAGATCTCCTTCAACTTTTCGAATTGCGCGTCTTCCCACTCCTTCTTTTGGAGTTCCATCCCTTTTAATTGTATACGGCATTTGTTGTACTCCTCCATCGAGTGCTGACCCTCCTTCCACCTTTTGAAATCCTTCCTTACGGACTACTTAAGTTCTTTGACTTCTTGGTCGACCCCATACATTTCTTTAGCCACTCCACATTTGATCTTCACCTGTACCATGGCTTCTAGAACCACTTCCATTATACGTTGTAAACTGCGGACTCCCAGAGTTATTCCTTCCAAATTTCTTTGCAACATAACGATGGCCTTATCATTCCAGATCGGTACTACTTTAACTTGACTAAATATCTTAACTTTACCTTCCCAAGTTTTTTCCAATGGAAAATGGTCAGATTCATCCCTCTCACCTAATTGCATATTCATTATGCGTATTCTTGCCACCTCATTGACTACCACATAATCAATTACCGACGCGCCTCTCCCACCAGCATAAGTGAATTCTCCGCTCCAGTCGCCCTCAACACACCCGTTAATTACACTCCACTTCTTTTCTTCAACCCATTCCAACCATTTTCTGCCTTATTTAGTAACTAACTTATTCTTTGATTTTCTTGTTATCTTCGAACCCTCCGCACTTATATATCCTTTTTACAACTCGCCTATCCTTACGTTCCAATCGCCCGCCAGGACAATTCTTTCCCCTGACACCTCCTAGCTCTTCTATTGATTTTCTTCATAAATAGCACCACGTTTTGATATAGATTACGAACTATTTTAACACCTCCCCATTGATTTACACGGTCCGCTCTTGAATACCTTCGAATACCTCTTATAGTCCACACCCGGTTATATAATATATAAATATATATATATATATATATATATATATATATATATATATATATATATATATATATATATATATATATATATATAATATATATATAAAAATCTTTTCTTGTGTTGAATTGATTTTTTTTTTCCTTCACTTTTTGTTGTAATTTAGAATAGTTGGGAAGTATTCAGGTTTTATGTGAGAGCCTAACCTAACCGTTTTAAGTAATTTCTTTTACTTTAAGGGGCTATACCACTGTGACCGCTGAAAATTTGGGTGATTTTCGTGAATTTTTTGGAAAAAAAGTACTCAATTAAATGTTTCAGGAAATTAAGAACATATTTGGCTATATTTGACCTTTACATATTACATATTTTTTTCATAGAAAAATATTAATATCCAAGCGATTTATGCACTGCCTTCGGAACCGCCAAAAATAAAAGTTCCTCCACTGCCCCCTCCTTGAAACCCATTGAGTAGCTGAACCCGAAAAAAAAAATTGTCGTTAAACTGGAAGGTATTTTCTGTACCATGAACTAGGATTACCGAAAAATATCAAAATCCAACAAAATAGCGTAGTTATGAAAAAAAAACGCATGCGGTCTGGGGACCCCCATCAGGAACGAAGTTCCTCGCACATTTTTAACTCCGAATGTAATTCGAAATAAAATCTGCATATAATTGATTGATTATGGAGTTAGGTATTTGTTGAAACTTCATTTCAATAGCAGAGATAAAAAAAGCTAAATTATTTTTAAGCTTCAAATTTTTTGTATAAATACAACATAAGTTTCACACGACATTGCTGGCGCAACATATGTTGTATTTATACAATAAATTAGAAACTTTAAAAACAATGTTCAAATTGACAAACGACTTATACAGTTACATAGATACACTTAAAGATGAAAAATAATAATAACATCCACCTTGGGACAGCTTAATTAATTAAATCAAGGGAGGAACACGGATATCTTCTGTTACTATTTAGCACACGGCGCTCGAGATGCATTGTGTGAGCCTTTCGCTACGTCAAAGCAAGTAACGAGAAAGCTCAAGACCTAATATGTCAGGGGCTGAAGGCCAAAGGTTTATGTACTAGTAAAGTAACATAAGATAGATATAGTTTGTATATAGATATAGACATTTGTTCGTGAGTTCTTCTTCAAATTCCTCGTCACCGGACTATTTGTAGTATTGTGTAGAAAAAATTATTAAAAACAAAATTGGAATTTTTCAATTCAGTGTGGTAATTATTGGTTTATGATAACTATAGTAAGATACATATGTTTGAGATTTTATGTTATCCAAGTATTTTGAAAAAACAGCATCAATTGTCGTACAGTTTTATTCGAATTGATAAAAAGGTTGCGAGCTTTTCAGATTTTTTAAAATCATTGAAGTTAACGTTGAAGTCTCCAGCCAATATGAGTGGAAGTTTATAATAATTTAGATTAAGTAAATTAGAACCTTCAATACTATATTCGAATAGCGATTGATGAATACAAAATTCAACAAGCGAGTAGCGCAGCGCTAACAGTCGCGCTTCGAAAGCTCGAAGTTGGCGGATCGAACCCGCTAGCGGGCTTGCGTTTTTTCTTCAAATATTTCACATTTTTTACCAATTCATGTGTCTTGAATAATGTTTATTTTGGAATCAATTGTAAATATTTTTTTAACGGCACGTAGCAAGCACCATTAAGTTAACTTGTCAAGTGAAACCCTGAAAGCTTCCCGAACATCTTGGAATCGCTCCACGTATTACCTTATGATGTCTATTACCTAATGAATTTGTTACAATTTATATTCCCTTCCTAGGTAAGATCTACGAATTCATTTTTAATACTAATTGTAAGGGATTAGGATTGTAAAATATCCATTACGTTATGTTGATATCAATGCAGATAACGTAGAAATTAAGAGATTAAAGAAAAGAAATTGAAAATTTCCTGCATGATTTTTTCAAAATTCCTTTTCCCGCTAATAAAAACAGTTATTACAATTAATTCTAAAATGAACAATATTCAAGACACATGAATTTGTAAAAAATGTGAAATATTTGAAGAAAAAACGCAAGCCCGCTCGCGGGTTCGATCCGGCGACCTCGCCCTCTCGAAGTGCGACTGTTAAGCCGGGGTTATATTAGAGCCACGCCGCGTGTCGCAACGCTGCCTCACGCAACGGGCTGTGATTATACTACAGTGTCGCGTCGCCGCGCGTGCTGATGAAATTTTTGTGTCAATTCAGTGGCGACCGCTTAAACGTCCGCACCTATTTGCAATGTTCTCTTCCGACTCGGATACGGATCTTGAAGAAGATATTGCCTACATATTTATGTTAAGCCTACTCAAGAAGAAAAGAAAGAAGAGGAGAATGTGGTAGACGTCTGCTTGCTTGCTTGTCAACACACCGCGCCGGAATGCGCGTAGACACGTGGTGATTATACTAGAGCCGAGCCAACCAACGCGTTACTTCCCCCACCAGCGATGCCACGCCGATCGAAATCGAGTGGTCTGCGTGGAGTCAGCTTGCTCTGCGACACGCGGGACTGAGCTAATGTAATCACGTTCATACTAAATGTATGTAACCGATTGCAATCCCACTCGTTGCGACACGCGGCGTGGCTCTAATATAACCCCGGCTTTACCATTGCGCCACTCGCTTGTTGAATTTATGTAAACGTATAACTGATAGAAAGAGAAAAAAACGCGGCGTATAACGAAAGAAAGAGGGCGCGGTATAGATAATATAAACTGAGAGAAAGCGAAAGAAACTTACGCAGCTTATACGTTTTCTGCCGAATCACTCATACCGAGACCTCCCTAAAGGAACTTCGTTCCAAAAAGTCTGTTTTTTGCCTAAAAATTGGTCAAAAAGCCAAATCGTCAATTTTCATCCAATAAAAAATATCCTAGTTGACGGTGCAGTAAATATATTCAAGAGTACTCAGTCCAAATTTCAAGTTAATCGGATAATTTCTCTTTGAGTTACAGTTTAATCTGATGACAATCATATATTTCCCAATACGACAAAAATCTGAAAAAAAAAAAAAATATATATATATATATATATATATATATATATATATATTAAAGATGTCGGAAACATTGCTTTATATAATATTGAAAAGTTAATGTTGTTAAAGTAAAGTTTAATGTTGAAAAGCTAATAATAATGTTGAAAGTTATTAACAAATGGATATTTTTGAATGTTTTTAACAAATTTTTGGAAAACCCATTCTTTTTTTGTTTCAAATAAATGAATTGATTTTTCAGAATCTGCCTAAATTTTCTCAGATTTTTATTATCTTTTTGACTCTATTTTTTTCCAATTTCGAAAAATGATCTAAAAATTTTTTTTCAAAATTATAAGAAAAATCCGAAAAAATTCATACGAATTTAGAAAAATCGATCAACTTTCTGAATAATATAAAAAACAATAAGTTTTCCAAAACTTTATTACCTCCAAATCAAAAAAAATATTTATCGCTTCGAGGCAGGTTTTAGAAGGCTACCATTCGGAGAGTATTAGAGATATGGCGTTGAAATTTTCACAGGATATTCTTGAAAGTACGAACTGTTAAATAAGACAATAAGACAAAAAAACGATTTTTTTGAAAGTGTCACAGTGGTATAGTCCCTTAAGGCCTAGGCCGCACTACCGACCGCGAAACCGTTCGAGAAATACACAGTACGCTATGGGAAAAATCTTACTTGAGTTACAAAATCACGCGATTAAAAACCGGGGCGGTTTAGCCGTAGTGCGGTCTAGGCCTAAATACAACAAAAAAAAATATAAAGTAAAAATAAGAAAAGAAAATGAAAGTGAATTGGCGCCTGCAGCATTTACAAAGAATTAGTACAGATTTTGCAAAGCTTAAGATGTACGCACCTTTATATGAATTTCTTTAAACAAAAGAGACAAAAATGGTTCTTCAACAAACAAATCTTACTAACAAATTATTATTACTAACAAAACTGCCGACTGACAAATAATAGTATATTAAAAAGGACGAGTTCAGTAAGCGCGATTTTACAGCACGCGTCCAAGTTTGGAAAACGATGAGCGTATTAGCGAGGAGTTTTTTAATTGACAAGTGCTGAAAAACGCCTTACGAACGAGTTTTTTTACAGTATTTTTTCTATTTTGCGCCCTTTTATGCCATTTCTAAATAAAAGATCGTCGATTAATATTGAGAAAATTGTATCGCACTCGGCGAGCCATAACCGCACGCATATGAGTGCTGTTATGAGTCCATTACAAACTAAATAGAAAAAGGTTTTTGTTACTGACAATAATAATGTATTTAGGTGGCCTGTTCATATAAGCAATTTGTCAATGTTGCCAGCTTAAAGTAATTAATTTCTAACACTTTTGCTGTTTTTGTAAGGACAGATTGAACAATTGGACTTCCTTTCAACGACATAAACGAAGAGAGCGTTCATAAATTTAAATTAAATAATGTCGACAACAAATCAATAAATTTGTAAAATGTTAACCGTTTAGTACAAACAAAAAAATTTATCAAAATCTTCACAAGTTAGCCTATAAACCCCCGACTTGTATATTATTGCCTATAAACGTGTGAAGATTGTGATAAAGTCTACATAGTACAAACAGGGAGATCATTTGGTATCAGAATAAAAGAACACGAAAGAAGTTTCATCTCCAAACAAACTGATTCGACTTTCGCCAACCATTGCTTAGAATACAATCACAAATTTATTAATAAATTTGATATATTACATATAGAAATAAAACAGAAAACTTTACTTATTAGAAAGTTTAGAAATTAACAAACATAATAAAAAGGGTATCATCTTAAATGAACAAATAGATGTAAATAATTCTCCCCTACTAAACCTAAATCTGTAATGACCACCCTCCCTTCAAAATTTGTTTTTGTTTATAAGATGCTCGTTTTCTATTTTTTTCTATTTTTCATCACCTGATGAAGCCACAGTGTGTTGAAACATATGTAGTGTCCTATAAATTAATTTTGAAACGTATAAAACAGTTTTTTATTATATTTTTTTATAAATGAAGTTTCAACAAGTAACTCTACAACTAATCAATTATTGCAATATTTATATATTCTCATATGTAAAATTGTAGTGTTATTTTCTGAAAAAAGTTGGCACGCGCCAGAAAATTGATTCGATATTTTTGTATATTGTATATTTTTGTATTTTATATATATATATATATATATATATATATATATATATATATGTGTGTTGTATTGTTTTCTCGGGGATTCCGCGTTGATGCTGAGGGTTGGCTCTGAAAAGAACCGGATTCTCGACGTTTCGGCGAACTAACATTCGCCATTCTCAAGAGATATATGCGTCCGTGCGGGTCAACCGTTAGACGCATACTGAGAGCTCGTTCGTGCGATGCGACTACTTATAGCTGTCTGGCTTCGGGTCATGCGCGTTGTGTGCGGTGCTTCGGTTCGGTTGTTTGTTTGTCTTGTTGGTCGTACATGAGTCTGGGGTGTCTGGGATTGCATTTTGAGGGTGGATATGATCGGTCGCCATGCTGGGGGCAGTCTCAAGGAATCGTCTCTCGTGTTCATGCAGTAGTCTCGTTTTTCTATCTCTATGGCTTCTCTGTATACTCGTGACATTTCGTGGCTAATCGTGGCTAATAGAAATTCAAGGACTGTTGCACAGATTAGCCACGAAATGTCACTGTATATATATAATATATATATATATATATATATATATATATATATATATATATATATTGTGTGCCACTTCACACCCGATGAAAACACCCGCAATCAAATACATCATTCTCATAGATAAAAGACACGCATCAAACATCATCGATGTTAGAAGTTGCAAACTGCGACTCAGATCATTTTATGGTGAAAGGGAAATATAGACAGCGAATAACAACAATGAAAAAGGGTAATAACTGAAATAAGCAAAGAGTTTATGATAATGAAAAACTAAAAGACGAGGAGACCCAAATCAGATACCAACAAAGAGTCACAGTATTTCTTCTGAACGAAAACACAGGTGACATGGACAGCCAAGAGAAGTGGGAAAGAATAACTACAGCTATACCTCTAGCAGCAAGTGAAATATATTATAGGGGAAAGACTAACACGAAAACGTAATAACTGGTACGACTAAGAATGTAGAGAAGCGCATAAGGAAAGAAACGAAGTCCGGAAGAAAACAATACACAGAAAAACTGGAGCAAATATGGAAGAATATCAAAATAAGAGAAGGCATTCCCAAAACCTGTGCAGAGCAAAGAAAAGAGCTTATGAAAGTAAGCGAGTAGAAGAACTAGAACAAAAATACACAAACCAATGTGTACGAGAATTTTACCAAAAAGTGTAAGAAGAAAAAGAACAATATCAAGCAAGAACAAACATATGTAAAAACAAAGCAGGTGAATTAATAGCAGACGAGGAAAGTATAAGTGCAAGATGGAAATATTTAAATATTTTGAGGAATTACTAGAGGCTAATGACAGTGAAGAAAAAGAGGAAGCAGAAGAAGATGACTATAATAAAGATACTCAGTACTACGGCCCACACATAAACGTAGAGCCACCAACGAGGAAAGAAGTTAAATAACAAGTGAATAAATTAAAAAAACAAAAATCGCCCGTAGAAGATGAGGTAACAGCGGAACTAGTAAAGAATGGAGGGGAAGAACTAGGAGACAAAATACATGAGCTAATACAAGAGATATGGGTACAAGAAGAAATGCCAGATGGCTGGTCAAATGCCATAATATGTCCCATCTGTAAGAAGAAAGGAGATAAGCTGGAGTGCAATAGTTACAGAGGAATAACTTTATTAGGAGTTGTGTACAAAATTATGGCCTCTATAATAGCGGGAAGAATAAATCCATATGCAAAAGAAACTTTGGGCGAATACCAATCAGGATTTAGAAGTGGAAGATCGACGACAGGCCACATATTTACAATAAGAACATGCCTGGAAAAATGCTACGAATACAATATTGATGTGCACCAACTGTACATAGATTTTAAGCATGCATACGACAGCGTCAAGAGATAATATGTAGAACAGACAATGAAACAATTTGGAATCCCAGAAAAGCTAGTTAACGAAAATGACAATACAACACACGAAAAATAGAGTGAGAAACCGAGGGAACCTGTCACAGCAGTTCGAAGTGAAAAGGGGACTAAGGCAAGGCGACCCTCTGTCTACTACGTTATTTAACCTAGTACTCGAAAGATGTATAAGAGAGATAGATACAAATCCAAGAGGGAATATTTATAACAAAACCTGACAATATTTAGCATACGCAGACGACGTAGTGATACTAACAAGAACAAAACAAGCCCTAAAGACTGCATATTGTGAATTAGAAAAAGAAGCAAGAAAGGCTGGATTAAAGGTAAATCTAGAAAAAAACAAGTAGGTATATGCTGATGACTATAGCGACATGAGAAGAGAACAGACGAATATAAGAATAAATAATCACAATTTCGAAGAAGCACAAAAATTTAAATACCACAGGAAGCACAATCACAAGAGACAATGAAACAAGCGAAGAAATAAAAACAAGGTAAGTGTGGTAAAAAACGAAGTGAATTTTTCAATTCAATGTAAGTATGGATTACCACGTAGTAACTGTCGCAACCATCCTATTCATAATAAAAACAAGAATCTCAGCCGGAAATAGAAGTTACTATGCACTAAAAAGAGAATATAAAAACAATTAAAAAACCAGTAGTAACATATGCAAGCAAAACGTGGGTTCTAAAACAAGAAGATGAAAAAAAAACCTGTGTATCTACCAGTGCGAGAAGGAGGGGAATGGAGGATACGAATGAACCACGAGTTAAGAAACCTATATGAAGACCCAGATATAGTTGCCACACTAAAGTCCCAAGGATTGAAATGGTTGGGACACTTATTAATAATAATGAAAAATAATCGTCCAAAAATGGCATTTGACAAAAAAAACAGAGGGGACGCGGAAGCGAGGCCGACCCAGAAAAAGATGAAGCGATGATGTGGAAAATGACCTAAGAGAAATGAAAATAAGAAGTTGGAGGAGAAAGGCTCTAGATATAGAGGAATGGAAGGAAGTAATTGAGCAGGCCAACGTTCTACATGGACCGTAGACAGACCGCCGACAGAAGAAGAAGAAGTGCCACTTCACATCCACGAACCAGTTTGCCGACTGATATAGGCAAATATTTATCTCATTTTAATTTCAAAAAAGTCTAATGTTTTGATAAAACTAATTATATCTTGATAAAACTAATAATAATAAATTTGATTATACACTAATGCAAATTTATTACGTTTGGATATGGAAAATTTCGAGACAGTATTTTGTTAGTGAATTAAAAACTCTCTTCGCGAAATATTTAAATTGCAATCAATCCGTTACTGTCCAATCGCAAACATTCATCAATCATAAACCGAATTTTTCTAATGTTGGCCACAGTGATATTTTGATCTGTTGACACCTAGGTTTACATTTTTCTATGACACATTAAAACAAAACAGTAAATAAACAAATAATAAGGTAGTGGAACAACACAAATAAATCCTTTTTGTTTTCATTTAACAGAGATGGAAGAGAACAGTTTGCTGGAAATATGTCGTGCATGCATGGCGGAGAACGGTGATTTCCAATCGGTTTTCTTGCCTGTAGAAGGCTCTGAATTGAATATACATTTGGCTGAAATGGTTATGGCATATGCCTCAGTTCAGGTATACAATTTCAAAATTGATTATTATATTTCAAAATTGATATTTCAAAATAAATTGATTTTTTAATAAATAACTTCTTGCATTGTTTTGTATCCCAATTTAAATATAATCTTAAACAGTTAACCTTATCGCTATGGTGCGCCTTTCTACATGTGGTGTCTGCCATATGGCATTTGTATGGCTCCCATAGTTAGGTACTTACTATTTGTGTATAAATATGGTTCCTGCAGTTTGTGGCACTTATAAATGGCTAATTGTGGTACTTATAACCCAGTGTGTTTTTTACAGCAAACTGATATTATCGCATTTGAGATTATTCTATTTATAGTTGAACCAGGTATTGAGATTTTTTGGGAAAAACCATATGCGGCGCTTGTTGTACTAGCTAACCAATAACATTGGTTGAAGCAATATTATTAAAGAATTTTATTCAACTTCATTGACCAAGATATGAAGAAAAGATACAAATGTTATTATTTAATATTTTGATTATGCTAAAATTATGTTTTGATGTGTCTATAACATGTTTTGTAGTCTATATATTATATAATAAAATAATATTTGATTATATAATATATACATATATTATATAATTATAATATGTACAAGGAATGAATATGCAGAGGTAAAATAATTGGGAGCAGAGACCGGAACAACCTCGCTGCCACAATCCCCTGGGTGGAAGTACCTAAAGAAGAAATGTTATGCAAATACCATTTTGAGAAAAATTACACAGCATTGTGTAGTAGTAAAACCGATGGAGTGCCGTATCCTCAGCATACCTGGTTGATGTGGTATACCATACCACATAGAGCAAAGTACTATCGAGTGTTTATCTTTATTAATATTATCTGTAGAACAGCTGTGTAAAATATACTTATAAATAATACAATCAGTTCTTTCTTTGAAATAACAGTTGCGTATAGAAACGAGAAAGATTTGCTCAAAGAGATTTGCAAATTTGAATGGAAGATATGTGGAAAATTGGCCGGATCTTGACAAGGGGCGGCCTGTGCCCGATTACCATCTGCTCTGCGTTTATATTACACGCGATATCTAGGATCACGAAAGGCAATCTGAGACATCAAGCGTCCTTGGATTTTAAATTTACACATATTAAATGTAAAAATGAAACTTAATTGTAATAATCGTACTAGAGTGAACACGAACACTCCTTCATAGACTCCTTGGAAGGTCTGAATCTTTGGTTTCTGGTGCAAAATTTTGTTATCAAAACTGCTGACATCTTTATCAGGATTTGTTTCGAGGAATTTCACTGCTTTTGGACTCATCGGCAGTTCCTTAGAAAAAAAAGTGGTATACAGATGGTTCGAAGACAAAGGAAGGTACTGGTGCAGGGGTGTTTGGACCTCATACTAAATACTTTGAATCCATGAGAATCTATAAATCCATATCATGTATCATCATATATCTAATATATCTAATCCATAAGTATCTTCTAAGCAGAGGTACATGCAATCGAAAGATGTGCACAATTTAACCTCAACAAGAATTATTCCAAAAAATGAATTGCTATCCTGTCAGATAGCCAAGCAGCCATCAAAGCCATTAGCTCATACACCAACAGGTCCAAACTGGCATGGGACTGTGTGGGAAAGCTAAATGAGCTCGGCAGAGAAAATAAAGTAACACTATACTGGGTACCAGAACACACTGGTGTACATGGAAGTGAAGAAGCATAGGAAACAAGGGATTCAGCAATCCCTTTATAGGTTATTTGCTATAGGTTCTGGAATCCTTTTGCGGTATGAGTATGAACACCATCCACAAAAGTTTAGATGAAGAAAGAAGAGAACAATGGATGAAAACAATGTTCAGAAAAGAACAGAAGCTTGCCTGAAACTAAACAGAGGCAAGCTTAGAATGCTAACATGACTCCTGGTGAGACACTGCAGACTCAAGGCTACCATTGATTAGAGGAAGAGGGTGGGGTACAAGATCTATGAAGGTCGCAGTACAAGTCACTACCGAAACCTAAAAATCTAATCTAATTGAACAAATTTCAAATGAGTTTTAGTTTCAGTATTAATTTATGTGTAACCAAGACAGTGCTCATTTTCAGGATTAGATATCCAATTTGTCATGTTTGTAGTAAATAAAGGCATTTGTAAACATTAGCCAAGATTAAGTGATTCACGACTTGAGTGATACAAGAAAACTGACAAGACTTAATAATAAAGAAAGTAAAAAGTCATACAAAAATTATGTCATTGCTTTTTTGACTTTGCAAAGGCTTATGACAGCATTGACCATGAATCCCTTGTGGGTCATTACATGTCAAGTGGTCTAGGGCTCCCCGCACGACCATCTCGGATTTGCCTGAAATTTTATATGGAGGACTCCTTATATCCAAAATGAACTTTGCTAAAATTTTAGGTTCACTGATGGAATATTCATGGAGTTACAGTTCTTTGTTTAACTCATACTGGAACCCGCGACAGTATGCCAGCGAGATTTCAACAACTTTAAATCCTAATATCTCATTCACAAGTTTTTCATGAAATTTTGCCAACTTGTATAACTTTATGGGCTTTATTCAATGAAATTAATAAAACATTTTATGCATTGCACCCAAAAAGTGTAAAGTGCTTCAAAGTTGGCCTAAAATTTTACTAGTTTAGGTTTCCACAACTATGGCTGTAGTTAAGCTACAGGCTTGATACTTTGCACATAATATATCTGTATAACTGTGTTTTCGAATGTGCAGTTTGAACTTTCTAATTACTCATGTTAGCTTACAAATTGAGTGTAAAATTTGTGATTTGTGTAATGCGGCCAATAATAGGGTATTTTCAAACCGATTTTGCAAAAAAGGGTCATTCAGAAACTTTTTGAAACCTATTCCATTAGAAAGAGCATGTTTTAAACCCCCTAAAAAAGTTGGATAGAAGTTTCAACGCGGATATATAAGGCCCTAAAATCAGGTACAAAGTAGGGCGCCATTGCCGTGGCGACGCTGTACGCTACAACATATAATTCACCTTTATCTTACAAGATTGTCAGTTGTTTTAACAAAGGTACATTAAATAAGTGTATGTCTTGCAATGGTCCATGGTGACTTTTTCACTACCAGTTCAGAAGCTTGAACAGGCAACCACATCGCCATAGGGGTCACGCCCAATAGCTGTGACACTGTATTGAATTTCAATATTAGCCACGGGTGGATTTCTTCATCCAGGTTCCCAAAGCCTGTAGTTCGGTTTCTTTGTTGAGGTTCCAAAGCCTTGTGTGGGTATCTTTCTCAAGCCAATGTTCCCAAGCCAATGATTGGGCTGCATATCCTAGGTTCCCAAACCTAAATTGGGTATCTTATAGGGTTCCCAAGCGGAGGTCTAATTTGATTTTAGCCACCAACAGTTATTTTACATCTTTTTGTATTTACTAGCCACGTTCTTCAGTTCGGCTTCTGCAAATTGGTATTGTCGACCAGATGATGTAACAGAAGGAGCAGGAAGCATGCTAATGAAATGTTGTTCAGGAACCCAGCAAACATCTTGTTTTTCTGGCCAATAAAATGAAACAGTCGGACTATGTGGGTGCATAAATTTTACCAGTGCATCGTTTTGTTCTACTGAAGTTTCCACTATGTTGCCGATCCACCATTTGTTGTGGTAAATACAGGCAACATAACAGCCAGGAAACAGCTTGGGTAATTTCAAACTCGAGATGGCAGCAGAAACTTTGGAAACAAAATGCTAACAAATATGGCATTAATAAAGCAGAATATTTTAAAAAAATCTGAAAAAATGTCATAGGTGATTGTGTAGCAATTTTAAACGCACACAAAAAGCTTTCTCGAGCTGGCTCGAAGCTGGTTTCTTGTGTGTTGTAATTCGCAATGTTCACCAGGCCGCCATCAGCTCGGACAGTTGTGCGCGTTAATACTACTATTAGTGCGGTTTGTTTGTGACGTAGCAATGTGGCTGCCATAGAAATGTGTTTTGGGTACAGGAGGTTACCAATGCAATGAGGTCAGTAGGAGAGTAAGACATGGGTACTTAAGCAGTACCTGTACATAGTACAAAAACATTAACAATCTGAAAGATAAAAGATTGCATGTTGTGGAATGTGGCATCGTCGTGGCAATGACGCTCTGCTTTGCACCTGATTTTAGGGCCTGATATATCCGCTTTGAAACATCTATCCAACTTTTTTAGGGGGTTTAAAACATGCTCCTTCTAATGGAATAGGTTTCAAAAAGTTTCTGGATGACTCTTTTTTGCAAAATCGGTTTGAAAACACCCTATTATTGGCCGCATTACACAAATCACAAATTTTACACTTAATTTGTAAGCTAACATGAGTAACTAGGAAGTTCAAACCGCACATTCGAAAACACAGTTATACAGAGACACTATGTGCAAAGTATCAAGCATGTAGCTTAACTACAGCCTTAGTTGTGGAAACCTAACCTAAACTTACTTAAACCTAAACTTTAAGTAAAATTTTAGGCCAACTTTGAAGCACTTTACACTTTTTGGGTGCTATGCATAAGTTTGATTAAGTTCATTGAATAAAGCCCATAAAGTTGTACAAGTTGGCAAAAGTTGGGATTTAAAGTTGTTGAAATCTCGCTGGCATACTGTCGCGGGTTCCAGTATGGGGTCAAACAATGGACTGTAGCTCCATGAATATTCCACCAGTGAACCTAAAATTTTACCAAAGTCCATATGGGACATAGGGAGTCCTTCACAAAAAAAATCAGCCAAATCCGTGCTGGTCGCGCGGGGCACTTTTTTTAAATTAGACCACTTGACATGGATTAGACCGCAAGACAACATCAAACATCAAAGATACGCTCTTGAATACAAGTTCAAAGGTTAAATTTATGGGAGGACTGAGCGCAGAATTTTCAATAGATCATTTTACGGTTAGTTAAGCGCATGCGCGTCCGCCGTGTTTAAAAGGTGGGAATATGAAAGCTTCGGGCATACTTTGTTATTTTTATTGGTTATACGTCAAAAAGTGCCCGAAAAACATGGCAGGTTTATTGATATAGGAGTGCGTCAAGGAAATGGATTATCTCCATTGTTGTTTAATTGTGCGCTTGAAAAAGTCGTCCGAGAATGGAGATGAGGTGGTGCACCATCCCATAGACTTGGACCATAACTCAAAGGGATAACACTTGACTGCTTGGCATTTGCAGATGATATAGCATTAATTGCTCCAAACATTTCTGATGTCCAGAAACAACTTGAAGTACTCCAAGAACAAGCTGCAAAAATCGGCTTACGGATTTCTTTTGACAAAACAAAATTTATGACGGATATTTAAACTGCTCTGAAACACTCCGCATTGGTATTTGTAAGGTCTTCTGAGTGAAAGACCTCAAGTATTTAGGTGAATGGATTAATGAAACTGACAACAAAAGCAAATCTATAGAAGCAAGACTATAGAAAATGGAAACTGCTTTCCATTTGACAAAACAAGTTTATAACAAAAAATGGAATATATCCTCTCTTGGAATAATAAAGTTCAACATTATAAAACAGTAGTCTTACCTGCAGCCCTTTATGCAGCCGAGACACTTAATCCACAACATAAAATACTGAGAAATTAATTGGAGATTAGGTTTTTGGAGATTTAGGTTAAAGAACGTAAAATCATGCGAAAAATTTTGGGACCAAGAATCAAAGATGGAATCCACCTTCCAAAACCTAATGCTGACGTCTATTTGAAAATTACTTAAATCACAGACACAATCTGTATGAGAAGGATTCAATTCATGGGACATTTGGACAGAATGGACCCAACTAGGTTAACACATAAAATCTATACGCTTTTGCAGAAAAAGGCAACAAGGTCCAATTGGTACAAACAGGCGGAAAAGGACCTGGCTGAATTAGGTTTTCCCAATCTGAAGGATCGAGAGGAAATTACGAAAATTACTCATACACCGGGTTTTGAGGGAGAAGAGAGAAGACCTACCAGATACGTCTGTTCGCAGCAACGAAGACTCGCTCAATCGTTGCGCATGAAGAGTTTGGGCAAACATCAAACATCATTTTAATTGATAGATCTATGTAATTATACAAATAGGTCCATATAATACACACCGAGAAAGATTTGATATAAAATTATAATTGTATTGATTATTGAAAAGGATGTTTATTTATATTTTCGATTTTTTTTAAATGTTTTTAGATAATATTGGGAGATGGTTTACCTGAACAAATATGTACAAAATGTGTAAAAAAAGTTTCTGAATTCTACTTGTTCAAGTTAAAGTGTGAAGAAACTGATAGAGCATTACGAGCACAATTTGGCAAACCTTATAGTGTAATAGATGACCAAACTGATGAAACCAAGTCCAGCTTAGATCTAGCAGCTAATTCTGTTGATGTCATAATAAAATCAGAAATCTGTGCAGAAGATTTAGAGGATACACCAAACCTGTTCACTATTGAAAAAATAGAAACTGATTATTTCACAAAAAATGAAGGTAATGAACCTGTTGACGAACTTCCTGAAACACAAATAATTGAAATCGAAAAGAAAATATTTTTTGAATGCGATATATGTAATAAATGTTTCGAAAAAAATGATATATTAACAAAACACAAAAAGTTGCATGAATATAAACTGAACGAAAGTGATGGAGAATTCCAAAGTAATGAAACAATCAAAGACCACCACCAAATAATAGAATATGTAAAGTGCATATGTAGTTATGCAACAGAAGAAAGTGATGCAAAACATTTAACAGTTCATAAAAATTCAGATGATTTGACATGTGAAGCTTGTAAGAAGAAATTTTCAAAAGCATCACACTTAACAAGTCATATGGTAGTTCATGCTGTTGTTCAAGCTTACAATTGCAATGTATGTTATAAGGGTTTTGGCAGGGCAAAACAGTTGTCTCAGCACATGAATACTCATTCAGGGATTAAACCTCATGTTTGCAAAACTTGTTCAAAAGGTGAAAAAAATAATTATATTTTTTTAACAATTTTTTGTTAATCTTAATATACATACAACTTTGTTTTGTTTTAATTATATATTTGAATTTAAAATATTCATGTATTGTAAAATCTGTAATATTGTGAACATTTATATTTGTTTCTTCAAAACGCAATGTTGTATGTTTTGCAGGTTTTAATCAAATTTCAAATTTAAAGGAACACATGCGAATACACAGAAGAGAAAAACTGTTCCTGTGTTCTACATGTGGAAAAGGTTTTAATCATTTAGGAAATTTAAAGCAACATACAGTCAGACACAGTGGTGTTAAAGCTCATGTCTGTAATATATGTGGCAATAGCTTCGCCACCAAAGGAGGATTATCTGTACACATAAAAAAGCACACAGGTATATAAATTAGAATTAATAAAGTATGCTAAATTAGAATGAATAAGCTAAGTTAATTTTCAGCTATGTATGTTTTTAGGTGCTCGTCCATTTGTGTGTTTAGAATGTAACAATGGTTTTACAACATCAAGTTCATTATCAATACATAAAAGAATACATTCGGGAGAAAAACCGTATGAATGTGAAGTTTGCAAAATGAAGTTTTCTCGATCTAGTATCTTGACAAGACACAAACGAACCCACACAGGGGAAAAACCTTATGTCTGTAGCTTTTGTTCCAAAGCTTTTTCTCAGTCGTATGTTCTTAGTTCTCATTTACGGATACACACAGGCGAAAAACCTTACGTTTGTGATGCTTGTGGAAAAGCCTATAGACTAGGTTCTTTTTTGAAAAAACATAAAAAAATCCATATGGGATCCAACCAAGCAAAAAATGTATTGAGCCCAAAAATACTCAATTAAAACTCAAAAGTATTCCTTTTTTAAATAGTTTAGAGCGAAAACACTATAATGCGAGGTTTACACAGGTAGAGTAACCAGGTGAGTTTGAAAAACTTTAGTAAACTAAAAAGTAGAGTGGAGTAGCTGATAGAGTAGAATACTTTACTATGGTGGGAACGTAATTCTACTGTACTGACCCCACCATAGCTATGTATTTTACTCTCCTCCTCACTTTACCCATGTAAACACAAGTGTTTGAACAGAGTAGAATGAGTAGTTGAGTAGAGTAAAGTATATGTTGTGCAATCAAACTGATGTTTACTGAGGATAAATCTTTAGATTGTTCATTTATATGCTTATTAGGAGTGTTTGTGGTGGGTGTTTAGGAGCAGAGTGGCCCCACTCAATATATCCTCTTCATCCAATCCATCTTCCAGGAAAAGTTACATTTAAATACTCGCGTACTTCTCTACCAAAATGCAGGTGTACCGTCTTGCTGAAAGCAGACATCTGGGTGGATGAGATCGTTATTATCTGGGTGGGGTCGAATTTCTTTTATGCATGGAATTATTTGTGTAACATTTGCAGGTACTTTTCAGATGTTAGTGTTCCATCTATAATAAAAGGGCCGATTATAATATCATCTAATATGCCAGACCACACATTTATCTTTTGCGGATATTGAGAATGAACTTCAATTTCACGTGTGGATTCACTTAATGCTAGTATCTACAATTGGGTATTTGAATAATTTTTTTTGTCATAAATCGAAAGCTCATAGCTCAAGTTTTATAACAAAACAATTTTTTGTTTTTTTTTCGTTGAAATTAAAAAGTTATAACAAATTGAAAATATATTTTTGAACTCGGTACCGAAAACAGGCTGTTTACCCGTGTGACGTAAAATGTGTAATTTCTACCCGTGCATGACTTGTTGATACAGTAGCTGTAGTAGACATGTCAAATATTAAAAGTCGTAGTCGAATTATTCTTTTTTAACTTTTTCGTAGCGCACATCCGAATTAAATATAATACGGTTTTAAAATACATAAAAAAATCGTTTTTTTTTTATTCAACAACCCAATTATGCCTATTCACACAACCATTCAATTGGAATGTGGCTTCACCTGACATCACAATGTTCTTCATAAAATTATTATTAGCATTTAATAGTTGAGATTTTATTTCTGAAAATTCAACCCTGCGGCCAAAGTCATCTTTAGATAATTCCTGAACTAAATGGGCTTTTACAGTTTTAACCTTTCTTTTTTAATATACTTCTCACTGACGTTTTAGAGATATCATGGTCTGCAGATAGGTGACTAATGGAATTCTGTGGGCGTTCGGCTATATCCAGCAAAATATTTAGTGCCCTATCAACATTTGTTGCCGTCCTAGGTCTACCAGAGGAAGTATGATTTTTCACAATTTGTTTCTTAAAATTTTTGAACGGTTCGTGTCACTGTGGACCTACTGATAGGGATTATGTTTGGTTGAGTGTCATTATATAAATGACGTTTCCTTACGATCCCCATAACCAACGATTATTAGAATTTCTATCCTTTCTGATTCTTTTAAATTCATTTCTTAAACTTGATGTGATGTAACGGTATTAAGTATTAAGCTTGTAACTTGCAACATTATTATTTCTATTCATTTAAAATGAATAGAAATAATAATAATAATGAATAGAAATTTCCATTCATTCAATATTTATTTTTCCATTTATTAGATTTATTTCTTAAAAATTTTGTTATGTGACCCCAAACTTTTGATACTCTCCTATTCACAAAAAAATTGTCTATCCAATGATACCAAAAACGACACATGATGTCATTTAAAAAAAACGTATGTGGCGCCACCACTCGGAAAAAATTGTTACTAACAAGTTAAAAATATTGTCCAAATATGCACTGTATACTGTACGATACTGTATGCAACCTTATAAGATCATGTCTTAAAATCTCACGCGTATTAATTCTACATCGCTTGGTGCAATACTTTTGGCGAACCCTGTATATATATATATATATATATATATATATATATATATATATATATATATATATATATATATATATCTTTTAGATATATCTTTTTTACGAGAGAAGATTTTTGGTTTTAAAAAACTTGTTGCCAGATGTGAATAATAGCATCAATTCGCCCAATAATCGCCCAATAAGATATCCCAATAATATCTTGTACCCTAGTGATAAATTGTTCTAGTGATAAATTGTTAGTGTTGTTGAAAGTTACTCTGAGATTTTTTACATTTTGTACTTCAAATCATTTATAATAAAGTTCTGTTTCTGTTCAAGAGCCCTTCTTGAGGTATCACGTGATAGTTTTAGATACTTTTTCAACATGTATTTCCAGGCCGACTTTTCTCGCTTCCTCTTCTATTTTTAAAAGCAATTCTAGTATTATATTGTTCCTTGTAATGAACAATATGCTGTCTGCATATGCACTTGGCATGATATTGTTATAATATTTCCGTTATTCTTCTTCTTCTTTCTTCGTTTTGCACATTCAAAGTGTGCGTTTGAACTTGTTAGTTGTTTTGATGGTTTTCGCCTTCTTATCCTCCCAAAATCTCTTCATGAATGCACTATGTTGTATCTTACGTTCTGTTGACCACTTCCAACCAGTTTTCTTTTTAGGTTTCTCCAGAAATATATGTTTGGCTACTTTTGTCCTAAATGATCCACGGTTGGCGATTATGTCATCTGTGATATTCATTTCTTAGAGGTTTGCCTTAGTTTCTTCTTATTTTGACCTACTTTGAGTTGATTACTTTGAATAATCTTTTAGTCTATCGTCGTGCATTCTATATATATATATATATATATATATATATATATATATATATATATATATATATATATGTATATATATATATATATATAAATTGCCCATAGAAAATCAGCGTCTCTTCCGTACGGCAACAGTAACCTGTCTGAGGTCTGCCTTAGTTTCTTCTTATTTTGACCTACTTTGAATAATCTTTTAGTCTATCGTCGTGCATTCTATATATATATATATATATATGTATATATATAAATTGCCCATAGAAAATCAGCGTCTCTTCCGTACGGCAACAGTAACCTGTCATTGAAGGAATAGAGTTCCGCTGTTCTCTTAATGCACATTCCATTTTCTCTCGTTTGACCATAAATTTTCTGTAGAATTTTCCGCCCATGCTTTTCGATTCCTGTAGTTTTAGAGTGACCACCTAAACATATGGTTTCTGAAGCATATAAAGCTTCTGGCAAAACAACTGTCTTGATGTGTCGTAATTTTGCACTACACGATATGACTCTTTTGTTATAGTAATTCCATGTTAGACTGTATGCCTTATGCAGTTTATACGTTGGCTCTACTATGTCTAGTCCTGATGGTATTTTAATTTCTCGAAGGTATTTGAAGGAGGACACCTGTGGAATTGTGCCGGTTTCCATCTCTAGCTGAGTTTTTGCACTACTCTGATGCAGATTTTGCATATACAGAGTTTTCTCATATATCTGGAGGCCTGCCTGGATGCTATATTGTGTAGTTTCTGTATGGCATATCTTGTTTCATTCTTGATCTTAGTAATGATTGCTAAATCATCAGAAAATGCGAAGCATTTTACATTGACCTATTTCCCGAGTTTCAATTGTTTACACCCTTGATGTCCTTTTCCTATTTTCTAATAAATTCATCTAGAACTAAGTTAAACAGGGCAGGGGAGAGGCCATCACCTTGACGAACGCCCGTAGATATTTCAAAAGACTCTGAGTCTTCCCCAAGAAATTTCACTTTAGACGTCGTATTCGTGGTAGTCTGCTGAATAATAGCTTTGGTCTTCTTGTCCACTTCAAGTTCTTCTAGAGTATCCAAAACTGTCTGTCTGTCCACAGAATCATACGCGTTCATAACGTCCACAAAAGTGACGTTGTGCTGGTACTTCGGCGAATCCTCAATATCGTCTTTAAGTTCAATATTTGTTCTGTACATAATCGATCATTACTGAAATCCGCTTGATACTCGCCAATCAGGTGATTGTTGTGTGATTGATGTTTGTTTTTCTAATCAGTTTAAGAGAGCTTTGGAAAGAATTTTGTATGCAATCGGCAATAGAGATATGCCTCTATAGTTATTTGGAACTGCCTTGTCACCTTTGTTGTGTAATGGATGTATTAATGTGCACTTCCAATCTTGTGGGATCGTTTCCGTTTCCCATATTTCTACTAAGAATGCATGAATTCTGCTTACAAGGTCATCTCCAAGTTTACACATCTCTGCGGTGATGCCATTCTCTCTAGGGGCTTTATTATTATTAAGCGATCCTATGATCTCAGTTGCTTTCAGTATTGTCGGTAATTGTGAATCAGGGTTAGGCATGGCTTTCTCTCATGTCTTTCCTATGAAGGATCACAGTTGAGGAGGTCTCAGAAATAGTCAGCTAGAATGTTGCAGTTCTCTTTAGTGTTTGTCTTAATGTTCCATTTGCTGGACAGAAATATAAAGATGGTAGTTGATAACTGGATAAATTCTCACGGAAGATTTTGTAAAAATTCCTGATGTTGTTTTTGAGGAAATTCAATTCAATTTCTATGTCTAATCTATTTTTGTCATAGGCTCGTTTCTCCCGGTGGATTATTTTTGAGGAAATTTTCTGCACCTTTAGGAAGGTGTTCCATTTGTCAGTTGTTTGATGTTCATTCCACTGATTCCAATCATTTCTCCGGTCATCAATGGCTTTATCGCATGTCGTGTTCCACCACCTATGTTTGCGTTTCCTTGGAGGCTGTCCTAATTTCCTGGCTGATGTCTGAAGTGTTTTACAAAGACCTGACCAGTCCTTGGGGCCCTGCTCTCGTATGTCTTGTAGGAAGATCGTGGCGTTCTGTCAAAGACATTCTGGGTCAACTCTTGAAGATCTGCTGAATTTAGGTCTGCATCTGTTGGCTGGAATCTCACTTTGATTTGTGTTAGGTAGTGGTCCGAGTCGACCACTCCCTTCCGTACTCTAACATTTTGGAACTCGCACATATTCTTTCTGGATATTGCAACGTGATCGATCTGAAATTCCCGGGTAAATAACGGGTTCGGTGATTTCCACGTTCTCTTTTTATGTGGGGGTTTCACAAAATGCATAAACATGAGTTTTAAAGCAAAAGCTTTACAAAAGTCAATAAGACGTTCTCCGTTTCTATTCATCATCCACTGTGCCGAGTGATGACCTACAATCGATTTATGTTTCCTCTCTTTGCCAACCTGTTAAAATCACCTATTAAGATTTTCACATGAGGTTTTGGAATCTTGCTATTTAGTGGTTTCTTCCTTGCAGGCTTCAACTTTCCCTGAGTTTTTCTTATTGTCAATTACTTATTGTTTGTGGGAGCGTGGATGTTCGTGGGAAGGAGTATGATTTATTGCCAGAATTCACAGTAAATACTGAGATTTATTCAGATGGGGAAGTAAAGTCAAGTACTGATTGATGATATTTTTTCGTACCGTAAAGGCTGTCCCTAGTTGTGTTCCCGTGGATTCTTATGACGACTTTGCCCTTAAAAATCATGTACTCTTCCGAGCCAAAATGGTTTTCCTCTTGGAAGCACGTTTCCTGGAGTGCTACGATTTGAATGTCAAACTTGTCCAAACCGTACGTTAGCTATTTTAGCTTGCCTGTTTTCGGTAGGGTGTTGACATTAATTGTACCTAAACCTTCGTTCTTGGGACGAAGATTTCCGAATATTTCCTTTATATTATATCAGAAAAACTTTTAGACATTTTTAAATTGTTTTCTTTGTTGTTTTTAGATAACACTGGGAGATGGTTTACCTCAACAAATGTGAAAAAAAAGTCTCAGAATTCTACTTAAAGTTAAACAAGTTAAAATGTGAAGAAACTGATACAGATCAAAACTGAAGATATAGGAAGTGATCATTTCACAGAAAATGAATATAACGAACTTGTTGATCAATTTCCTGGAACAAAAATAAATTAAATTGAAAAGAAAATATTTTTTTTATGTTATGTTTGTAATAAATGTTTCCAAAGAAATGATATTTTATACCAGCGTAGTTCTATCTAAATTGAGGGCCATTTTTAAAAACTGCAGCTGAGCTGTCAACTCCTCTTCCTCTTTCACTCCACACACTTCCGCTCCATACAAAAGGATACTTTTCTCACACATGCCATCCACAATACCATTTTCGCTGCAAAGTTATTGCTCAGGCACTCCTTCCATACATTCCCTAACTCGTTAACGCCTGCCGTTAGCAGCCACCCACGCCTTTTTACAAATATATTTCACATGGTCTTACGCGGACTCATCCTGCCCAAACATAAAACGAAGGTATTTGAAGCTGCTAACTTGCTCGTTATAATTACATTACTTTCCCATTATTAAACGATTCACTCCTTTTACCCGCTCGAAACATCATCCATTTAGTCTTTTTCACGTTCATTACCAATTTCCTCTTTTCAAAAAGTCTTTTCGCCCGCTCGATCATCTCTGACATTTCTCCTTTCGATCTAGCCAAAATCACAACGTCGTCCGCATAAGCCAAACTCCAAACTTTCCTATTACCAATTACTACCCCTCCCGCTTGACCTTTGCTTAGCGCACTCTCTAAATCGGCCGTGTACAGGTTAAATAATATTGGACTCATCGGACAACCCTACCTTAGCCCCATTCTCACATCAAAACTTTCTGAAACTTCCTCTCCTACTTTCACTCTGCACCGCGTATCCTGATAAATATCCTTGATTCTCTCGACTAAACTGCCGCGCTGTACTTTTCCGTCTTAGACATTCCCATATTTTCTCCCTCACCACAGTGTCGTAAACTGCTTTCAGATCTATAAACAGAGCATAAAGTTTCCCTTGCTTCTTAACTAACTCCTTCTCCACAACATATTTCAACGTAACCAAATGTTCCACCGTACGGCAATGCTTCCTAAATCCGGCTTGTACATCCGGGATCAGGCCTTTATCTTCCTCTTCACACAAAGCTTTTGCTCTAGCAGTTTCACATAGATTTTATACGACGCGTCCATAACCGTTATTCCTCGGTAGTTAGATAGGTCTTCCGTATCTCCACCTTTATATATCGGTACAATTAAGCCTTCTTTCCCGTTCACCGGCATCCTTTTATAACCTTTAGAAATATCGTTAAGTTCTTTGAAAAGCTTTGGCTGGATGACTATCGGGGCGTGCCTCCAAGCTTCATTCGGGATACAATCCGTACCCCCTGGTTTTTTTTCGGAAGCCTATCTAAAACACCTGAAAATCCTTCCTACGTAAATTCCCCTCCTGCGACATCATCGAGCTGTTCGGGCAGGCCACTGGTTAGCAGCTCTTTAAAATAGGTTCTCCTTAGGCCAATCGGTTTCTTTCACCACCCTTGTTTCCTTCTATAGGCTGACACCATTTTCCAAATATCTGCTTCATTGGGGATCTCCATCAACTTTTTGTATTGCGCGTCTTTCCACTCCTTCTTCTTTTGGAGTTCCATCTCTTTTAATTGTATACGGCATTTGTTGTACTCCTCCATCGAGTCCTGACCCTCCTTCCACCTTTTGAAATTCTTCCTCACGGACTTCTTAAGTTCTTTGACTTCTTGGTCGACCCTATACGTATCTTTAGCCACTCCATATTTGATCTTCACCTGTACCATGCCTTCTCGAGCCACTTCCATTATACGTTATAAACTGCCGACTCCCGGAGTTATTCCTTCCAAATTTCTTTGGAACTTAACAATGGCCTTATCATTCCAGATCGGTACTACTTTAACTAGATAGCTTAACTTTACCTTCTCAAGTTATTTTCAATGTAAAATGGTCAGATTCATCCCTCTCACCTAATTACATATCGATCCATTATGCGGATTTTTGCCACCTCATTGACTACCACATAATCAATTACCGACGCGCCTCTCCCACCAGCATAAGTCAATTAATTAATTTTCCGCTCGAGTCGCCCTCAACATACCCGTTAATTAGATTTCACACCTTATCTTCAACCCATTCCAACCATTTTCTGCCTTCTTTCCTGATACTCCACACCCGGTTCGACAATATTTACTCTTGCATCCCTGTTACAATTCCTCCTCTCACTCTACCTTTAACCCGCTCCTTCAGGGCACCCTGACAGTCCCATCTGAATCCTCATGGTAACTTAGTTTTCATTTCTGGCCAGTCTTTCTTCTCCACCCACGTTTCCACCAAACCTATTATGTGAAAACCATTAAAGTAGTCACATAAGCCCGACTTTCCCATTCCTTCTATCCTTTCTTTGAGCAGCTATATTCCATACCAATATTTTAATTTGCTCTAATCTCTCCTCCAAATTTTTGGATAGTTAAAGATGGATTCTCAAAAAACGCTCGAACAGGTCAACTTTGTTTGTAAGGGGGAGACCTTTTACAAGAAAATTTGTAGTCTATTCACTTAACCCGGTAATTTTTGATTCTACTTTTTGTTAGTCTCTTACTGTTATATATGCAACCTAATGTATATTGGTTTGCCTATTATATGTATATCAATTATATTATGTTTCGATTTAATAAATTGAGTCTACGCTCAACCGTCTTTTGTAACGAATATAACCTAGTCCACTTTGAACAAATAACACTTACCGCCTAACAGATTCCATTCGATCTCCATTTAAGCTGCTTTCTGAATTGTCTCGTTTAAAAATAAACATTGGTTGTGCAAAAATGATTTACTCTATTGCGGGGAGGGTCGAAATGATCGCGTTGTTTTTCAAAAAAGGTGACAACGGCAATCGTACGGCAGACTTATTTAATCAAGAGCATCCCGATAAACACGTAAACAGAAAATACGTGTTGGAGTTGGTCACCAAATTTCAAGAAACAGGTTCAGTAGCCAATAAAAAACGGGACCCTCCCTCAACGTGAACTTCCGTTGAGAAATAAGGCTACTCTGGATTGGAGTCTTTTGGGACAAGTTGCTGTCCACTTAACACTTAAACTAAATCCACTTAAACTAAATATTTGGGCCAGTATTTTTGGAGATTTTGGAGTATTTTTTGCATTGTTGGTCCCATTTTTCTTGATGGTAATTTGACGGGTGAACGTTACCTAGAAGTGTTGGAAGATGTTGTCCACCCATTGCTTGATGATATATCGTTGAAAATGATAATCGTTACTTATAAGACCATTTGACTTCTCAACAAGATGGAGCTCCACCACTTATACGTAGGCTGTTCGGGAGTTTCTGAACAGATGAGTTTTCCCGGGACAATGGATTGGACGAAGAGGTGCTCTGGAATGGCCGACCGGCTCACCTGATTTAAGTCCTATGGACTTTTTCTTGTGGGATCATGTAAAGAGTAGAATTTATGCAACAGAACTACAGTCTCTGGAAGAGTTACGTCGACACATTGTTGAAGAATGCCGTCAAATTACTCCACAGATTCTCCCAAATGTAAGAGAACGTTTCGAGCGGAATTTTTATTTTTGTATGGAAGTTAGTGGCGCACAATTTGAGCATTTGTTAAACTAATAATAATCTTTTCTTGTGTTGAATTTTGTTTTTTTTCTTCACTTTTTGTTGTACTTTAGAATAGTTGGGAAGTATTCAGGTTTTATGTGAGAGAAAATGATCAACGGTTTTAAGTAATTTGTTTTACTTTAAGGCCTAGGCCGCACTACTGTTTTTTTTTCCGCGAGCGGTAACCTATAACCGCGAAACCACTCGAGAAATTGGTGGTGGTGCAATGTGGATACCTGGTTATTAACCCTTCAAACACTGCGGCCCAGTGGCCTATAGTATTTTGTCCACATTTTTCTCTTATAGGCCCAGAAACCTAGATGTTTTTATAAATTTGCGCTAATTAATTACACATGTGTCTTCTGGTAAAAATGCGGCCGACACTCGGTATAGAACTCGTTACCTCCAGATTTGTTAGTTAGCGCTCTAGACCACGAGAGCCGACTTGATTTGCCGACTTGATTGTATTAGCTTATTTGAGTTACAAAATCACGCGATTAAAAACGGCGGCGGTTTAGCCGTATTGCGGCCTAGGCCTAAATACAACAAAAAAAATATATATATATAAAGAAAAAATAAGAAAAGAAAATGGAAGTGAAAAGGCGCCTGCAACATTTACAAAGAATTAGTACAGATGTTGCATGGATTAAGCTGTACGCACCTTTATGAATTTCTTTAAACAAAAGAGACAAAAATGGTTTTTTAACAAACAAATCTTACTAACAAATTATTATTACTAACAAAACTACCGACTAACACATAATAGTATATTAAAGGACGAGTTCAGTAAGCGCGATTTTACAGCACGCGTCCAAGTTTGGAAAACGACGAGCGTAGCCAGGAGTTTTCTAATGGACGAAGTGCTGAAAAACGTCTTACGAACGAGTTTTTTATAGTATTTTTTCTATTTTGCCGATACAATCATCAATTGTATCAAACTCGGCGAGCCATAACCGCACGCATATGAGTGCTGTTATGAGTCTATTACAAACGCAAAATAGAAAAAGGTTTTTCTTACTGACAATAATAATGTATTTAGGTGGCCTGTTCACATAAGCAATTTGTCAATGTTGTCAGCTTAAAGTAATTAATTTCTAACACTTTTGCAGTTTTTGTAAGGACAGATTGAACAATTGGACTTCCTTTCAACGATATAAACGAAGAAAGCGTTCATAAATTTAAATTAAATAATCTCGACAACAAATCAATGAATTTGTAAAATGTTAACCGTTTAGTACAAACAAAAAATTTATCACAATCTTCACAAGTTAGCCTATAAACCCCCAACTTGTACATTATTGCCTATAAACTTGTGATAAAGTCTACATAGTACAAACAGGAAGGTCATTTGATATCAGAATAAAAGAACACGAAAGAACTTTCATCTCCAAACTGATTCTACTTTCGTCAACCATTGCTTAGAATAGAATAACAAATATAATAATAAATTTGATATATTACAGAAATAAAAAAGAAAACTTAACTTATTAGAAAGTTTATTTCAAAAAAGTCTAATGTTTAGATAAAATGTATTATGTTTGGATTTGGAAAATTTCGAGACAGTATTTTGTTAGAGAATTAAAAACTTCCTTCGCGAATTATTTAAATTGTAGTCAATCCGTTACTGTCCAATCGCAAACATCCATCAATCATAAACCGAATTTTTCTTATGTTGGCCACAGTGGTATTTTGATCTGTTGACACCATGGTTTACATTTTACTTTGACACATTAAAACAACAGTGAATAAACAAATAATAAGGAACTAGAACAACACAAATAAATCTGTTTTCATTTAACAGAGATGGAAGAGAACAGTTTGCTGGAAATATGTCGTGCATGCATGACGGAGAACGGTGATTTCCAATCGGTTTTCTTGCCTGTAAAAGGCTCCGAATTTAATATACATTTGGCTGATATGGTTATGGCATATGCATCAGTTCAGGTATACAATTTCAAATAAATTGATTTTTTAATAAATAACTTCTTGCATTGTTTTGTATCCTAATTTAACTCTAATCTTGACCGTTAAGGTCATTCTACAGGCCGGAGTGGCCTAGCGCACTTTTAACTAATTATTACATATGGTTAGAATAATATTTCAAGGAAACGCTTTTTGGTAACCTATTGCTATGGAAAGATATGAAATTAGTTTATAAAAAATCATTATGTTTAAAAATTTCACAAGTTTTACATTTTTACAAAAAACTGCTAGACTCCTTCTACAGGCCGCAGCGGCCTGGAGTGACAGAGTGTCATCAGACCACAGATTAAATTTAAAAACAAGACAAGCCCTTGGAATAGGTAGGAACATCACCTACTAATCAAGACGCATTTTTTCTGTTAAAGATTATTTTGATATTGTTTTGTTTACTACTGGGACATTTTTTTTACTACCAAACAATTGGCTCTGAATTTGAAGAGTTCTGGTCTCACTATAACGGGAACGGTATGAAAAAATAAGGTATTTATCCACCAAAATTTTTAGGCGAAACATTCTCGAGAACAATTATCAACAATTTTTGGATTTACAAAAAATCTCACATTAGTGTCATACGTTCTAAAAAATTGTGGGAAAATCTGTTATTTTATTATCAACAATGCATCATAGCGATGCGATCACAGAAAATAAGAGAAAACCGGAAGTGATTATTGATTACAACAAAACGAAAGGCAGCACAGATCTTATGGACAAGATGATCAAAACTTATACATGTAAACGAAAGACAAATAGATGGCCTGTTGCATTTTTGATGAACATTTTAGATATAAGTCTATTAGCTGCATATATTATATACACTAACGTTTATAAAAATTGGAATTTGAGAAAAAAAGATAAAAGAAATAGTTTTATAGAGGAAGTTAGTGTAGCTCTGATTTCACCACATTACAGCAACAACAGAATAAAAATTTGCAAAACGGGTTTATATTTATGGGTAAAGTATTAGTAAGGAAAGTATTTATTCTGCGCAAGAAAATCCTGCTCATTCTTCAGCATCTCCTCCAGAAAAGAAATGGCGAAAATGCAATGTCATTTTTTTGAATGTGAAAGGAGAGTATTCCAATATTGTATAAATTGTTAAAAGAATACTTGTAATAGTCATTCCAATATTATATGTAATAAGTGTGTAAATTAATAGAAAAATTAAGTAAGAAAGTGTTTTGTTTATAAACATTATGCGAAAAATTATTTTGTTTACCTATCCCACATAATCTGTTTTAGTTTATAAACATCTATTATAAAAATAGAGTGAAAGAAAACCAAAAATCTAAGATGTAATTGAAAAATAATTCTATAATAACATTGCCATTACACTAAATAGTTACGGGCCGCGTAGGATGGCTGACTACTTGGTAGTATGACCTTAACGGTTAAACAGTTCTTAACTTTTTCGCTACAGCGTGCCTTTCTGCAAGTGGTGTCTGCTGTATGGCAGGCTGAGGGTACTGGTGATTCAAATGGTTCAAATAGATAGGCACTTATTATTTGCATATAAAAACGTTTCCTGCAGTTTGTGGTAGTTATAAATGGCTGTACTGAAGTGATGCAAGTGGATTACTATGGTTACCGTAGTTTGGGTCAAAAATATTGATTATGCTAAAATTATGTTTTGATGTGCCTATAACATGTTTTATAGTTTATATATTATATAATAAAATAATATTTTATTATATAATATACATTTTATTTTATTATATAATGAGAATCCTCGATGGATGAGAGCCATACCATTTCAACATCTGTGGTCCGTTAATTGTTGGTGTCATTGGTCCATATTTTTTTGAAGGTTGCTTGACTGGGCAAGTTTATGCAAACTTTCTGCAAAACGTACTGCCTGAATTACTAGAAGACGTGCCCTTGTATGTTCGCATGAACATGTAGATGCAACACGACGATGCACCACCCCATTATGCTCTGTGTTCAAGACAAGTGATGAATGAGATTTTTGGCGAAAAGTGGATAGGACGAGGCGGTCCTGTAGCTTGGCCACCTCGTTCGCCAGATCTAACATCACCCGATTACTTTTTATGGGGGTTTATCAAAGATCGCGTAATGTCGGTAGCACCTACCACGCCTGATGACATGAAGGAAAGAATCCGCCGAGCTTGTACCGAAATTACACCACAAATGTTGGCTGTTAGACGGAAGTTAGACGGTCTTTTCACCAGCGAATTAACAAGTGTTTACAAGTCGAGGGTCACCCCTTCGAGCATCTTCTGTAGGTAGACCGAAACCAAGGTTAGTCGATCCTTTGAAAGTGATTATTTCGATATTTTCGACTATTTTCATACTTTGCATGACTAGAATGACCTTGTGTTGCAGGTCGTTGAATTCGTCTTAAAATTGGCAATAATATTATCGAAAAGAAATACATGATTCCATTTAAAAAAGTGGAGTTGACCTTGACGTAGCTTCAGCGCCTCTACCGATAAAAAAATAGTGTAGCCCAGTATGACGGCCTTCTCGAACACTTAAACTTTAATATGAAACATTTTTGGATATTACTAATAAATAGTGTGTTATTGCTCTGTAACGCTTTATGTGCCTTTTTAATTCTTATGTGCGTTTTTCATTTGTTCCTTTGAGCATGTGTTGCAGGTCGTTGAATTCGTCTTAAAATCGGCAATAATATTATCGAAAAAAAAAATACATGATTCCATTTAAAAAAGTGGAGATGACCTTGACGTAGCTTCAGCGCCTCCACCGATAAAAAAATAGAGTGGTCCAGTATGACGGCTCTCCCGATCCCTAAAACATTTGTCTGAAATTTTTTTGAATATAATCAATAGTTTGACTGTTATTGCTCTGTAACACTTTATGAGCCCCACCCTGTATAGACATATATTATATAATTATAATATGAACAAGGAATGAATACGCAGAGGTAAAATAATGGGGAGCTGAGACCGAAACAACCTCTGCCAAAATTCGGAAGTGGCTGGAAGTACCAAAAGACGAAATGGTATGCATATACCATTTTGAGAAAAACTACACGGCATTGTGTAGTAGTAAAACCGATGGAGTGCTGTATCCTGAGCATACCTGGTTTATGTGGTATACCATAACACATAGAGCAAAGTACTATCAAGTGTTTATTAATATTATTATTTATGTTTATTAATATTATCTGTAGAACAACTGTATAAAATATACAAATAAATAATACAATCAGTTTTTTCTTTTGAAATAACATTGATTAAATTTAATTAAATTGCATTTAGAAAGAGAAAGATTTGCTCAAAGAGATTTGCAAATTTGAATGGAAGATATGTGGAAAATTGGCTGGGTCTAAACAAGGGGCGGCCTGTGCCCGACTCCCATCTGCTCTGCGTTTATATTACACGTGATATCTAAGATCATGAAAGGCAATCTGAGACATCAAGTGTCCTTGGATTTTAAATTTACACATATTAAATGTAAAAATGAAACTTAATCGTACTAGGGTGGACACGGATTCGTATGTGGATAGACTCCTTGGAAGGTCTGAATCTTTGGTTTCTGGTGCGAAATTTTGTTATCAGAACTGCTGACATCTTTATCAGGATTTGTTTCGAGGAATTTCACTTCTTTTAGACTCATCGGCAGTTCCATCAAAGCCATTAGCTCATACACCAACAGATCCAAACTGGTATTGGACTGTGTGGGAAAGCTAAATGAGTTCGGCAGAGAAAATAAAGTAACACTATACTGGGTTCCAGGACACACTGGTATAGATGGAAATAAAGAAGCATAGTAAACAAGGGACCCAGCAATCCCCTTTATAGGTTATTTGCAATAGGTTCTGGAATCCTCTTGCGGTATGAGTATGAACACCATCTACAAAAGTTTAGATGAAGAAATTAGAGAACAATGGATGAAAACAATGTTCAGAAAAGAACAGTAGCTTGCCTGAAACTAAACAGGAAGAAGCTTAGAACTCTGACAAGACTCCTGGTGGGACACTGCAGACTCAAGGCTACCAATGATTAGAGGAAGAGGGTGAGGTACAAGATCTATGAAGGTCGCAGTACAAGTCACTACCGAAACCTAAAAATCTAATCTAATCGAACAAATTTCAAATGTGTTTTTCAGTATTAATTTATGTGTAACCAAGACAGTGCTCATTTTCAGAATTAGACAACCAATTAGTCATTTGTTTGTAGTAAATAAAGGCATTTGTAAACATTAGCCAAGATAAAGTGATTCATGACTTAAGTGATACAAGAAAAATGACAAGACTTAATAATAAAGAAAGTAAAAAGTCTTACAAAAATCATGTCATTACTTTTGTTGACTTTGCAAAGGCTTATGACAGCATTGACCATGAATCCCTTGTTGCTTTACTCTCAGAATTTGGACAACATCAATCATCAAAGACACCCTCTTGAATACAAGTTCAAAGCTTAAATTTATGGGAGGACTGAGCGCAGAATTTTCAATAGATCATTTCCCCGGTTAGTTAAGCGCATGCCCGTCCGCCGTGTTTAAAAGGTGGGAATATGAAAGTTTCGGGCATACTTTGTTATTTTCATTGGTTATACGTCAAAAAGTGCGCGAAAAACTTGTCGGAAATTGACGTATGCGAACAAAAAAAAATTCAACTATGAAAAGGTTTATTGATATAGGAGTGCGTCAAGGAGATGGATTCTCCATTGTTGTTTAATTGTGCGCTTGAAAAAGTCGTCCGAGAATGGAGATGAGCTGGTGCACCATCCCATAGACTTGGACCAAAACTCAAAGGGATAACACTTGACTGCCTGGCATTTGCAGACGATATAACATGAATTGCTCCAAACATTTCTGATGCCCAGAAACAACTTGAATTACTCCATGAACAAGATGCAAAAATCGGCTTACGGATTTCTTTTGACAAAACAAAATTTATGACGGATATTAAAACTGCTCCGAAACACTTGGCATTGGTATTTGTAAGGTCTCCCGAGTGAAAGACTTCAAGTATTTAGGTGAATGGATCAAGGAAACTGGCAACAAAAGAAAATATATAGTAGCAAGACTACAGAAAATGGAAACTGCTTTCCATTTGACAAAACAAGTTTATAACAAATAAAACGACTAAGTGCGTGTCGGGCCACGCGCAATGTAGGGTTCCGTAGATTCCATTCTTACTCTTATCACTTAAGACTCAAATGTCTAAAAAATTTCATAACCAACTTAATCAGCTGACATTGATGTTGTCGTGTTTGACGTTCAACATAACCAATAATATATTGTTTAAATGACGCGGCTGCCGCTCGATTTGTTACATTTTATAAGTTGGTTGACTATTACTCGTAAACTAATTAAGCCTACTTATCCGTGATACTTTTCCTTTTAAATTCGTTATATATGCTACCATTGTGAATTTTTTCACATATCCAGAAACAGCCATTTAGCTGGGAGTGGGGGGGGACACTTGACTAACAAAAATTAGCACTTTAAAGCTTAATATTTCACAAACGGTGAATCTCTTAATCGAAATATTATTTTCACATACCTATAATATTTTTGAAAGACCTATCCAACGATACCCCCCACACCATGGCGTAGACGAGAAAAAAAACCGTAACCACTCCTTTATGGTAAAGGAGGTACCCTAAAAATTTTTTTTCCAAGATTTTATTTTACCACTTTGTCGGCGTGACTAATCTGTATATTCATGCCAAATTACAGCTTTATATTTCTAATAGTCTCTGAGCTAAACTGCGGACGGACGGACATATCGAAACTATAAGGGTTCGTTGTTGATAACAACGGAACCCTAAAAATGCCTCTCTTGGAATTATAAAATTCAACATTATAAAACAGTAGTCTTACCTGCAGCACTTTATGCAGCCGAGACACTTAATCTACAACATAAAACACTGAGAAATCAATTGGAGATTAAAGAACGTAAAATCATGCGAAAAATTTTGGGACCAAGAATCAAAGATGGAATTCACCTTCCAAAACCTAATGCTGACGTCCATTTGAAAATTACTAAATTCACAGACACAATCTGTATGATAAGGATCCAATTCATGGGACATTTGGACAGAATGGACCCAACTAGGTTAACACATAAAATCTATACGTTTTTGCAGAAAAAGGCTACAAGGTCCAATTGGTACAAACAGGCGCAAAAGGACCTGCCTGAATTAGGTTTTCCCAATCTCAAGGATCGAGAGGAAATTACGAAAATTACTCATACACCGGGTTTTGAGGGAGAAGAGAGAAGACCTACCAGACACTTCTGGTCTCAGCAACGAAGACTCACTCAATCGTTGCGCATGAAGAGTTATTGGGCAAACATCAAGGTCAATAAATTTTGATTCTGGGTGGTCCTAGGAGACCCATTCGCGCAGAAGAAAGAAATTAAAAACTAGAACTACAGAGAAACATCTGGTGTAAAAATTCTCAAAATTGTTAGTGTGACTAGTTAGATTAAAATTTCGCCCAATTAAATTTAATTTATCTGAGTTAACCCAAAATTTCTTTTTAATTGATAGATCTATGTAATTATACAAATAGGTCAATATAATACACACCAAGAAAGATTTAATATAAAATTATAATTGTATTGATTATTGAAAAGGATGTTTATATTTTCGATTTTCTTTTAAATGTTTTTAGATAATATTGGGAGATGGTTTACCTGAACAAATATGTACAAAATGTGTAAAAAAAGTATCTGAATTCTACTTGTTCAAGTTAAAGTGTGAAGAAACTGATAGAGCATTACGAGCACAATTTGGCAAACCTTATAGTGCAATAGATGACCAAACTGATGAAACCAAGTCCAGCTTAGATCTAGCAGCTAATTCTGTTGATGTCATAATAAAATCAGAAATCTGTGCACAAGATTTACAAGATACACCAAACCTGTTCACTATTGAGAAAATAGAAACTGATTTCACAAAAAATGAAGGTAATGAACCTGTTGACGAACTTCCTGAAACACAAATAATTGAAATCGAAAAGAAAATATTTTTTGAATGCGATATATGTAATAAATGTTTCGAAAAAAATGATATATTAACAAAACACAAAAAGTTGCATGAATATAAAGGGAACGAAAGTGATGGAGAATTCCAAAGTAATGAAACAATCAAAGACCACCACCAAATAATAGAATATGTAAAGTGCATATGTAGTTATACAACAGAAGAAAGTGATGCAGAACATTTAACAGTTCATAAAAATTCAGATGATTCGACATGTGAAGCTTGTAACAAGAAATTTACAAACGCATCAAACTTAACAAGCCATATGGTAGTTCATGCTGTTGTTAAACCTTACAATTGTAATGTATGTAATAAGGGTTTTAGCAGGGCAAAACAGTTGTCCAGGCACATGAATACTCATTCAGGGATTAAACCTCATGTTTGCAAAACTTGTTCAAAAGGTGAAAAAAATAAATATTTTTTTAACAATTTTTTGTTAATCTTAATATACATACTTTGTTTTGTTTCAATTATATGTTTTTATTTAAAATATTCACGTATTGTAAAATCTGGAATATTCTGAATATTTATATTTCTTTCTTCAAAACTCAATGTTGTATGTTTTGCAGGTTTTAATCAAATTTCAAATTTAAAGGAACACATGCGAATACACAATGGAGAAAAACCGTTCCTGTGTTCTACATGTGGAAAAGGTTTTAATCATTTAGGCAATTTAAAGCAACATACAGTCAGACACAGTGGTGTTAAAGCTCATCTATGTAATATATGTGGCAATAGCTTCGCCAGCAAAGGAGGATTATCTGCACACTTAAAAAAGCACACAGGTATATAAATTTGAATTAATAAAGTATGATAAATTAGAATGAATAAGCTAAATAAGACTAGATGTTTTAATTTTCAGCTATGTATATTTTTAGGTGCTCGTCCATTTGTGTGTTCAGAATGTAACAATGGTTTTACAACATCAAGTTCATTAGTGAAACACAAACGAATACATTCTGGTGAAAAACCGTATGAATGTGAAGTTTGCAAAATGAAGTTTTCTCGATCTGGTATCTTGACAAGACACAAACGAACCCACACAGGGGAAAAACCTTATGTCTGTAGCTTTTGTTCCAAAGCTTTTTCTCAGTCGAATGATCTTAGTTCTCACTTCCGGATACACACAGGCGAAAAACCTTACGTTTGTGATGCTTGTGGAAAAGCCTATAGACAAGGTTCTTTATTGAAAAAACATAAAAAAATCCATATGGGATCCAACCAAGCAAAAAATGTATTAAGTCCAAAAATACTCAATTAAAACTCAAAAGTATTCCTTTTTTAAATAGTTTAGATCGAAAACACTATAATGCCTGGTTTACACAGGTATAGTAACCAGGTGAGTATTTGGTAGAGCAAAGTAAGTATCTGTAGAAACCCACAAAAACTTTAGTAAACTTAAAAGTAGAGTAGAATACTTTACCATGGTGGGAAAGTTATTCTAATGCACTGACGCCACCATATTTATGTATTCTACTCTCCTCCTCACTTTACCTATGTAAACACAATTGTTTGAACAGAGTAGAGTAGAGTAGAGAATATGTTGTGCAATCAATCAAACTGATGCTTGCTGAGGATACCCCTTTATAGATTATTCATTTCTATGCTTATTAGGAGTGTTTGTGGAATTTGGGCAGTGCCAACTATAGAAATAAAAACATGAGGTAGGCGGCAGAGATTGTTGAAAAATTGTGAAAAATTGGCTTTTGAACTGAAAGATTAAAAATTTGAGGTGCACCTATAATCAAGAATGTTTGAAAAATATATCTTATCTATGTACTGTAAGTACTCTATTCTATTAACAAATCTACTGAGTCGAGTGCATTCTACCCACAACTCTACTCTACTAACAACTCTACTTGTGTAAACCAGGCCAAAATTATAGTTTAAAAAAACAACACTAATTTATTTGCCACATTATTTCAATATTCTTATATTAAGATTTTTAATAGAATGGACATTAAATTATTAGATTATATAGTTGAAGTATATAATGAATTGTTTTATTGAAAAGAATCTTATTTTAGGAGTACAAGAGGTACAGCCTTTCAGATCATGTCTGTGCAACCTTTTAAACCCAAAAGTTTTTTTAAATCTTGCTATTCTATAGTTAAATGTCTCTTTTTATTAAATATTTAACTTATTTTAACTGTGGAAAGTGTTTGAGTGTTCTGTCCTCTCTTTTTACACCAGAAGTGTCAAAATCATCCTTGACCATACCACCCACATTTGATATGTACAGGAATTACATATCTTCCAACAGCATTCGAAGCTTGATAATGGTCGGAATGGATGGGGTGATTTAGGTCAGTGTTTCTCAAACTTATTTGTCTCATCGCCCACCTATGACTTGCTAAAGTTAATAATACCCCATAACATGGGTAGTATCTAGAATATTCTTCAACTGAGCATGAAGGAAAATTTCGCTAAATGCACTACCCCAGGTGGCAACCAGCCCACCGTCACCTATGGTGACGTTAGCTGACCTTTGGATTCTGGGGAGTCCGCACCAACATGCTTTAAGCTTTTACGAGTCGGAGCATCCTGAAATCACCGGACGTAAACTCCGACCAAGAGAGCAAAGATTCTTCGCAACATTTAATGCCAACTCACTGCTAAAAGTGGGTAAACTGAAACATTTGACTGATTCACTAACACGACACAACATAATACTGACAGCAGTACAGGAAACCAGATTTACGGACGAACATGCCTTTGAGTCCCAAGGCTACAGAATCCTCAAAGGGAAAGTGGGTCAGCGGGTAATGAAGAACGTACCCCACTTAGATACAGGATTTATAATCAGTCACAGGATACTGGATTCAGTCACCGACTTTACCTCCCCGAGCAGTCGTGTATCCATCCTCTCACTCAAATGCGCAAACAAGGGCTAAACTATAGTCAATGTACATGCCCAAATCAACTAGGACAACAGACGCAATCCAGACAGAACTGATACATTCTGGGAAGACTTAGAAGATATTATCCCTAAACTTCCAGAGATGCACAACGTCATACTGCTTGGTGACTTCAATGCTCAATTGGGAAGAGAGAAAAAATACAGAAACATAGTGGGCAATTATCCGGCGCATAAGCGAACCATCAGCAACGGAAAACGATTTGTGGATCTGTGTAGGACTTTTGGGTTGCTCATGAAGTCTACAGCCTTCAAACACTTGCCAATGAAGCAGAAGACTTGGATTTCACCTAATACCAACCTGGGTGAATTCTAGATAGATCATGTGGCCATTTCACGAAAATCTCAAAAGGAAATACAAAACGTAAAGGTACTAGGAAGCGCCAATCTGGACCATTACCTCTCAAAGATCAAAATAAGACTCCAGCCTAGAAACAGTAGATACACAGAACCTCCAAAATGGTAAGATTTGACGTAGAGCGACTCAAGAACAGTCAAGAAGTAAGTTAGAGACTGAACAATACAGATCTAAACAGCTGGAACTAACTGAAGGAGACTCTTGTCGAGGCGGCCAATCTCGCTAGAAGAAGGAAGCATCTGTGGTGGACTAAAGACTGTGACAATGCAATAGTCCAAAGACAGACAGCCTGGGTTAAGTGGAATTCTAAAAAGACCAAGGAAAATTGGCATAAGTTTTTGGAACAAAGAAAGGTTACAGCCAAGATAATTCGAGGAACCACACGAACCTTCACACAAAACCAACTAACCCAAATCGAAGAGAGCTTTTCTAAGAATAACTCTAGAGATTTCTTTGGAACCTTCAAGCAGACACTCAGAAAATACGCTCCGCCATGCCACCACTTCAGAGACTCACAAGGTAAACTGGCTTATAACAACAAGGACAACTGCTACCTTTTGGCTCAGTACTTTAAAAAAGACAAACCACACCAAACCTGGACTCGCTGTCCCCTTCATTGGAAGTAGTTGGCCAGATCATTCAATTTCTTAAGAATAATAAGGCAGCTGGAGAGGACTCTATAATTGCTGAACTGTGGAAAGGTGCTGGAAGCAATGCCGTGCGCAAGCTAACCGAATCATCCAGAACATCTGGGAAACAGAGAAATTACCACCTGATTAGAAATCTGCTCTGATCCATCCGCTTCACAAAAAAGGGAGATTTTACTGATCTAAACAACTACCGTGGAATTTCTCTCGTCCCGGTAACATACAAGAATCTCTCGAAGGCGTTACAAACAAGGGCAGAAATCAGCTAGATAGTCAACTGGGAGAATACCAGGGGGGCTTCAGGAAGACCCGGTCCTGTGTTGAACAGATCCTCAATCTTAAAACTGTACTTGCATACTCCAAGATCAGAAACTGCAAGGTGGTCGTCACCTTTGTTGATTTGGAAGGCCTACAATTCCATTGATAGAGAAACACTTAACAATGTACTCCAGGAACTAGGGCACTCCAAGGTTAAATTTAGAGGCGAGATTTCAGAAAGCTTCGAAATAAAAACTGGAGTGAGACAAGGAGATGGACTTTCCCCACTTCTCTTCAACTTTGTCCTTGAAAAGGTTGAGAGAATGGCGCAAGGAACTGATCAATTTAGGTGCAGGTGCAGGTCAATGGCAACAATGCAGGTAAATTGCCTCAGAAAACAGACTGCCAAAGTGGGTCTTCAAGACCCACCCAGAAGATGTGACAATACTGGGCAAAGATCAAAGCCCAACAGTTGAACAAGCATGGTCCAAAGTAGGTCTATTTGAAAGAAGAAGAAGATAGCCAAATGACTTAACCCCTTGGCGCTGGGACCACAACCCCTAAAATTTTAAATGGCAGGGTGGGATAAGTTATACCTCATTTGAAAGCCCGTTTAGCCCTGATTACTAAATCTATCGATTTGTTTTCGAGATTATTTAATTTCGTTGAAAGGAAGTTCTATTGTTCAATCTGTTCTTACTGGGAAAAGTGTAAAAAAAAAAACATCGCCATTAAACGCCAGAAGAGATTTTTATTAGTCCAAAACATACTCAAATTGTTTCTTTTTAAGACATGTACGCATGTTTTTCTATAAAGCAGTGTAAGCAGTTTTGTTCTGTTATCGGAATATTACAGAAATTTTTGTATTCTACTTTCTATTAGTCTCTTACCACCTGACAAATCCCATTCGATCTCCATTTAAGTTGCTTTTTGAATTGTCGTGTTTCAAAATAAACATTGGTTTTGCAAAATATGGTTTACTCTATTGCGGAGAGGGTCGCGTTATTTTTCAAAAATAGTGAGAACGGCCATCATACGGCAGACTTATTTAATCAAGATAAACACGTAAGCAGAAAATACGTGTTGGAGTTGGTCACGAAATTACAAGAAACAGGTTCAGTAGCCGAAATACTGAATGTTCCACTGATCTTTGAATTTTCTGCATTCACTATCAATTTTTCGCTTCTTTTCCATACTACTAAATCACACACAAAAGCAACAATTCAAATCAAAATACTGTTACAAAGATGTCTTAAACTTAAACACTTAAAGTGTCATAGGAACTGACTTGTGGTTGCGCCACTAGCCTTCTTATATATTCCAATTACTGCCATCTAGAAGTGAGTGGAAGACACCAGAACTTTCTCGAACCAACGAGATTATTCTGTACGTGCTATTAGCGCCATCTGTTAGCGATAGAAGGTACTATCTATTTCCACTTGTGTCCACCAGATGTCGTGTCACGTTACTCCTCATGGCTCGTACTCTACGACTAATCTAGAAATTACAGATAATGACAGGAAAATTAATAATATGCAGTGTTGCCGTTTTGCGGACTTTAGTCCGATTTGCAGCCTTTTTTAAACGTTGCGTACTTTTTCGGACTTTTTTTTCATCAGTGGACTATTTCACTTTTTACCACCGGCAACAATGATAATATGGTTTTGGCCCTCGGAACGTACTGGAGTAATCAGTATGGCCCTAAGGCTGGAAAGTTTGGAGACCCCTGCCGTAGAGCAATGCCGGTGCCGTCCCGACACAGAGTAGTGTGCCTGGATCTTAATAGTCATGTGGTACTAATAATACATATGGCGTTGTCATATAGTGAAATCAGTCAGATTGTGTAAAACTGAGCCATTGCATGGTCTGTCGGCCGTTTGTGTAGTTTATCTAATTCGTGTAGCTCATGAAATCGCCAATTTTATGAGGCACTTGTTTAACTGGGATTTACACTATCTTACCTACCGATTCGATGTTTCAAGAAATGCCTAAGCGCTGTCATCCGATAGTATAAAGCTATGTGTCTTAATTATCAGACCTATTATAAAGAGATAAATAAAGAAACATATTTAAGATGGTTTCACGAACTAGCTAGTCAATGCAAATATATAAAATACACGAACTGTTGGCAGATCATGCAATCACTCAGTTTTACACAATCGGATGGATTATACTATATAACTACGACATATATACAATATTATATATATATATATATATATATATATATATATATATATATATATATATATATATACAATATTTATATATTCGCATGTATAAAATTGTAGTGTTATTTTCTGAAAAAAAGTTGGCACGCGCCTGAAAATTAATTCGATTTTTTTGCATAAAGTCGCACACATCCACGAACTAGTTGCCGACCGCTTATTAGGCAAATATTTATCTGAATTTAATTTCATAAATGTCTAATGTTTGGATAAAACTAATTTTATTATAGATTAGATTATACACTAATGCTAATAATACTAATAATTTTGTTAGTGAATTAAAAACTCCATTCGCGAATTATTTAAATTGCAATCATTCTTACAGTTACTGTTCAATCGCATAGATCCAACAATTAAAAACCTAATTTTGCTTATGTTGGCCACAGTGGTATTTTGATCTCTTGACAATTGGTTTTAGATGGTTTTGATTTTACATTGAAACATCAAAACAAAACAGTAAATAAACAAATAATAAGGAACTGGAACAACACAAATAAATCCGTTTTCATTTAACAGTGATGGAAGAGAACAGTTTGCTGGAAATATGTCGTGCATGCATGGCGAAGAACGGTGATTTCCAATCGGTTTTCTTGCCTGTAGAAGGCTCTGAATTGAATATACATTTGGCTGAAATGGTTATGGCATATGCCTCAGTTCAGGTATATAATTTCAAAATTGATTATTATATTTAAAAATTGATATTTCAAAATAAATTGATTTTTTAATAAATAACTTCTTGCATTGTTTTGTATCCCAATTTAAATATAATCTTTAACAGTTAACCTATATATTATATAATAAAATAATATTTTAATATATAATATATAGACATATATTATATAATTATAATATGAAACAAACAAATCTAAAACAGATCTGGACCTAGTAATATAATAATACATACCCCTTGAACATCTTTGGTAAACAATGGCACGGAGCCTAGCACCTGGGAAAAATGGGGTGGACAGGACTCCTTAGCCGTAGTGAAGGCGACCTGTCTAGGGGTGACAACCCCGAATAATAAGCCTCCCAAGCTAACAACTTGGGTAGTATCTTGCCACTGTCCCATGAAGAATATTCTTCAACTGAGCATGAAGGAAAATCTCGCTAAATGCACTACCCCAGGTGGTAACCAATCCACCGTCACCTATGGTGACATTAGCGGACCTTCGGATTCTGGGGAGTCCGCACCAACATGCTTTAAGGATGAGTCGGAGCATCCTGAAATCACCGGACGTAAATTCAGACCAAGACGACAAAGCTTCTTCGCAACATTTAATGCCAACTCATTGCTAAAAGTGGGTAAACTGAAACATTTGACTGATTCTCTAACACGACACAACATAATACTGACAGCAGTACAGGAAACCAGATTTATGGATGAACATGCCTTCGAGTCCCAAGGCTACAGAATCCTCAAAGGAAAAGTGGGTCAGCGGGTAATGAAGAACGTACCCCACTTAGGTACAGGATTTATAATCAGTCACAGGATACTGGATTCAGTAACCAACTTTACCTCCCTGAGTAGTCGTGTATCCATCCTCTCTCTCAAATGCGCAAATAGGGGCTACAGTATAGTCAATGTGCATTCCCCAATCAACCAGGACAACAGACGCAATCCAGACAGAACTGATAATTTCTGGGAAGACTTAGAAGATATTATCTCTAAACTTCCAGAGATGCATACCGTCATACTGCTTGGTGACTTCAATGCTCAATTGGGAAGAGAGAAAAAATGCAGAAACATAATATGCAGATACATAATGGGCAATTATCCGGCGCACAAGCGAACCAACTGCAACGGAGAACGATTGGTGGATCTGTGTAGGACTTTTGGGTTGATCATGAAGTCTACAGCCTTGAAACACTTGCCAAGGAAGCAGAAGACTTGGATTTCACCTAATACCCACCTGGGTGAATTTCAGATAGATCATGTGGCCATTTGACGCAAATCTCAAAAGGAAATACAAAACGTGAAGGTACTAAGAAGTGCCAATCTGGACTCTACCACTAACTCTCTAAGATCAAAATAAGACTCCAGCCTAGAAACACTAGATTACACAGAACCTCCAAAATGGTAAGATTTGACGTCGAGCGACTCAAGAACAGTCAAAAACTAAGTCAGAGACTGAACAACACAGACCTAAACAACTGGGACCAACTGAAGGAGACTCTTGTCAAGGCGGCCAAGGAACTCGCCCCTCTCGCTAGAAGAAGGAAGCATCCGTGGTGGACTGAAGACTGTGACAGTGCAATAGCCCAAAGACAGATAGCCTGGCTGAAGTGGAATTCTAAAAAGACCAAGGAAAATTAGCATAAATTTTTGGAACAAAGAAAGGTTACAGCCAAGATAATTCGAGGAACAAAACGAACCTTCACACAAAACCAACTAACCCAATTTGAAGAGAGCTTTACTAAGAATAATTCCAGAGATTTCTTTGGAACCTTTAAGCAGGTACTCAGAAAATACGCTCCGCCAAGCCTCCACTTCAGAGACTCACAAGGCAAACTGGCTTATAACGACAAGGACAACTGCCACGTTTTGGCTCAGTACTTAAAGTACAAAAATCTACTCAACTGTGACCCACCCAGCGATGACTTCGACTATAAACAAACCACACCAAACCCGGACTCGCTTCCCCCTTCATTGGAAGAAGTTGGTCAGATCATTCAACTTCTTAAGAATAATAAGGCAGCTGGAGAGGACTCTATCCTTGCTGAACTGTGGAAAGGTGCTGGAAACAATGCCGTGCGCAAGCTAACCAAGATCATCTAGGACATCTGGGATACAGAGAAATTACCACCCGATTGGAAATCTGCTCTGATCCATCCGCTTCTAATCTAATCATCTTCGCATCTAAACAACTACCGTGGAATTTCTCTCGTCCCGGTAACATACAAGATTCTCTCGAAGGCGTTACAAACAAGGGCAGAAAATCAGTTGGATAGTCAACTGGGAGAATACCAGCGGGGCTTCAGGAAGACCTGATCCTGTGTTGAACAGATCCTTAACCTTAAAACTGTACTTGCATACTCCAAGATGAGAAGCCGCAAGGTGGTTGTCACCTTTGTTGATTTTAGGAAGGCCTACGATTCCATCGATAGAGAAACGCTTAACAAAGCACTCTAGGAACTAGCACTAGACAACAAAACCTGCAGACTAATCCTAGAAACTTTGACCAACACCCATTCCAAGGTTAAATTTAGAGGCGAGATTTCAGAAAGCTTCGAAATAAAAACAGTGAGTGAGACAAGGAGACGGACTTTCCCCACTTCTCTTCAATTGTGTCCTTGAAAGGGTTATGAAAGTATGGCGCAAGGAACTGAACAATTTGGGTGCTCAGAGTGGTATCTACCTGGGACGTAAGAACGATTGAATGGTTGTAGATTGCCTGGCCTTTGCAGATGACATGGCACTGTTTGCTGATTCTCTTGAGATGGCAACAATGCAGGTAAACTGCCTCAGAAAACAGGCTGCCAAAGTGGGTCTTCAAGTGTCGCTGGAGAAAACAGAATTCTTCACCAACATTAGAGAAGCAAAAAGAGAGATGTTACTATGTAGATACTTATTAGTGTATATTATATATTAGTTTATATGTAGATACTTATTAGTGAAAGTCATACGTATAAAAATCGCTCGTGTTCAAACTAAGTTTATTGTTAAATAAAACGCGAACTTAAATACAAAATTTACATAATTATAAATCGCATAGCAGCGTACTTCATTGCCACAAATAAATATATAGTGAAAGTGACTCAATAGTGAGAAATTTATTAATATTGTGATGAACTGAACATTTTTTACTACCATAAGAAGTCCTCACCTTCTGATAGTTCAAGTGCATTTTTTTTGTTCGCCTGACGAGAAAAGGACAGGGCCAGACTCAAAAATATTTGGTGATATAAAATGAGGTGCTGTTCATGTAAAAAACCTCCTGAAAAGGGAAGAGATATATTTACATGTGATATCCGCAAAGATTTACAATGCAAAGAGTGCTGTGGCTTAACATCCTCTGAAGTGAAAGTTATGGAGCTCAAAAGTAGAGTTATGATCCTGGCATGCAGTAAATGTCAGAATCAGTCCCATTATGAATCTTTACATGAAAGTTTACGGACCATGGAGCAAACAATGATTGGAGAATTTAAAAATCTACAAAGTATTATTGAGTGGCAGAATAAAAAATTTCAGAACAAGATGAAGTGAAATAAAATACTAAAGAAAACAAATCTCAATGATGCTGGTAGTAGTAAAAGCTATGCCAACGCAGCAGCTCGAGAAGTCATTGAAAATACCGAAATCATAGTGATCAAACCAAGAGATAAGCAAGACAGTGATCTAACAAAAAGTGAATTAAAGGAAAAAATTGACCCCAAGGGTTTGGCTATTGGTGTGGAAAACATGAGGAGAGGAAAAGGAGGTTCAATCATCATTAATTGTACTAATTCAGTGGCAAAGCAGAAAATCAAGCAAAGGGTGGAGAGTGACCTTGGAAATAAATATAGTGTGGCAGATGGAATACAAAAAAATCCAAAAATTACTATTCGAGGTGTTGAAGAAGAATACATTGAGAATGATGATAGTGTTATAATAGAATGTATAAGAGAACAAAATGACCTTCATATCGACGAGTCTACTATAATAGAGGTGCAGAGGAAATATAAATAGAAGGACAAGGTTGATAAGGGCAATATAGTACTTACTGTCAATGTCTCACTCAAGGAAAGAATATGTGAATTGGGTAGGATCAACATTGGATGGAGAAGATGTATGGCGCAAGAGTTTTTCAGTGTGCTGAGGTGCTTCAAATGTGCAAGATATGGACATACAGCTCAAAACTGTGAAAATAACATAACATGCTTCAACTGTGGAGGTATGCATAAATCAAATGATTGCCCTGATCCTGAAAACGTTAATTGCATAAATTGTGCTGAGACAAATAAGAGACTGAAAAAAGTGCTAACAACAAACCATACTGTGTTTGACCCTGAATGCCCCTGCTATAAGAGGCTTCTGGAGTTAGAAGCAAAGAAAACAAAGAAAGTATAGCAATTAACTTGTTCATCTCCAGATCAAAGTATCAAAGAAAATATAGATATAAGTTTATTTCATCAAAATGTTAGAACTATCTCAAATTGTATAAATAATATTTGTGTAATAGTTCAACAGCTCAAGGTACATTTCATTGCCATTACTGAACACTGGCAAACAGCTGACATTCTAGAAGCATACCATTTAGAAAATTATAAATTGATCTCATCCTTTTGTCGCAAAAAGCAAGGATCACATGGTGGAGTAGCTTAATTTAAGTGAAGAATATGTTTTTCAATGTTGTGGTGCTGAAATAAGAATTGATAATACTCATTACATCATCTGTGTAGTCTACAAACCCCCAAGAACTAGTATTGAACATTACATTAAAAAAATAGATCTTCTCTTAGAAAGAGCTACGGAAGGTGATAAATGTGTTCTGATTGCTGGAGATCTCAACATAGACATGTTAAAAACTGCAAAAAATGAAAGCCACATAGACCTAGTAAACAATATGTTAAATTCCTATGATATGATTTTCACAATAGATGAACCAACTAGAGTTACCAGACACAGCGCAACTTGTTTGGATAATATATATGTTCCCAGTAAAATAACTTATTCTGTAAATGTCATAAATACAAATATATCTGATCATTATGGACAATACATCTGCGTAAAAAAAGAAAGAATCTCTGAAGACACCCATGAATGGAAACGTTCGTTCAGTGCAAAAAACAATGACAAGCTTTATCAATCATTATCAAATGAGACCTGGTTAAGTGTATTTGAAGCAAAAAACGTTGATTATATGTATAATAGATTCATTGCTCAACTCACGAGTTCAGTGAATGAAGCTTTTCCTCTGAAGAAAGTTCATATTCATTCAATGAAAAAACCAAAGTGGATATCAGAAATTGTTATGAATGCAAAAAATACACTTAACTTGTTATCAGAAATGTACCTCCTCAAACAAATAACAAACCATGAACTGAATCAATACCAAAAAAACTTGTTGCTGTCAGAAAAGAAAAAACTCTATGGTGAAAAAATTGCTCAATCTGATAACACGTCTAAAACAGTCTGGTCAATTGTGAATTCAGAACTAGGCAAGTCAAAAAACACCAATTACTCTTTCAATGGAATAAAAACTAATGATGAATTGTATACAGAACCAGATATTGCTTGTAATATATTCAATGATTATTTTCTAACCGCCTCTTCTCGTCTCATATGTGGGGTAATACTGCAAATAATTTCGAAAGTAACCTTGTGCCAGAATGCAACAGATCGATTTACTTAACAGAGATAACCCAAAATGAGGTTTTAGAAGTGATAAATAGTCTGAAAAACAAGTATTCATCGGGAGACAATGAAATAAGTAATGTTTTACTGAAGAATATCAGTCAATATATTTTAGAACCTATAACTTACATTCTGAATGAATACTTTAGACAAGGCATCTTTCCCACTAAGCTGAAGGGGGCAATTATTAGGCCATTGTTCAAAAATAAGGGTGATCCACTTCTAGTGGAAAATTACAGACCCATTAGTTTACTTTCATCCTTTTCTAAATTATTTGAAATTATTATGTGCAGAAGATTCGTTCCATTTTTGAGGGCAAACAGAGTGATAACAAATAATCAGCATGGATTTCAGAAGGGTAAATCTACTACAACTGCCATTTTCGCTTTTATTGAGAGGATCCTTCATTATCTGGACAATGGCTATATTGCTCATGGTGTATTTCTGGACCTGTCGAAGGCTTTTGACTGTGTGAACCATGAAATACTTCTGTGCAAGTTATATAAAATGGGGATTCGTGGAATAGCACATGACTGGTTTAGATCTTATCTTTCCAACAGACTACAAACAGTATGTGTAAAGCATAATTCAAAAACATATTTTTCAGATGAGAAAACAATTGCTGTGGGTGTACCACAGGGTAGTGTACTTGGTCCGATCTTATTCATCCTATATGTAAATGATATGTCAAATATTATAATGGACCCATCTATTGCAGTAACTTCATATGCCGATGACCCTAACTTGCTTATAGTAGAAAAGGACTATACCCTATTGTGTGACAAAACTATCAATGCCACAGAAAACATTGCAAATTGGTTCCAAAACAATGCTCTAGTTCTGAACACATCCAAAACAAACTGTATTCTTTTCAGACATTGTAGAAATACTTCACTGTCCAACAATTCATCACTCCATCAATCTTTATAAGACACAAATATTATATGCCAACAAAACAAACTTTCTTGGAATTACCATTGATGAATTTATGTGTTGGTCAGAACATGTGAAGCAGTTGTGTGGCAGACTTAGTAGAATTTGTTATGCACTTAAGGAACTGAAAAAAGTGGTAGATTCTGAAACTCTTAGAACAGCATACTTTGGTCAATTTTACTCAGTTATGTCATACAGAATCCTTTTTTGGGGTGGGTCACACAGTCAAGAAGTCTTTACAATCCAAAAAAGAATGATTAGAATCATGGGAAATCTCAAAATAGCTGAGTCCTGTAGAGAACAATTTAAATCATTAAATTTGTTAACTCTACCTGCCATATACTTCTCTGAATGTGTAAATTTTGTTTTTAAAAATAAGCAGTTTTTTGATGGAGTAGTGTTTAGCCATTCTTATGATACTAGACACAAAGTTAATCTTACCTTCCCTGCACATAAAACCACTCTTCTTGAAAAAGGCAGTTTTTATAAATGTGTGGAATTTTATAATATGCTCCCTAGCAAAATTAAGGAGATGAAAAACTTTTTCCACTATAGAAAAACAATTATCAGATACTTAATCTGCTTTGAACCATATAAAATTGATGATCTAAACCAGGGGTCTCCAAACTACGGCCCGAGGGCCACATCCGGCCCGCGGACAGATTTTGTCTGTCCCGCGGAGAGCTAGCATACTTGAAAACTCCTTTTAGAGAACATATTTTTTATAGCAAATTAAATTTAGTTTACTGAAGTATTCTAATTTTATGTTGAATAATTATTAATATGACATCTACATTGATATGGTCATGGGCTAACTACTCATAACATTGTTGTAGGCTTATTGTTATTGTTTTTGTGATAAGTTGGATAAAGAAACACAGAATTGTAATGAGTAAAGACATGTATAATATGCAGAAAATTTTACTTCAGTATATAATAACTAACAAATTATTGAAATGAATCCAACTAACATTTTATACATTTTAAATAAAAACATAACAAGCATAATGACATGAAATACTAATGAGATTTATGTAATTGAGATTTTCCACTGACAATAGTTTGTAGTTGTGGACTAATTTTACTTGTACCAATTATTAAAAGAGATTTAAGATGCTCATCAGTTAATTTAGATCTGTAAACATTTTTTGTGTACTTCATTTTGGAGAAGGTCTTCTCACACAAATAAGTAGTACCAAAAACAGAAAACAGCCCACAAGCAAATTTATGCAAATTATCAAATTGTGTCAGTGGAAGACTCCAACAAAGAAAGAAAATTCCAACAAAGATGAGTTTTGATATTTGTTCTTAATTATATCACTGCACTGTAGATCAATCATTTCCATTTGAAGTTCCGGGGCTAGGGTTTCAATGTCAGTATCAAAAGGATTCTGAAAAATCTTAATTTGATTCGCAATGGCATCAAAGTCCGAGAAACGAGTATCAAAATTTATTTTCAAAGCACTCAGAGTTTCGATTGCAAAATCGATAGGAAACTCAGTCTCAGTGGTGTGGCTGAATAGTTCACCTGTTTTAAAATGTGAAAAACATTTACTTCGTAGTTGTGATTGAAACAGTATCAATTTCTTCCGGAATGATTTGATATTAGTGTATAAATCAGGAAGATGCTGGTTTTCTCCTTGCAATCTCAAATTCAGTTCGTTCACATGTTTTGTCAAATCAACATAGAATGCTAACTTCCACAGCCATACGTTGTTTTGTAATCCAGTAAGAGGGCGATGCTTTTCATTCAAAAAAATTTCGATCACTGCTCGAAGTTCAAAAAAGCGCTGAAGGACTTTCCCACAACTACGCCAACGTACGCCAGTATGATAAGGTAAGTCATTTTCTCCAATCTCTTCAATAAATTGTCGGAATTGCCGGTAATTCAGCCCAAAAGATCTGATAAAATTAACAGTTGATATGACTGGTTCAGAACTTCAGACATATCCAAACATTTTCCGCACAAAAACTGTTGATGAATGAAACAATGTAAGACTAATGGTTTTGAACCACCGTCATTTTCCACAGCCTTTGACACAAGAGCGACCACTCCTTTATCTTTCCCACTCATGTTTTTGCCTCCATCAGTTGTAATACATTTCAAGTTTTTCCATCGAAGGTTCTTTTGATTAATGGTCATTTCAACTCCTTTAAAAATATCTGTACCAGTAGTTGTGCCATGAATACTATACATATCAAGAAGTTCTTCATGCACTTCATAGCTTTTATCTACTCCTCGAATATAAATCAACACCTGAGCAGTATCTGACACATCCGTTGACTCATCCAAGGCCAAAGAAAACCACTCAACATGTCCATTTTTGTCGAACAGTTGAGAGGATATATTTTCAGCGATGTTTTCTACCCTTCGAGCCACAGTGTTTGCTGACATACTGACAGTTTTTAATAAATTTACCTTTTCAGGGCACATTTCTTCGGCTACTGCAGTTATGCATTCTTTGATCATTTCTCCATCGGTGAATGGTTTTCCACGTTTTGCAATTTCAAGAGCCACACGAAAGCTGGCACGAGTTGCAGCCTCTTGTTCAGTTTTGAGTTTTGTAAATGAAGATTGCTGCGATTTGAATCCGCGCTTCATAGCTTCGAATTTTTCTGTCCGAAAACTTCCTGTATATTTTGAGTAATTTTGAAAATGTTTTGTTTCATAATGACGTTTAATGTTATATTCCTTGAGAACGGCTATGCTTTCATTGCAAATCAAACATAGCGCCTTGTTACTGGACTCAATTACGAAATACTGAATGTTCCACTGATCTTTGAATTTTCTGCATTCACTATCAATTCTTCGCTTCTTTTCCATACTGCTAAATCACACACAAAAGCAACAATTCAAATCAAAATACTGTTACAAAGATGTCTTAAACTTAAACACGCACAAACACGTTTTAAGCAGGTACGCACTATTTTATTTCACAACAGTGTCATAGGAACTGACTTGTGGTTGCGCCACTAGCCTTCTTGTATATTCCAATTACTGCCATCTAGAAGTGAGTGGAAGACACCAGAACTTTCTCGAACCAACGAGATTATTCTGTACGTGCTATTAGCGCCATCTGTTAGCGATAGAAGGTACTACCTATTTCCGCTTGTGTCGACCAGATGTCGTGTCACGTTACTCCTCATGGCTCGTACTCTACGACTAATCTAGAAATTACAGATAATGACAGGAAAATTAATAATATGCAGTGTTGCCGTTTTGCGGACTTTAGTCCGATTTGCAGCCTTTTTTAAACGTTGCGTACTTTTTCGGACTTTTTTTTTCATCAGTGGACTATTTCACTTTTTACCACCGGCAACAATGATAATATGGTTTTGGCCCTCGGAACTTACTGGAGTAATCAGTATGGCCCTAAGGCTGGAAAGTTTGGAGACCCCTGATCTAAACCAAAGAATTTTCCAGTCCTAGTTTTTTAAATGCTTAAAATTGATGTAATATGACCTGTACTATACAAATTGTAATTTGTCTCTGGTATGAATAAATAATCTAATCTAATCTACAAGAACAGGGAAACATCAAGAGGACTGAGAAAGTTAAGTATCTCGGCGAATGGATTGAACCCAACTTATCAGAAAGAGAATCATTATCCAAGAGAGTCAGCAAGTTAGAACTAGCCTATCGGCTGACTAAGAACACTTACAATAAGAAATGCCTGTCACGCAACTTGAAACTTAAGCACTACAAATCAGTCTTACAACCAAGAGGTCTTATAGAGAAATTGGAAATCAGAGAGAGGAGAATCCTCAAGAAGATCCTAGGCCTGGTAAAGGAAGATGGCGAATTCCGAAGACGGCATAACTCTGACCTCAACATATTGAGATGCTCGCTGACTGTGCAAGGAATAGAAGGGTAGCTTTCTATGGCCACATTGCAAGATTACCTCCAAACCGACTAACCAACCGTTTGTTCACCTTCTGGCAAAACAAGATGCTTCCTACCACTTGGTTGACAGAGACCGAGAAGGATATTAAAGATATCCAAACAGTCTGTGAGACGCACCCTAAAGGAAGTCCGTGGATTTCAGGAAAAACCTCAAGGGAAATGTACCTCCTGTACAGAAGAGAGAAAGGAGTTACACTGGCAGAAGATGCGACAATACTGGGCAAAGATCAAAGCCCAACAGTTGAACAAGCATGGTCCAAAGTAGGCCTATTCAAAAGAAGAAGAAGAATGAATATGCACATGTAAAATAATTGGGAGCAGAGACTGGAACAACCTCACTGCCTAAATCCCCTGGCTGGAAGTACCAAAAGATGAAATGGTATGCAAATACCATTTTGAGAAAAATTACACAGCATTGTGTAGTAGTAAAACCGATGGAGTGCCGTACCCTCAGCATACCTGGTTGATGTGGTATACCATACCACATAGAGCAAATTACTATCAAGTGTAATCTTTATTAATATTATCTGTAGAACAGCTGTGTAAAATATACTTATAAATAATACAATCAGTTCTTTCTTTGAAATAACAGTTGCGTATAGAAACGAGAAAGATTTGCTCAAAGAGATTTGCCAATTTGAATGGAAGATATGCGGAAAATTGGCCGGATCTTGACAAGGGGCGGCCTGTGCCCGATTCCCATCTGCTCTGCGTTTATATTACACGCGATATCTAAGACCATGAAAGGCAATCTGAGACATCAAGTGTCCGTGGATTTTAAATTTACACATATAAAAATGAAACTTAATGATAATAATCGTACTAGGGTGGACACGGATTCATAGCTGGATAGACTCCTTGGAAGTTCTGAATCTTTGGTTTCTGGTGCGAAATTTCGTTATCAGAACTGCTGACATCTTTATCAGGATTTGTTTCGAGGAATTTCACCGCTTTTGTACTCATCGGCAGTTCCTTAGAAATAAAAGTGGTATATGGTTCGAAGACAAAGGAAGGTACTGGTGCAGGAGTGTTTGGACCTCATACTAAATACTTTGAATCCATGGGAATCTACCCAAGTATCTTCTAAGCAGAGGTACATGCAATCGAAAGATGTGCACAATTTAACATCAACAAGAATTATTCCAAAAAATTAAATGCTACCCCGTCAGATAGCCAAGCAGCCATCAAAGCCATTAGCTCATACACCAACAGATCGAAACTGGTATGGGACTGTGTGGGAAAGCTAAATGAGCTCGGCAGAGAAAATAAAGTAACACTATACTGGGTACCGGGACACACTGGTATAGATGGAAATGAAGAAGCATAGGAAACAAGGGATCCAGCAATCCCTTTATAGGTTATTTGCAATAGGTTCTGGAATCCTTTTGCGGTATGAGTATGAACACCATCCACGAAAGTTTAGATGAAGAAATAAGAGAACAATGGATGGAAACCATGTTCAGAACAGAACAGAAACTTGCCTGAAACTAAACAGGAACAAACTTAGAACTCTGATATGACTCCTGGTGGGACATTGCAGACTCAAGGCTACCAATGATTAGAGGAAGAGGGTAGGGTATAAGATGAAGGTCATGACCTATGAAGGTCGCAGTACAAGTCTCTACCGAAACCTAAAAATATAATCTAATCAAACAAATTTCAAATGTGTTTTTCAGCAGTAGCGTCGGTCAATCGGGCGAATGCCCGGGCCCCACGGGCTAGGAGGCCCCCAGAGAGGCTGTGCCCCCCCCCCCATTTTGGGGACCCCCTATTTTGCTGAAATAAAAGGAAGGAAAGTAAAGTTCAATTTTGTTTTTTTTCATATTAATATATTATTATATTATATTTCTTCTATACATATGTTACTTTGTTGTATGTATTAAAAATGAAAGAATTTATTTGTTTATTCACTTTTTAATTTACTTGGGGCCCATCTCAATATATATGCCCAGGGCCTCAAAATCCAAACGACAGCGCTGTTTTTCAGTATTAATTTATGTGTAACCAAGACAGTGCTCATTTTCATGATTAGACATCCAATTAGTCATTTGTTTGTAGTAAATAAATGCATTTGTAAACATTAGCCAAGATTAAGTGATTTAAGACTTAAGTGATTCAAGAAAAATGACAAGACTTAATAACAAAGAAAGTAAAAAGTCATGCAAAAATTATGTCATTACTTTTGTTGACTTTGCAAAGGCTTATGACAGCATTGACCATGATTCCCTTGTTGCTGTACACTCAGAATTTGGATAAGATCGCAAGACAACATCAATCATCAAAAATACCCTCTTGAATACAAGTTCAAAGGTTTAATTTATGGAGGACTGAGCGCAGAATTTTCAATAGATCATTTTACGGTTAGTTAAGCGCATGCGCGATCGCTGTGTGTAAAAGGTGGGAATCTGAAAGTTTCGGGCATACTTTGTTATTTTAAAAGTGTTCAAAAAAGTTGTTGTGCCCGAAAAACATGGCGGAATTTGACGTATGCGAACAAAAAAAATGCAACTATGACAAGGTTTATTGATATAGGAGTGCATCAAGGAGATGGATTATCTCCATTGTTGTTTAATTGTGCGCTTGAAAAAGTCGTGGAGATGAGCTGGTGCACCATCCCATAGACTTGGACCAAAACTCAAAGGGATAACACTTGACTGCTTGGCATTTGCAGATGATATAGCATTAATTGTTCCAAACATATCTGATGACAAGAAACAACTTGAATTACTCCAAGAACAAGCTGCAAAAATTGGCTTACGAATTTCTTTTGACAAAACAAAATTTATGACGGATATTAAAACTGCTCCGAAACACTCTGCATTGGTATTTGTAAGGTCTCCCGAGTGAAAGACTTCAAGTATTTAAGTGAATGGATCAATGAAACTGGCAACAAAAGAAAATCTATAGAAGCAAGACTACAGAAAATGGAAACTGCTTTCCATTTGACAAAACAAGTTTATAACAAAAAATCCCTCTCTTGGAATTATAAAATTCAACATTATAAAACAGTAGTCTTACCTGCAGCCCTTTATGCAGCCGAGACACTTAATCTACAACATAAAACACTAAGAAATCAATTGGAGATTAAAGAACGTAAAATCATGCGAAAATTTTTGGGACCAAGAATCAAAGATGAAATTCACCTTCCAAAACCTAATGCTGACGTCTATATGAAAATTACTAAAATCAAAGACACAATCTGTATGAGAAGGATCCAATTCATGGGACATATGGACAGAATGGACCCAACTAGGTTAACACATCTAATCTATACGTTTTTGCAGAAAAAGGCAACAAGGTCCAATAGGTAAAAACAGGCGGAAAAGGACCTGGCTGAATTAGGTTTTCCCAATCACAAGGATCGACAGGAAATTACGAAAATTACTTATACACCGGGTTTTGAGGGAGAAGAGAGAAGACCTACCAGACTCGTTTGGTCGCAGCAACGAAGACTCGCTCAATCGTTGCGCATCAAGAGTTATTGGGCAAACATCAAAGCCAATAAATGTTGATTCTGCATGCTCCTAGGAGACATATTCGCGCAGAAGAAAGTAAAAACTAGAACTACAGAGAAACATCTGGTGTAAAAATTCTTAAAATTGTTAGTGTGGCTAGTTAGATTAAAATTTCGCCCAATTAAATATAATTTATCTGAGTTAACCCAAAATTTCTTTTTAATTGATAGGTTTTTTATATACACACCCAGAAAGATTTGATATAAAATTATAATTGTATTGATTATCGAAAAGGATGTTTATTTATATTTTAGATTTTGTTTTAATTGTTTTTTTGAATGTTTTTAGAAAATATTGTGAGATGGTTTAACTGAACAAATATGTACAAAATGTGTAAAAAAAGTATCTGAATTCTACTTGTTCAAGTTAAAGTGTGAAGAAACTGATAGAGAATTACAAGCCCAATTTGGCAAATCTCCTGATAGTGTACTAGATGACCAAACTGATGAAACCAAGTCCAGCTTAAGTCTAGCAGCTAATTCTGTTGATGTCATAATAAAATCTGTTCACTATTAAAAAAATAGAAACTGATTATTTCACAAAAAATGAAAATAATTAACCTGTTGATGAACTTCCTGAAACACAAATAATTGAAATTGAGAAGAAAATATTTTTTGAATGTGATATTTGTATTAAATGTTTCAAAAAAGACGATATATTAACAGAACAAAAAGTTGCATGAATATAAAGTGAACCAAAGTGATGTAGAATTCCAAAGTAATGAAACCATCAAAGACCAAATAACAGAATGTAAAGTGCATATGTAGTTATGCAACAGAAGAAAGTGATGCGGAACATTTAACGGTTCATAAAAAATCAGATGATTTTGCATGTGAAGCTTGTAACAAGAAATTTACAAAAGCATCACACTTAACAAGCCATATGGTAGTTCATGCTGTTGTTAAACCTTACAATTGTAACGTATGTAATAAGGGTTTTGCCAGGTCAAATCAGTTGTCTCAGCCCATGAATACTCATTCAGGGATTAAACCTCATATTTGCAAAACTTGTTCAAAAGGTGAAAAAGGTTTTTAATAATTTATTGTTAATCTTTTTTGCGGAAATAACTAGATGGGTAGGACTGATCTGGGCTGCGTTTGGAAAGCTATGATTCATTCTGAAAAAAACAGATATTTTTCGAAACCTCAAGCGTAAAGTCTACGAAACATGTATCCTGCAAATAAACTCAAAACAACACAGAGAGCAATGGAAAGAACAATGTTTGCTATTAGCTTAAGGGATAAAATAAGAAACGAGGAAAGACACAGAAGATCCAAGGTCACAGATCTTATACAACACAATATACAACTCAAGAGGCTTTTGGCAGGACACGTCGCCCGACAAGAACCAGCCAGATGGACCAACAAAATAATAAAATGGCAGAATTGGGAGAACGTAAGAGATCTACAGGAAGACCTCAAAAACGGTGGAGAGACGACATCGTACAAACCGCGGGAAAAAGCTGGATAAGAACTGCACAGGACAAACAGACATGGAGTGTTGTTTTTCTACATGTATTTCCAGGCTGACTTTTCTCGCTTCCTCTTCTATTTTAAAAAGCAATTCTCCCAGTATTCTATTGTTCCTTGTAATGAACAATATGCTGTCTGCATATGCACTTGATATGATTTTCTTATAATATTTCCCCTATATTATATCAGAAAGCATAACATTGTGAAAGTAAAACTTGCATAGTCTGCTCATGAAAGCACTTTCTTAACACTCTGTTGTTATGAAACAGTTTCTGAAAGTGCATTGACTAGCAAAATCTGGCCACACCTATAGTTTAAAATTCATCTATTACTAAATATAATTTATTTAAATTAACTAAATCACTAAATATACCTTTGTGATTGCTAAATATAGGTAAAGTAAATAAATTTGTCAATATAATACGGATTGAGAAAGACTTTATCTAGAAGAATAATTGTATAGTGTATTCCTTAAAATACTAAATAAGTATTCATTCTACAAGTCAAAATTTATATTTTGATCTTTGTATTGTTTGTACAAAGTAAAATTGATTTATATTTTACAAGTCTTTAAATTGTTTTTTTTTTGGTTGTTTTTAGATAACACTGGGAGATGGTTTACCTCAACAAATATGTACAAAATGTGTAAAAAAAGTGTCAGAATTACACTTCTTCAAGTTAAAATGTGAAGAAACTGATAGAAACTTACGATCTAAATTTGATAAATCTCTTCATAGTATAATAGATGCCCAAACTGATAATGTTATAATAAAATCAGAAATATGTGTAGAAGATACAAAAATACAGATCAAAACTGAAGATATAGAAACTGATCACTTCACAGAAAATGAAGATAAAGAACTTGATGATCAACTTTCTGGAACAGAAATAAATGAAATTGAAAAGAAAATATTTTTTGAATGTGATGTTTGTAATAAACGTTTCCAAAGAAATGATATTTTAACACAACACAAAAAGTTGCATGAATATAAAGTGAACCAAAGTGATGGAGAATTCCAAAGTAACGAAACAATCAAAGACCACCACCAAATAATAGAATATGTAAAGTGCATATGTAGTTTTGCAACAAAAGAAAGTGATGCGGAACATTTAACAGTTCATAAAAAATCAGATGATTTGACATGTGAAGCTTGTAACAAGAAATTTACAAAAGCCTCACCCTTAGCAAGTCATATGGTAGTTCATGCTGTTGGTAAACCTTACAATTGTAACGTATGTAATAAGGGTTTTGCCAGGGCAAATCAGTTGTCTCAGCACATGAATACTAATCATCCAGGGATTAAACCTCATGTTTGCCAAACTTGTTCAAAAGGTGAAAAAAAAAATCTATTTTTTTAACAATTTTTGGTAATTAGTTATTATTATTATTAACTTTGTTTTGTTTCATTTATATATTTTTATTTAAAATATTCATGCATTGTAAAATCTGGAATATTGTGAATATTTATATTTTTTTCTTCAAAGCTCAATGTTGTATGTTTTGCAGGTTTTAATCAAATTTCAAATTTAAAGGAGCACATGCGAATACACAATGGAGAAAAACCGTTCCTTTGTTCTACATGTGGTAAAGGTTTTAATAATATAGGCAATTTAAAGCAACATACAGTCAGACACAGTGGTGTTAAAGCTCATCTCTGTAATATATGTGACAATAGCTTCGCCAGCAAAGGAGAATTATCTGCACACTTAAAAAAGCACACAGGTATATAAATTAGAATTAATAAATAATGATAAATTAGAATGAATAAACTAAATAAGACTAGATGTTTTAATTTTCAGCTATGTATGTTTTTAGGTGCTCGTCCATTTGTGTGTTCAGAATGTAACAATGGTTTTAGAACAGCAAGTTCATTAGTGAAACACAAACGAATACATTCTGGTGAAAAACCGTATGAATGTGAACTTTGCAAAATGAAGTTTTCTCAATCTAGTGTCTTGTCAAGACACAAACGAACCCACACAGGGGAAAAACCTTATGTCTGTAGCTTTTGTTCCAAAGCTTTTGCTCAGTCGAATCATCTTCGTTCTCACTTCCGGATACACACAGGCGAAAAACCTTACGTTTGTGATGCTTGTGGAAAAGCCTATAGACAAAGTTCTTTATTGAAACAACATCAAAAAATCCATATGGGATCCAAACATGCAAAAAATGTATCTAGTCCAAAAGTACTCAATTAAAACTCAAAAGTATTCCTTTTTTAAATAGTTTACAGCGAAAACTCTAATGCCTGGTTTACACGGGTAGAGTAACCAGGTGAGTACTTGGTAGAGCAGAGTAACTACCTGTAGAAACCCACAAAAACTTTAGTAAACTTAAAAGTAGAGTAGAGTAGCTGGTAGAGTAGAATACTTTACCATGGTGGGAAAGTTATTCTACTGCACTGACCCCACCATATTTATGTATTCTACTCTCCTCCTCACTTTACCTATGTAAACACAATTGTTTGAACAGAGTAGAGTGAGTAGTGGAATAGAGTAGAGAATATGTTGTGCAATCAATCAAACTGATGCTTACTGAGGATAAAACTTTATAGATTTTATGAATAGGGTGGTTGCGACAGTTACTACGTGGTAATTCATACTTACATTGAATTGAAAAATTCACTATGTTTTTACCACACTTATAATATATAAAAATGTTATATAACTTATTATTCACAGTTGTATAAATTTGTACACATATCACGACTCGAGTTTCAACGTTTGACGGTCATTTTCAAGTGACTTAACAAATTGATGAGGTTGAATATATACCCTTATAGTTTTGGTGGGGAGGGGGGCGGTGTCTGTCCGTAGATGAGGACTTATCTGTTTGAGATTGGGTAAGATTAAAAAGTTGGGAAAAGATTAGTTCGGTATGCTCGAAAATTTCTAATGACTAGATTTTTTTTTAAAGAACTAGTGTCTTTTTTCAGACGAAAAGCGCGAGAATGTTCTGAAAACTGGGTTGAAAAACTTCGTCCTGTCTGACCTATGTACACGCTATTGCATTCGCAGCAATGAATTTCTACGCCGGATTTTTTGAGAGGGTCGATTTTGCCCTTGGCATTAAACAAAATGTTGGACAACTTTGAGGAGGGTTTAAATGCTATTTGAAGATTTTGCTTTCGAAGGACATTTGCGATGTGTTCTCTTGTTTTGCCAAAATATGTTAGGGTGATGAAAGTTTTGTCTGAATTTGAGGTTTTCGGATATATTTGGGCCATTGTGAATTGGGTTCGTTTATTATTAATTATGTTTTGGATCTGTTTTGTTGCGAAACCATTCTCTGTAGCGATTGAAATGATGGTATTTAACTCTTTGGTTCTCTTTTCTGAGGTAAGGGGGATTGAAAAGGCTCGATGTATCATTGAATGATAGGCAGCTAATTTGTGTGTTATCGGGTGAAATGATGAATACGGGATTGTAGAGTTAACATTGGTGGGTTTTCTATATATATATATATCAAATTTTATTTTGTTGTTTTTGTGAATCAGAGTAAGGTCTAAGAAGTTTATTTTATTGTCTGTTTCTACCTCGATGGTGAATTTACTTTTGGGATGAACGTTGTTTATTAGGCTGAGAAATTAGTCTAATTGACGTGCTGTACCACTAAAACACACCACTATTACGTCATCTACCTATCTTTACCAAAATGAAATATGTTTTTTGGAGAAATCTAGTTTGAAATTTTTTTCTTTGATAGTTGACATGAATAGATCGGCTAATAGGGGACTTAATGGCGATCCCATTGCTAGACCTGATGTTTGCTGATAGTATGTGTTATTAAATTTGAAGTAATTTTGATTAACACATGTTTCCAGGGCTTCAGAAAGTTCAGATTTTATAAGATGATGACAATTGGCTTTATCAATTAAATTTTTTATGATTTCGAGACACTCTTTAGTAGGTATATTAGAAAACATACTACTAACATCAAAAGATACGAGTTTGGAGTTTATTGGAGTTGTTCTTGGCTTGAGGAGTTCCGAGAGGGCGAGTGATTTTTTTACAGAATATTTTGGGGTAAATTTGGTATATTTTTTGAAAAGAGTATTCAGTTTGATTGCCAAAACTCTTGCTACACTATTAATATAGGAGACAACTGGTCTAATGGGGGAATCGCGTTTGTGAGTTTTATTGAAACCATAGGGTCTGGAAGCCGTGGGATTCTGATTAATGATTTTAAATTTCTCAAATTCTGAGAACAAAATTGTAATATTTTTTAAGAGACTTCTAATTTGGAATTGGAATTTTTGTGTGGGATCCTTTTTCAAGGGAGTTAGTTTTTCTGTTGAAATGAAAGAGTTCATTTTATTAATGTACTGTTCTCTTTCCAGGACGACTATCGAATTGGATTTATCGGATTTTGTAAGGACTAAAGAATTTGACTCATTTTTTGTTTTTATCGATTTGATCACTGCGGATCAAATGATTTGACTGCGGAGTCTGTGGTAGAATTACGTGCGTACGATTTTATATGATCTTGGCTCGAGTTATAAGAGGTTCTTGCACTTTTTTTAGCGCGATTTCTGACTACAATTATTGTGAATTTATCGGATTTGTTATTGATGAATGGGGTGTAGTGGGGGTTTTGGGAAAGAAAAGATTGTTCAATAGGACTGAAGATAACTTTTGATAAATTGATAAATTTAGACACTAGATTCGGTTTGGACATTACTTTTGGAGGTTCGGACTTTTTGTTCTTTAGGAGAACGGATAGTTTCTTTTTTAACTTTAAATATTTTATGTGGTTGACCTTACTTACATTTTCACGAACAAAGTCATCAAAGATAATGAATTCTACTGGATGTAATTTAAATGTTAACTCTGAATGCATTATCTTGAGATAATGTAGAATAACATCTCTCCTCTGATGAAGATTTTTTATTTCGGATCTAATCCATGTGTTTTGGGCAACTGTTTAATCTCACCCAATCTCAAACAGATAAGTCCTCATCTCCGGACAGACACCGCCCCCCTCCCCACCAAAACTATATCTCGGGTATATATTCAACCTCATCAATTTGTTAAGTCACTTGAAAATGACCGTCAAACGTCGAAACTCGAGTCGTGATATATGTAGAAATTTATATAACTGTGAATAATAAGTTATATAACATTTTTATATATTATAAGTGTGGTAAAAACATAGTGAATTTTTCAATTCAATGTACTTTATAGATTGTTCATTTCTATGGTTATTAGGAGTGTTTGTGGAATTTGGGCAGTGCCAACTATAGAAATAAAAAGATGAGGTAGGCAGCAGAGATTGTTAAAAAATTGTGAAAAAATGGCTTTGGAGTGACTAAACTGAAAGATTAAAAATTTGAGGTAAAATCTATGTACTGTAAGTACTCTATTCTATTAACAAATGTACTGAGGCGAGTGCATTCTACCCACAACTCTACTAAAAACTCTACTTGTGTAAACCAGGCCTAAATTATAGTTTAAAAAAACAACAACTTATTTGCAACACTATTTCAATTTTCTTATATTTATTTAATAGAATGGACACATTAAATTATTGGATTTTATAGTTGAAGTATAAATACATATAATGAATTAGAAGCGATTTGTTTTCACCTCAACCTATTAAAAGATTACGTCAACAAAGCATTGGTGAATCTTTCGGAATCGCGACTACTGGCAGTGGGGTATCCCAAGCTATTGTGGACCAATGTATTGTAAACTTTTTCGTTAGCAACATGATTTCACTACATGCTGTATAATCTGAAACCTTTGAGAAGCTAATTAAAACTGAACCCTAGTAAGAACTCAATTTCCAGGAGGACATTGGGCAGACGTATAGTTGATTCACATGCTCTGTTGCAGTAATATTTGATTAAGTACTTTTTATGAAAAACAGGTTCGTTGCACATTACCTAACCTAATCAATCTGGAGTATAGTTTTTAATATTTTCTTTTGAATTAATTTCACCACCTTACACCTTAAGGGTACACCTTTTAGGTACACAAGGGTACTGATATATATATATATATATATATATATATATATATATATATATATATATATATATATATATATTAATTTCAGTACACTTAGCAAAATCGATTGGCTGGCTACAACAGCAGATTGCTGGTTTACTCATAACAAAAGTTACTTAGGAATGACTGTTCACTGATAGATCCTGTTACCAGAGAGAACATGCATGCAGTGTTAGCTTGCATGAGAATAAAAGGTGTTCATTCATATTATGTACTTGCACAGGTGATGATAAATATTCATTATAAATTTCATATTGAAAAAAAAGTTACTAGGCAAGTGTTCATCCATAAGGTCTTGTGTGTCTTCTTTCTAATATCTTGTACCTAAACTTCAACACTTATTTTTTAGGACAACAACGGACAATGACAGCAACTTTGTGAAAGCCTTTGTGCAATTTGTCACAGAGGCTGATACATTGCCACAATTACCAGACATGTCATCAACATCCCATAATTTAAACTCCGATACTAATGATGCTGTTGCTGCCCTTTTAACTGAATCTGACCTTGAACAAGACTAGGAGTTTATTTCATTAGAAGAGGTGCTTGCTACATCTGGTGATGATGAAATTATGGAAAACCGTGATTTGCCAGTTCACATGAGATGTGCTGCTCACACATTTAACTTAATAGCAATCAAAGGTGCTGATGCTGCTCTAAAAACATTTATTTTTCTCTCCATAACTCCATACTTTTGCTATGGCAAAAGCTCGCGCTATTTGGAACTTACAGTTTCGTAGTACAATTGCAAGTGACAATATCGAATCTGAATTGGGAAGGAAACTCGTTCTTCCAAATACAACAAGATGAAACTCCACCTATGATACTCTTGTAGTCCTCAATACAATTTTGGACACAAAAAGACCTTTTCTTCATAGAATTATGACTCAAATGAACTTACAAGCTTTCAATAATCAAGATGTAGCTATAATGAAAGAGTATGTGAAGGTTAATATATACACTGTTGCTGCAATAATTGGTAATAGAGTCCCAAGGTATGCTTGAGCTTCAGCCTGAATTAAGTTAAGCGCCCTAGCCACTAGTGACATGACCTGCAAGGTTTGAATTAGACAGTTACGCCTGCATGATAGCCTTTTTCTTCCATATTTGTTAGTCTTCCATAGTATTATTACTATTACATTACGGGTATTATTACGGGTCATTACTGTCGCTTGTAATAATTAAATTTTTAACGATTAACGAAGTTGTGGTTGTGCAAAAAATGGGTTACTCTATTGCGGAGAGGGTCGAAATGATCGCATTATTTTTCAGAAATAGTGAGAACGGCAATCATACTACAGACTTAATTAATCAAGTTAAACACGTAAGCAGAAAATACGTGTTGGAGTTGGTCAGGAAATTTCAAGAAACAGGTTCAGTAGGCAATAAAAAACGGGACCCTTCCTCAACGTGAACTTCCCGTGAGAACCCGTCCCGGTCCCATCTGTGGTTGGAGTTTTGGGACAAATTGCTGCAGACCCAACTAGGGAGTTCGAGGAAATTGGCCGCTGTAACTAACATCCCTGGAAAAATTACTCGTCGAATCCTTAAACAACATAAATTTTATCCATATAAAATTCATTTAGTACATGAACTGAATGATGTTGATTCTGATAGCGGTTACAGGAGTTTTACGAAGTGATGACTGCAAGAATAGGTGCTGATGCGAATTTTCTTTTTAACATTTGTTCTTCTGACGAGTGTACATTTTTCCTAAACTCTACTGTAAATCGCCATCGTCAACTGTCGATTTTGGTCGGACGTGAATCCGAAGATTTTCTACAAACTCCATACTCAAAATCAAATAAAACTAAATGTCTGGGCCGGTATTTCTGAAGACCGCATTATTGGTCCCATTTTTCTTGATGGTAATCTGACGGGTGGACTTTATCTGGAAGTGTTAGAAGATGTTGTCCACCCATTGCTTGTTGATATCGTATGATGATCATTACTTAGAAGACTTTTCAACAAGATAGAGCTCCACCACTTTATACGCAGGCGTTCGGGAGTTTCTGGACAGAGTTCCCGGGAAAATGGATTGGACGAAGAGGTGCTCTAGAATTACCGGCTCGCTTACCTGATTTAAATTCCTCTGGATTTTTTCTTCCTCTTTCTCTTCTTCCTCTTCTTTTTTATCTAAAGAGTAGAATTGATGCAACAGAACCAGAGTCACAGGAAGTCACTGGAAGAGTAAAAAAAAGTTAAAAAATGCGTCGGCGCATTATCAAAGAATGCCGTTAAATTACGCCACAGATGCTCCAAAATGCAAGAGAACGTTTCGAGCGGAATTTGTATTTTTGTATGGAGGTTGGTTGCGCACAATTTGAGCATTTGTTAAACTAATAAAAATCTTTTCGGGCGTTGAATTGTTTTTTTTTTCTTTCTTCCCTTTTGAATTTTTTGTAAGGACATATTGAACAATTGGACTTTCTTTGAACGTCATAAACGATGAACGCGTTCGTAACTTGAAATTAAATAATCTCGTCAACAATAAATTTGGAAAATGTTAACCGTTTAGTAGTCAGGGTAAAAAGGGATTTCAAATGAGGCATCACTTACCCCACCGTGCCATTTACAATTATAGGATTTGTGGTCCCAGCGCGATGGGGTTAAGTGATTTGGCTACAAATTTTCTTGTAGAAGGTGTGCCCTCACAAAGTTGACGTGTTCGAGCGTTATTTGAGCGTTCAATGGGGTTTTGTTGAAAATCATTCCTGTGAGTCAACGGTATTAAATGTATGTGACCAGTGGATAAATGAAGGTGACAAAAGGCAAATTGTGCTCGCCGTCTTCTTAGACTTTAAAAGAGCTTTCGAGACTATCAACCGAGAGTTGCTTTTGAAGAAATTACATCTATATGGACTCTCCGGCAAAGTTTTGAAGTGGTTCGAGTCTTACCTAGAAAACAGACGACAAAGGGTTAAGGTTAAAAATGTATTTTCAGATTATGTGCAAGTAAAATATGGTGTCCCGCAAAGTTGACGTGTTCGAGCGTTATTTGTGAATTCATATTTAACTATCCGAAAATCTAGTTATAAGTTTATAAGAATATAAGTTTAGTTTTCAAGGGCACACCTGGTATATTGATTTAGTAGTTTTTACATACAACGTTTATAGACGTTATAAAAAAATAATACCGTAGAGCACGGAAATCGGCAATGCCGGTTCTTTCGCGTCACAGAGATGTGTGCCTGGATCTTAATAGTCATGTAGTAGTAGAAGTAATACATATGGCGTAGTCATATAGTGAAATCAGTCAGATTGTGTAAAACTGAGCCATTGCATGATCTGTCGACAGTTCGTGTAGTTTATCTAATTCGTGTAGCTCATGAAATCGCCAATTTTATGAGGCACTTGTTTAACTGGGATTGACACTATCTTGCCTACCAATTCGACGTTTCAACAAATGCCTAAGTGCTGTCATCTAATAGTATAAAGCTATGTGTCTTAATTATGAGACCTATTATAAAGAGATAAATAAGGAAACATATTTAAGATGGTTTCACGAACTAGCTAGTCATAGCAAATATATCAAATAAAATACACGAACTGTTGGCAGATCATGCAATAGCTCAGTTTTACACAATCTGATGGATTTTATTATATGACTACGGCATATACAATATTTATGTATTCACATATATAAAATTGTAGTGTTATTTTCTGAAAAAAAAGTTGGCACGCGCCTGAAAATTCGATTTTTTTGTATAAAGTGGCACACATCCACGAACTAGTTGCCGATCGCTGATTAGGCAAATATTTATCTCAATTTAATTTTATAAATGTCTAATGTTTGGATAAAACTAGTTTTATTATAAATTAGATTATACTAATGCTATTAATACTAATAATTTTGTTAGTGAATTAAAAACTCCATTCGCGAATTATTTAAATTTAAAATCAGCAATCATTGCGTTACTGTCCAATCGCAAACATCCAACAATCAAAAACGAAATTTTTCTTATGTTGGCCACAGTGGTATTTTGATCTCTTGACAACATGGTTTAGATTTTATTTTGAAACATTAAAACAAAACAGTAAATAAACAAATTATAAGGAACTGGAACAACACAAATAAATCCTTTTTGTTTTTATTTAACAGAGATGGAAGAGAACAGTTTGCTGGAAATATGTCGTGCCTGCATGACTGAGAACGGTGATTTCCAATCGGTTTTCTTGCCTGTAGAAGGCTCTGAAGTAAATATACATTTGGCTGAAATGGTTATGGCATATGCATCAGTTCAGGTATACAATTTCAAATAAATAGATTTTTTAATAAATTACTTCTTGCATTGTTTTGTATCCTAATTTAAATATAATCTTAAACAGTTAACCTTTTCGCTATGGTGTGCCTTTCTACATGTGGTGTCTGCCTTATGGCATTTGTATGGCTCCCATAGTTAGGTACTCACTATTTGTGTATAAATACAGTTCCTGCAGTTTGTGGTACTTACAAATGGCTGTACTGAACTTTTACAAGCGGTTAGTATGGTTTCCATAGTTTTTTCCAAAAATATTGATTATACTAAAATCAAGTCTTGATGTGTCTATAATATTTTTAGTAGTCTACATCATATTTATAATACAGCAGATGCTCTGATTTCCCATAGTAAGTAGCAAAAAAATGCTTGCGTATTAATCTGGTTCCAGTACATGGGACACAAAAATATTACGGGATATAAAAATATAAAGGGTTAATCTAACAAATTTCAAGATGCAGCTTGAGAAGACTCAAAGACTGGTGTGTATCTCACTTTGGGGGGGTGATGGGGTCAAGCCCAACATCAGCAATAGAACTGATGCTGCACCTGACTCTGTTGCACCTTGTTTTGGCGAGGGCTGCCAGATGAGTGATTGTAAGGTGCAGCATGGATGGAATAGGCACAGGTAAAATAATTGGGAGCAGAAACCGGAACAGGCTCACTGCCAAGATCCCCTGGCTGGAAGTACCAAAAGACGAAATGTTATGCAAATACCATTTAGAGAAAAACTACACAGCAATGTGTAGTAGTAATGACAATTTGAGCAATAAATTCTTAGCATACCACATAGAGCGACATGCTCTCAAGTGGTATACAGATGGTTCAAAGACTAAGGAAGGTACTGGTGCAGGAGTGTTTGGACCTCGTACCAAATACTTCGAATCCATTGGAACATTCCCAAGTATCTTCCAAGCAGGGGTACATGCAATCGAAAGATGTACATAATTTAACCTCGATAGGAATTATCGCAAAAAACGAATTGCTATCCTGTCAGATAGCGAAGCAGCTATCAAGGCCATTAGCCCATACACCATCAGATCACAGTTGGTATAGGACTGTGTGGGAAAGCTTAACAAGCTCGGCAGAGAAAATAAAGTAACACTATACTTCAATGCAGAGGAGTTGCAGTCCTTGAATCCCACCCAGATCCTGAAATTCCTGAAGGAATGAGGACTAGAGTAGGCGCTCTAAATGGGTAAATATACCAACAATTAGAGGAAGAGGGTGGGGTACAATGGATGTATGAAGGTCACAGTATAAGTCACCTACAAATCTAATCTAATCTAACAAATTTCAAATGTGTTTTTCAGTATTAATTTATGTGTAAGCAAAGCAGTATTCATTTACAGGATTAGACATCCAAACATAACTAAACTAGTCATTTCTTTGTAGTAAATAAAGGCATTTATCAACATTACTCAAAATTAAGTGATTCAAGACTTAAGTGATACAAGAAAAATAAAAAGACTTAATAATAAAGAATGAAAACCTAGATTAAGAGAACTGGTGTGACTAGTTAGATTAAAATTTCGACCAACTAAATATAATTTATTTGAGTTAACCCAAAATTTCTTTTTGATTGCTAGATCTAGGTAATTAAAGAAATAGTTCAATATAAGACACACCAAGAGAGGTCCGATGCTACTAGAGAAAAAACAATAAATTGATTGCTTGCAAAGTGTGAAATGACCCAAAATATAAGCTATTACAAAATAATACACACCAAGAAAGATTTGATATAAAATTATAATTGTATTGATTATTGAAAAGGATGTTTATTTATATTTTAGATTTTGTTTTAATTGTTTTTTTGAATGTTTTTAGAAAATATTGGGAGATGGTTTAGCTGAACAAATATGTACAAAATGTGTAAAAAAAGTATCTGATTTCTACTGATAGAAACTGATATATAGAAACTGATAGAGAATTACAAGCACAATTTTGCAAATCTCTTTATAGTGTAATAGATGACCAAACTGATGTAACCAAGTTACCAAGAAACCTTAGATCTAGATAATGTAGATAAAACCTGTTCACTATTAAAAAAATAGAAACTGATTATTTCACGAAAAATGAAGATAATTAACCTGTTGATGAACTTCCTGAAACACAAATAATTGAAATGAATATATTTTTTGAATGTGATATTTGTAATAAATGTTTCGAAAAAGATGATATATTAACAAAACACAAAAAGTTGAATGAATATAAAGTTAACCAAAGTGATGGAGAATTCCAAAGTAACGAAACAATCAAAGATCAAATAACAGAATGTAAAGTGCAAAATCATGGGCATAGCCAAGGGGGGGTTTTGGGGGTTCGAACCCATGGTAGATGTGAAGTTTAGGAACCCTTGTGTGTCAGGTTTAGAAAGTAAATTGGTGCATTTCTGTTATTGTATTTTCATAAATAAGTGTAAAGTCTACGAAACATGTATCCTGCCAGTAACAACATATGGCCTCGAGACAAAGGGACTAACTATAAAAAGTGCAAATAAACTCAAAACAAAACAGAGTGCAATGAAAAGAACAATGTTTGGTATTAGCTGAAGGGATAAAATAAGAAACGAGGAAATGCGCAGAACATCCAAGGTCACAGATGTTATACACTGCACTACTCAACTCAACTGGATTCTGGCAGGACATGTGGCCCGACAAGATACAACCAGATGGACCAACAAAATAATAAAATGGTGACCCAGAGAAAGTAAGGGATCTACAGGAAGACCGCAAAAACGGTGGAGAGACGACATCGTCCAAACCGCGGGAAAAACCTGGATAAGAACAGGACAAACAGACATGTAGGTAACTAGAAGAGGCCTACATTCAGAGTAGATGACACTAGGCTGAAGAAGAAGAAAAGAAGTTTCACTCTCTTCATGCTCTTGCAGTGCATCATTTTCTTCACTTATAGTTGACTCATTACCTTCAATATCCAAACTGTTATCTTTATTATCAGACCAACCATTACACACTTTATCAAAAATCTTTAACAGCCTGGCCTCTGCATTCACATCCATTTTCTGTAAATAATGAACGAATAAATATAAAATACCATAATTTTTATATTTTTATAAGTTCATATTTAAAATCTAAAATTAAATAATAAACTAAAACTTACCAATAGAAGCTATAAACACCAATAAATGTCTTAATAACCACAATATAAGTAATAATAATAATCATGCACATGTCACTTCACACATGTATCGCTTCACAACTGCTGCAACTCTGGCAGTTTTAACAGGTCATAAATAAACTGAATTTAAAATAAACTGTTGCAGATGTGACACAATGCTTCTAGTCCTATGCTGGTAAATGTACATTTAGATGGCTATAGCAGCATTGTCTGAAAATGACCTTTTCATATTGGATGGCTATTGCAGTCATGTCGCAATGTGAACTTGGCATTGACCATTATGGAAACAAGTGTCTGTGTTAACACTGGTCTGATCAGAGTTTTATATATTCCTAAATTTGATTTACGTGAGATGATTTTTCATTAAAAAAACTTCATTAGTGAATGTGGATTCTATCTTATACCCTCAGTGATACATTGTTATTGTTGTTAAAACTTAGTCCGAGATATTTGACAATTTGTACTTATATCAAACAGATGATCATTTATAATGAAGTTCTCAAGAGCCCTTTTTGGGTTATCACATGATAGTTTTAGATACTTTGTTTTTCTACCTGTATTTCCAGGCTGACTTTTCTCACTTCCTCTTCTATTTTTAATAGCAATTCTCCTAGTATTCTATTGTTCCTTGTAATGAAAAATATGCTGTCTGCATATGCACTTGGTATCATTTTCTTATAATATTTCCCCTATATTATATCAGAAAGCATAACATTGTGAAAGTAAAACTTGCATAGTCTGCTCATGAAAGCACTTTCTTAACACTCTGTTGTTATGAAACAGTTTCTGAAAGTGCATTTACTTGCAAAATCTGGCTGCACCTATAGTTTAAAATTTATCTATTACTAAATATAATTTATTTAAATTAACACTATACCTTTGTGATTGCTAAATATAGGTAAAGTAAATAAATTTGTCAATATAATACAGATTGAGAAAGATTTTATCTAGAAGTATAATTGTACAGTTTATTCATTAAAATACTTAATAAGTATTCATTCTACAAGTCAAAATTTTTATTTTGAACTTTGTATTGTTTGTACAAAGTAAAATTTATTTATATTTTACAAGACTTTTTAAATAGTTTTTTTTGTTTTGTTTTTAGATAACACTGGGAGATGGTTTACCTCAACAAATATGTACAAAATGTGTAAAAATAGTGTCAGAATTCCACTTCTTCAAGTTAAAATGTGAAGAAACTGATAGAAACCTACGATCTAAATTCGACAAATCTTTTCATAGTATAATAGATGCCCAAACTGATAATGTCGTAATAAAATCAGAAATATGTGTAGAAGATACAAAAATACAGATCAAAACTGAAGATATAGAAACTGATCATTTCACAGAAAATGAAGATAACGAACTTGATGATCAACTTCATGGAACAGAAATAAATGAAATTGAAAAGAAAATATTTTTTGAATGTGATGTTTGTAATAAATGTTTCCAAAGAAATGATCTTTTAACACAACACAAAAAGTTGCATGAATATAAAGTGAACCAAAGTGATGGAGAATTCCAAAGTAATGAAACAATCAAAGACCACCACCAAATAACAGAATATGTAAAATGCATATGTAATTATGCAACAGAAGAAAGTGATGCGGAACATTTAACAGTTCATAAAAAATCAGATGATTTGACATGTGAAGCTTGTAACAAGAAATTTACAAAAGCCTCACCCTTAACAAGTCATATGGTAGTTCATACTGTTGGTACACCTTACAATTGTAACATATGTAATAAGGGTTTTGCCAGGGAAAATCAGTTGTCTCAGCACATGAATACTAATCATTCAGGGACTAAACCTCATGTTTGCCAAACTTGTTCAAAAGGTGAAAAAAAAAATTATATTTTTTAACAATTTTTTGTTAATTAATATACAACTTTGTTTTGTTTCATTTAAATATTTTTATTTAAAATATTCATGTATTGTAAAATCTGGAATATTGTGAATATTTATATTTCTTTCTTCAAAACTCAATGTTGTATATTTTGCAGGTTTTAATCTAATTTCAAATTTAAAGGAGCACATGCGAATACACATTGGAGAAAAACCATTCCTGTGTTCTACATGTGGAAAAGGTTTTATTAATAAACGCAATTTAAAGCAACATACAGTCAGACACAGTGGTGTTAAAGCTCATCTCTGTAATATATGTGGCAAAAGCTATGCCATCAAAGGAGAATTATCTGCACACATAAAAAAGCACACAGGTATATAAATTAGAATTAATAAAGAATGATAAATTAGAATGAATAAACTAAATAAGACTAGATGTTTTAATTTTCAGCTATGTATGTTTTTAGGTGCTCGTCCATTTGTGTGTTTAGAATGCAAAAATGGTTTTTCAACATCAAGTGCATTAGTGAAACACAAACGAATACATTCAGGTGAAAAACCGTATGAATGTGAAGTTTGCAAAATGAAGTTTTCTCAATCTAGTGTCTTGAAACGACACAAGCGAACCCACACAGGGGAAAAACCATACGTCTGTAGGTTTTGTTCTAAAGCTTTTTCTCAGTCAAATGATCTTAATGCTCACTTTCGGATACACACAGGCGAGAAACCTTACGTTTGTGATGCTTGTGGAAAAGCCTATAGACAAGGTTCTTTATTGAAACAACATAAAAAAATCCATATGGGATCCAACCATACAAAAAATGTATCGAGTCCCAAAATCAATTAAAACTCAAAAGTATTCCTTTTTTTAAATAGTTTAGAGCAAAAACCCTATAATGCCTGGTTTACACGGGTAGAGTAACCAGGTGAGTACTTGGTAGAGCAGAGTAACTACCTGTAGAAACCCACAAAAACTTTAGTAAATTTGACTCACTTTTGAATCACCTATGACTTTTGCTAAAGTTAATAATAGCCCCCCAAATGTATTTTGTATATATATATATATATATATATATATATATATATATATATATATATATATATATATATATATACAAGGTGGGCCATTGAAAATGAAACAGAGGGATTTTCGGATAGTTAAAGATGGTTTCTCAAAAAACGCTTAGACACGTCAATTTTGTTTATGAGGGGGACACCTTTTACAAGAAAATTTCTAGGTAAATCAATTAACCCCTTCGCGCTTGGACCACCACTCCTAAAATTTTAAATAGCACTGTGGGGTAAGTTATACCTCATTTGAAAGCCCGTTTAGACCTGATTACTAAATCTATCGATTTCGTTTTTCGTTTATTTTGTTGAAAGGAAGTTCTATTGTTCAATCTGTTCTTACTGGGAAAAGTGTAGAAAAAAAACATCGTCATTAAACGCTAGAAGAGATTTTTAGTAGTCTAAAACATACTCAAATTGTTTCTTTTTAAGACATGTACGCATGTTTTTCTATAAAGCAGTGTAAGCAGTATAAGCTTACTTCTTCTTACTTCTGTTTTCGAAATATTACAGATAATTTTTGAGAGGGTCGAAATGATCGCGTTATTTTTCAAAAATAGTGAGAACGGCAATCATACGGCAGACTTATTTAATCAAGAGAAATTTGTAAGCAGAAATTACGTGTTTATAATTATATAATTTCAAGAGACAGGTTCGGTAGCCAATAAAAAACGGGACCCTCCCTCAACGTGAACTCTCGGTGAGAAATGAGGCAACTGTGGTTGGAGTTTTTGGACAAATTGCTGCAGACCCAACTAGGGAGTACGAGGAAATTGGCCGCTGTAACCAACATCCCTGGAACAATTACTCGTCGAATCCTAAAACAACATAAATTTCATCCATATAAAATTCATTTAGTATATGAACTGAAAGATGATGATTTTGATAGGTGACAGGAGTCTTACGAAGTGATGACTGAAGTGATGATTCTTTCTAACAATGTTTTTCTGACTAGTGTACACTTTTCCTAAACTCTACTGTAAATCGCCATAACTGTCGATTTTGGTCGGACGTGAATCCGAAGATTTTCCACAAACTCCATACTCAAAATCAAATAAAACTAAATGTCTGGGCCGGTATTTTTGGAGACCGCGATATTGGTCCCATTTTTCTTGATGGTAATTTGACGGGTGGACTTTATCTGGAAGTGTTGGAAGATGTTGTCCACCCATTGCTTGTTGATATTGTATGATGATATGTTCCCGGGACAATGCTCTGGATTACCGGCTCGCTTACCTGATTTAAATTTCTCTGGATTTTTTCTTGTGGGGTCATCTAAAGAGTAGAATTGGTACAATAGAACCAGAGTCATAGGAAGTCACTGGAAGAGTAAAAAAGAGTTACGTCGGCGCATTATCAAAGAATACCGCCAAATTACGCCACAGATGCTCCAAAATGTAAGAGAACGTTTCGAGGGGAATTTGTATTTTTGTATGGAAGTTGGTGGCGCACAATTTGAGCATTTGTTAAACTAATAAAAATCTTTTCAGGCGTTGAATTGTTTTATTTTTCGTTCTTCACTTTTGCATTTTTGTAAGGACAGATTGAACAATTGGACTTCCTTTCAGTGATGAATAAACGAAGAACGCGTTCATAACTTGAAATTAAATAATCTCAACAAAAAATCCATAAATTTGAAAAATGTTAACCGTTTAGTATTCGGGGTAAAACGTTCTTTCAAATGAGGTATCACTTACCCCACCGTGCCATTTAAAATTTTAGGGGTTGTGGTCCCAGCGCGATGGGATTAAGTGATTTGGCTACAAATTTTCTTGTAAAATGTGTCCCCCTCACAAACAAAGTTAACGTGTCCTAGCGTTTTTTGAAAATTTATTTCTAACTATCCAGTTCTAAATCTATCTATCTAAATACCCGGAACGTTTCCGGATTCGGTTTCCTGATCCGGATTCCTGATTCGGAATTCCGCGAGACTAGCGCAGACGTTCGTTTTTTTGTATTAGGAATTTACACTGCCAGTAGCAGGCCAGTAGGTAGAGCCTGGCAGTCGTTAGAAATGCAGGCCAGTAGAAGGTAGAGACGCTTTCGTGAAAGCACGTTTAAGATGGACGACGACGAAATAATGTCTATTGCACTTTTACTGGCGCTAAGTAAGAAAAAAAAGGAAACGTCGATATTGGGAACACCCACTAAACACCAAAAGAATAAAAGTCAATTTTATCTGAAGAAATCTGAAGAGCAAAATTACGAACACACCCAGAAGAGTTCTACAAATTTTATAGGATGTCAATGCAATCCTTTGATCTTCACAATGGCATAAAAGAGAAAATTAAAAAACAAAATACGTGCTTGACGTTATGTTTACATACGGAAGAAAATTTCCGTGCGTGCGGCGCATTATCAAAAATGTATGCGAGCGCTGCGTTGGGGATGACGTCATTCGGTTTTTTCCGATCCGAATGACCCGGCACTTCTACTGGCACGGTTTGTTTCCGATGGGAACGACAGGTTTTTTTCCGTTCGGAAAATGTATTAACATGCAGTGTTGCCAACTCGAATTTTGAAAAAGACGTAGGCCAGAATAGATTCCACGTAGAATTAGTAAAATTTGCGAATACAGGTACAGGTATACAAGTACGTAGATCTACGTACTTTTTTATAGTGGTATACCTGCGATACTTTAAACTTGAACTCCACCATCTATCTCATGGCAGCCAAATATATTATTATTAATAAATGTGTTTATACATATGATGAGTTTATGTATGTTCATATCTATATACATACATAGGTATCTATAGGCGGTGTTCTGCATGCTTATCGAAAACCCTTTTACCTCCATCGCATTTTTTTTTTTTTTTAGGTATGTATATTTATTGCCCTTACGGGTTTATAAATTGAATCCAAAATTTACATCTATACCTAAAACTAACATCGAATATAATATAAATAAGAATAATAATAAAAAGAGAAAAAGAAAAAATAAACATTAAAAAAACATGCTGCTCAAACTAAAAACAAAAAAAAAGAAAGTCACTAAATTCCTATCCCTAAACCCCGATTACCAGCTTCCCTCCCCACATATTGCTCTTCTTCTCTTCTCAACTTTCTTCATCCGATCTATCCCTCTTCCATACTCGTTTAAAATCTCTTCTCTACACTCGTCTCTTTCTCTCATTTCTGAACATTCGTTCAGCAAGTGTTCTATTGTCTCCTTGTTTTCTCCACACATCCTGCATACTCTATTCCTATCCTCCATCCAAAATGTATTATCTCTCTCTTCATTTCCACATCTGAATCTTGCCATTGTCACTCTCTTTTCTACTTTCTCTTCCTAGGTACTTTGGCAGTTCTTCCGTTATTATTTTTTCATATTTCTTTTCTTTTTTTTCTCTTTCTCTCATTTCTGAACATTCGTTCAGCAAGTGTTCTATTGTCTCCTTGTTTTCTCCACACATCCTGCATACTCTATTCCTATCCTCCATCCAAAATGTATTATCTCTCTCTTCATTTCCACATCTGAATCTTGCCATTGTCACTCTCTTTTCTACTTTCTCTTCCTAGGTACTTTGGCAGTTCTTCCGTTATTATTTTTTCATATTTCCCATTGTACCTAGACTCCCTAATTCTTGCTCTCCTTTCTTGCCTTCGCACATCTCTATCTCTCTGGACCAATTCCTCTGTCATTACTCTACCTCTCTCTCTCATTCATTTTATCTCCGCTCCTGCATACCCGTTTCTTTCTAGATATGCTTCCCTCTCTTTCCACACCCCCTTTCCTATTTCTTTCCTTTTTTCTTTGAGGCACTCTTGCAGAATTCTGCACTCTCCTCTCTCTATCACTCTCTCCTCAAAACTTATTGCTCTCTTTCCTGCTTCTATTCTTATTCCATCTCTCTTTGTTTCCTCCATCACTATATACCCCGGGGTCTTTCTACCTAGTCCTAGCACCCATTTCAAATATTTTTCTTGCACCCTTTCCAGCCCTTCACACTTTTCACCAGGCTATCAAACATCATCACTCTCCTTCTATAGTTGTATCCAAATTTTCTCTCTCCTATTCCCCATACCGCTCCTAGTATTTTATTGGCTTTCTTTACTAACTCTCTCACGTGTGCTGTTTCAGTATTTCTCTCATTAAACACGTACCCTAGGTATTTAAATTCTTTTACTTCTTCAATTTTCTCCTTCTCCCATCTCCACTTAATTACTCTTCTCCTGCCACCCCCTTTTCTAAACACCATCATCTTGGACTTCTCCCCATTCACTGTCAGATTTTTCCTCATATATTTCTCTATGTTTCTTATCATTTCTTTCATCCCTTTCTCGTCTCTCGCTAGCACCACCAAATCATCCGCGTAGGCTAGGGACCACACTTTTTCTTTGCCCACCACAACCCCACCCGTCTGCGCCTTGCTGAACATCTCTATGTTTCCAATAAATGCTGCAAACAGGCTGGGGCTTAGTGGGCAGCCTTGTCTCACTCCCTTATGCGTATTAAAACCTTCGCTCACCCTTTCACCAACTCTCACTCTACTTATTGTTTCTTCATAAATCTCTTCTAATTTTGATATCAGATGCTCCATTATCCTTTTCTTTCTCAGGCATTCCCACAGTGCCTCTCTTGCTATATTATCAAAGGCCGCTTTCAGGTCCACAAATAATGCATACATCTTGCCGCCCCTCTCTTTTATCACATTCCCTACTATGTGATTCAAGATGTATACATTATCCATGGTCCCTCTCCCTTTCCTAAATCCCGCCTGTCCGTCTGGTATCACACCCCGCTCCTTCAATTCCTTCGTCAATCTCTCTTCCACAATCATTGCATATATCTTATATGCCGTATTGAGCATGGTGATCCCCCTGTAATTGCTTGCTGTTTCCCTTTCTCCTTTCTTATATATGGGGCATATTATCCCCTCTTTCCACTCCTGTGGGAAGGCCTCTCCCTTCCACACTCCATTCATTATCTCCAACAGCCTGTCAGCTTCCCTTTCAGTTCCATATATCCACGATTTATTCTGTATACCGTCCCTCCCCAGTGCCTTTTTCTTTTTCAGTTTACTCAGTTGTTGTTCTAATTCTTCTCTTGTTATCTCTTCTATTTCTCCCACCCTGTGTTGACTCTTTTTCTTTTCCTGTCTGATTTCATCACCACCCAGCAGCTGACTGAAGTACTTTCTCCATTCCTCCATAGTAATTCTATTACTCTTTCTACTTTTTTCTTTCTTTCCCTATTTATGTATTTCCATACCTCTTCTTCCGTCTTTATGCCTTTCATCTTTAGTTCTTCTTCCATCCATTTCTTTTGCTTCTTCTCCTTGCATACTAATTTGTACCTCTTGCGTGCTCTCTTGTACTCCTCATTACTTGCTTTTCCTCTTTTCCAATTTCTTAATTTCTTTCTTACTGATTGCTTCCCTTCCCTGCATTCTTTATCCCACCACTCGTTTTTCCAAGACCCCACCTTCACTCTTGTCTCTATCACTTTTTTTTCTGTTGCATTTTTTACGTCATCACCCAGTTCTTTCACTTTTTCGTTTATCTCTTCCTCTTCATATCTAGCCTCCCTAAGTCTTGTTCTATAATTTTCTATTGCTTCTTCCGTCCAGATATTCTTCACAATTTTTCTTCTAACAACCTGCTCACTTCTTCTATTTTTCTCTCTTCCTTTTGTCTTCACTACCAATGGCATATGATCCGACTCGACTCTTTCTCTAACCTTGAATTGTTCTATTTCATCCCATGCTTCTTCATTCACCATAACATAGTCAATAACTGTCTCCCCTCTTGGTCCGATATATGTGTACTCTCCTTTCTCATCTCCTATACTGTTTCCATTAAGTATGTCCCACCCTCTTTCTTCTACTAGACTAATCAGTAGTCTCCCTTCGGCGTTTTCTGTTGCGTCTTTTGTTGGTCTTCTTTCTATTGTTGTTTGTTCTTGTTCTAGCCGTATTCCTTTTTCTCCAATTCTTGCGTTAAAGTCCCCCCCAATCACCAGAGTTCCCTCGTCTTGCTGTTTTATTCGCTCTTTTATCATTCTCTTCGTTTCTTTCATACTTCTGCTGTATATTGTTATAATTCTCTGTCTAATTTTCACCGTTCTTTCCATAATCCCTCTTTCTTCTTTTGCTTCGGTTCTGTTTTCTTCTTCCAAACCCTTTTTCACTCCCATTATTATCACCCCTTTAGCTCTCCCTTTCCTGCTTACCCTCTCTGCAAATTGACACTTCCACTTAAACTCTTTCGGCATTATTTTTTCCAATTTTTCCCACCCCTTCTCTTCCACCCACGTTTCTACCATTCCCACTACATCAAATATTCCCAAAACTCATTGTCTTTGTTTTTTATCCCCGCTGTGTTCCAGTATACTATTCTTAGTGTTGTTCCGTTTCTTCCTTATTCCTCTCCGTGTTCGTTTTCCGTTTGCTGTCCTGTCGTCTTTTCCTTGTGCTCTTATTCAAAAATTTGTTGTGTTTAACTCCCCCTTTTCATCATCCCACTTAAAGCCTTTTCCGTCTATCCACATCTTTTTATAACCGACTTTCACCCACTGTCCTTTTTGTCGCTCTTCTTTGGCTAGCGCTCTTAATTCCTTCTGTATGTCTCTTTCCTTCTTTGTCAGATCGTCTTCTATGTATATTCTCTTTTCCCTTTTTTCTCTTAGTTTCCTCTTATTTTCCATAACTTTCCGCTTTTCACCCCAGGTCCCAAGTTCCGCCACTAACATTTTCCCTCCACTTACTTTATACATCTCTTTCACCGTCACTTCTACCTCTAATTCTGCCTTTATCCATTCTTCCAGATTCTTCTCGTTCTCACATTCCCCTTCGACCAGTCCCGTTACAACAATATTCTTTTTTCTCATTATTTTTTCCTTCTCTTCCATTTTCTCCTCCAGTCTTTTAATTTTTTCATTTAGTTCTGTCTTTTCTCTTTCCCATTTTTCTTCCTTTTCACGCATCATATTTTTCAAATATTCCATTTCCCGGCTCATCTTCCGATTCTCTTCCTTTATCTCCCCTATATCTTCCATAATTTTTTTCAGCATCTTCATTTCCTCACCCATTTCCTTTTTAGCCGGTAATCTTTCCAGTTTCTTACTTTTTTGAAAGGGGTTCAACCTTTCTTCTGAGTCTCTTCCCTTTTTTCTTTTCCTTTTATAATCGTCGTCTCGGTCGCTTTCACTCTCACTTTTTTTCATTTTTTCTTTCTTTTTTTTTCCTTATCGCGCGCCGTTTTTACGCGTCACAAATAAAAAAACTCAATCCGTAAAACTCGCTTCACAAAACACGTCCGCTCCGCTCAACCGCTCGAATTGGACTCCTACCTCCATCACATTACAAGTAACATTTAAATTAATTACAAGAAAAATAATAGCCCTTTCTAGCTTTTTTCAATCCAGCTTGAATATTTTTTTTCCCACAAGTGGAAATATTTTTGTTCATTCGATTTTCTTCGTCACTGTGACAGTGTCTGTAAGCAGTGACTGCTTACTTCCATAATTGAACCCTTCATTTCGAAAAGGGCATGAGTCGATGAATTGAAACTTTTCAGAATCAACAAAAATATGTTTTTTGTTAAAAAAGTCATTGATGCTGAAGAAACTGAATGTAGAGGTTCTTAAATAAAAAAAATACACGCTTTTTGTAATATTTATTTATTAAAAAAAAAACAATTTTCATCAAGATATTTTGAATTAAAATTTTTGGACTTATGCCTTTTTCTGGATTGAAAAAGGCATTTGTCCAAAAATTTTAGTTAGATAATCATTATTTTCCAGTAATTTTGGCTTATTTTATTTTATTATGTTTTAAGTTTTCAGTATTCCTGCCACCAGAGACTCTCTAGGTCTAAAATCATTTTCGGCAAGCTCACAATAAAGTGATGTTATGTCATATCTGACAGATGCGTTTCGTTTCACTTGAAAGGGGAATAATTCCAGGACTCGTGCCCTTTTCATTGCTTTTTAAGTTGACTTGTGGTGTATACACATGTACTCTTTTCGCATGGAATTTGTAAAATGCTTCAATGAATAAAATGGCGTAAAAAAGTGATATTTCAAAAAAGTGTAACTCGTGCCCTTTTCGAAATGACGTGTTCAATTGTTAATTGTATTTAATTCAATTGAACAGGAAGCTTTAAAATATCAAAATAAACAATACGAATCTCCTTCGAAATATTAATTTAAATATCAATTAAAGAGAAAAATAATAAAAATGAGAGATATTTACGAAATTATAGCTAACCAATGAACACAAACGTTTTTTGTAGTACTTACAAATATTTAAGAGTTTACTTAAAAATTAATAAATGGCAAACGAATTTCGATTTAATTCGAAATTTGATATTAAAAAAATCTGCATTTAAATACCATACTTTAAGAGATATTGGTTTAGCTGAAGTCGGGAATAATAAAAATTCTAAATAGCCACGTTTAGTTTTTAAATTTATTTTCCAAGCGAGTCGAACGCCCTACCGCGTTGAAACGGGCGAATTAAAGAAGAACCTTAGCAGAGAACCCCAGCACTTTTAACATGAACGACTTTTCACGAAAGAAATGAAAATATGCCCATTTTTTGCCTAATACGATATTTTGCAAATTTGTCAATTTGATAGAAAATACGTAGATTTTGTAACTAAAGTTCGTAGGTTTGCACGAGAGGCCTAAAGTACGTAGATCTACGTCAAAAGACGTAGAGATGGCAACGCTGCTAACATGTGCGCCCAGTTAAACATTTTATATGTAAGGTTCTCGGGTCTCCGAATCAGGAATCCTGATCAGGAAATCGAATCCGGAAACCGTATGTATGCACCCGGCCTAAAGCTATGTGTCTTAATTATCAGACCTATTATAATGAGATAAATAAAGAAACATATTTAAGATGATTTCACGAACTAGCTAGTCATAGAAATTATATCAAATAGAATACACGAACTGTTGGCAGATCATGCAATTACTCGGTTTTACACAATCTGACAGATTTCACTATATGACTACGATGTAAAGGTAAAATTAATTTTATTATAAATTAGATTATACACTAATGCAAGTTTATTACGTTTGGATTTGGAAAATTTCGAGACAATATTTTGTTAGTGAATTAAAAACTCTCATCGCGAAATATTTAAATTTGAATCAACCCGTTACTGTCCAATCGCAAACATCCATTAATCATAAACCGAATTTTTCTAATGTTGGCCGCAGTGGTATTTTGATCTGTTGACACCACTGAAATATATACTAACTAGAACGAGCGCTGCGTCATGGCTTGTGTGGGCCGAAAGAGAGCATCACACGGTGTCTCTCGAATCGCTCTGTCTTCGTCTAGTACAGTTCAAAAGGAAAACTAAATGTGTGTCCGTCATCCATTTTTCGTTGCTAATACAACAGTATTTTACCATTGTCTTTTTGAAAACAACTTTCATTAAAATATATAAACTTCGGTTTATATGCTCACCGATTGAACGATCTCACTCTGTTTCTTCATACAACTCAATATCTTTTCGCTCTGACTGTATGAATTCACTGTTGGGTAGACAAAGATGAAAGGATCCCCTTGGAACCTCCGTCTCGGCCCGCACAAGCTTATAGGCCAGCGCTCGTTCCAGTTACATTTCTCGGTTTACATTTTGCTTTGACATATTAATACAAAACAGTAAATAAACAAATAATAAGGAACTGGAACAACACAAATAAATCCGTTTTCATTCAACAGTGATGGAAGAGAACAGTGTGCTGGAGATATGTCGTGCATGCATGACGGAGAACGGTGATTTCCAATCGGTTTTCTTGCCTGTAGAAGGCTGCAAATTGAATATACATTTGGCTGAAATGGTTATGGCATATGCATCTGTTCAGGTATACAATTTCAAATAAATTGATTTTTTAATAAATAACATAATGTTTTGTATCCTAATTTAACGCTAATCTTAAACAGTTCTTAACTTTTTCGCTACGGCATGCCTTTCTACAAGTGCTGTCCACTGTATGACAGGCCGAGGGTAGTGCGGATTCAAATGGTTCCCACAGTTAGGCACTTATTATTTGCATATAAATACTATTTGCATTTGTGGTAGTTATGTGTGGCTGTAGTGAAGTGATGCAAGTGGATTAGTATGGTTGCTGTAGTTTGGGCCAAAAATATTCATGCTAAATTAATGTTTTGATGTGTCTATAACATGTTTTGTAGTCTATATCATAATTATAATATGAACAGGGAAGGAATACGCAGAGGTAAAATAATTGGGAGCAGCGACCGAAACAACCTCACTGCCAAAATCCCATGGCTGGAATTACCAAAAGACGAAATGGTATGCAAATACCATTTTGAGAAAAACTACACAGCAATGCGTAGTAGTAAAACCAATCGAGTGCTGAATCCTCAGCATACCTGGTTTATGTGGTATGCCATACCACATAGAGCAAAGTACTATCAAGCAAGGAAATGGTGCAGGAGTGTTTGGACCTCATACTAAATACTTTCAATCCATGGGCATCTACCCAAGTATCTTCCAAGCAGAGGTACATGCATTTGAGTAATGTGCACAATTTAACCTCGACAGGAACTATTGCAAAAAACGAATTGCTATCCTATCAGATAGCCAAGCAGCCACAGTCCCAACCATGGTATGGGACTGTGTGGGAAAGCTAAACGAGCTCGGCAGAGAAAATAAAGTAACACTATACTGGGTACCAGGACACTCTGGTATAGATGGAAATGAAGAAGTCAATTACCTAGCAAACAAGGGATCCAGTAATATCTTTATAGGTATGGAACCCTTTTGTGGTATGTGTTTGAACACCATCCACAAATTTTTAGATGAAGAAATAAGAGAACAATGGATAAAAACCTGGTAAGAACTTTCAGGGCTAAGACAATCCAAAGCTCTTTTAATCAGAAAACAACAGATGCTTGCCTTAAAACTAAACAGGGACAAGCTTAGAATTCCGACAGGTGTCCTGGCGGGATACTGCAGACTTAGAAAACAACTTAAGTCCCTAAGCCTGGAGGAAGATGACAGATGGAGATTCTGTGGCTCAGTAGAGGAGACCCCATATATCTGGTCAAAGACTGCAGAGCCCTCCTCTGCAAGAGACAAATGTACCTTGGAGCCCACTGCTTGAATTCAGAGGAGTTGCAGTCCTTGAATCCCACCCAGATTCTGAAATTGCTGAAGGAATCAGGACTAGAGTAGGCGCTCTAAATGGGTAAATATACCAATGATTAGAGGAAGAGGGTGGGGTACAATAGATCTATAAAGGTCGCAGTACAAGTCACTACCAAAACCTAAAAATCTAATCTAATTGAACAAATTTCATTTGTTTGTAGTAAATAAAGCCATTTGTAAGTATTAGCCAACATTAAATGATTCAAGACTTAAGTGATTCAAGAAAAATGACAAGACTTAATAATAAAGAAAGTAAAGTCATACAAAAATTATGTCATTACTTTTGTTGACTTTGCAAAGGCTTATGACAGCATTGACCATGAATCCATTGTTGCTGTACTCTCAGAATTTGGATTAGATCGCAAGACAACATCAATCATCAAAGATACCCTTGAATCTTCCTTCCATATCTTGAATACGAGTTCAAAGGTAAAATTTATGGGAGGACTGAGTGCAGAATTTTCAATTAATACAGGAGTTTGTCAAAGAGATTATCTTCTTTGTTGTTTAATTGAGCGCTTGAAAAAGTCGTCCAAAAATGGAGACGAGCTGATGCACCATCCCATAGACTAGGACCAAAACTCAAAGGGATGACATTCGACTGCTTGGCATTTGCAGATGACATGGCGTTAATTGCTCCAAACATTTCTGACGCCCAGAAACAACTTGAGTTACTCCAAGAACAAGCAGCAAATATTGGCTTACAGATTTCTTTTGTCAAATCAAAATTTATGATGGATATTAAAACTGCTCCAAATACACTCTGCATTGGTATTTGTAAGGTCTCCCAGGTGAAAGACTTCAAGCATTTAGGTGAATAGATCAATGAAAGAAAATCTATAGAAGCAAGTCTACAGAAAATGGAAACTGCTTTCCATTTGACAAAATAAGTTTATATCAAAAAATGCCCCTCTTGGAATTATAAAATTTAACATTATAAAATAGTAATCTTACTTGCATCCCTTTATACAGCCAAGACACTTAATCTACAATATAAAACACTGAGAAATCAATTGGAGATTAAGGAACGCAAAATCATGCGAAAAATTTTGGGACCTAGAATCAAAGATTCCTTCCAAAACCTAATGCTGACGTCTATTTGAAATTTACTAAAATCACAGACACAATCCGTATTAGAAGGATCCAATTCATGTTACATTCGAACAGAATGGACCCAACCAGGTTAACACCTAAAATCTATACGTTTTTGCAGAAAAAGACAATAAGGTCCAATTTGGTATTTGAATCAATTTTTTTTGTCATAAATCGAAAGCTCATATATAAGTTATATAACAAAACATTTTTTCGTTTTTTTTTTCGTTGAAATTAAAAAGTTACCTAATTAAAAATATATTTTATTTTTGAACTCGGTACCGAAAACAGGCCGTTTACCCGTGTGACGTAATATGTGTAATTTCTACCCGCATATGACTTTGTTGATACAGTAGTTGTAGTAGACATGTCAAATATTAAAAGCCAAATATTAAAAGTTATTGTGCTTGTTTCGTACCATCGTATGGAGTACTACAAAAAGAACTACTAATAAGGTTTTAAAATACATAAAAAAAATTGATAATTTTTTTTTATTCAACAACCCAATTAGTACTAACAGGTGGAAAAGGACATGGCTGAATTAGGTTTTCTCAAACTCAAGGATTGAGAGGAAATTAAGAAAATTACTCATTCACGGGGTTTTGAGGGAGAAGTGAGATGACCTACCTCGCTCAATCGTTGCTCAAGAGTTATTGTTACAAGGCCAATTAAGTGTTGATTCTGTGTGGTCCTAGGAGACCCATTCGCGCAGAAGAAAGAAAGTAAAAACTATATTAAGAGAACTGTAAAAATTCTCAAAATTGTTAGTGTGACTAGTTAAATTAAAATTTCGCCCAACTAAATATAATTTATTTGAGTTAACCCAATTTTTCTTTTTAATTGCTAGATCTATGTAATTATACAAATAGTATAATATAATATAATACACACCAAGAACGATTTGATATAAAATTATAATTGTATTGATTATTGAAAAGAATGTTTATTTATATTTAAATTTTTTTTTTAATGTTTTTAGATAATATTGGGAGACGGTTTACCTGAACAAATATGTACAAACTGTGTAAAAAATGTATCTGAATTCTACTTGTTCAAGTTAAAGTGTGAACAAACTGATAGAGACTTACGAGCTCAATTTGCCAAACCTCCTTCTAGTGTAATAGATGACCAAACTGATGAAACTAAGTCCAGCTTAGATCTAGTAGCTAATTCTGTTGATGTCATAATAAAATCAGAAATCTGTGTGGAAGATTTCACTATTGAAAAAATAGAAACTGATTATTTCACGAAAAATGAAGATAATGAACCTGTTGACGAACTTCCTGAAACACAAATAATTGAAATCGAGAAGCAAATATATTTTGAATGCGATATTTGTAATAAATGTTTTGAAAAAGAAGATATATTAACAAAACACAAAAAGTTGCATGAATATAAAGTGAACCAAAGTGATGGAGAATTCCAAAGTAATGAAAAAATCAAAGATCACCACCAAATAATAGAACATGTAAAGTGCATATGTAGTTATGCAACAGAAGAAAGTGATGCAGAACATTTAGCAGTTCATAAAAAATCAGATGATTTGACATGTGAAGCTTGTAACAAGAAATTTACAAATGCATCAAACTTAACAAGTCATATGGTTGTTCATGCTGTTGTTAAACCTTATAATTGTAACGAATGTAATAAGGGTTTTGGCAGGGCAACACAGTTGTCTCAGCACATGAATACACATTCAGGGATTAAACCTCATGTTTGCAAAACTTGTTCAAAAGGTGAAAAATATTATTTTATTTTTTTAACAATTTTTTTGTTAATCTTAATATACAACTTTGTTTTGTTTTATTTAAATATTTTTATTTAAAATTTTCATGTATTGTAAAATCTGGAATATTGTAAATATTTATGTTTCTTCCTTCAAAGCTCAATTTTGTATGTTTTGTAGGTTTTAATCAAATTTCAAATTTAAAGGAGCACATGCGAATACACAATGGAGAAAAACCATTCCTGTGTTCAACATGTGGAAAAGGTTTTAATCATATAGGAAATTTAAAGCAACATACAGTCAGACACAGTGGTGTTAAAGCTTATGTCTGTAATATATGTGGCAATAGCTTCGCCAGCAAAGGAGGATTATCTGCACACTTAAATAAGCACACAGGTATATAAATTAGAATTATTAAAAAATGATAAATTAGAATGAATAAACTAAATAAGTAACTAAATAATAATAATAATATATATATATATATATATATATATATATATATATATATATAAATAAATATATTGTAAAAGGAATTTACGATTTTGTGTGTCTGTGCACAAGATGTAGGTCATGCATAAAATAACGGAACGATTAATATCTAAAAGACCAAAGCTTCTATGCTTGATGATTTGGAGATGTTTGTAGATGCAGCGCTAGACAAACCAAACAAATGGTTTTGTTTTCATTTAGTGCTGAGTGTAAAAGTAACGTTTGCAAAATTTTGACACAAAACCATTTGTTTGGTTTGTCTAGCGCTGTATCTACAAACATCTCCGAATCATCAAGCATAGAAGCTTTGGCACACAATTGAATTGGACGTACCGGGATAATCTACCGATAGTTAAGTTAACATCCAGTTTTTAGTCACTTTTTAGTTTTTTGTAAGACACAGGCCTTCAGCCCCTGACACTATAGGTCTTGACCGTTTCATAGTCGCTTGTTGTGACACAGCGAAACAGCTCACATGGAGCATCTTGAGCTCATGTGCCAGAAGTGACTGAAGATTGTCCGTACTATTGTTAGACATCATTAGATCGTGCTCTTTGTCTTTTAGATATTAATCGTTCCTTTATTTTATGTATGACCCTGACACTATAGGTCTTGACCGTTTCATAGTCGCTTGCTTTGACGCAGCGAAACGGCTCACATGGAGCATCTTGAGCTCATGTGCCAAAAGTGACTGAAGATTGTCCGTATTCTTGTTAGACATCATTAGATCGTGCTCTTTGTCTTTTAGATATTAATTGTTCCGTTATATATATAGATATATATATATATATATATATATATATATATATATATATATATATATAAGATTATAGATGATTTAGTTTTCATTTAGCTATGTATGTTTTTAGGTGCTCGTCCATTTATGTGTTCAGAATGTAACAATGGTTTTACAACATCAGGTTCATTATTGAAACACAAACGAATACATTCTGGAGAAAAACCGTATGAATGTGAAGTTTGCAAAATGAAGTTTTCTCGATCTGGTATCTTGACAAGACACAAACGAACCCACACAGGGGAAAAACCTTACATTTGTAGCTTTTGTTCCAAAGCTTTTTCTCAAACGAATGCTCTTAGTTCTCACTTACTGATACACACAGGTGAAAAACCTTACATTTGTGATACTTGTGGAAAAGCTTATAGGCAAGGTTCTTTATTGAAAAAACATAAAAAAATCCATATGGAATCCAACCATGTAAAAAATGTATTAAGTTCAAAAGTACTTAATTAAAACTCAAAGGTATTCCTTTTTTAAATAGCTTAGAGATAAAACAATATAATGTCTGGTTTACACAGGTAGAGTAATCAGGTGAGTACTTGGTAGAGCAGAGTAACTACCTGTAGAAACCCACTAAACTTAAAATAGAGTAGAGTAACTGGTGAAGTAGATTATTTTACCATGGTGGGAAAGTAATTCTACTGTACTGACCCCACCATAGCTATGTATTCTACTCTCCTCCTCACTTTACCCATGTAAACACAATTGTTTAAACATAGTAGAGTGAGTAGTTTAGTAGAGTAGAGTATATGTTGTGCAATCAATCACTGATCAACTGATGGTTACTGATCATAAAACTTTAGAGATTGTTCATTTCTATACTTATTAGGAGTGTCTGTGGAATTTGGGCAATGCCAACTATAGCTATAAAAACATGAGGTAGGTGGCAGAGATTGTTGAAAAATTGTGAAAAACTGGCTTTGGAGTGACTGAACTTAAAGATTAAAAATTTGAGGAGCACCTATAATCAAGAATATTTGAAAAATATTATCTATGTACTGTAAGTACTCTATTCTATTAACAAATGTACTGAGGCGAGTGCATTCTACCCACAACTCTACTCTACTAACAACTCTACTTGTGTAAACCAGGCCTAAATTATAGTTTAAACAACAACACTAATTTTTTGCATTAGTATTTCAATATTCTTATATTAAGATTTATTAGAATGCACATATTATGCAAACATTAAATTAGAATGGACACATTAAAGATTTTATAGTTGAAGTATATAATGAATTGTTTTATTGAAAAGAATCTTAGTTTAGGAGTACAAGATGTGCCTTTTAGATCATGCCAGTGCAACCTTTTAAACCCAAAAGTTTTTTAAAATCTTGCTATTCTATAGTTAAAAGTCTCTTTTTATTGAATATTTAACTTATTTTAACTGTGTAAAGTTATTGAGTGTGCTGTCCGCTTTGTGTGTCAATTCAAGTGTCAATATCATCGTTGACCATGCCTACCACATATGTGGTAGGTTAGGTTATTTATTTAAAATAATCAAATATTTGATATGTAGAGGAATTACATGCTAAAGATAATACCCCCCAAATGTATCATATTATTTATATATCTATATATATATATATATATATATATATGAATATATAAAGAACCGGACTACAAACTTCTTTTGAGAAAACCCACTATATGGAATGACGAGCAGAAAATAACTCATCTTTAAATTTGTTGTTTGTGTTTAATCACACAATACGGTATGATATCACAAGTCCCCCATTTTAAATACCTTGGTGAAATGATACTGTCCTCAGGACTAAACCGAATCGCCAATGAACAAAGAATCACCAAACTACAGAAGGCCTACAAGCTAACGTGGGCTCACTACAACAAGAAGTGCATCTTGCCAGATGAAAAATTAAGGCACTATACAACGGTGATTCTTCCGGAAGCAACTTACGCAGCCGAAACAATGGTTATCGACGGTCATTCCAAAATTAAGGATATAGAAAAACAGGAAAGAAAAATTCTCAGAAAGATTTACGGGGCAGTTAATAATAACGGTATTTGGATGAAGAGACCTCAAAACGAACTCTACCAAAAGATCCACACGATAAGGGACGACAGTTTTATACACACATTTACAGGATGGAAAACTCCAGAACGGCGAAGAAATTGCTCAACATTATAGCACAGAGTAAGTGTGGCACTGAGTGGTTGACCGAGGTTCAGAGGGACTTACAACAGGTCAACATACAAAATATCGAGGACCGCACTGTGTGCCGGAATAAAATAAAAAAAGTTTGAGGATAGACCATCACGACAGCTTGGAAGAAAATGAACAGCTGAGCGGAAGAAGAATGCTCCTTCTTCGGTTCAGAGGATGAAGAGATTTTGGGAAGGGAAAACGCCGGAAGATGAAATGATGTACACTGAAGTTCAATCGCTCTCCTAAAGGGAAACAATCGACTTAATATACAAATATAAAGAGCGGGTAATAACGATCGTTATTAGTTAAAGAGGAAAAGGTTTGTATTTTTACTACAGAAACGGTAGAATTCGGGTAATACGATCAACAAAAACAAACTCAAATTCTTCTGAAGTCGACGTTTCGATTTATTAATTAAATCTTTTTCAAGACCTAGAAAATTGTTACAGAAATTACAAAAAACAAAATAAAAGATGTTTTTAATTGCTACAAAGAAGGTGATGAACAATTTATTAAGACGTATAACATCAACAATCTACAACTTTTTGTCAACCTTATATGATACGTCTTGATATGATACGTTATACGTCTTAATAAATTGTTCATCAACTTCTTTGTAAATACTTTTAAAATACTTTGTTTTTTGTAAATTCTGTAACAATTTTGTAGGTCCTGAAAAAGATTTAATTAATAAATCGAAACGTCGACGATTTGAGTCTGTTTTTGTTGATCGTATTACCCGAATTCCACCGTTTGTGTAGTAAAAAATAAAAATCTTTTACTATATATATATATATATATATATATATATATATATATATATATATATATATATATTGTTGTATTTGAGGTTTTCGCGGATAGATACCTGTGTTGTATTGTTTTCTCGGGGATTTCGCGTTGACGCTGAGGGTTGGCTCTAAAAAGAACCGGATTCTCGACGTTTCGGCGAACTAACATTCGCCATTCTCAAGAGATATATGCGTCCGTGCGGGTCAACCGATAGACGCATATATATATATATATATATATATATATATATATATATATATATATATATATATATATATATATATATATATATATATATATATACAGCTCATAACATTTAGCGAGCCACTAATTTGTGCCTCCATAAAATTCAAACGATCTGAAAGACGCTCTATTTAATTGGCACATATGGAAGTGTCAGCGTCACGTACTTTTAAGTACCCGTAACAATTAACAATTGCCAAAACCAAAGTGCAATACAAATTTATATTAATTGTTAATGTGAACTTTTGTACATAAAGTGGTAACTTAATAACGAGTTAGCTGATAGATGGTCTGAGGAGGATGCAGGCGACCACGAACACGTCTGTCGAGCAATTCCCAAACATGCTCTATGGCAGGGGTTCCCAAAGTTTTTCTTAGGCGGACCAATTTAATATTACCGAATTTTTTGGCGGGCAAAAAAAAGGAATAAAATCAAAACAATAACCACGATTTTTTTTGTTTTAAATACATTTAACTATGTATTTTTTTTTTATTAGTGTAGAAAAAGTTTTTTCTCAAATATATGTGCTCTCAAATAATGGAAATATTTGATGAGCATGTTTTCGTATTACGGATAATTCATGCAGGATAATTCTTTATAAAATTCATTTAAGGAATTGTTCCGATAAGAATTCTTATCATCGATATTTTCCTGTAATTCTATCAATTCAAACTGCATGTCTTAAATGATTATATTTCTGTACAAACGTGTAATAACTAGACTAGACATACTAAGATAATTTTTTAAATATAAACTAAACAATATTTTATTAATACAAACGATTATGGTTAAAGCTCTGTAAGAATTTTTTAAAAATATTTTATTATATCTTATTTGTAATATTTATTTTATTATTTATTTTTTAATAAAAATATAATATATCGTATCGATATCGCGGGCCGCATTCACTGGCTTTGCGGGCCGCATTTGGCCCGCGGGCCGCACTTTGGGAGCCCTGCTCTATGGGATATGGGATTTAAATCAGGACTTAACGCAGGCCACACCATTGTTTGAATTTCCAGTTCTTGAGGGAAGGCTAAAGTGATTTGCTCAGTATGTGGTCTTGCGTTATCCTGCATTAACAACAAAATTGGACCTATTTCATATACCACAGGGAGAACATGTTCTCCTAACACAATGTACTCCTAACCCATGTAATTCCAGGAAATCTTATCGCTAATCTCTATGTACAACAAAGTCGGTTCTACTGTCGATACTAATCCCACCCCAAACCATAACTGAGTCACCTCCAAATCTTTCGACTTCCTGGACAGTAGTAGCTGCATAGCGTTCTCCTGGGTGTCTGTAGAACTTAATTCTAGTAAGAACCTTAATTCATCCGCGAAGTGCACAAACTTCCATTGTCGAAGTTGCCATACGACATGTTCACGAACAAAATTAATCATTGCTATTCTGTAGCGTCGTGTAAAAGAAGATTTTCGGACGGGTCGTCTTGCCCTTAAATTCGATTCCGTCAACGTATTCCTAATTGTCTGGTCTGATACAGTGACCCCATGTGTCGTCCTGAGGGAAATTATGAGGTCTTTCGCCGTAGAAACTTTATTGCGATGACTCGAAATCAGTAAATATCAGTCTAGAGTTTGAGTTGTTTTTCTTTTGCTCAGCGCGCCTGGTATATTGACCTGTATCCCAAGTACCTGTTCCACAATCGCTGAATAACAGATAGGCTTACGTTAAAGTTTATTGAAGCTTGTTGAAGGCTTTCGTCATTTTCAATTAATGTCATACACGAACAACTTCCACTTCGTTAAGATGCCTCATTTTTACTAAACTTATATAAATTTATAAACACAGTTTGTCACGTTGCACAGTTCTTTGTTTTGTTACAAACTGAGAAACAACACTAAAGTCCATCGAGGGGACTAAGCATGATGTTGGAAAAGCTATTAATAATTTCTTCGCGTTTGTCCAACCCGACTAACTCTTCTTCCAAAAGCGGGTTTGCGTTTTTATAAATTTAAAATGGCGTTATTATCCAATCAGGAACTTCTAAATCTCCTTTTCATGTCATTAAGTCCAAATGTTTTGTGAATATTAGAATATGTTCATCAGATGTTTCCTGAATTTTCATCAGATTTGGGAATTGCTAAAAATCATTTCAAAAAAGTCATTTTTTTTCAAAGTAACAATTTTTCAGTAAATGCTGAAATTTCCGACTTTGTTTTAGTTTCAAACTTATGGTATTACATTTTTCAAACAAATTTATAAATAAGCTAAATCTTGTTTGATTTTTGTTACTTTTTACTCTTTTTTAAGTTTATTTGGAAACGGTAGCAGATACTTAATGTCTTTCAAAAATTCAATAATCGTTCTATAAAGTTCATAAAATCGTTGAAAACTGTTTCCTTTCCTGTAGTTATATTCATTTTTTTCGCACAACTTACGAAATAGCCGATCATTCCGTGAATGTGCTTTAATCTTGATTATTGCAGAAATAAGAAGCTGCATCGATTGATGAAGGAGTTCACTTAAATTTTTTTTATCACTCATGCACAATAGTACTATCTTGGTGCACGTTTTTTAGTGCGATATATTGTCACTCTTAGTTGTATTACCACATAACTTGGATAACGCACGCAAATATTCAATATCGCTAAGTAGCATTAAAAAAAAACACAATCAAGATCAATATTGAAAAAGTGACGTGTCAGATTTGTTTTCATTATAAAAATAACATTAAAAAAGTTTTATAATGACCTCAGTTTGTATAGTGTTGCCGGATACTGATGATGTATCCACACAACCGGAGATAATAGACAAAGCAAATGGAGTAATTAATAATTTAACTCCTCAAAAATCTAGACCATAATATGAAGCCGCTTATAAAAAAAATATGGAATGGCGATGAGAGAAAAAAATTAAGTTTTTCGGAATCGATTTTCTTATCGTATTTCAGTGAACTGTCCGAACATCGTAAGCTGTCATCCTTGTGGGCAACAACTTATTCAATGCTGCAACCCATGATTGACATCAAGCACAAATTTAATATTTCCAAATATTCAAGTTTAATTGCTTAAAAAAAATGATATTAAAGGGTAGCAAGCAAGAAAGCTCAAATACTAAGTACTTTTCTACAACGTAACTGTGGACAATATAGAAGATAAAGGTGACATGCTATTAGTAAAAATTCCAAAAACTGCAAATGATAAGCCGCGATCATTTGTAGTTACAGATGATTTTTCTCCATATATATATATATATATATATATATATATATATATATATATATATAAAGTATGCCATTTCGCGCCACACAAATACCACAACAAGATTTTTCTCAAATTATCGGTAAGACAAATGCACTAAACAAGTAATTGGCATCAATACTTTTGGCAGTATGCTTAAAACAGTAGCAGCATTTTTAAAGTTGGAAGATCCAGGGTCTTATACTGGACATACGTTCAGAAGAACGTCAGCTACTCTATTAGCAGATTCTAGTGCCGATTTGCTGACTCTCAAAAGACATGGAGGGTGGAAATCAAATCCTGTCGCTGAAGGCTACGTGATTCAGTCAACAATGAAAAAAGAATAGGTCAGCAAGTTTCAAACAATATGTTAGGCAGACCATACACTTCAAGAGGAAATGTATACCAAATTAACACAAATTTAGAATGGAATACCATTACTCAATAACGCATACTGTTTTACAATGGATAACTTTTACAATTCTACAACTTTATCAGACTTACTAATTTCCAAAAAAAAACGGACGTCTATGGCACTTTGCGAGAGATTTTTAATTTAATTAACGAGTGCCATAGACGTCCGTTTTTTTTTTGGAAATTAGTAAGTCTGATAAAATTGGAGAATTGTAAAAGTTATCCTTTGTCAAACAAATCCTTTGTCAACAGTATCCGTTATTGAGTAATGGCTTTGTTAGTGTCATAACCACCTGTGCCGATTCTGGTAGGTTTCCAAGTTTTTTTCATTTGTCATTTCAGTCTTTTGGTTACAAAACAAACGTCAAAAACGTCAAGTTAAAAATGAAAACAGCTGTAGTAAACAATGGACTGAACTGTCAGTGGTAACTGACGTCATCGACAGACCGCGTGCAAATGGCGGCGTTTAAACAGCTCAAAATTTTTCTCAATTTTAAATATTTTTTTATATTTAATTGCAGCATTTTTAAGCAGTTTGTACTATATGTTATAACGGTGTAAACAGTGAATTAAAAATATTAAAAAAAAAACATGTATATTCTCTATTGCAAGCAAAAACAATATCGAAATCAATTTAATCTGGCAAGAAATACATCCGATAATTTCGATTGTAATAACAAGTAAAACGTCAAATTTGCCATGGCTACTGGATTATTTTGAATGAAATTTTAATGAATGACTACTACCTTTGACTAGTTAAACATTTCTGCTAAGTTTGGCCCAAAAAATCGTACCCCTTAGTGTATATTTTAGAGATATTATCAGTAGTAATATCCCTAGGACAGGGGTGGCGAACCTTTTCATGACCGCGTGACATTTTCTTAAGTTTCTACAATATGAAATGCGTGCCTAGTACGTACCTGATAACTTTTCCTGAATATCAGTTACCGTATTAAGGCCGATTCACATATACGCGACACTCAGCTACGCGACGTCACGCAACATCGCCTGTCAAATAATGATTACATTGTTTTAAATGGGCACGTTCTCACTATGACTATACGCGACAACTACGCCACGTGCCCATTTAAAACAATGTAATCATTATTTGACAGACGATGTCGCACGACGTCGCGTAGCTGAGTGTCGTGCATGTGGGAATCGACCTTTAATCTGGATATAATATAATACCGTATTAACTTCAATATGATGTTTAAAAGTATCAAAGTCCATCTCGATTTAGAAAAATAAAGGGTCACCAATCTGTATTCAAAGCTAATTTTCAAAAAAATTTAAGTCAGCATTTCTGACTCGATTATCAAGTTTCTTGGAAAGTAATAAAATGCTGGCAAACAGTCAAAACGGCTTCTGGAAAATGAGCTCAACTGATACTGCTCTTTTGGATAGTGTTAATTTTATAATTACTTCTCTTAATTGTAATCAGGAGGTTCTTGCTTTATTTTACGACCTAAGTAAAGCATTTGATTCTTTTGATCAGAAGCTCCTTCCACAAAAAATTGAAGATGTTGGAGTTAGAGGCCAACTGGATAAAATCTTCCTTGCATCAAAGAGGACGAACAGTGATCATAAACGCTTTAAAATCGGAAAGAAAATTAAAGAAGCGTGTGGTACCCCAAGGCCCTCTAATGGGACAAACTCTAATATTCTTGATATTTGTTAATGATCTGGCGCAAACAAAGAATGTTCAATGCAATTATATTTTGTACGCTGGCGATACCAACAATTTAATATCTAACCCAGACATACAAGAGTTAATTAAAAGTAGCAAAATTAAAATCAGAAACGTTGATGATGATGTAAACATCTTTAATGAACTTAAAATATACGCAAAACTTACTTCATGATTATAGTTTACTTCTAAGATTTGTTAAAAAATCACCTAAAGGGGTAACGCTTGATCAAAAGCAAAAATGGGACCATCATATTGTACTAACATGTTGGACATTAAGTAATGTCTGTTATCCGATTCGAAACCTAAAAGAATGTGTAAAAGTCGATTCTGCAAATATTTTACTACGCCATCGTTCAGTCTAGCTTGTCATACAGTCAGATATTTTGGGGTCAGCAGCAAATATTGATGCGGTATTTGAAATGCATAAAAAGATATTACGAGCGATGTAGATCCTCTTCCTGACGGTCTTTGTTCATCAAGCACAACATTTTAACGCCGCGTGCCAATAAAATTTTCCAACGTGTCAGCTGTGACACGCGTGCCATAGGTTCGCCACCGCTGCCCTAGGACATTGATAATAGACGAGATAATTTTATGTCAATCGAAAGCTCGTTCCTTGGTAACAGCCCTTCGGCTTCGGGCTGTTACCAAGCAACGAGCTTGAGAAATTTGTCAAAAAATTATGAGGCATTTGTCAATGTTCGAGGGATATTCGGCGGTAAATTTTTTGACAAAAAATTTGTAACTCAACACAACGATACATTTATTTATTTATTGAAAGTACAGTTAGTGAAAGTACAATTATTAAAATTTAATAAATTAGCTTTAGATTCGTTGGTGTTCTCTACTTACTATAGAAGATCTTTTACCACGCATAATATGTATTATCTTGTTGTGGTGTTCTTGATCGAGATTTAAGTATGGTTTTATAGAATTTTGCTATGACCAGTAATTTTCAGCAATTGTTGTTCTTCTAAACCACTTTTTGCCAATTCGCTAACAGCAGTCGATCTATTCGAGTGATTCGTTATCTTTTTGTCCTTTACATTCAAACCAATTGCCTCAGCAGCAGATTTAGTCCATCCATTTATTGTATTTCTTCCAACAGGTACATTATCGTACCATTTGTCAGTTTAATTTTTCCAGTGTCGATTTGGTTTTAAGAACAGTCGTGGTGAGGTAATATTGTCGCCTCGTTTTGATATCAGTTTATGAAACAGACATACAGGGCAGCTTTGTCTTTCACTATTGGAAATCAACCATTTACTACTTGTACAGCTTTTAGAACCACCTTGGCACATTTTACTGAACACTGGATTGTATTCAATGCGATCTGTTGGAGAGTCATCGTTATTTTTCTCGATTTGAAAAAAATCCACCAGACAAGCAACTGCCTCTCTTCCTCGCCACGCTAATTCTACAGCAGCAATATGGAAAAAATTACGCATAAGATCCTCAGGAGTATTTTCATCCCATAGCAATATTATTTTGTTAACTTCAGACAAATCTAACGAAACTGAACTGGACTTACGTTTACATGGATGTGCTTGTATTTTTTTCCTGATTGCATCGCGGGCAACTCGGGCTGGTTTAAATACTATATTGTTAAATGGGTCAATCATAATATTATATTCATTATAGTACTTTTCTTGCAAAAGTTTACAGAAAACGCTCCACATTGTCTTCACCGTTGCTTCTTTAAATTCGCTCCCGTCTTTCTTTCTCATATTGACCGCTCAATATTTTAGTATCAACGCCAATTCTTCTAAGCTTCTATGTTCATTTAATTAATATTCTCGTTCGCAGCAAAATTCCATAAATATTCTCCATATATAAATTTGTGACTGTAAGTTGTATTTCTAGGATTTTTTTTATTAGCGCATTTAGGGTATATACTTTGAACATTCGCATTGCCAAAACGTGACATTTTGAAATTCATTTGGAAAGAAGTTGTCAAACTCAATCGTGTTCTCCTAGTGATTGATAATTGCACTAAATGCAATTATCAATGTAATGTTGACATGATTGGGTGAAATTGTTTCATATGACACAAAATGACAAAATTTTAATGGTTGTTAGAACTATCAAAACAAATTCATAATAATTTACATAGGGTAAACTACCCAATCGTTGGCACACCTCCAATTATTGGCAGTTTAGAGTTTAGTTCGAAAAAACAAGGAAACCATAGATTATTCAAGTTTGGTATGCATTAAAGAGTAAAATAGTATTCTTTTTTCTGTTAAAAATTAACAACGCTGTTCCAATAACCATTATGGCGATTTTGAAATAAAAGCTGACATTTTGTGCTGGTGATATGGTGTAGTTATTTTGTTTTTTTTCTTAGGGTGAGAGCTTCATTAATCATAGTACATCTCAACAATTCGCTACTTGATATTTTAGAAATAATTTGAGATACTAAATTAAACCTCTAGGCAGTAGATTCAAAGATTATTTCTTGAATATCTTTATAACATTTTATTTATTATATAACATATGGAACACAAATTTCATCGAAATCCCTTCATTCATTGGCAATAGTGCAAAGATTTGGAAACTGTAAGTAATCCAACTTTCACTACCCCTATGAAGACTAACCTACTAGAAATAAAACTAGATGACATATTTGTGCTACCTAAAACATCTCAAAGGAAGGGAGTGAGACAAACTAAGAAGACAGCTTATGTTATTACGTCAAAAGAATTCAGCAACAACAAAAATTAGCGAAAACTGAACAAATACTAAAGAAAGAAGCAAAAAGTGTCAAAAAACGAATTGTTAAGAAACATGAAACTAGGAAATCCGCAAAAAGAATGTTTTCGAAAGATTTTTCCAATTTAAACATTAACATTGTGCCAAAGAATAAACAAGAAAAAAAGAAAGATGAAAATGAAGTAGAATTGATACAAGAAAAGGATAATAATAAAGTAGAGTTTGAAACAAGAACAAATTAATAAAGAGAAAAGGGAAATTAATAAAGAAAATTACACAGAAAATAGTCCCAAACAAAATATTTATTTTAACAGGATTAAAATAAAAAAATGAAAATGTGATAGAAGATGTTGACCGATGATTAGAGATTAGATTAAATGTTACTTTTTGATTGATTTCAAGACTGCGAACTACGTAAAATACTTAAGATAGGTAGGAAGATTATTAAAAGTTGAGTAGCTTCTTATTCAGACTGATTAATATTTTGTAGGCATGGGTAAGTACTGAAGTTAAAAGATCTCAAGTATAGACATTTAAGTACTGATTAAGTGAGACTGCCAAACCGAGTAGAATAGGAGAAATTGTTTATATTATAAAAGTTGATTTTCTTAAATATTTTTATTAAAACTTTAAATACTTCAATACCTATAAATAAAAGCAGATATTTACCTACTAAAACAGTGTTTTAATTATACCCTAGGTTTAGATAGGTATTTCTTTTATTTTTAATGATTGGTAGGTCTCTATCTCCTACTTTCACTACATGCCAATATGCCATGCCAATATTTCATGCCAAACATGCCAATAATTAGACTAGTAGATGCCAATATAGAAAATTTCTATGCCAATAATAGGATTTTCTGTCGTCTTTTGGATTTAGTATAAAATGTTTATATAATACTATTCAATCCCATAAAAACGGTTATAAAAACAAAGATTAAAGTATTTTTTTTGATACTGTCACATGTTTTGTCTACTAGCTCTTGTAAATTAAATTTTATGGTAATTTAATTTCAGATTGACACGAAGCTCACTCTTAAAGTGTCAACGATTGGGTTGGCACTTACCATATTACCCTATCCTTATTACCTTATTACCCTATCATAATTTAAATTAATCTAAATTTTGGCAATAATCATTCAGATTATACAAATAAAGCACCAATTCAAAATTATTTAAAAGATAGAGCATCTTTAGATAAAATTCTATCAAACCGTAAAAATTCTAGACTATTTTATTGAATAAAAAAATCCCTCCGAAATGTTTAAATTCCGATCAATTCTACTTTTACCGTCCAATCGCAAACATCCATCAATCATAAACCGAATTTTTCTAATGTTGGCCACAGTGGTGTTTTGATATGTTGACATCATGGTTTACATTTTACGTTATCACATTAAAACAGGACAGTAAATAAATAAATAATAAGGAACTGGAACAACACAAATAAATCCGTTTTCATTTAACAGTGATGGAAGAGAACAGTTTGCCGGAAGTGTGTCGTGCGTGCATGACAGAGAACGGTGATTTCCAATCGGTTTTCTTGCCTGTAGAAAGCACTGGATTAAATATTCATTTGGCTGAAATGGTTATGGCATATGCATCAGTTCAGGTATACAATTTCAATTAAATTGATTCTATAATAATTAAAATTAATTATCTCTTATCACTAGTACTATATATTCCTACTATTTTGTATCTTAATTTGCCCTTAATCTTAAACAGTTTATAAATTAGAAATGTGTTTTATAGGCTTAATTTTTGTTCATAATCATAGCAGACTAATTTTGTTCTCTTATATCAAGTTCTTATTATATAACTTTGTGTGCAATATATGCACTCTAAATCTTCATTAATTTATGTTATTACCATCCACCACCACACACCACTTTTATGACCACAAAATACATACAGTTTCTCTATCTCTACATATACTTTTACCTTGTTATCTACCAAGTTAGTTATTAACTAAATGACTATGAATATATGATATGATATATGAATTATACTGTAAAAAAAATGTTTGAAAAGGCTAGATATAGAAAATTAGACCTGTGCAAGTACAAGTACAGTCAATACCATTATACCTTAACAGTTAAAACCTATGTTACGTGTTCATATATGTTACATAGATTACCAAAAAGTGTTCGATCAAGTTCAACATGGTAAGCCAGTGGTTGTCAAACTGGGAGCCGCGGCACCCTAGGATGCCGCGAGTGTATGCTTGGGGTGCTGCAGCAATAATCAAGAAATGTTAAAAGAAAATTACATGAGGAGGTAAATGAATTTGAGTTTCTACTTTTATAGCTGAATTATGGACAATTGGCTAAAATCTGTCTCTTAAAAATGGAAACATGATGAACACACTGAACCTTTTGAAGCGACTGATTCAATGACAACCAGCATCGCCAGAAGAGAAGAAATATCCCAGCAGACACCTGCGAGTCTAAATAATTCAAGTTAGTCTGCCTCAGTTCGTGAAAACGCAACTCACGACCAAAAGATAATTCAAGCAAAATAAGGAAATACAATGGCTCTTACAGGCATTCAACAAAGAAGCTGCAAATGTTAATCTCTGGAAACTTCAACCATCAAAAGAAAAAGCATGATAATTGCCAGGGAACCATCCTGATGCAAGCTAGAACTAAAGCAGGAGCCTTGAAAACAACTATCTGGCAAAATGCATGCATATCAATTACAACCATAGTCAGAATGTACAAATCATATGTAAGACCTGTAATGACATACACAGCAGAAACACGAGCCGACACAGCCGAGACCAAAAGGAAGACGCGCACCAATTAAATGAGAGTATTAAGAGGAGTAACGGGAAATACACTCAAAGACCAAAGAAGTAGTAAAGAAACTCTGGAAATGCGAGACAGAAGACGTGGTGAGGTGGACACGCGCGAAGGCGCTTCTGGAATGAACACATATCTAGGATGGAATATCACAGACTAGCAAAAATCGCGCGAGACGAAAAACCTGAATCATGTCGACCACCAGGACGACCATAAAAGAGATGGAAAGTCATCAGAATCTCAAGAGCATGTTCAAGGAGGATGGGAAAAAACCAAGCCTTTAGGCTTCCGGAAAGCAGAAGAAAGGAAATATGATCCTAGCTACTTCACATTGTTTGGCTTTGTTTCTATTAGGAATGAATAAGAACCAGAAGGGCAATGTGTTATCTGTAATAAAATTGTTTAAAACAGCTGCTTGATTCCATCCAAATTAACAATGCATCTCAAATACAATCAATCTGATTTAGTACATAAAGGTGAAGAAATCTTCAACCCTGCACTTTATCTCTTCAGGCAGGAGCATCCATGATGGAGAGAATTTTAAAAAATGAAAATGCAACTGAAGCTTCATTTATTGTCAGTTCACACATACCAAAATCTGGAAAGCCCCATACTATTGCCGAGACGCTGATTAAACCTTGTGTGAAGGATTGGAAGTTGAAAGTTGTATTTTAGGTCCAGACATGGCCAAAACGATTGATACTGTGCAGCTGTGAAATAGCACTATAAGCAAGCGAATTTTCAAAATTTCAGAATCTGTGGAGAATGAGCTTATAAGAAGGTTGAAAATTTGTATTTATACAGCTTGATGAAAGTACCGACGTTGCGGGACTTACTGTTTTTCTTGTGTTTGTAAGGTATCCATTCGAAATGCAAATTGAAGAAGAACTTTTGATAGTGAATTGCTTGAAACTTACACCACTGGCCACGAAATTTTCAAAATTATCGACAAATATATGTATATAGAAAAATGATTTAAAATAGAACAAGTGTGTTGATATTTACAGCGATGGATCGGCTGCAATGGTTGGAAAAGTAAAGGGAGCCGTTTCTAGAATAAAGCAAGTGGCAGACAAAGCCACCAGCAGCCACTGTGTAATCCGTCGACATTCTCTGACAACTAGAAGGATGATGCAAGTTTTAAAAGTCGTATTGGATGGTACTGTGAAGATAATTAATCATGTTAAGAGCCGGCCGCTTCATGCCGATCTGGGTATGGATTGTGAGTGGACACTTCCACGTCTTTTTTTAGCCAAACTATTAGAACTAAAAGATACACTAGTACTAACATTTACAGAAGAGCCTTTTATCCAACAATTCACTGATGTCGATTGGCTGCTGAAATTAGGATACCTTTCCGATACCTTTGAAAAACTAAAAGAAACCGCCATTTCCCTCAATGGTGCATTCTAAACATACGCTTACATTAAAAACAAGAAAAGGAGCAAACTCTATGTATCAAGTAATTTGAGGGTGAAATTAATCACACTTTAGATAAACTTAAAGAATCTTCCAATCAATTTCATTCATTCCATTAAAGACAATTGAGCTTTAAATTTGTATTGTTTTATTGTTATTTTCCCAAGTTTTCAAACCGTTTTTAGGGTAGCAGTGCCGCAAAATTTTTGTAGCCCGACAAGGGTGTGGCGAGATTATTTTAGCTCGATAAGGCTGCCGCGACAAAAAAAGTTTGAGAACCACTGCGGTAAGCTTATACAAGCACTAAAAAACATAAATCTAGACCCCAAAGATAATACTCTCAAAAATCTATACTACATACAGCTTTTATAAGGGTAGTTGACAATGAAACAAACCAGATAGAAATTCAGAAAGAAAGAGTCAGACAAGGCTGCGTGTGATTGTTTAATATGTATTCACAGCTAATATTTCAGAAAGCACAATGGGAAAGAATGGAAGGTTTGAGCATTGGAGGGACTATCATTCATAACATAAGATTTGCAGACGATACCGCAATAATGGCAGAGAGTAAAGAAGACCTACAAATCCTTTTAGATAGCATTAATAGGGAAAGCAAAAAAATGGGTCTAATAATGAACATAAGAAAAACCAAATATTGGTTCATCTTAAAAACTCCAATAGACAACATACAATGGAGGGTAAACAGTTAGAGAGGGCCGACAAATAAATAAATACCTGGGAGCAACCATAAATTCCCAATTGGACCTAGATGAGGAGATAAAAGTCAGAATAGAAATAGCCCAGAAAGGATTTATAAAATACAGGTGCCAAAATAAGAAATTAAGTTTAGCCATGAGATTAAGGTTTCAAGAATGTTATATATGATCTCAGCTGTTATATGGGGTAGAAACTTGGAAGCTAAAAGCACAATCCCTAGAAAGATTGAAGGCATTTGAAATGTGGCTCTACAGACGCATACTTAAAATTCCTTGGACTGCTAGAACCACAAATGAAGAAGTACTAAGAAGAATTGGACACAGCAGAAAACTGATGACAATCGTCAAAATAAGAAAAACAGCATATCTTGGCCACATACTTCATAATGACAGATACTCCCTCCTACAAGTAATCATGCAGGGAAGAATAGAGAGGGAAGAAAAAAGATATTTTGTCTGAGGAATATCAGAGAGTGGACTAACCTCAGTGTTGAACAAATATTTCACACTGCAACAGATAGGGAAGCGTTTAAAGCAGTGATTGCCAACCTTCATTAACCCATTCAATACCGATTGCACACTGTGTCTGCAATTGATTTCCGAGACTATAAGACGGCCTGCACACCGTGTGTGCAATAACAGTAATTTGCAATTATTAATTATAATTGCAAAGTATGATCCAAAATGAGTAAACTAGTCGTCGAAATAAGGTTTTTCTTGAACAAATGAAATCTGTAAAGTGCAGGAAAACAAAATTTGGCATTGGTTTTACTATGTACCAAAAAAGTCTGAAAAGTTATCTGAAGCCATTACATGTAAAATACTATGAATACGCATGCAGCGCTGCAGCAGAGGCAGGAACATCACGAATGCAGGAAGCAACCAGTGATAATGAAAGTGATGATTTCATGTTTGCAAGAAATAGAAAAAAGAATCGAAATTTTGTTATCATGGATAGTGATTTAGAAAATGAGGAAAACATGAAAGGAGGAAAACTATTAGATGATACACAGGATGAGGTTTTTGAAGAAAATGATTGGGACGAATGCACTGACATTGAAAGTGAAATTGAACAGCACCAAAGTGAGCTTACTGAAGATACACAAACGTGGAAAGATTATGATTCCTTTTGTGTGTAAACCAGGTCTCCAAAAGTTACCAAACGGAGGTAGTCCGTATGATCTTTTTGAACTTTTATTTCATTATACCTTTTTCTCTTTGATTGTCAAAGAAACAAACAAGTATGGCAACATGAGTTTAAAGGAAAAATGGATGGACTTAACCATTTCTGAATTCAAGGTGTTTTTAAGTTTATCATTACATATGGGAACTATCAAATGTCCAATAATTGATAATTATTGGAATAAAAGCGAACAATTTGGTTTTCATTGTTTTTCCCAACACATGACTAGACGAAGATTTCAAAATGTCTTACGATCGTTTCATTTCTCGTCTGATAATGAAATTGATCATCGCCTACGGAAAATAATTCCAAGAGAACATTTAAATGGTACATCAAATTATGGATTCATTTAGTTACAACTTTGGTTTTTAATTCCTGCAATTTTCATTTTACCTTACATTGCACACATGGTATTCAATTGCGAGCTGCACACCCTGTGAGCTGCACTGCTGTTCAATGCTCCTGGGGAATGGGTTAAAGAGGATGGCATATGAAGAAGTTAAAACCTGATAAATTACTAAATTACGTATTTATTTTAATTTAACTACCATTTATTGAAAATAATATACAGGGTGAGCCATTTAACGTGACCACCCCGACGGAGGTGACGGAGATATTTCCGTTACCTTTAAAGTGACGAAAAAATGTTAAAAGGGAATTTTATTGACTTCGAAGGGCTGACATCGTTGTTAGAATTTTTTTTTGTCAAGGTTATTAATGCTTTTTCAAATGGGAACATGTTGTTGATACCACATTCGGCATCGCGGTGCTAATATCCTGTAGTAATTCTCCTAAAGTGTTGTTCAAAAACTCGACGTATTTTCGTCCATTCAAATTGTCATCTACGAAAAATGGTCCAATAATCCCGTCCTCAATTATGCCACACCACACATTAACACTCCAAGGACGCTGATGCACAATTTGCCGCAGCCACTTTAGAGTTGCTATTAAAAATAAGAACAATTGATCAATAGTGCATGTTATGCGTATTCAACTGTCCATGCTTATTAAAAGTTGACTCGTCAGTAAACAATACGTAATAGAAAAAAATCGGATTCATCTGTGACTGAGGCAGAGCCCATTCACAGAACGGAATCCTACTATCAAAATCAGCACCATGAAGTTGTTGTTGCAAGGAAATATGGTACGGCTGGAATTTATGACGTCTTAACACATTTTGAGCGGGTATCCTAAGATATGCAACTATGTTGCGTATCTGGTGTAATTTTCGAGGCCTTGTTTTATCAAAAGTTGGGTATTTGAACAATTGCATCCAGAGAAAGGACATAGGATACCTTTTTTCTAAAAAAAAAAAACTGAAAGGGATGAAATAGGAGATGAAAGTTTCTAGGGGGAACATATTATTCCTCAAGTTATGGTTATGAAAATTTATATTTAGGCTTTTGGTAAAAAATAAAAAAATACGTATTTCATCGTTTTTGCAATATCATCCCTCAAAGGGGGTAAAATAGGGGATGCTTTAGGTCCTTCCTAAATTACAATACAAATGTGTGTGAAACTAAAACTGGCTACATTTTAAAAATTTTCAAGGCAAATTTTTAGGAGGTTGAGTCAGGATCGCTGATCCTGATGGTGGATGCACCGGATGGTTGCTTCATGGTGGATGCGCAGCTGTACGTCAAGTTGATGGAAGAGCAAAAAATGTATAAACCAATAAAATGTTTTGCCGTTTTTAAACTTACGTAATAAAACCACTCACTAATATTTTTCTAAAGTGTGGCATTTAACAAAACAATCCCCCTTATGAAGAGGCACTCGCAAAATCGGCACATATAGCAGGTTAAACTGTTTTTCATATGCACAGCAAAAACCCGGCACTATCTCTGGTTTTAGTTTTATGCCACCTGTTACAATTTTACCCAATTTGTATTTTTTGCATCCTTTGACAGTCTTCCTGGAGGATCATTTATTCTGGATATAGTTGATGTACTTGGCACAGGATCATCTGCATTTTCCGGAGTGGGTACGCTTACCCATCTTTTTGGTATATCATGTCAAAAAACTTTGTACTACTTTTTAGAATTAGAATTTAAAGTTTTAAAAACTCTAAACGCATTAAATAGTGCACAGTTGATTAAAAACATAACAGCCCTTTTTGTCCATTTGTTGGTATTACTATCGAGTAATATGATACATTTAATTTGTTGTAATCAACAACGCAGATTGGCTTCCAAATTTTTTCATTACTCAGCCATGACCATGTGAGCCGTGACGAGACGTTAGTATTATGCCTTTCTACAGTATCGGCTGAATGTATTGTCGAAATTATTCGGACGAGTCTTTTTGATTGCTATTTTTTAAGTTGCGCATTTTTCAAACAAAGGGGAAATTGATGAAATAATAGTGTTTCGCAAATGTCAACACATAATTATCAATGTATATATGATGCCATAAGTTAAAATATGGCGGCAGAAGATTTAAAATTGTGTTTTGTAATCGGCTTCCTTCTCCACAGTAAGAAAATTACAAGTGTAGCCGGTTTTAGCTTCACAAACCATTGTTATGGATATTCCATATTTGGTAATTTTTGAAGCATTAAAAACTTTGAAGGATAGATGAACTCTCCATGGTACGACGCTTTCATCAAGCGATATTGCTCTCTGCGGCTTGTAAACTTGAAATTTTGGTAAAAAATAAGAAATAGTAGGGCGAATTTTTAGTAGGGCGATCTCTATCATCTATGTCACCATTATTTCAAAAATGCCATGAGTACCAAATTTGTCGGAATCGCTCATTACTTCAGCAAAAAATCGGAGTAAATTGAAGTGCACATTATCATTTTCCGACCAGTTCTGTACTTCACCATTACTTTCTTTAGAGTCGCTAGATGGTTCCATTCCATCTTGGCCAAAACAATTTCTCGTCACTTTCGCTATCAAATTCACGAAACTCAGCATCACTTAAAATTTGTGAAAAATCATCTGCGTAGATCACTATCGTAATCCATTATGGGTGATACGTTCAAATATATCACTAACGTCTTGTAATAATTAAGAAAAGTTTATTTACAAATATACTAACAAGGGGACCCCCCGGACGCGTCATCACCGATTTGGCCCAAATTTACAGTATATGTAGGGATTGACTATAAATGAAAGTGACGCAAGCGGGAGGGCCAGATGGCCAAGCGTTAAAAAAATAACTCACTTTTTACGCGGACCGGTAAGTTACCGACAACTCATAAGGTCATAAGCCCGCTATGTTAGCATTAATTTCAATGGCCGGTTAGCGAATCGGTAAGAGCTCGGCTTAATAGTACGAGGATCGCTGGTTCGATTCCCCGTGGGGACGCTTTTTTTTTTCTTACAATTTTAAAAATGACTCTTTAATTAATATTATTATTATTGTTGAACTTTTTAATTGTAATTATGAATTTGTCAATTTAATTATTTTATTAGTATTAATATTTATTATTTGTTTCTTTATAACTTCAACGGTTAATTCATAAAATTGCTATATTTTTTCGATACTTGCGTCACAAATGAACCGTAGTTACCATTCATAATGTAGTATTTTTACTTATAATTTTACAAAGGTATTTCCAGAGGTATTGTAATTAAAGCGTACACGAGGAATTGGTATATAAAATTAGATATTTTTATTATTGTACAGGTGAATCACATGTGCTGGGGTGATAATTATCGTAAAAACAAGGGAAACAGTAATTGTGTCGGCACCTTGCACACGTTACAAAAGTCGCATTTCTACAGCTACATGGTTTTTTTAAATTATCCATAGAAAAACAGCTTGATTAACATTCATAAAAGTTTCTCTGTCAATTTACAATTAAAAGGTTAAACAATAATAAATGATAATAATAATTAAAGAAAGTCATTTTAAAAATTGTAAGAAAAAAAAAGCGTCCCCACGGGGAATCGAACCAGCGATCCTCGTACTACTCTTACCGTTGCGCTAACCGGCCATTGAAATTTACGCTAACATAGCGGGCTTATGAGTTGTCGGTAACTTACCGGTCCGCGTAAAAAGTGAGTTCTTTTTTTTAACGCTTGGCCATCTGGCCCTCCCGCTTGCGTCACTTTCATTTATAGTCAAGCCCTATATATTCTGTAAATTTGGGCCAAATCGGTGATGACGCGTCCGGGGGGTCCCCTTGTAAGTAACATATAATACTGAAATAGCGAAGCTGCAACTTACTCTGATAACATTGATGTCTTGTCAATCTTGTGACTGTTTTAGGGTGACATTGTTTACCAAATTTATTGTCCTTTAACGCCAATACGTGCATTACACAACTTGTATTAGTAGTTTGCTCCGCTTTTAACGTAGGTACTTGTAAACAGGTACTAGTACCCGGCCCGCTGATACTACTAATACCTGCCCCGATCATAATGTGTTAATATTCTTACTACTGCAGCTAGAACGGCAATCTCTGCTTCTTCGTTTTAGTCTTGCGACGTTTCTTTTTGTGTGAATTAACACTGCCCGTTTCACGGAATAAATGAATAATTCGATCGAAACATCGACGGGAAGGATGATTTCTGTCAGGATAACGTTGTGCATAAAGTTCCTGCGCTCTCATAGAGTTTCTGCCGGTCTCACCATAAATCGGAATCATATCCACTTTCTCTGCTTGACTGTACAATACCATTTTGGGTAGTTATTCAAAGTGACTTTCAATGGATGCACTTGTCAAATCATTTCAAGGTCAAGATATAATGGGTCGCTAGATTCGTCTGAATAGTGGCTACAAAAAATAACATGTTCCTATTTGAAAAACCATTGATGACCTTGAGAACACATAAGCTATGACCTTGACAAAGAAGATTTTTTAACCACTGTGTCAGCCCTTCAAAATAAAAAAATATCCCTTTTGATATTTGTTTCATCACTCTAAAAGTAATGAAGATATTGAATTGAAGATAATGAAGATGACTTCAAATCATGTTAAATGGCCCACCCTGTATATTGTTTTTACAGATATATAGAGTATACTAACTAAATTGCATAGGGAGAAATTAAAATCTGAGACGAATTTGTTGATGCCAGATATTAAGTTTATAACTGAACTTGGCATCATAATGGTTTTTAAAAAAAATAAATATAGAAACTCATTTTAAGTTAAAGTCGATCTATTAAGAATTAACAGCACATTTCTCATTAATAATTTATTAACATCTGTTTTATTTCATATATAGGCAATACAAAATTGAGTGGGTTATGAGGTAGATGCAAAAAAGGTTGTATGGTTTGTACAATGTAAAATTTATTTGTGTATTAGATTTTTTAAAATAATTTTTTTATTGTTTTTAGATAACACTGGGAGATGGTTTACCTGAACAAATATGTACAAAATGTGTAAAAAAGGTCTCAGAATTCTATTTGTTCAAGTTAAAGTGTGAAGAAACTGATAGAGACTTACGATCTAAATTTGGCAAACCTCCTTATTGTGTAATAGATGATGAAACTGATGAATTCAATTCTTGCTTTGATCTAGCAGCTAATTCCGTTGACGTCATAATTAAACCAGAAATCTGTGCAGTAGATTTAGAAGATACACCAAACCTCATTAATATTGAAAAACAAGAAACTGATCATTTAACGGAAAATGAAGACAATGAACTTGCTGACAAACTTCCTGAAACAGAAATAATTGAAATTGAAAAGAAAATATTTTTTGAATGCAATATTTGTAATAAATGTTTCCCGAAAAGTGATGTTTTAGCAAAGCACAAAAAGTCGCACGAATATAAAGTGAACCAAAGTGACGGAGAAATCCAAAGTAACGACGCCATCAAAGACTCTCACCAAATAATAGAATATGTTGATTTAAAATCGCAGTATGATATAAAATGTTATGAAACAGAAGAGAGTTATACTGAACAGTTACCAGCTCATCGGAAACCAAATGATTTGACCTGTGAAGCTTGTAACAAGAAATTTACAAAACCTTCACACTTGACAAGACATATGGTAGTGCATGCTGCCGTTAAACCTTACAATTGTAATTTATGTAATAAGGGTTTTGGAAGGGCGGAACAATTATCTCAGCACATGAATATTCATTCAGGGATTAAACCTCATGTTTGCAAAATTTGTTCAAAAGGTGATTATTATTATTAACTTGATTGGCCACATTAGACCACTTGAGTCATTCCATGTTCACTTTCTCTTTGAAGATTGGACTACTTGCTTCTTACTCTCTACTTACTTCTTTATTCGTTCCGAACGCAATTTTCTTAACTCGTCTGAAATCTCTACTGGTCTTCTGTGTGTCATTTTATTTATTTTTTTTCAAATCATTTATTGTGTATTTCAGTTACATAGTATAGAGAAAAAGAATTTTATAATAACATTGAATACACAAATGGACACGTTTGAGGTATCATAAAGATTCCTCAGTCTTCCACATGCCCAAAATTTCTGCTGAACATTTCTGATTCTTAAGGAGAGTGTTAATTTTGTTTTTGTTCTCTGCATCTGGAATTTTGAGTCCAACTGCTTCAAGATCTTGCTGAATTTCTTTGACCCACTGTAGTCCTGTCTTCTTTCTGGGACTTCTCATCACTAGTAGTTTTAAAATCCTGTTGTCGGGCAGTCATAAGACATGAAAGAAATATGAGATTCTTTTCTTCATCATTGTGCTGGTGATGGGGTCAATCTCACGATAGACAGTTTCATTAGGCAGGATTCTCGAGACCCCATCAACCTGGTATTTTTTGTTGATGTATGTTCTGATAATTCGTCGTTCAGTCTTGAGGAGTTGATCGGTTCTTCTTTCAATTTTAATTTGGGACAGAGTTTCACAAGCATAAGTTGCTTCCGGGAGAGTTACAGTTTTGTAATGTTGGATCTTAGTGTCTATTGACAGGCATTTCTTATTATATGTTGATCAGTTTAGAAATTGTGCTCTTTCCATTTTGTTGGTTCTATTTATCCAAGTTGCTTTCTCACCCAAGTTGTGCAAAATGATTTCTCCAAGATACTTCAATTCTAGAAATATGTTAATTGCTTGATCATTTATGAAGATTTTATCTATGCAAAGAGGTTACTTGGGCATGATTTCAGTTTTCTCAAAGGATATTTGTAACCCTATTTTTGAAGCAATTTTCTGGAGACTTGTGATCTGAGCACAAACTTCTTCCATGTCAAGAGCTAAATCGTCAGCAAACCCAAGACAGTTTACTCTTATTGTTGGATTTGCTCCAATTTTGATTTTACATGGATTCGACATCGAGGGCCATATTGAAAGGCAAAGGGGATAATCCATCACCATGTCCGAGTCCTATTTTTATTGTAAAAGGTTTTGACAATTTCTCCTCTGAACTTGACCTTTCAATTTGTGTTAGTTAAAGTTAGCTGAATGAGTCTTAAGCCGGGGTTATATTAGAGCCACGCCGCGTGTCGCAACGCGTGGCATTGCAATCGGTTACATATATTTAGTAGTCCCGCGTGTCGTCGAGCGAACTGACGCCACGCAGACCGCTCGATTTCGATCGACATGGGCTCCGTGGTTGGGCAAGTGACGCGTTGGCTTGCTCCGCGCTAGTATAATCACTACGTGGTTACGCGCATTGCCGAACAAACAAGCAGAATGCATTAACATTAAGCTTACTGCATTTACTGGGTGCACCCTGTATCTCTGTATCTCCTCTTCTTTCTCTTCTTTTTGAGTAGGCTTAAAATAAATAGGTAGGCAATATCTTCTTCTAGATCCGTATCCGAGTCGGAAGAGAATATTGTAAATAGGTGCGGTCACTATTGAACTGGTACAAACATTAAACAACACGCGCGGCGACGCGACACTGTGCCTTAATCACCAGCCCCTTGCGACAGGCAGCGTTGCGACACGCGGCGTGGGCCTAATATAACCCCGGCTTTATCAGTTTGGGGTGGCGACCATATGATCTAAGGATTTTTAGAACTGTGGGTCTATGAACACCATCATATGATTTTTTTAAATCTATGAATGAGATGAATAACTGTTTGCTACTATACTTGTAATACTCCATTATAAGTTTCCAGCTTAGAATGGTCTGAGCAGTTTCTGTATGGTCGAAATCCTCCTTGATGTTCTCCAAGTTGTGGTTCCAGAATGTTTTTGATCCTATTGTAAATTATGCAAGAGAAAATTTTGTATGTGCAGTCCAAAATGGTCTCTGTAATTATCTGGGTTGGTTCTATCTCCCTTTTAAAATAATGGATGGATTATTCTTGAGGTCCAGTGCTCTGGAATTTTCTCTGTGATCCACATTTCAATTACATGATGGTGGAGATTTACGACTTGCAGGATTCTTCCAGATTTATGCAAATACATGGTCTTCACCACACGCCTTGTAATTTTTTAGTTCCTGAATTACGACCTTTACCTCATTGATAGTTGGAGGATCTATTAGATCTGGAATGATTAAAATAGGCGTTTCAGTGTCTACTTGAAATGTTTCCAGTGGGTCATTGCAATTTAAAAGTTTGTTGAAAGTCTCTGCAAAGATCTCTGTATTTTCTTGATTACTGCACCAACTTTCCTGACTTATCTCTCAGCATCAATGTTGGGGACTCATACTTTTTAAGATATCTGCCAAAAGTTTTGTAATAATCTATTGACTGTTTCTTCTGGAAGTTCTCTTCCATCTTTTCTAGGGTATTTTTAAGATGTTTGCGTTTTGTTGGTCTGATGATTTTATAGGTTGACTTTCTTTGCTTAATTAGTTCTAGGTGTGATTCTTCAGACTTTTAAACGCTTGATGCTTTATCCAAGCTTGGTGTCTTCTTTCTAATGTCTGGTCACATTCTTCATTCTACCACTCATGTTTCTTCCTGGGATTTATTGCAGCCAACTATTTTGCTATTGATTAATTTGGTGGTTAATTCTTCTAGTGTATTAGAGTTGATAGATCCTTCACCTGATTTCCTATTGTATTCCTCCTTTTATTTTAAGATAGTGGGGTCGAATTTTCTTCTAGTTTTTTTCTGGGATCTTTTCTTTACAATTTTATTTTGATCTTCACAACATAGTGGTCTGACTGAGTCTTCACCCCTTATAACTTCGACATTGTAGATTTCACGATGGTGAAATTTATTCATGCATACATGGTCCAGTTGCCATTCACCTTTTCAGAAATCAGGGTGTTTCCAGGTTTTTAATTTGAGAGGTTTCCTTTTAAAACATGTTGATTTTGAGGGCCAGGTTATGGTTTCTACAAGTTTCAATTAACCTTTGACCATTTTTTTTCCTTCTTTCTTGTCCCAGTTGAGCATTGAAATCGCCAAGGAGAATATTTTTGTTTGATTGAGGAATTTAGAAAATAAAAGTCTTAGTCTTCTCATAGTTGATTAAGACTTGATCCAGTAGATCCCAAAATTTCTGTGTTTCTTCTTAGTCCTTCAGAGTATTATTTTTCTAATTGGTGGGAGAGCATGTGCATTGATAATAGGGAATATGCATGTTTTTTTTTTAATATTTAAAATTCACTGTTTACACCATTATAACATAGTAAAAATATAAAAACTGCTTAAAAATGCTGTAATTAAGTTTAAATTTTTTTTTAAATTGAGAAAAATTTTGAGCTGTTTAAACGCCGCCATTTTCGCGCGGTCTGTTGATGACGTTAATTACCACTGACAGTTTAGTCCATTGTTTACTACAGCTGTTTTCATTTTTAACTTGACGTTTTCTATCCAAAAGACAGCAATGACAAATAAATGTAAAATATACAGACTTGTTTATATGGTCTGTTACGTCACTTTCGTTTTAACCAATGGTGTTGCGTTTTACAAATTTCCCTCGCTTAATTTGCAGTTGGTGTAAGTCCATTAAAAAAAAGAGATATTACGCAATTTATGCTTAATTCAGTGTAAACTTTTTATTTATTACTAATAAGTATTTAATATCTTAAAAAATGCCAATGTTTTGTTCAATTTAAAATTTGCCAAAATAGGAAATTGCATAGCAATTAATATGTTTAACTTTTGAAACAACAAAAAAAGGACACACTACTTTCAAAATAACGGTCCAATTTTAGGAATTTAAAAAGATATTAATTACAAAAATAATGGTTTAGTTCAAATGTCTGGTGAATAAAGATTTAGAAAAAAAAATATTTGAACCAAATTTAAAGTTCATGCATATTCCCTATTGTGTATGTCTTATTTGCAGATTTTAAAGTTAGAGTTGCAAGTGTGGGTGGACTGAGATTTGAATTCTATGATAGAGTCGATAATTTTGAGATCTATAAGAAATCCATTGCCAAATTGTGGACAGTTTTTCATGACTCTTTTTGCAAGGATTCCTTTATATAGTTGGTATCCATTGATTCCATAGGTTCTTGATCCCTGTTTCTGATTTTTTCATTTTGTTTCATGATGTCAGTGACATTTTTTAATTTTCCAGTTTGGCACAAGGATTTAACATTGTGTGTCGAGAAGAATGAGATTTCTTTAGTTTTAATACTTTGATGTTTTTCGATTTGTAGACAATTTTGATGATTTGTAGTTTCTAGACGCTCTGATCCGTCATTATCTGCTAAATGACAGCACACCAAATCCTGCAATTTATGGTTGCAGTCGGTGGAATTCTTCTTCAATAGACTGTTCATGGTCGACTGTCTAAGGTGTCACCTTGGTGTGAGCATAAATCCTCAAATTACAAATCTGAATCATGAAGGATGAAAGATTAATTATATACTTATATACTAAAGATTTATTATATAATCTCGGTAATTCGGCCGCTGGTTATTCGAACGACACGACCAGTAATCCGGCAGTTGTTTGGTCCCATTTGTGTCGGATTATCGAGATTATACTGTATATATATATATATATATATATATATATATATATATATATATATATTTTTTTTTTTATTTAATTTCTTTTTTTATTAAATATATTTCTTGAACCATTTTTTTTTACTAAAACTGTTATTAAAAAACATTGTGCTTAATGTTACAATTATATTATACAACTTAGTTTTGTTCAAATTAAATATTTATATTTAAAATATTCATGTATAGTATGTTCTGGAATATTGTAAATATTTATATTTTTCTTTCATCAAAGCTCAATGTTGTTTGTTTTGCAGGTTTTAATCAAATTTCAAATTTAAAGGATCACATGCGAACACATAATGGAGAAAAACCTTTCCTGTGTTCCACATGTGGAAAAGGTTTCAACCAATTGGGCAATTTAAGGCAACATACAGTCAGACATAGTGGTGTTAAAGCTCATCTCTGTAATACATGTGGCAGTGGATTTGCCAGCAAAGGAGAATTATCTGCACACTTAAGAAAACATACTGGTACATATAAATTAAATTGATTTAATTGGATGGTCTAATTTTCAATTGTCTATGTTTTAGGTGCTCGTCCATTTGTGTGTTCAGAATGTAACAATGGGTTTACAACATCAAGTTCATTGACGAAACATAAACGAATACATTCTGGAGAAAAGCCATATGAATGTGAAGTTTGCAAAATGAAGTTTTCCCGATCTGGTATATTAGCAAGACACAAACGAACTCACACGGGGGAAAAACCTTATGTCTGTAATTATTGTTCCAAAGCTTTTTCTCAATCGAATGATCTTAGTTCTCACCTCCGGATACACACAGGCGAGAAACCCTACGTTTGCGATGTTTGTGGACAAGCTTTTAGACAAAGTTCCACATTGAAAAAACATAAAAACATCCACATGGAATCCAATCATACAAAAAATATATTGAGTCCAAAAGTACTCATGGTACAAAAAAATTACGGCATGGTGCATATTCCTTTTTTAAATAGTTTAGAGTGAACACACTATAAACCTAGTTTTAAAAAACAGTACTAATTTATTTATAATTCCTCTCTACTCTCTATTTCATTATTCTTATATTAAGATTTAAGTGAATGGACATATTAATTTATTAATTTTCTAATTATTGTGTTTATTAGGAAAATATGTATAATAATTTAAAATGATTAGATTTTATAGTAGGAGTATGTGTTGAATGTTAAAAAATCTAATTTTAGTAGTACAGGAAGTACACAGTACAGGAAGTTTTACTATACAAAGTAATTATATAGTTTATTATACAATATTAATTGATTTGTTTAATTTTATTTATGAGAACTGTATGCCTTAATTTTAAACATATCTTGCCTGATGTTAATTTTGATAATATAAAACTAGATAATATAATTAGGAAACTATGGTGAAATCCACTAGTTTAGATATTTATTCTAGTAAATCATTATTTACAAGTTATATGATTGTTTCTTAAAAATCTAATTTTGAACTGATTGTGATCTCTAAATCTGGGAAAATATAGATAAACAGTATGTAGAGAATAACAAATAACAATTCAAAATATTACTACAAATAAATTTTAAAATATAAATTTATATTTAAAAACCCATAATTATAATATCAATAATACAAATTTAGGACTTTCTAGGAATTCTTGAAAAATTAATTTATATGTTATCTAGCTTTCTCTCTTTCAATTAAGGACTACATTTATTTAATTACTTTTATTTTATTTAATAGTTGTATATTTTATTCTAAAATAGTGGTTATATTTATCTAGTCCAACTTAATAATGTCATCTAGTTTTATAGATTTTCTAATTTTAAATATTTGTTTTATCGTAACAAAATCCCACAACCAATAATATCCCTTCTATTTGACATTTTCCATGGCAACCGTTTCGCAAACAAACAAAATTTTTGTTTTGTTTATATAAATAGATGATTCGATTTAAAACATTCATATTTGTTATTGTTTTGTAATGTTGATTTGCGTGAATGTTAATTAGTGTAAGTGTGAAGGTTAATATTTGAGGTAAATTGAGTAAATATTGCAATATGTGTGATAAAAAGTGCAAGTTGCAAATTTATTGGCAACGCTGGATAAATAACACAACACAGGTTTGGGTAAAAACAAGATGGCGGGTTGGGTCGCATTAGTTTCTCGTGATTTTAATAAAATCATTGCTTCAGTGTAAATATTGTTGGTTTTAAACATTTTGTTCCTATAAACTTCGTATGATGAGTTCAAGAAGGTAATTGAATCTCGTTTCATTCAGACTTCCTACTAATTACCCTCGTATATATAACCTGAAGTTATAACCAGACTACTTCCAATCTTCTGTTGTCGGTTTAATTCTCCTTTACTAAAAAAATGCTTTCTTTATTTTAGATGGTTTTGGCCCACTATAAGTGGTCTTGAGGCCGAGACACTCTTATTAGAACGAGGTAAAGATTATAGTTTTTTAGCTCGACCCAGTTCTACTAATCCAGGAAATTTTACCTTATCTGTCAGGTAAAAAACCAATAATAAAAACAAAATCAATTACTCTCAACAATCGCCCAGTTGTCATGCAAAAGAGCTCATAATAATTTTGGTTTTAGGAGAAATGGAGAGGTTACCCATATCAAGATTCAGAACTCTGGAGATTTTTATGATTTGTATGGAGGAGAGAAGTTTGCAACATTATCTGAACTGGTGCAATATTATATGGAAAACCAGGGACAATTAAAGGAAAAAAACGGGGAGATCATTGAATTGAAATTTCCTTTGAATTGTGCTGATCCAACAACAGAACGGTGAGTGTTCTAAATTATTTACTTTCAATTCCTCTTAGGATGCTATCCGCATATTTAATGTTTATCATAAAGTTATTTTTAACCACAACGGTCTGTGGAAGAAGAATTTGACACCCGAAGCAGCCTATTCCCGCTCTGGGTCAATTTTAACACAAAAATTTGGTAAAAGTGATTTTTTTTTCACTTAATTTGTGGGGATCAAGCAACAGTTGGTTTAGAACTGAACCAGTGCCAATCGATTTGGCATAGTGTATTTTAGTATCAGTTCTAAATAGGAATTAACTCCTTGACATACAATGATGTCTCTAAGATGTCATGTATAGTGATAAGATCACATGTATTATAACATGAACACACATTTTATTCGTATGTCAAGGGGTTAATAAAAAAACCTAAATATAAATACCACAAAATTCATTCATTTCTTTTCCGAGTCCGAGACACCAGTGTTTAAATTCAGGCCCTTCCTTTCCAATAGTTGACAGTATCTATCGCCCTGTCATTTGCCACAATTAGGTCCTCCATCATGCATGCCTCTCCCATGTTGGGACATCTAAGAAGGTGGCTGTCACTCTGAAGCCCTCCGCATTCACACAGCTTGTCATCCACAGGCATTCCCCATCTCATTCTGTTCGATTTGCAGCGGGTGACTCCTGTCCTTAGTCTGTTCAGTGATTTCCATGTCACGTATGGTAAAAGTTTTCCCGGTGTCAGCTTCTCTCTGGGTGCGGGCAACAGGTTTGAGTGTTGTTCTTTCCAAAGTTCTATGTGGTGTTTTGGGCATGTCTGCAGTTGTTGTGTATGTTGGAGAAAACTCTTCTTTGATTTGAGTCGTCGCCTTTCTGGTTATTGGTCGTGTAGAGGGTACCTCCTATTTCCGATCTGCTTCTGCCGCTCTGCTTCGGACGCTACTTTGCGTCTGATGTGTGCTGGGGCAATTCCAGAGAGATGGTACAGGATCCAAAACAGAGCTACAGAAGCAGATTGGAGATGGCGATAGGCCCTCTACACGACTAAAAATCAGAAAGGCGACGACTCAAAGAAGAGCTTTCTCCAACATACGCAACAACTGCAGACATGCCCAAAACAACGCCGCATAGAAAATGGAAAGAACAACACCCAAACCAAGTATATATATATATATATATATATATTTCGACAGGTGTCGTTCTCAGGCAGCCTGTTATAATCCTGCACGTCTCGTTTAAGGCCATGTCGACATGCCTTGCGTCAACCGAGTTGTACCACACCGGTGCCGCGTATTCGGCAGCGGAAAAATTGAGTGTAAGGGCCGACGTACTTCAGGCTGCGCTCCCCATGTTGTGCCAGCGAGCTTCTGAATGATATTATTCGTAGCACAAACTTTGGCCTTTGTATTCTGGCAGTGTTTTTTGAAAGATAGTGTGCGGTCCAGTGTTACTCCCAGGTACTTTTGAGTGTCGCATGTTTTGAGTTCTTGTTCTCTCCATGTGATTTGCAGCTTATTGTGTGCCTCCTTATTTTTCAGGTGAAATGCACCTACCTGGGTTATGCTGGGGTTTGGCTTCAAGTGGTTTATGTTGTAGTACTGTACCATGTTTTCTAAGGCTGTAGTTACTTTATTCTCAACTTCTTTGAAGCTTTTACTCTGTGAGGCGATGGCTGTGTCATCTACATAGATAAAGCGACGTGTCGGTTGGTTGGTCATTTGTGTATTCGTTCAAAAGCATAGGAGCCTGTACACTTCCGTGTTGTAGGACGTTCCTCTGGTCTCTCCATCGACTCCTTTTTCCCTGCAGTGTAACATAGAAGCGCCTGTTCTGCAACAGAGTTTTCACCAGTCCAGCTAGGCGATAGTCCTTGATAAGATGGTACAATTTTTCCACTGCTTTTTGGTGGTTTACAGTATCATATGCCACTGTCAGGTCTATAAAGGCTGCATCAGTAATTTGCTTGTGCTCGAAGCCATCTTCAATATGTTTTGTTATGTTTAGAACTTGAACGCAGCAAGACTTTCCCAGTCTAATGCTATATTTGCTGAAACAAATAAGAAAACTACCCAAATATGATTTTAATAAAAAATTAAATGTTATCTAACAACATATAAATGAAACCAATTCATTTATATGTTGAAATACCCTGCTTGCTCTGGTATTATGCTTTCGTCTACTTTACCAGATATGCGATTCAATGTCAATCTTTCGAAGACCTTGAAAAGATGTCATAGTAATGATACAGGTCGAAAGCTTTCAGGTTCTGCAGGATCCTTTTTCGGTTTCAACAGCGCGACTACTCGAGCCTTCCTTCACATTTTTTGGGATTCGCAACATTGTTGGCATTTGTTTTATTTGTTCTGTTCTTAGATCATCTACTAGAACTCCAGCCTTGTTATTTTTAAGCTGTTAACGGCAGTTTTTAATTCACAACCAAATTTATATTTTAAGATCAAATTTTTTTATTTGTGCACGCTCAGTGGTGCTTCTTGGACGTCCTGATCCAAGTCCAAGTCTCCCCAGCTTAGGACCATCTAGACCAGCAGCGTACTATCACTGATACACTACGGCCTATCCTTTCAGCAATAACACGAACCGAAAAACCCGCTTCTCGAATACCGATAATGCGTCCCCTTTCAAAAGCACGATGAAGAACACGGGACATCTTTTTAAGTTTTACAAACTGAAACGTCAAACTACTCCGAGGCTACTTGGATATTAGAAGCAATTACATTTAAAAATCAGCACCTCTTCATAATGTTGAAATCAAGAAAAATACCATTAATTGGGAACCAAAACAATTTTTTGATCATCAATGCAGTTCATTCACATGATCAAATTCTGTAAATTTCATTAAAATCGTCCAATAAATACTTGGTGTTCTGTTTTTTTTGTAGGCAGTATATTATTTGTTCAAAAAGTTATCTTGCTCCAAAATGAAAACAAAAAATGGTCCTCATGAAAGGACACCTCGGTAAAAGAAAGGTGCTCATCAAAGGAAATGGGGGGCAGCTCACTCAAATCCAAGGTAGTCCCATAAAATCCCCTATATACATTTTTGTAAGGATTAATCTTGTTAAATATCAGTCCATTACAATTCCATTCCAACAGAATTAGTAATTGAATTGGATGACTTTTGGAAATCAAAAATAGTAAATTTGATATCTTTATTGATTTGTTATCTTGAAATTAATGTAAGAAAACTAAAATATTTTTTCAAAACATTTTAAGTGCTCATACTTTTAAGGGTATTTTTGACGCATTTTATTAAGTCAGTGTTAAAGAAAGTCATAAAAAATTAAAAAAAACTTAACATTTTGATATGACCAAAGCATGACTAGGAGAAGACTAAATCAGATGAGCATGAACAATTATGCTAGTTTAGCTGACAAAGCTTTACAATTAAAACTAAAATAGAAGTGGTGAACAGACAAAATGGATTGTGGACTTGTTGAGATTTATTGTAGGACGAAGCAAATTAAACAAAACTTTACAGATTGTTTGGTTGATTGTTTTGTTAAAATTTATTTAGATATCAAAATATTTAAATACAACCACCTGTTGGAATGAAATATGTGTAACGTTCAAGTATCTACTTTCACTTATTTACTAAAAAAAATAAAAGCGAGAAAAGGTAAATATCCAGCAAACTGTATTTGTCCACATTTTGAAGAACAGATTTAGAAATATCTAATTACGTTTTAAATTAATATAAACGATAACATTAATTAATATTATTACACGCAGTTATTAGGAAATTATCGCGTAGTGAAATATCAAAGGTCAATACTAATTAGATTCTAATTTGAATCGCTAAGTGCAGAAATGTTGTACGAATATGAATCATGTTTTATAATGCATGTTTTTGAAGAATTAAAGTATAACTAGAGAATATAGGAATTGTATAATGGTGTTTCCATTTGAAGTCGGGAAACTACAGGAATAGGAAAAACAAAAATTATGAGTAATTTTTAATATTAAATGACGCTAGTGTAATTAAAAAAGTTGCGTTAAGTACTACAAATAATAGTTAGTTTAAAAATCGCGTACACAGCAAGAATTTATTGATTCATAAAAGTTTAATAAACAAGTGCAGACACATATTAACAACGATTTATTAAATTTTACTCAATGGGTAATTATTATTTTAATCTATATAATAATACTAAGAAATTAAAACAAATATCTATAATATACGTTTGTGCTTTACATTATATTTAAAGCAACAGCGATATTTTATTCTGGTCGTAAATTTTCAATGTCACATTTGAAGGTGTATGTTGTATGTGGCGTCTGTTATTGCACTAAACTAACCTCGTACAAGGCTTTTGTATACACAGATCCGTATTCCAAATGAAACAAACATGTTTGTCTGTCCTATATACTAAATTTAACAATACAATTCATAATTCAAATTCAAACGATATTCTTCTTAAATGACCTCCTGTAAATCGACTTGAACTTCTTTAATGCAAATTGTTATTAGAACTAGAAAATTCTAGTTTAATAGAGAAAAAATGCCCAAAATGAGTTAGACTACTTCTGGAAGATAAGATTAGAGAAATAACACATTTACGATAAACACACAAGTTTCGAACTAACAACACAATAAGGATTTAAAACATAATTGATTAAATAGTTTAGATTTAGTTTTAGAATAGACCTTTCCATAGTTGAAATTTTTTATGCGCTTGCGTCAATTTCTGCCATGTTTTCGGGTACTTTTTTGACGTATCACCAGTGAAAATAACAAAATGTGCCCGAAATTTTCATATACCCGCCTTTTAACCCTTTCGCTGCTATGGGCTGCTATAGCAGTTCAACTGATTTGACGCCCAGGTGCTATGGACTGTTATAGCAGTCCAATTGATTTGGCGGCCAGATGCTATGGACTGCTATAGCAGTCTACCGGCTTCATGAATTCATTGTGCCTTTTTTAAACTAACAGATTCTCTGAAATGATCTCTTAAATAAAGAGATTAATAAATATATACACTCTCATTGGAGCGTTGCGTTACCCTGGGTGAAAGATTCGGGACTAACTCTTGCATCTAGGATCTAGGGTCTTATTGTTGGAAAGATATTTAAAAAAATCCCAAAATATAATTAACTATGCGGATAGCCATATATTTTTTTAATTTTTTTTTATGACTAGTCTTGTCTAATCTTGTCTAGTCTGGTTTAGTCTTTTCTAGTCTTGTCTCCTTCTTGTCTGTATCTAGTCTTGTCTCTTTCTTGTCTTGTCTATGTAGTCTACTAGATTAAAAAGTACGTAATTTAATGAATTCTCTACAATGCTAACGGAGTTGGACTAGATGGATTAGATTGTACTTTCCATGGTCCACTTAATTATTATAAGTTAATTGTCTAATTCAAGTTCAATATGAAGTTGTCGCAATGCGAAGCAGCAACATGTAGTTGTCGCAACATGAGGTTATTTCAACATGAAGTTGTCGCAACATGAAGTTGTTTCAACGTGAATTTCAACCTCTTCTCGTAGTTGAAACTAGATAGATTTTTTCGATGAAGTCCCTTCGACCTGAGGTTTTTGCAACATGAAGTTGTCGCTATACGAAGTCGCAACATGAATTTCTCGCAACATGAAGTTGTCGCAACATGAAGTTGTTTCAACTTGAATTTGTTTCAGACAAGACAGGTCTAGATAGACGGATAAGTTTAGACGGACAAGACTAGGACAGACAAGACTAGGACATACAATACTAGGACAGACAAGATTAGGATAGACAAGACTACGACATACAAGACAAGAACAGACAAGACTAGGACACACAGGACTGAGATATACAAGAATAGGACATACAAGACTGGGACAGATAAGACTAGGACAGACAAGACCAGGATATACAAGAGTAGGACATACAAGGCTCTGGGACATACAAGACTAGGACATAGTGTGTCTACTCAAATCTACAAACAAATAAAATTTGCTTCGAATAGAGATTTTGGTTTTTGAAAATTTGGCATTCTTTGCAAATTATTTTGGTCGTTTTCGTCCAATTTTGACATAAAACAAAACTATTTTGCGAAGTTTGTCTACTCAAATCAACAAAAAAACAAAATTTGCTTCAAATAGAGATTTTGGTTTTTGAAAATTTGGCAATTTTTGCAAATTATTTTGACATTTTTGTCCAATTTTGACATGAAACAAAAGTATTTCGTAAAGTTTGTCCACTCAAATCAACAAAAAACAAAATTTGCTTCAAATAGAGATTTTGGTTTTTGAAAATTTGACAATTTTTGCAAATTATTTTGACGTTTTCGTTCAATTTTGACATAAAACAAAAGTATTTCGCAAAGTTTGTCCGCTCAAAACAACAAAAAAACAAAATTTTTATCATCAAATAGGGACTTTGGTTTTTGAAAATTTGGCAATAAATGCAAATTATTGCAAATAATACAAAGTTATATTCCGCACGGGCTATAATGTAATGTTCAGAATATTGAGCACACAATCACATCAGTTCAAAAAGTAATTCGCCGCGAAAGAAAAACAAACCGAAAAAAGGTCTATTGGTTAGATTTAGATTAGGGTTTCTGTACTCGATTCGATGCGACTCGGGCTTTGTCGAGCATTTGGGTAGTTACTTGTTTTTGGGATTATATTCTTCTTTGTGTGGTGCTACAGTCCTAGAGGACTTTGACCTCCCCTTGTCTACTTTTGTGCTTGGTGTCTAGTTCTTAGACACAGGTATAGAGGGAGCCCTTACAATTTTTAATGTGGGTGGCGAGCTACTATATGGAGGAAGTTTTTTCTTAGCAAATTAATGTGATGGCCTTGCTAGAGCCATGCATAGGAGAACGGAGGCTTAATGTTCCAAACTCGTGTTCCTGTGATTTGAACCTGGGACTTACTTAGTAATCCGACACCTTGACTACTAGGCTACCACCGCTTCGGTTTGATTTGGGGTCATATATCGATTCTATTACTCGACGAGTCCAAGTTTTTTAAATTAAGCAAAAACCAGTAAGAGTCTAAGAAATGGCAGCAGTTTCTGTAGTAGAATCCGATCGAGACTTCTTGATTCAAGAAAGTTTCTTGATTTGTTACTATTTCCCAAATATTTCAAAAATTTTGATTATTTTTTAACCCCTAGACATACAAATAAAATGCGCGTTGACGCATGTGATACATGTGATCTTATCACATATACATGACGTCTTAGAGACGTCATTGTATGTTAAGGGGTTAAGACAAAAAAGCAATAGACCTTTTCATAATTTAAATTTTTTTGTGCACATGTGTCAATTTCCGCCATGTTTTGCCCGAACTTTTTGACGTATAACCTTATTATTTGCCCGAAACTTTCATATTCCCGCCTTTCAAACTTGGCGGATGCGCATGCGCTTAACTAACCGTAAAAAAGGTCTATTAAATTGAATCAAATAAATGTTCAAATATCTAGTGTTAAAGTAAAATAAATTAGAGTACATTTTCTTTTCAATTTCTTAGCACGACCAAAAATATCAGTTGAAAATCTTGTAATGTAATAAATAATTTTAATTTTAACAAATTTTTGTTATAAATAACAAAAACTTCAGCTATGAGAATCGTATAACTCCAAAATATTAAACGTTTTCGCTTATTGATCTGAGTTTAGATTTAGATCCGGACTCGACTTGTTCTGGACTAGTTTTCAAAATTTGGGACTTTTGTATTCACCGAGTCCTAAAAACCCGAGTTTCCAGAAATCCCAATTTAGATAGATGTTAAGGCAGGAGAGATAAGTATAAAAGGACTAGCCAAGTAGGCCAGACTAGACATTTATAGCTACATGGTATAGATTTCCTATTCTTGTCGGTTTGTATTGTTTATTAAACTTCCATATCTTCCTTTGTGTGGATGTTTGGGTTTGTACTATAGTTTAATACTGTATTTATTTGATAAGTTTGTCCAGTAAAAGATAAGGCACAATTCCTTTATCTTTTCTGGCAAACTTATCTCTCCTTTAATAGACTTGACTAGATTGAAAATAAAGATGGGCACTCGCCCTTATTTTGTCTGTTTGCATTTTTATCTGTACATTCTGTGTGCGTAGTTTTATAATTTGTCTACTAAATCGTTCCGAATAAATTTCAACCATTATTATAATTTGATATTTAAATATTCAGGAATATTAACCAGACATGTGAGAAAATATTGTTGAAAATAAGAAACGTGCCTTCGAGCACACAAATATGATAAATAAGTCCCAGTAACTAATTATTATTCTACATACGGCCATCTCATTTATACTGCATCTTAATTATTTCGTAGCTGAAACAAGGTCGGAAAACCAATATTTATTTCAAAGTTATGTCAACGCCGATATTTTCAAACAAATATGATATATTAAGCCGGATTTGTTACACACTCCTATTTGATTTATTTTTATTTCTTTCTAGAAATTTATTTTACACACGTTTTATAGTTTTTATTTTATTTTCATATTTACTAGTTTACTTATACTTTTTATTGTCTGTTAATAATCAACAAATACAATTTATATCTATTTACTATATAGCATATAGATAGTTACTAGCCTAAGAAGTAAGACATCTTTTGAATTTACTTAGTTTGGTTTAATTTTGTCTTATTTTAATCTAGTTTTGTAGACTGTTCAACTAGACAGACTAACACTAGACGGTTGATACTAATCATACAAGACAAGACAGATATGTTAAATTATATTGTTTGTATTAGACATCTAAAACCAAAGAGACACTAGAGTTAGAACACTAGACTAGACACTCAATAATGTACAAACATTACTACTGTCAAGACTCGACTATCAAGATAAGACTATAGTAGACAGTCATTGTTGGACTGTCAAGGCTTGATAGGCAGGCAAGACTAGGTAGCACGACGGAACAAACGCTGTAGAAACAAGTCTATATACAGATTTGTTATTTTTAATGTACACTTGTTATGGGCTGGACTTTTGTTTAGTATACTCTGACAAAAAATGCAACAATAAGAACGGGTAGGAATTTTTGGAGCAAACTTGGCAGAAATGTTTTACTATTCAAAGGAAGTTCATAATTGTTTAAAATTTCTAAGAAATTAGACAAAATATAAAGACATTTTCTATTTATAATGTGTTGGACCTCCCATATTAGTTTCACACTCCCGCACACTTCCGGGCATGAACTCCAACAGGTTTTCGATTTCTCCCTGATGTATTGCATCCCAGGCAATCTATAGTTCATGTCGGAGAGGTTCTAGTGTCTGTGGAGGATGTTGCTTGAGTCTTCTACCCATCATGTCCCACACATATTCGATGGGCGAAAGGTCGGGAAATTTTGGTGGCCACGGCAAGATATTGATGTTAGCCTCTTCGAAGCGCTCCATGGAATGCTTTGCATTGTGGGGACGGGCATTATCCAATTGGAAAATCGGGTTCTCCAGCTCCTGGAGGAATGGAAGGATATGGGGTGTGCTTACATTTTGCACTAATAGGTGGTTTGGTAAGTCAAGTTCTTGGCGAATGGATTTCTGCTATACCTGAGTGCTTAAAATGTGTAACAATTCGTCTTGCAGCAGCTACCATCTGTGTTATTTTCGTTTGAGATTTTAGCGATTCCTCGATAGCTCGTAGTGAATGAATAAAACACCTGGTAGAATCATATTCTGCGTCTCGTACACCTTTTATCATATTGGCTCCACTGTCGTGGACAAGTAGATGTATCTTGCTTTGATAAATATTCCATCTTTTTGCAAAAAAAAAAACAGTTCTTTTGCACTATTGGTACCAGTATGGGAACCAACAAACGGCTTCATTGCTAAAACGCCATGTTCAAGATAAAATTAGAAGATATCCAATGCGAAGTGAAACTAAAAAAACTGTGTGGAAAATAATGGATATGACTTCACTTCATTAATACGTAATAAGATTTTCCAAACCGATTAACCAACCGTCTGTTCACCTTCTGGCAAAACAAGAAGCTTCGTACCACTTGGTTAACAGAGACCGAGAAGGATATTAAAGAACTGGAAATAACAGATCTCAAAAACAGACAGTCTGTGAGACGCACTCTAAAGGAAGTCCGTGGATTTCAGGAAAAAACCTCGAAGGAAAGGTACCCCCTGGACAGAAGAGAGAAAGGAGTTACACCGGCAGAAGATGCGACAATACTGGGCAAAGGTCAAAGCCCAACAGTTGAACAAGCGTGGTCCAAAGTAGGCCTATTCGAAAGAAGAAGAAGAAGTAATAAGATTTTACTTGCTTTCTTTCCTTTCCCACCACGTGAGATCTTGTTGTTACACAGCAAACATAAATGTAGTTTATTGTTTTCACTACAAATTTGATAATTTTTCCAAATAGGGTATTTCATTGGTGCCATGTTTTGCTTTGTATGAACAAATAGCGACATTTTTTTAACAATATAAACTTTTACAGTCTGTTAGTAACACAATCTGACGTATCAATAAAAAATAATGTGTGTCGTGACCAAAGCTGCTGCTAACCCGCGGGAGTGCGCGGCAGCGCTGCGGCGCACTCATTTTTCAGAGGCCGAATATTCGGCGCTGCGGCCAAGAGCGTGGCCGGATATTCTGTATTCGGTAAAATCGTAAAATCTATTCGTGGCATCTCTAGTCTATATCCAATAGATCGTTTAAAGTATTAGTAACTTTATAGTCTTGCCAATGTTGTTAAATTTTTTCTTTAACTTTCAAGCGCTTTGAAACTAGTGTTGTAAAGGAACTCCGCATCCGCAAATGCGGAACTTCCGCGTGAAATCCTGCCTCCGCCTCCGTGTTTTTTTTTTGCGAAGTTATAACGGAGGTTTGTTTACGTTGCGTCGACGCGCAAAGAACGACGCTTTGAGACGCGTCGCCGCGCGATTGAGGCTTGCGCATAAAATGGTCAGAATTGTGCTTGTGTAGCGGGAAAGTGAGTAAGTTATGTCACGTGATACATGTATCAACATGTGGGCACGTTAGAATCGAATCGAATCTAATAGACGATGAACCGTGTACAAGCTTCCAAATTTTACCACCAACACCAAGTGTACATTCAAATCTTGCTGACATGCTGAAAAATAGCAGTCAGTGAGATGAAGAGGACACAACAAATGACATGTTTACTAATAGCGACCTTATGATATGAAAATCATTAATGAATGAATATAATAAAGTTAAAAGACTGCAATTAGACGAGGATCCTTTATTGTGGTGGAGATATAACATTGAATATAAAGTTTTTGTTCTCATTGTTCGCACTTGTCGGTATCGTCAAGTTCAGTACCAAGTTCAGAGCTGGTAATGTACTATGATGTTACCTATTCTGAATAAAGACGAACCTATTTTTGAATATGATTAGGTAGATTTTATCCCATTAGTAAAATGGACAGTAGTTTCTGCATCAAATTATTGATTCTTTCCTCACCTCCGCATCTGCGGAGGCTAAGCTCTTCACCGCCGCATCTGCCTTTGCTTCCGCTAAAAAGACCTCCGTTACAACTTTAATTGAAAGTCTAGTTCTCTAAAAATGATATATTGTTAAAAAGAACTATTTTTTGGAATTATGGTACTCCTAATTCAGCGGCTGTCCTATTATAAGGACGCTAGGACAGTGACAGCACAAAATTAGATAATAATCTGGGTCTATAATTTTGGATTTATTAGAAATATAATTTTAATAACTAATTTTAAAACATTTATAACGATAAATACTTATACTTACTTATTACAAATTGCAAACAAAAGTTTTATACATGAGTTTTATACACAAGAACTTGAATGGTATGGTTAGAAGTTTTGTATAAACCTATTTTTCATGTTGAATAGTTAGTTATCTATCCAGATATTATCATATTGATTTTGTATTTATCTTTTTGACGATGTTATGGTTTCAGCGATTTATCGTAAATGAATCATTTAAAAAAAATTTTTTTTGGCGGATGTACAATTTTCTGCAACACTATAGGCTGATATGCGTAAAAATCCTAAACAACAAAATACTGAGTAAGTTGTTGGTTTACATTTAATTTTGATTCAATTTGAAATTATATTATAAGTCCATATTGATGAAGCCAAAAGGCATAAACGCGTCTATGGATGTTCATAATTATTTTTATCTATCAAGTTATGTCATTTTTCGTGTGACCCTCGTGGTCTCTCTTAGCAGTAAAATGCAGGAGCCACCCCGTACTAGTAATTATATTTATTCTTGTTATTAGTCAAATTGTGAATTAAATAACATGGTATATACCCCCATAAGTTCAAAGCGTTCCAATGTCCGATGATTCAAAATTTTTATCGACACCTTGTTATTATTTGGACGCTAGTAGAATATGGGTTGAAAATGATAGACAGATTAAAAAAATTATAATGTAGCATCAAAACCTTAACCATTTGAATATATTTGTCAGAAAATAAATGAACTCTGGCACTTCTATAAATATAGATAATAAAATGATTTTAAAATTATTGACTACTTTGAGTTGTAGCAATATACAGTGTGTAAGTTTGAGGTTTAGTGATTTCCTATAGGAATTGTTTTTTTATAAATTGAGTTTTAGGAGAAAATCTTATTCTTTATAAAAAGTTTTGCTTGTATCGAAATCTCTCATAGTCAAAGAAAAATCTAGTAATCACTGTAAGATAAGATCAAAAACTTGAAATAATGTCGAGTTGTTGATTTCAAATATGACTAACAAGGGGGCCCTGTCAACTCGTCATCACCGATTTGGCCCAAATTTACAGTATATGTAGGGCTTGACTATAAATGAAAGTGACGCAAGCGGGAGGGCCAGATGGCCAAGCGTTAAAAAAAATTACCAAACTGACAACTCATAAGCCCGCTATGTTAGCATAAATTTTAATGGCCGGTCAGCGTAGCGGTAAGAGCTCTTCATAGTACGAGGAATCGAACCAGCGATTCCCCGTGGGGACGCTTTTTTTACAATTTTTAAAATGACCTTAATGGTTAATTCAATTTCTTCAAAATATAGATAATCATGCCGAGGAGTCTTCAAAAAGGCAAATCTTTTAACAGTTGTGGGAACATTTTCATGTGGGCACAAAGATAGTGAAAATCAGCATGCAATAGAAACACAACGAAAAAACAAAACTCACTATATACCACCTAGAGTGGTCAACATATCCTGACGATGACAGAAAAAGGGCCATATTATAATTAAAAATAAAAAATTTACCGTTGAAGTTATAAAGAAACAAATAATAAATATTAATAGTGACTATTAATAGTGAATAAAATAATTAAATTGACAAATTAATAGTCAAGCCCTACATATACTGTAAATTTGGGTCAAATCGGTGATGACGAGTTGACAGGGCCCCCTTGTAAGTCCAAACATTGCATCAGTATCGTGTTACCCATGTATTACTCGTTAACCAGTGACATCTATTGACAGTTCAGCGTGCTTAATATGAAACACTGTTATCTTTAGAGCAGCGAATCTACCTAGTGAAATGTTATGGTTTAGGAGAAGTCTCGTATAAATATTCAATTTAGTTATTTAATGAAATATATCCAAATGTAAGTGTAAGCAGAACAGCTTTATCAAGATTAATTAAAAAGTTTGATGAAACGGGATCCGTTTGCCGATAAAAAGAAGCCTCACAAAGCGTACAATGATGATGATGCTGTGACCATTGTGGCTATCGAATCAGTTGCGGAACATCCTAGGATGTTTATTTACGCCTACGTAATCCTTTATTTACGCCTACGAGCAACTGAACTCAATGTTAGTAATATATTGTAGTTATACATTATTGAAGACAATTTATAAAGCGAATCAAATTTATCCATATAAACCTAGGTTCAGACCAGAGATGAGCATGGGGTCGCATCGTCCCATCCCATCCCATCCCATCCCATCGTCCCATGGGATGGGATGAGTGGTATGAACCACTCGCGTGGGATGGGATGGGGTGCGACGACAATTTTGAATGGGAAGGAGTGGGATCATCTAAACTCTCTATATTTTCAATTGTTTGTAGACACAAGTAAAATGTCCAGCCAAGGAGATTTCTGTGAGAGTTACTGAAAAATCTTGAACCTGAACGAATTATCGTTACAAAAACCTAAAAGAAAATATATTTTTCCAAATATTTTCAGTAGTCTTAAGAAACGCTTAACCTTTCGGCAAAGTTCGTTGTAACAGCTGTTCAAATACTTATACATTTAATAACAAAAAACAATAGCAGTTTTAATATTACTGATGCGCTGATGAAAACGCTGCTGAACTAAGAAAATAGACTTTTTCTCAGTTTGTGAAATAATTTTCAGATGTAGGCGGAAGATTGCAGCAAAATTTATGATATGTCATTATATCATTATACAGTCATTACATTTCAAAAAATGTTCTGCAAAATTGTCGGGTATTGGAAACACAAGATTTTTTTGAAAAAAGATAACATAAAAAATTTGCTGGATGAGATGTTAAATTAATATAACATTTCATCTATAGTTTTGGAAAATAGTGTTTATGCTACAGATACGGGTGCAAATTAACGCTTTACGAGGTGATCATCGCATATATGCGCCTACCATATTTTACACACAGTTCTAAAGTATACTTTTAGGCTTTACGCTTAACGTTCCTAACGTACATAAAGATTCTTTAGAATTAATTAAGGGCTGCAAAGAAGTTGTTACTTATTTAGAGCATTCTGCTCACCCGCAGAAATTGAAACATTCTCTTAAACAATCGCTAGATGTTCGCTGGAATATAATTTTCTACATGTTACAATCATTAATTCGCAGTATCAAGAACTTAGAAGAAGAATCTTAGTCTTATTGAGCGATCACTATGAAACTTTAGGCGCGAAATTTTCTCAAAATGTTAATAACAGGCTCTTAACATAAATTGCAGACTCTTGCGCGCATTTGAATCGTGCACAAGATTCTTATCTGGCGCGAAGTATCCCACTTTGCATAAGGTAAAAATTAAAAATTTCACACTTCTAGAATGTTTAAGTTTTAAAAATGATAAAAATGCTATCTTATTCTTCTTGGTTCGAATAGGCCTACGTTGGACCACGCTTGTTCAACTGTTGGGCTTTGATCTTTGCACAGTATTGTCACATCTTCTGCCGGTGTAACTCCTTTCTCTCTTCTGTCCAGGGGTACCTTTCCTTAGGGGTTTCCTGCTTTCTTGGCAAGTGTTTGAAAGGTGTAGACTTCATGATCAACCCCAAAGTCCTACACAGATCCACCAATCGTTCTCCGTTGCGGTTGATCGCTTATTCGCATTTTTTATAAAAATGCTATATTGTTTCGATTTTTTTTTACGAAAATTTTAGGTTTGTGGGATGGTACAGTGGGGCGCAAATGTGATGGGATGTTACAGAGACAGAGATCCGTCGCATGGGATGGGATCATGCTTTTTGGCTCGAGTTTTGTTTATGGTGTGGTGAGAACACTATGGAACATTGCCTATTTTATCAAAATTTAATGAAGCAATAGCAAAATGGTACTGTTTCGACAAATGGTACTGTTTCCTCACAAAATTGTAGATATTGGTCAAAGGATAATCAAAATTTTAGAATTAACGCCAGGAATCAGCGATATCAAAAAGTCTATGTTCGGTGCGGAATGCTGTTTAACAAAATAATTGGACCCTATTTTTTAATGGATATTTAAATTAAAATAATTACATGGAAATGCTTCAGAATTTTGTATTGCCATTACTTGAGCAAGAGGAACTGCATCTACTTCCAACAAGATGGGTGTCCAGCTCATGGTATTGCTTGAATAATCCAGCTTGATTGTTAGAGAATTCTTAAATTTACATTTTCCTGGTAGATGGATTGGACTACATGGACCAATACATTAGCCAGCTCGGCCACCGCACTTGACTTTCATGAATTTCATTCTTTGGGGTTACCTAAAGCAAAAAGTTTACAGGGAACCAATGGAAAATGATGTAAATTTCCTAAAAATGCGGATTGCGGAGACTGTTGAGAAATTAATGTTAAATGTTAAACAACGTGTTGACGATTGCGCTGGATCTGGAGGGGAGACTATGTGAAATAATTGTACAATTAAAAATTAAATTATTGTATTAAAAATAACATTTTTGTTGTGTAGTAAATAAAATAAATTTTTGTGTTTCGTGTCATCTTTGTTTACAAACAGAAAGTCATATTTAAAATCAACAGCTCGACATAATTCTAAGTTTTTTATCATATCTTAACTGATTGCTGGATTTAATATAAGGGGTTTCGATAGAAGCAACATTTTTTTATAAAGAATGAGATTTTCTCCTAAAACTCATATTAAAAAGTTTTCCCCTACAGGAAACCTCATCACTTTACACACAGTATGTATATTGGTAGATAAAGGGTCAATTTAAATTTTTTAGGATTTCGAGTTGATTCTAAAGTTGAACTCATAATTTAATTGTGTAAGTAGAAAAAGGGCAAATGGCCAATGCAATAACAGTATATTGGACCTTTTCTACTATAGCCCTTTCTCTACTTGTCCAATTGATTATATTGAGTTCAATAGTAGACTTCGTTCTAAAAATCCTAAAAATTGACATTGACCCTTTTTATACCAAGGTACAGATATAATACAACAATAGATAATTAAAATATTATAAACTTATTATTAATGTAAATATGGATTGTGTTACAATTACCAACATTTTTACCTTTGATTCTTGGCTCTTTAGCTGCACCATTTTTAGTTTAGTATGTTTGGTTGTGTGTATTTAGACGAGTGGTATAGCCTTATTCTTATTTATCTAATCATTTCTGTTTAGTGTGTTTAGTTTTGTTTTATGAAGATTTCTTTGTTTGGTCTAATTAACTGAACATATTTACATTTTCATATTACGTTTGCACAGATGCTAATTAAATTTGCAAATTGATGTAGTGCACTTAATAATTAAGTGCATCATATTTTTTATAATGTCGTTCGGGAAAAAAAAATACCTGACGAACAAACAAATTATTTCACACAATAGCGCAAATTTTAATTTTTAAATATATATTTATTATTTTTGTACGGTGCTCACATAAAACCTCTCGGTCGTTAACTATCCGCACGTACTAATAATCTAAAGCAAAACGAAACGCGAAATCACAATAAAGCGTTTTATTAATTAATAATGCATTAGTGAACAATTAGAATTACAAATTTTCTACCATAGACAATATTTCGATATAATCGGGATTTATTTTTTCGTGTTGAATCGTCGTTACAACATTCGTTTATCGAAGAACGTGTGAGAAACAAGAAAATCAGCAGATTGTTTAAAAATTAACTTAATTATGGGATATTTTAAAACTATATTGAGGAGAGTTAGTTTAATTAAACTATGGCAGTCGAACGAGTAAGATTTTTTTAATTACATTAATCACTGTGTTTCAAAACCGTTTATGTACATTCCATTTATTTAGCAGTCATAATATGTGGGCTAATTTTATGTTTCAAAAACTTGTTGTTGTTCTTTTCTCCTTGTTTTACTTATTATTATTTGTTTTTTATTAAAATATTCTTTACATATTCTGTTTTTGTACGACGACGATTTTATCACTTTCATAATATATTTGTCACGTAGACAAAAGTATTTCAAGTAACAGCCAATTTGTTTACCAAATGTTTTATGTCAAATTTATACTAAAACAAATCACGAATGAACTATTTACATAAACTTGTCTGTATGTCTAGTCTGTTTGTCTAATCTGGTCCTATCTGCTACGGTTGTGTTTAGATTATCTAGTCTTGTTAGCTTTTTATCTAATTGGTCACATATTTTCTTTGTAATTTGGATGATTCTATCTGTATAATTGTAAATGTTTAAATTTTCCTATTAGTCCTGTCAATCTTTATTATAATAATTTATTGTTAGTTTTATTCTTAATTTGTAGTTTTAGTAAGTACCTGTTTTTTGAATATCCTTTAATTTACTATTTCACAGGTTTGTTTTTAATTTAGTCTAGAATTACTCAACCAGATCAATATCCCAATTTTAAGCATTTTGTCTAATGTAAAGAGATTGTTTGAGATTTTATCAATTTGCTTATTTATTTAAAATTTGTTATCTCAACTACTGAATATTTAGTATTTTTCCAAGATTAAATAAATCTAATTAGTGCTATATTATAAGTGCAAACACGGGAATAAAGAAAAAAAAACATGTTTGTTCATTTATGTTCTCTATTTATATACATTTGTTACTTTTGTATTACATAATCTGCTATTTTATTCAATTGCTGTTACAGGATCGCCGTCTAAAATTTCATTTCATAAGGTCATATTTCATAGATTTATATTCAGAATACAAGTTTTATTGTATTAAGTATTTATCTATCGACAGGACTTGTGACAACAGGATGTGTTTAGTCTTGTAGGTTTTTTGTTGATTGGTTTTGACTTTATGGTGTCTTGCAGATCCCATCTAGGCCATCTAGACTTGATTGTGTTTGTCTAGTTTGTAAATTTTTATATGTGTAACTAGCTATAGCCCGCGGCTACTTTTTGAATGAATTCAGGTCAGCTATGTTTACCAAATATTGATTATCTTGTGAGCAGTATGAAGATAGGCCGTAAATAAGATGTGAGCATTGTTACGAGGGCCGTAGAAAATCAAGTTGAAATAAAATAAACATTTATACAACTTATATTCTCCAATATTTTCATATGGATTTTTTTCAAACTGCGCACACTTATTACTTAAAAATATTAATAAGTTTGATTGCAATCGAGTGGTTGGTTTCAAAGTTGGAGAATTTTTTCGTTAATTTTGAATGTAGTTTTTAAACAGTCTAGTCTTTAAGTACTCTTATTGTTTGAAACCATGTTAACAAATTATACTTCCAAAATGTTTTTTTAAGCTTCCAGAAAATCTGAAACTAACCCCGCTGCTTTCATTCCATTTTAAGATATCGCTGTAAATTTAACAAGGTGTTCTTAGGTGGTTGAAAATTGTTTAGTTTTATAAGATGTCGTGACGTACTGCAAACTAAATTGTATAGTTATTTATATTAGCGTAATCTGTGTAAAATTATGTGTGTTTTGATATATAGGGTGTTCCAATAAGAGGTTTCATTTTCAAAAGCCCGCCATTTTAACAGTTGTCATGAGTCAACCTGTATCTACTTGACAGATGACAAGTAAAAACTACGCTATTAATTAATAAAAATGGAACGGTATGCGCTTCAACAACGCATTGAAATTATTAAAATTCACTACAAAAATGGTGAAAATTTCGCGGTCACAGTTCGCAAAACTAAAGCATTTTTGGGTCGTCGTGAAGCACCTTCTCGGTCATCAATTGTGAAACTCGTGGAAAAGGTTGAGCTGTTGGGACAAGTTAGTGATGTGAAGAACCGAACTCGTGCACATCGCTCAAGAGCAACTGAGAATATTGCTGTTGTAGCCCATAGTGTTGAGGAAAACCCAGATTTGTCGATTTATCGTCGATCTTTGGAATTGGGCATTCCACAAACGACATTGCACCGTATTTTGCATAAAGACTTAGGTTTTAAGGCTCTTAAAGTTCAGTTAACACAAGAACTCACGCCTACCGACCATCAACAACATCGTGTCTTTGCTGATTTGGTCCTTGAAATGCATCAAACTGATCCGGAATTTCATCAAAAATCATCTTGAGTGATGAGGCATATTTTCGCGTAGGAGGCTACGTTAATAAGCAGAATAGTCGCATTTGTTTGACGCAATTGACGCAATTATTGTTGAAAAGCCTCTCCATCCCCAACGTGTGACTGTTAGCTGCGGTTTTTGGTCAGGCGGAGGTCAAAAATGAGACTGGATCAACTGTACGGTGAATGGATTGCGCTATCGAACTATGATTAATTTTGTATGGCCTGAATTGGAAGATATTGATGTGGACGTCGTTTATTGTCAACAAGACGGCGAAAATTTCATGAAAAGAATATGGTCCTGCAAGCGTAGTCGTAGCGGCTATTTGGCTAATATTGTTTTCCATTATTAATGGAATACCCCTTTTTACAATTAAATAAACATCCGATGATTTCGTTTAAAAGTACTCGTTTTTTTACATATCAAAATTAAATCTCTTATTGGAAAACCCATTATGCAAAAATGGAAAATCAGGATTTTTTCAGGACAAAACCCATTAAAAAAATCGTGAATATTGACATGTCATGATATTAAAATAAAATACCTACTTCAAAAGACTCGAAATTTTGTATATAACTGTATATTAGTTGTTTAATAATCTTTTTCTGTTTTGATGAAATGTAAGCCTGAAATTGGCGATTATAAATTTTTGCCCGAAACTTTTTTCAAAATAATTTAAATTGATTGAATATTTTTCTAGATTATTGTAAATGAAATGAAGATTTAAACTATGTATGAAACTTGCAGTTTCAAGGAGGATACATTTCTCAAATTATCTATAAAACGATTCGATCTATTTTTGAGTTTTTTGAGTTTTTATATTTTGAGTCTCGAAACTTGCGGACCTGCAGGCTGGATCCTACTTCAGCTTTATGTTATCCGGCTCTCGTAACAATTTTCAAAAGTTATTAAAACTGGCTGTTTATTGTTATCATTACAATCATCTGACGTTATGGAGAATTCATCCCAGTTTTCAACTATTTGTTCATCTACTTTCTTATCTAGATTTTGATTTTCACACATAACGTAAGATAACATCAAAATAACGTAAGATAACATCAAGAATAGGCACAATCCATCGGCTACAATAGTGCGACTGTATATGGATCATCAAACCATTTATATTTCTAGTTTCAATTTGTCTTTTAAATTGTAATTATAAACTATTACTCAGATGTCAGCTGTCACCAGATTCTGCCAATCAGATCAGATCTGCAAATGAGTATTATATATTAAAATATTTTTTTTTACTTCTTTTAACTGGATTTTTGGAAAGTGGAAATAAACCTATTTCTTTACTTTTAAAAAAGAATTTCAATGTCATTTTTCACATCTCTTACATCTGCAGTTTTTGAAATATAATTATCTCGCATTTGCAGCCCTTTAAGCTAGATTTTCGAGATCTAAGTAGATATAACCAGAGGCGTATTTAACGTGCAATCAGTGCGTAGCACCGACGGGCCCCAATGCGGCGGGCACCTGTAACAATACCTTACAATATACATGTACAATAAATCCACTTGATTGACAATACATTTCATTTACACTTGATTTTACCATCGTTGAATTCAGAGGCGTATTTAACGTAGGTGCAATCGGTGCGTAGCAGCGACGGGCCCCAATACGGGCGGGCCCCTGTGACAATACATTACAATACACATGTTTGTCCATAAGAAAAGTAAAAACTTTTAAGTTTAAAAATACAATTTATACTTCCAAAATAATACCTTACATGGAAATATAATTTGTATTATAGCATATTTTATTAATAAAGCAATCATTTCAAACATTTAAAGAAAATCATAAACCTTTTGCTCCATATGTGTTTTGCCCACCACATCAGTTAAACCTAGTATTAAGTCTCGCGGCTGAAAAAAACGCCTCAACAGAAATACTGAGGTTTTTTTGGTAATTTCCAAAAATGTTACAAATTTTTTGATGACTCACACCAACGCCGATGGGCTATGCTAAAGGCATCTTGTAAAGATGCTAGAATCTTTTCGGATATTGTAACGGAACTTTAACAAAATGAAGAAGAAAAAGGTGAAGAGGAAAAACAACACACACTTAAAGATCTGTCCAACACAAGGTGGTCTGCAAGAGCAAAGGCAACAAGTGCTTTGTTACAAAATTTAGTTCATTCATTTAATTATTTAAATCAGTTCTTTCGTGTTTAGAAACAACTGTAGAGACAAAGCACGACCGCGATGAAGTGGCTACGGCATCAGGACTTAAATAGTTTCACATTTGATTTTTTGATTATTTTAATCTGCAAACTATTGATGTTACGTCAAAAATATTGCAGAAAAAAAGACATTGATTTATATCAAGTCACTGAATTGAAAAATTCACTATGTTTTTACCAGACTTATAATATGTAAAAATGTTATATAACTTATGTTATTATTCACAGTTATATAAATTTCTACACATATCACGACTCGAGTTTCGATTGTTAAAAGTCATTTTCAAGTTAGAACTTCTGATTTGGCATTACTTCCAATAATAAGAGATACTCTCAATAATTTAAATTTAGAGGAAATTATAAAAAAAATTATATCGGCTAAAGTTAGGCGAGGCGTTCGCACATAAACATCTTTTTAAACCTTTGTTGCTTTTGTCTATGCTGTATTGCTTACTTTGGTTTACTTAAAAGAAAAATAAATTTTCTATAAATCTATAGAAGAACCATCTTTATGGGAGCATTTGAACGTTTGAATGCAAGTGTTTCCGTAAGGAGGCAAGGTAATGAGCAACTGAATATTAAGGTGTTTGGCTAGTTCCGGGCTGTATCACAAATGAGCTCTCATCCCGATAACAAAATAGTTATTTACATTAGAGTGCGGAAACATTGATTTTACAATGCATCAGCTCGTTTGGGGAACTCGCCCTTCGGGCTGGTTCCCCAAACGAGCTGTTGCATTGTAAAATCATTTCCGCACGAAATTTGTATAAGATTTTTTGGCCGACAATTATTATTTAAGAAACAAATAGATTTAGATTAATTACAATATTGGAAATTATTTAAATTTTTAATGTTGGTACTCTCAAACTTTGACATTTTTACTAATTCAAATTTATTAGTTTGGTTATGTCATTTTTCCAAATGTCAGACGCACAGTAAAATTTAAAAAATCACGCTTATTTTCTACATTATCGTGACAAATGTGGTGTAAAGTAGCGTTTGTTTAATTAGATTTTATTGTCTTATACTTAATTTATTTTGTAAGTGTCCCTGAAAGGTTAAAATTTACTGGTCACTTTACCGCATCGTAGCCGTACTTTGGAACATTGTACGTAAAAATCTAGTTTCGCTGGACGTATACACGATGTTAAAGCTAGCTTTACAATTCAGGAGGCCAAAAATGCCTTTTTCAAATTTGTTACTTTAGAATGCGTGGCAATAAAACAACGCCATCTTGTTTTGAAGTTTAGTAGAACTAGCAGCGTGACGTCACAATGTGTGCTAAAAAAATGTTCCAACAGAACTATTGGTGATGGTTCTTCTATGTACGTTTCTCTTCTCTGAGAGCGGGCCCCGCCAAAAACTTGCACCGAGCTGCTGAATAGCTTAAAAACGCGCCTGGATATAACCCGTTGTTCTCTGTTTTATAAGAGGAATCTAACTGCCTATTTTTACTATTCTGACATATTTGGTTTCAGAGAAATGGGTTATAAAATTACTCAACCCACAATTTTCAGCCCTCTTAATCGAATTTTCATAAAATGGTGAAACACGAATGTCTTTGAATATTGGAGTGAGTTGCACCGATGAGAGATAGATCTCGAAACGCGTCTGCAGATGGCTATTCACTTGGGTTAAATAGAAAGATGTGATCTTAAAAACAATGTTATTTATCTAGTTCTTGTTTAGTGCCACGAAAGTGGACTGAGGGCTGGTGAGTGTCATACAAATATCTGTTGTGTTTCAACTAGGGATTGCAATCCGGAATACCGGATCCAGTAATCCGGAGGATCCGGCATCATTAAATGTTTGCCGGATCCGGTATCAATATACACCGGATCCGGTGATGCTAATTTTTGGTAAAATAATCGCGCTGTTGCATAAATAGTTACTTTAAATGCGTGGTTCGCATCGCGTCACATGGTTTTTTCAAAACCAAAATTTATTTTGTGATAAATAATGTATACTTAAATTATTTAGCGTATTTGCTGGTGTATAACGCGCACCTTTTTTTCCAAAAACAATGCCTCTAAAACATAGGTCCGCTTTATAGGCGCACAAAAAGTAGGTTGAATTTTAGGGTGCGCCTTATGCACCGGCAAATACGGTATTTATAGTAAGTTGATTAAATTAAAAAGATATTTAAACCGATATTATTTCATTAGACAGATTCCTCATGATGTCTGTCATAAATATAAGAATAAGACTTGTTAGCATGCTCAAATACCTAATTGTTGTGATCTCAATAGATTAAGTAATGTTTATTAAGATAGATTTAATTCCATAACCGCAAATACGGTATTTATATTAAGCTGATTAAACTAAAAAGATATTTAAATAGATATTATATTTCATTAGACAGATTCATCATGATGTATGTCATAAATACAAGAATAAGACTTGTCAGCATGCTCAAATACCTAATTGTTGTGATCTCAGTAGATTAAGTAAAGTTTGTTAAGATAGATTTAATTCCATCGATCCGGCCGGATTGAAAATGACACCGGATTCCAATCCCTATTTGTCAGTATTTTGAGAAATAAGGCAACGACAGATCAATGAAGATTACGTTGAAATTTTATAAAATCATCATTTGTAGACTCCTCAACTATTTTCCTCACTGTGCCACTATATGGAGGAATTTTGGAAATCTAAGAACCACAAATTTCTCCAGAGAGTCCAATTTTTGAAAATCTGAAATCGTTTTGTAAATATTTTGAAAAATAAGGCAGACAGATGATGGAGACGAGGTTAAGATTTGACAAAATTAACATTCATAGACTCTCGCTATTTTCTCTACTGTGAGACTATTTGGAGGAATTTTTAAAATCTAATAACCTCGAATTTCTCCAAAAAGACCAAATTTTGAAAATCTGAAACCGATTTGTTACTATTTTAAAAAATAAGAGCGACACATGAATGAAGATGAGGTTGAGCTGTAAAACATAGGTCCGCGTTATAGGCGCACAAAAAGTAGGTTGAATTTTAGGGTGAACGTTATGCAACTGCAAATACGGTATTTATAGTAAGTTGATTAAACTAAATAGACATTTAAATAGCTATTATATTTCATTAGACAGATTCATCACAATGTCTGTCATAAATATAAGCATAAGACTTGTTAGCATACTCAAATACCTAATTGTTGTGATCTGAGTAGATTTGAGTAGATCTGAGTAAAGTTTATTATGTTAGATTTAATTCCATCGGTCCGGCCGGATCCGCCCGGATCGGTGGAAATTCGGCCGGATGCGCCCAGATTGAAAATCACACCGAATTGCAATACCTAGTTTCAACATTCAACAGATTTGTTTTGTAGCCTTAAAAAGACTTAATAATATTAGAGCTACAGAAAGGTTGAATATATTTATATGTTCAAGTTATATTCAGCTTTAATATGTACGTATGTTTTTATTTTTAAAAACGAATCTTAATACCAAATTTTATATCTGTAACATTTTCCGTTTCGTTTGCTAGGTTAAACGGTTTGAGCTGTGCGTTGATGAGTCAGTCAGACAGTCAATACGGACACTATCTATTGGTTGCAAAATCTATTTATATAGATGTATTTTATACATAGATCTTGCCTATTAAGTCTTCGGTCTAGTTTTGTCTTTTTTGTTTGTCTAGTTTGATCTGGTTTTTGTTGTTGCTGCAATAACAGAATTAAAAAAAAATATTAATTTGAAATAGTTCACTTGAAATTGAGAATAATCTATGCCAATTTCAATTTGAAATTGATTAATAATAATAATCTTTATTGTCACCAAAGGGGATCAAATGGCTATCAACCATAATATCGGTCTTTCAGCCAGGGAATACAATACTTTTGGTATAAACTATTAAAGAAAAAAGTATGAGGTGCTATGGGATGATTAGTCGTAGTATTCGTCATGGACGTTGGAATTGAAGTGTATAGGGTCTTCATGGGATATCAGCTAGTACGGTAGTAGGGAAAGAATGTTCTAAAACCTCCTCCGGGAACTTCCGGTTGATACTTCCGGTTACTACTTCCGGTTACTACTTCCGGTTACTACTTCCGGTTACTACTTCCGGGTGATGGTTCTGATGTTACTTCCGGTTTCCGGTTTTGACTTCCGGTCGCCATTTCCGGAACTTCCAGATGCGCGGGAAAAAAATAGACACGAGGCGGGGGAAATTCAAAATTAGATCCTGTTGAGACAAATGAGGTGTGAAGTTGATTGCATACATCAACGGGACTAAATACATGAGACTAGACAGACGGGACTAGATTCATGAGACTAAATACATGAGACTAGATAGACGGGACTAAATACATGAGACTAGAGAGACGGGACTAGATGCATGAGACTAGATAGACGGGGCTAGATACATGGGGCTAGATAGACGGGGCTAGATACATGAGACTAGGCAGACGAAGCTAAATACATGAAACTAGATAGACGGGGCTAGATACATGAAACTAGATAAGACTGAACTAAAATGTATATGGGATTGTTTAATATATAGCTAAAATATATTTTCGATTGTTTTTTTCGTTTTAATTTAATAAACGTAATAAGATTTTAATTTAAAGATTCATTAGCCAGTTAAGTATAGCAGGATGTTGTATGTGTATGTGTATGTCAGTGTAATCAATTTCTTCGAATTGTTTTCGTATTTGTTTTTATTTTGATATACTGCCCTGGCTTGGCGATTAGACGCAGCTGGCCTGATTACAACTCCTGCTATCTTATCAGCTGCACGCGAGTAGAGAAATAATAAATTATGAATTATGCGCGGTCCAATCAATTTCTTAGGTTTGTTTTTCGTTTAATTTAATTCATTTATATAAATACCAAAGAGTTTAATTTTTTGGCATCCACTTTTCATCTACTTGCATCCACTTTTCATCTACTTGCATCCACTTTTCATCACGCTAAACAGGGTGTGAGGTATATGTGACCCCACGCTAAACATTGTGTGAGGTCTATGTGACCCCACGCTAAACAGGGTGTGAGGTCTATGTAACCCCACGCTAAACAGGGTGTGAGGTCTATGTAACCCCACGCTAAACAGGGTGTGAGGTCTATTTTTAGTCAGCTTTCATCAGCTTTTAATCAGCTTTAATCTCATTGGGTTAGTTGTGTTAGCTTTACATCCACTTGCATCCATTCTTTAATCTCATTGGGGTAGGTAATAGGTAATAGGCAATAGGGTAGGTTAATCTCGTTGGGTTAACGTTATGGTAGGTTATGTTAGGTTAGGTTTTTTAGGTTAGGCTAGGTTTTAGTTGGGTTAGGTTACAGGTGTTAGGAATGAAGCGCGCTTCAGTTTTAACACCTGTAACCTAACCCAACTAATCTAATGCTAACCTACCCTAACGTTAACCCAACTAACCTACCCCAATGAGATTAAAGAATGTATGCAAGTGGATGTAAAGCTAATACAACTAACCCAATGAGATTAAAGCTGATGAAAGCTGACTAAAAATAGACCTCACACCCTTTTAGCGTGGGGTTACATAGACCTCACACCCTGTTTAGCGTGGGGTCACATAGACCTCACACCCTGTTTAGCGTGGGGTCACATAGACCTCACACCCTGTTAAGCGTGGGATTACATAGACCTCACACCCTGTTTAGCGTGGGGCTACATAGAACTCACACCCTGTTTAGCGTGGGGTTACATAGACCTCACACCCTGTTTAGCGTGGGGTCACATAGACCTCACACAATGTTTAGCGTGGGGTCACATAGACCTCACACCCTGTTTAGCTTGATGAAAAGTGGATGCAAGTAAATGAAAAGTGGATGCAAGTAGATGAAAAGTGGATGCCAGAAAATTAAACTCTTTGGTATTTATATAAATGAATTAAATTAAACGAAAAACAAACCTAAGAAATTGATTAGACCGCGCTTCATAATTTATTATTTCTCTACTCGCGTGCCGCTGATAAGATAGCAGGAGTTGTAATCAGCGCTAGACGGCCATCTGCGTCTAATCGCCAAGCCAGGGCAGTATATCAAAATAAAAACAAATACGAAAACAATTCGAAGAAATTGATTACACTGACATACACAAACATCCTGCTATGCTTAACTGGCTACTGAATCTTTAAATTAAAATCTTATTACGTTTATTAAATTAAAACGAAAAAAACAATCGAAAATATATTTTAGTTGAATTAAACAATCCCATATACATTTTAGTTCAGTCTTATCTAGTTTCATGTATCTAGCCCCGTCTGCCTAGTCTCATGTATTTAGCTTCGTCTGCCTAGTCTCATGTATCTAGCCCCGTCTATCTAGCCCCATGTATCTAGCCCCATGTATCTAGCCCCGTCTATCTAGTCTCATGTATCTAGTCCCGTCTATCGTCTCATGTATTTAGTCTCATGGATCTAGTCCCGTCTGTCTAGTCTCATGTATTTAGTCCCGTTGATGTATGCAATCAACTTCACACCTCATTTGTCTCCACAGGATCTAATTTTGAATTTCCCCGCCTCGTGTCTATTTTTTGAATTTTCCCGCGCATCTGGAAGTTCCGGAAATGGCGACCGGAAGTCAAAACCCTAAACTGGAAGTAGCAACCGGAAGTTCCAGGGTCAAGGTTAGGTTAGGGGTCAAGGTCAGAGGGGGTTTGAGGAGGAGGAGGTTTTAGAACATGACATCTTTCCCTACTTACGGTGCCTTAGGTCGCGCTTGATGCAGAGTCGATGATTGTCCGATGTATGTCTCTGTCTTTAAATTTGATTAGTAGTTATCCGTGTCTGTCTCAGATATTTGGAATTTGGGTCAGGGAGTATAGGAGATCATTGGTTGGGTTGTGGAGGATGTTGTTAGGATGTCTTAATTTCGTTATTACGCGCAACGATGTGGTTTCGGCTACTCTGAGTATGTCGGTTGTCCTTCTGTGTGCATCACACATTATTATATGGTCGTAGTCAAGTATAGGCCTGCATATCGATTTGTAAATTTTTGTAGCAGTTTTTATGGAGATTCCGTTGTTGCCTGAAGACGAACAACGGAAATATCTGCTTCTTGGCACAACCTTTTTTCCGTAAAGTAGCGTCAGTCTTGATTGTAAGTCTATAGTCGAAAGTCAATCCTAGGTATGTGATGTGTGGTGTCGGTGTTATGTCCTTGGTGTTTAGGAGGTGAGGGGAGTTAGGGGATATTCTATGGGTAGGGATAAGGAATTGGCATTTGGAGGGGTTAGCAGAAAGTCTCCATCGGTTAAAACACACGATTGTTTTGTCTGTGAGTGTTTGGAGTTGCGTAATGGTCTTTTGGAGGTTATTGTGGCGGGATATTAATGCGGTAGGTATCGTCCGCGTATTGTAGGACATATGAGGAAAGGTTAATTTGGGTTTTGTTAAAAAAAGGTTGAAATTATGGATGTCGTGGCAACATATGTTATGTAGTAAGGGGAGAGGGGAGAGCCTTGTGTGAGGCCTTCAAGAGGTGTGAATTCTGGGGAATAGGAATGGTTAATTCTGATACGAAGGGATCTACTTTGAAGGAAACTCTTGAATATATGGAGGGATTTCAAGGAGGTGCATTTTATAAAGCAGTCCGTCGTGCCACATGCTGTCGAATGCTTTATTAATCTCGAGAAAAAGGGCAGTAGAGGATTTATTATTTAGGTAGGAAGTTTGAATATTATTGCTAAGGATTATTAGAGGATGAATAGTGGAATGAGAGGGCTTAAATTCGAATTGGTATTTTGGGATGTGGTTTAGGACGATGTTCCATAATCTGGATTTTACAATTTGTCCTAGGATTCTACCTTTTTCTAAGGACCTAAGGACCTAAGGACCATTTGTCTAAGGACCGCGAGAGTGTGTTGGGCTAATAACTATTTGGGAGGGTGTGGTCTTGTCCGGGTTTAGGGCTGGTTGTTATATAATGCCTATTATTATAATGCCTCTTTTCCAGCAGTTTGGAAAATATCTTTTTCTGAGGCAGAGGATAAAGTTTAAGGATGTAGGATTGGATAATGTGTGGGAGGTTTTTTATAAGGAGCTTTTTAACGAGGTCGGAACTAGGGGAGCTATTTTTGCCGTCGGATAGGGCGGTTTGAAATTCGTCATTCGTTATTTCGTCTATTGTACCAGAATGTGACTTTGTCGAAGTTTTTTTGGTCGAAGGAAGCGGAGGTAGAAATTGATAATTTTAATTTTAAAATTGATTATGCTTAATTTAATATTGATGATAATTATTCCCAATTTAATATTGATTATTTCCAGTTTGATATGGATTATTTCCAATTTGATAATAATTTTTCCAATTTTATATTAATGGTTCTTAATTTTAAATTGATTAGTCCCAATTTAAAATTGGAAAGATACAGTTTATCTATTTCTTATCTTATTCCTTCTCTATATTGTATTGTTGATATATTTATATATTGGATTTTCTAATCTTGTCTGTTATGTGTTGCCTATTAAATCTGTTATTGCCTGTTAAATGTGACTTGTAATTGATAATATGGAATAATCTATTTATACTTATTTCGACAAAGACTATTTTGTTGAATATTTTTAGCTAAGAAAGTGAATGAAGAAATTAACAGGAATTTGATCTTGAAAACCATAAAAAACCCAATTTTACCGTAAATATTAAGACCATAACATTATAAAAAAGCGAAGGTTAATCGAAAAAATTCCGATTACATCCGCACTATAAAAGACGAACAAATATTTACGTTAAATTGATCAATTTAGAATGAAAATTAGTCAGACTACTCCGCGGCAGAAATAAACAAGTACCTCTCTGTACAATGTATACATTCATCTAGCATAACTATCCCACTTAAAAAACTTCGCTTTTTATTATAACTAAAAGGTTCCGTAAGCGTGGGTGAGTTTGCTGAATATATTTCTTTATTATTTCTCTTTTTTTCGTTTCTGTGAACTTACTACCAACACACGTTCAATTCGAATGACACCGAAATAGAACGCATTCGCACGGCGAAGAAGCAACAGTAAACATAGAAAGTGTTTTTGTTTGTAGGTTTGTAATTAGTGTACAAATTATGAATATTTAGTTCATGTTTATGGACGATAAACGTGTTCGTATGTGCTATGGTGAATATGACTCCAGATCCATTACCCGTTGATGTCTCGATAATCGCTATTCCTGCCGCTCAGATCATCATTTCTACTGCGTTTCAAGAATTGAGAAAAGCTCTTATTTTATTTAAGTATGTTTCATTACTCATTCTTAACTCAATTATTATGTATTCTATATCCTCGTAAGTAATAAGAACTCTATTTTTTAACTAACCCTCAAGTCTTATTCATTAATTAATATTAAATAAGAAAAAAATTAATTTAAAAATTAATCTGTTGTAAAATATTTTTTTTTACCGCAACTTCGGGAACGTGGTTATACTGCCTTAATGATTATACTGTATGCAAATTTGTACCCATTCTTTTGTTTTAATTCATTTAATATACGACTATGTATTTTGGCATGGACTTAATGGTATAAAAACCTCCAAAATCTCTAAAAAAGGACTTGACGGGTTTTTGCCCACTGTAGATTGCCGTTTTTTTCAAACACCTAAATTTTTTTATATAATAAAGTAATTATATAAAATAAAGTAAAATTGTTATAATAATTATAAATTTTTAGAATAATTATAAAGTTTTTGGTTTTCATATTTTTGCTACAGACTTCGTGGCGTATTACGGCAAAAAATAAACCTTTTAAATTCACATACTAAATCATTAGGTAATTTTTTATCGAACAAATTTATTTAGAAAACTTTGGTCACAAACATTTAAAAATCCAAAATATCCAAAATAATATTTTCCAAATTTCGATTAATTCACTCGGCTATTGTAAGTAATGAAATGATGTATGCGTGTGCAATTAAATAATTATTGCCAATAAAAGCGGGAACTTCAGTAACCGTTAAATATGCAGTCTAATTGTGAAATTAACTGATGAAGGTATGGTTTCTTCAAGAGAAGTTGTTATATTCAACGACCACAAGATACACGGCGGTTGTACACTGAAAACTATTCAAGATTGCTTTTTTGTTTCTATCTGTACTTTATCAGGACTATCTGTACTTTATCAGGATAGAACTTGATTAACGTAACAAAGAAAGTAAAAGTATATGCAACTATACCTATTCCACTCGCGTTGAAGTGACACGCGCCTGAAAATTGATTCGATATTTTTGTGGCACACTTCCACAAACCAGTTGCTGACCGTTGAACTAGGTAGTCGGATAAGTCATGATATATACTGCCTTAAAAAAAACAGAACATAAATTATTTATTGGACAATTTTAATCAAATTTACAGAATTTGATCATGTAAATGAACTGCATCGATGATTAAAAATAAACTTGAAAAAAAAATGAATAAAAATTAATAATCTGTTGGGCCACCACGATTTCCCAAGCACTCATTAACACGTCGAGGCATGCTAGAAATCTATCAATATCGACTTGGGGTATTTCATTCCAAACTTCGTTTATTATTTTGCCTCTAAGTTCCATTACAGTGTTAGCGGGGCGCTGTAAGTTACTTATTCTAACACCTATCATATCCCAAACATGTTCTATCGACGATAGATCTGGAGAACGAGATGGCCAAGGTAACAAATTGATTTCGGCACTATCAAAAAACTGTCTTGTAAAGGCCGCTGTGTGAGGCCGGGCGTTAACTTGCTGAAAAATGGGGTTCTGCAAGGCATTTACATAGGGCACTAACACTGGCTTTAAAATGTTGTCAATATACCCAATCGCGTTAAGACTTGCTTCTAAAAAAACTAGAGGAGACCGACTACCATACGTTATCGCCCCTCAAACCATAACTCTGTGTAATAACATTATCTTCAGCGATGTGTCTCGGTTCTGTTTATGGGCTCATGATGGTCGCGGAAGAGTGAGACGTCGACGCGTTGAGTCTTTTGCGACCTGTCTAAGGCATTTGACTGTGCAGCACATGATAAATTAGAACTATTGAACTATTAGATAAATTGTATAAATATGGGATTAGAGGAAAGGCGAGTAGATGGTTTGAGTCGTTCCTCAAAAATAGACAGTTCTCTGTAAAAATAGAACATAACAACAATAATGTCCTGTCTGATATGACAAATATTAACATCGGGATCCCACAAGGGAGTGTACTTGCTCCGACCCTATTCTCAATTTATACAGCAGATATGATCAAGTTTATAGGAGCAAATCATTGCAACCTCTATGCCGACGATGCAAGTTTTATTATATCGGAAGTTTCTCGGATTAAAACAGAAATCGAAGCGAACAGACTCTTGGAAAAAGCCCACACCTGGTTCTCTGCCAATAATATGTTCTTAAACATAGAAAAAAACCAACTATATAATATTTCAAACTGCCAGAAAGAAACCTTCAGAAAATCTGCAGTTAAAAATTGGTCAAGAAGAATTGCACAGAACAGAATCCTCAAAATACCTAGGTATCTGTTTCGAGGAATACCTCACATGGGGAAAGACTGCTGACAGCATCCAAAAGAAACTACTATAAATCTACTTCCTGCGGACCATCAAAAAATTAGTCAGCGGTGCAGTGCTACTAAATATATATTTTGCAGAAATTCAATCTATACTAGCGTATGGGATTATGGCGTGGGGATCCTCCTCCCAAATGACAAGAATATTTAAGACCCAAAAAGAGCTATCAGATGTATCGAAGGAATTGGGATGAGAACCTCTTGTAGAAGACACTTTACCAAGCTAAGGATACTAACAGACCCCTGTATATATATCTGGGAAGTGGCCTGTCAAATGCATAAGAACAAAAGAGAGTATCCAACTTATAAGGACAAACACAATTACGACACAAGAAACTGCACAAACCTGCTCACTCCCAAAGTAAAATCTAACAATATGCAGTAAAGCCACTGACAAAATAGGTATACACATATAGATACCCCTTAGGCTACGAGAAGTAACCTCATTTAAGGCTTTTAGAGCGAATCACAATGATATACTTATTCGGAAGGCATTCTACAGCATCGATGAATTCATAAAACATAATTTTGAAGAATAAAGATTCGCATTAAGCGAATTTAAATAACTCCTATAATATAAATTGTTTTTTTACAATCTTAATTACTATTTTCATATTTTCTATCTTGGAATACATGTTCAATTTGTACATAAGTACATCGTTGTATCAATAAAATATTTGATTTGATTTGAACGCCGTCTTTCAACAGGAAATTGTAAAATTCGGCGTTCAGCGCGTCGACTCTCTCGTATCACTCTTCTGCGACCATCATGAGCCCATAAACAGAACCAAGACTCATCGCTGAAGATATTCCTTTGTTATTCCATTCATGGGTCCAATGTTGTCTTTCCCGGCACCAATCAAGACTTAGTCTGCGATGCTTCGGAGTAAGAGGTAGACACAATTGTGGGCGGTAGGATCTAATACAAAAAAACGAATTATTTTGTGAACAGTAGCCATGGATCTTTGGCCTCTTGGCCATTTAGAGCCAACAAGTCATTTCCCAATGCCCCCGACGTTGTAAATCGACGTCTCGATCTCTCTATGTAAGAAGAGCTCGATCTTCACGTTCAGTGGTGCTTCTTGGATGTCCTGATCCAAGTCTACGTCGTTTCTCCCCAGCTTCGGACCATCTAGTCCAGCAGCGTACTGTCACCGATACACTGCGGCCTACACTTTCAGCAATAGCACGAACCAAAAAACCCGCTTCTCGCATACCAATAATGTAACCCCTTTCAAAATCATTTAGATGATGATATTGTGCACGACGACGAACTTGGGAGACCCATAAACAGAACCGAGACTCATCGCTGCAGATAATGTTATTCCATTCATGGGTCCAATGTTGTTTTTCCGGGCACCAATCAAGTCTTACTCTGCGATGCTTCGGAGTAAGAGGTAGACACAATTGTGGACGGTAGTATCTAATACCAAAGCTGCGAATTCTGTGAACACTAGCCATGGATACTCTTTGGCCATTTAGAGCCAACCAGTCATTTCCCAATGCCCGCGACGTTGAAAATCTGTCCCTTAAACTTGTAAGACGAGCTCGATCTCTCTATGTAAGAAAAGCTCGATCTCCACGCTCAGTGGTGCTTCTTGGACGTCCTGATCCTAGTCTACGTCGATTTTCCCCAGCTTCGGACCATCTAGACCAGCAGCGTACTATCACCGATACACTACGGCCTACCCTTTCAGCAATAGCACGAACCGAAAAATACGCTTCTCGCATACAAAAAATGCGACCCCTTTCAAAATCATTTAGATGATGATATTCTGCACGGCGACGAACATGAGGCATCTTTTTAAGTTTTATAAACTGAAACGTCAAACTACTCAGAGGCTACTTGGATATTAGAAGCAATTACATTAAAAAATCAGCAGCTCTTCATAATGTTGAAATCAAGAGAAAATACCATTAGATGGGAACCAAAACAATTGATTTTTAGATTACCGGTGCAGTTCATATACATGATCAAATTCTATAAATTTTATTAAAAGCGTCCAATAAATACTTGGTCTTCTGTTTTTTTGAAAGGCAGTATACTTATTAAGCTAGTATACAGACATTACTAGACTGTGAACACTAAATAGATAAATTAACATTAGACAGACGCCTAAGATTAGATAGACTGAACTGGACATATAGAACTACAAGATAAAAGATTGGGTAGCGAAGACTAGACTGCACAGACAATAAATACTAAACACGGACAAGACTAGACAAGATTATACAGACAAGATTATTCGGTAAAATTGCAAAGACAAACTAGACTAGGCTAGGTTGACAGACTAGACTAGATCATCTGCCAGACTGAAAATTCGTCCGAAAATATTTACAATTTTTGACATAGACCTGTATAATAAATAGTTCACTAAACTTAATTATATTTGAATTATACATACACATTGGAAAGTATTGAATAATATTATACAGGGTCCGCCAAAATTATTGCACCAAGCGATATAGAATTAATACGCGTGCGATTTAAGACATGATATTTTAAGGTTGCATACAGTATTCATCAGTGCATATTTTGGCAATATTTTTAATGTGTTAGTAACTATTGTTTCCGAGTGGTGGCGCCACATATAATTTTTTTAACGATCATGGATCGTTTTTTGTATCATTGGATAGACCATAGGTTCTTAAACAGGGGTCCGTGTAGTCATTACTGGGGGTCGGCGAGACACTTTTTAGCTCTTTTGACTACTATTTCTATTCATGTTATGTTTTTTTCTCTATATTCTAAGAAAAATGTTTGTTTTGTCCTAACAAAAATATTCATTTATTAAAATTTCTTCTGATACATTTTTAGCAATATTTATTATAACGTAGTGCCTATGTGCCTATATGAGATTATTGAGCCGTAAATTAAGTCTCGAGAAGGACTGAAATTCCTAAGGTTGGGATGGGGTCCGCAAAAACAAAGTTGTTAAAGGGGGGTTCCGCAAATAACAATTTGTTCATGAGGGTGTCCTCGGAGTATATAAGTTTAAGAACCCCTGGGATAGACAATTTTTTTGTGAATAGGAGAATCTATCGAAAATGTGGGGTCAATAACATTTTTTTTTAGAAATAAATCAAATAATGGAAAAATAAATATTGAATGAATGGAAATTTCCTTTCATTATTATTATTATTATTTCTATTCATTCTAAATTAATAGAAATAATAAATTGATACACGTGACATCTTGTCAAGCTTAATACCATTAGCACATCAAGTTTAAGAAATGAATTTAACAGAATCAGAATGGACAGAAATTCTGATAATCGTTGATTATCATCCAAACATAATCCCTATCAGCAGATCTCGGGTAGACCTAGGACTGGATATAGCCGAACGCCCACAGAATTCCATCAGTCAGCTCTCTGCAGACCATGATATCTCTAAAATGTCACTGAGAGGGATATTAAAAAATGTTTAGACCGTACAAAGCCCATTTAGTTCAGGAATTATCTGAAGATGACTTTGACCGCAGGGCTGAATTTTCAGAAATAATGTCTCAACTAATAAATGATAACGATAATTTTATGAAGAACATTGTGATATCAGATGAAGCCACGTTCCAATTGAATGGTTGTGTGTATAGACAAAACTGTAGATACTGACATCATGTGAATCCACACGTAAAAATTGAAGTTAATTCTCAATATCCGCAAAAGATAAATATGTGGTCTGGGATATTAGATTGTATTATAATCGACGCTTTTATTATAGATGGAACACTAACATCTGAAAAGTACCTGCGAATGTTACGTACACAAATCATTCAGAATAAAAGAAATTCGACCGCACCCAGATAATAATGATCTCTCATCCAACCAGATGTCTGGTTTCAGGTGGTGCACCCGCACATTTTGGTAGGGAAGTGCGCGATTATTTAAATGTAACTTTTCCTAGAAGATGGATTGGACGAAGAGGATATATTGAGTGGCCCCCCACGCTCCCCGACTTGATACCGTTGGATTATTTCTTTTGGGGACATTTAAAGGGCGTTGTGTACGTAAATAAGCCAGTAACATTAGAGAATTTGGAAGCAAGAATATGTTACGAAATAGCACGCATTCCTCGTATGTGGTTGCGAGATGCTTTTAACAGTTTTATTATCATTTTATTGTCAGGAAGTAAATGGAGAACAATTTGAACGTATCCTCTAATTCATCATGCTTGTTTTATTTTTTGACCACATTTTCATTGAGACAAAGCGGGACAAATGGGATGAAATGAGGATTATAATTTAGTTATGAAAGTAGACCAATCATTCAAAAAAATATATTTTATTGTATACATACATATACTGGTCTATAAATATACAATAATTTATTTATTATTAATTATTGGTAACTAATAATTTGAAATATTATTTTTAATTTGTTTAAATTTTTCTTAAAAATAAAAATAAATAAAAAATTATGATTTTCTTTCACGGTCATAATTTTGATCCGAGTGAATACTTTTCAATAGATTCGGATCATTTATTAAAATATCGTGAAATTTCTCACATGAATTTGTCAAATTATTTTTTACGCTCAATATAGATTTGAATGTTCAACTGCGTTTTTTTAGTTGTCCATATTTTATTGATACTCGAAAAAGACATTGTGTTGCTGCATTTGTTCAAATTCTGTAATTTTCAAAATATTTTGATAAGGAATATCATTCTGTTTAAGATGAAACAATAACTCCAACCATTTTTTTGTCTGTTTCCACATTTGCAGACAACCTGCATTTAATTTTTCATCAGTAACGTATCTTTTTACCAATAACACCTCATCAGAAGATCACAATCATTTTCGCAAATTTTATTTTTCGAAAAATAGCTACTAATATAGTTATTCCAAAGATTTTTCCGTATTATTCCATATTCCTATAAAAATCCATTTCCAAAAAAATTCTGAACAAGGTGCCATTAAACGAACGGATTTTCTGAAAAAAGTCAGAAATTTTTGTGATAACTGCTTGGAATATCTTGAAAAATGGACAGTTGAGTTCAAGGATATTAAAAATTTTCATTGGGTGATATTAAAAAGGGAGATTTTATGGGAATATGTGGAAAAATCTTATATTATATATTACATACAAAATAATGTACCAGGTACATTTAAAATATGAAATGCGGGTATTTTATAAAAGCGGGACATATATCAAAATCGGCGGGACGCGGGACTATCCTCCAAAAAGCGGGACTGTCCCTCCAAAATCGGGACGTGTGGTCACTTTAGCGTAGAATGAAAACAATATTTATTTTTACATTCATTTGATTTATTTATTGAAAATTTCGTTATGTGACCCCACATTTTTGATAGACTCTTCTATTCACAAAAAAATGTCTTATCTAATGATAACAAAAACAAAAACTCGGAAACAATTGTTACTAACAAATTAAAAATATCATCCAAATATGCACTGGTGGATACTGTATGCAATCTTAAAATAACATGTCTTAAATTGCACGAGTATTAATTCTACATCGCTTGGTGCTATACTTTTGGCGGACCCTGTATAATCTCTTGTATTAATTTTATAAAATAGTCAGCCGGTAACTAATACAATAATTAATTTGGGGAATTTTTAGCTTTTTTGTATGTTTGTTCTTTTTATCCAAATTTGGAATTTTGAATTTTTTACAAACCATCTCCCATAACAAGCAAAAAATGTTAAAAAAAAACGAGACGCAGATTTTTGATTTTAGAATGTTATGTAAATAATAATAATCTTTAACAGTAACAAATGAATATCGATCACAAGGTCTTTCTGCCAGAATGTTTTATATTTAATTTTATTCACTTATTCTCTGTTATTTTTGTCTATTTTGTTTGGTGTAATACTTTTTCGAGATAACCATATAAGTTTATTCAAGTATATTTATTATTAGAAATGTGTCTTTGGAAAATGAAATAATTGCAAATTTTAAGCCAACACAATAGATATTACCTTGAATTAATTAATTTATTAAATGTAGATATTAAATATAGATATTAAAGTACACAGATTTATTATGTTTATATGTAATAGGCAACATCGCATGTAATCCATAATAACACATTTTAGAGCGTAATAAAATCTGTTTATTTTTTTCTATTTAATTATTCCACTATAAATTATACGTTATTAACTTATATAGTAGCATTGAGTGTGCACTTGTAAGTGTTTATAAACTCTCACCTTACTCACTACTAATATAACCTTAAGCGGGCTATTTTTCTTGGAATCCCCGAGTATTACTAATTGGAACGGTTACGGTTGCTTAAATTGAGTGACTCAAATAATAAAATTTAGAAATTTGTTTTTATATTCTTAACATACTTTAAATTAATCAACTGGAATTTATAATTTGTTATGTATATAATGATATTTGACTTATTTTTTATTCGATTATTAGTACTAAGTCACTTAAATTAACTAACTTTTTTGTAAGTAGTTTAAAAAAAAAACATATTCCACTTTGGTTTTTATCATTCAGGGTGGGCAACCCGAAAGGTTAGTGAAAACCGGCCTAGTTGTTGCCTCCCCGACCGGGAATCGAACCCTGGTCTCCCGCTTGCCAGGCGTTATATGTTACACTACCAAGGAGGACTTAAATTAAGTAACTAAAACAATGAAACTGGATATTAATATTTAAAATTTAGTTAATTTCATTTGTTATCCTTTAGTGCTTCTTTATCGAAAATCTGTGAATTGCATAAGTCAAAAAAATAACTAAAGATTAATAGTACACTTAAAATTAACAGTTGTTTGCATTCCAATTCCACTATCTGAAGATACTTAAACTAAACTATTTTAAAATATTCTCAGCATGGCACAAATTTTGTAAACTTATACTAATAGTGCACTTTAAAATAACATTTGTTTACTTAGCAAATAATAAAAATATTTTAATATTCTTAAAACCTTCGCAAATAATATTTAGTGTAAGTCAAATAAATATTTTAATTCTTTATGTAATATCTAATTAAAAGCGAAATTGGAATCTGTTTGCTAAGTTCATGACACAGCTTTCACTTATTTTTGCGAAACTAAAACCTTTCCACACTACATGAGTATTTTTCATTATTTTTCTCATGATTTTTGTCCGTATTATTTGAATAAAACATTTTTTTTTCTCATGAAATTTACAAAACGTTGAATATTATTCATTATATTTTAAATCTAGGATTTATCTTTCTAGTCTCGTTCGCCTACAATTAAGTCGGTGATTCAAGATTTTCCTATTAAAATTAGTGCGAATTTCTCGATGATTAAGTAATTTCAATATTTCGTTCCAGGTGGTTTCATGGTCATTTATCCGGAAAAGAGGCAGAAAAATTAATATTGGAGCGAGGAAAAAATGGTAGCTTTCTCGTCCGCGAGAGCCAATCAAAACCGGGAGATTTCGTCTTATCTGTTAGAACAGATGACAAAGTAACACACGTCATGATTCGATGTACACAAGTAAGAAACTATTATATTATATATACTCATACCGGTGAAAGAATGCATCTCGTCTCGACAAGTTTAGCATTGTTCTGCGCACACCCCACATTATTTCGAGTGCGCGGTGTTTAGTTGTCCGTATTTGAAAAACTGACGCATTTTCTATGTCATGATTAGTCAAACTAATCTGCGCATACCTGGGCGCAGTACAGCTGCATTCTCTCGCCGGTGTGGGTATAGACTTATATATACTATATAATTATAACAGAGAATGCTATACACCTCTTTAATCTTATCTACTTTTTCCCAGCTCTTAATTTACCCTTGAGATAAAAGTTTACCTCGAGTCTTAATTTATACTTTTATTACAACTTTGTTTGTTTTGTTAGGATAATCGTTATGATGTTGGTGGTGGTGAAAAATTCGATAGTTTAGCCGAGTTAATAGAACATTATAAGAAAAATCCAATGGTTGAGACTTCAGGGACTGTGGTTCACTTGAAGCAACCCTTCAATGCGACAAGAATCAACGCCACAGGAATCCACAATCGTGTCAAACAGCTACAAGTAAATGTCAAATTCTCTCTCTAATTTCAATTTTCTTCAACCTAAATGTTCTCTATTTTATTAGGACGAGAAATATGAAACCACTGGCAAAATGGGAGGTTTTTGGGAAGAGTTTGAATCGCTGCAGCATCAGGAGCAAGAGAAACAATACTCTAGAAACGAAGGCAGCAAATCAGAAAATAAGAATAAAAATAGATATAAGAATATATTGCCTTGTAAGAATTTATTGTTTTTTTAATCATTTCAGCAACTAAATTGCTTCTCTTTTCGTTTTAAGATGATGAAACTCGGGTCAAATTAAAAAATGTCGATCCAAACGTTCCTGGCGCGGATTACATAAACGCCAACTACATTAGGTGGAGGGCAGATGATAGTTTAGGATACAGTGATTATAATGATCCTAATAATAAAGTCTACATTGCTACTCAAGGTTGGATCCAAATCATTAACTAACTCGAATAACATGGCCTTAATTCCAGGTTGTTTACCCTCTACTATTCCCGATTTCTGGCACATGGTTTGGCAGGAAAATTGCCGAGTTATAGTAATGACTACCAAAGAAACAGAAAGAGGAAAAGTAAGATAAGAACCAATTTCGTTTATTGATCTCTATATATTACTTCATTTACTAGAATAAATGTGCAAGGTATTGGCCAGAAGAAGGAAGCACAAAGGAATATGGACCGATTCAAGTCAAAAACTTAGTCGAGTCCGTGAATGTACACTACACGTTGCGAGAATTTCTAGTTACTATGGAAAGTACAGGCACTGAGAGGAAAGTTTACCACTATCATTTTCAGGTAAATTATAAATTGCCCTAATAGCAAAATTAATACTGGATTATCTAATTTCGCAATTATTTGGTTGTGCAGCTAAATATGTCGTAAAGTAAGGGATGAAATCATTAGTTTGCAAACCAACTAATGTGCTTTTAGGTTTTTTTTGGTTGTGTTATTATTATTGTTTATATTTAGGCATGGCCAGATCACGGTGTACCTGCAGATCCAGGCGTAGTATTAAATTTCCTACAAGACGTGAACACACGTCAAGATACCCTCACACAAGAGTTGCCACCCAGCAACGCCCCCGGAGCGGTGCTTGTCCATTGTTCCGCGGGCATTGGCAGAACGGGCACGTTCATTGTGATAGACATGATCCTGGACCAATTGAAGAAGCACAGTTTGGACTGCGAGATCGACATTCATCGCACCGTACAGATGGTCAGATCGCAGCGGTCCGGCATGGTACAGACTGAGGCCCAATTCAAGTTCGTCTATCTCGCAGTCAAACACCACATTGAGACTACCACTGAAAGAATTAAGGCTGATCAAGTAAATATTATAATTTTAGAATGCTTATAATAATAGAAAGACAAGATAATTAAATTGTTAATCAGGGTGTTCGATCTATAAATTTATATAACTGTGAATAATAAGTTATCTAATATTTTTACATATTATAAATGTGGTTAAAACATAGTGAATTTTTCAATTCATAGTAAGTATGAATTACCACGTAGTAACAGCCACAACCATCCTATTCATGTTAATCAGGGAATTAAATCTTACACAACTCGAAGTTGTGTGTAGCTGTTGGACTATTTCGTGTTTATTCACAAGATATTCTTAATTCACAGTATAAGCTTATAAAGCTAGACGCAGTTTAGTTTTAGCCATTAGAAGAATAAGTCTTTGATAAAATTAAGATTGAGATAAAATTGTTTGAGCTTTAATCAAAAAGAATTATGTTATAGATTGTATAAATGCAGATGTATTTTAGAAATCGATGCAGATGGGGAGAGAATATACGAACATTCGGTATAGTAGTGATTTGAACTCGCTGAATAATAGTTTAAGCAGTGGAACTAGTGGACTAGGCAGCAGCACCTTATCTATTTCTACAAATCGATCCTCTTTTCCGCCGCCGTTGGGCACGCCCTCTATTCTTAGAGAGCCTAAGAAAGCTAACCGAGATGTCGTTCTTCCAAGGTAATCATTAATTTACCATCAATATTATTAATAGTTAACATAATTATCATTAACATAATTAATGAATAGTTAAAAATTTAGTATGTTATAAATGATTGTATTACTTCAACTAGGGATGAGTGATTATTAGATAATAATAGGATAATGACTTTTACTAGTTGAATTTTTTTGTGTCAATTCGTCAATTTCCGCCATGTTTTTCGGGCAATTTTTGACGTATAACCAGTGAAAATAACAAAATGTACCCAACACATTCATATTCCCACCTTTTAAACATGGCGGACGCGCATGCGCTTAACTAACCGTAAAGAGGTCCATTGACTCATTTATATACGAACTAAACAATTATATAACTCAATATATTCCATTGCATGTAATATAATTATAATGTAATTTTATTTATTGCGATTCGAATATATAAAGACCACCAGATGATCTTCCTCGATCAAAAATCTACGAAAACATTCCTGTGAAAGAGCGAAAACTGTCGGGCAACTCTACGCATTGCATCGCACCGCCGCCTCCGCCAAGAAAAACGTGACGTAAGCACCACGAATTCCTTATTTTTGTATAAGTTTAAATCTTTATAGAACCACGCTAGATAATATATTAAATGCAAAAGAAAATAATATTGAAAAAATATATATAATATATACGTTCCATTTTTAAATTATTTGATATTGAGATTTTCGAATACATTGAATGTGCAATTTAAGTCTTTTTATTTTTTATTTCTTTTTAATAAATTTAGGGTATATATGAGCACCAACTATCTAAAGAATATATATTAAAATAAATCTGTATGCTTGTTATGTATAAAAAATTAAAATGTTGTTTTCGCAATAATTTATAAAAAGTTAGAAAAAAAAACAATGTAATAATTTAGGTAACCAAGTTGACTAAATTTTCTGCTAGACAGTTGATTATTGTGTGTTAAAGAGAGGAATAAATCAAATTATTTATTTTTGTGTCTTAGATTAAACAAATTATATTAGAATAAGGCAGACATCATTGAACAAGATACTGTAATAACATAAAAAATAGTCTACAAGACGGAATAATTTTAAACAAAACGAGACTAGCATTGTATAAAAGACAAAATGAACAAGACAAGACACCAACAAAATTTAAATAGGTTTGGTGAAAAGACACATACAGATAAAACTAAATAATATATAGAATAAATTTAAACTTTGAACATAAACTAGAGAGAACCAACAATATAAACTAGTTTATTTACTGCATTGGTTTTAATTTTATTGTTTGTTTAATTATCCAATTTTGTTTTATTTTGAGAAATACCAAAGTATTTTCTAAAATTTTGTTTCCGTTTTTTGAAAAAAAACCTTCACTTTGTTATGATTAATTATTTTTTAAATATTTATTTATTTTCGCTTTTACTATTTTAGATGGTATACCATTGTATATAATTTCGCATTGAACTATTTTTTTTTTCTTTAAAATTTGTTTATTTTTTCATACGATTTTATTATTTAAGTTTTTTATGCTAGTTTTTTTATATAAATAAGGAAGATAAATATGCAAAAAAGTGAGATATGTATTCAAATTGTTTTAACAGATCAAATATATATATTTATAAATAAAATATTATTATAATATTTTTTTAAGATATCACTTTCATTTCTAATATTATTATAATTTATATAAAAAATGTTCTTGTTTATAAATAATGTGATTAAAGTTAATGTTTTTTTTTTATTGCTTAAAGCTTTTTGATCATGTATTTCCCTATTTTGTGACGCATTTCCCAATGTTTTTCCAAAAAATTGTAAACTCTAACTCTTAAAAAATACGTTTTTTAGCTAATGAAATTCACAGATTTCAGATAAAGTAAAGATAATAGTTTTGCTCTAAAAGATAATAAAGTAAAAGATAGCAGAACCTGTTTTTGTGCGGTCCTTTTTTTTGCGATTTTGTTTTTGTGCGATTGGTTTTGCACGATTTTGTTTTTGTGCGATTTTTTCGTGCGATTTATTTTTATGCGGTATATGAATCTTAGCGACGTTAGCACCAGTTTAATGTTTCTTATCAATGTACATATACATGTTGTATCTGTACATTATACATATTTGTATATGTACATGTATTGGAGAAATATTGTATTAGAAAAGACGGAAAAGGCTCTCGTGTTGTGGGTTAAAGATTTAACTAAAAAACGAATCCCCGTTCACAAAGAATTAATTCAAGAAAAAGCACAGACAGTATTTCAAGCAACTGAAAGATTTAGAACCAAGTTCGTCATCCTGTTTACGAAACTAAACCAGCCCCAGCCTTATACAACCACTGGATCATAATCGCAAATTTTAAGAAACATTATATCAAATTAACTTTCAGCTACATTTTGAAAAAGCTAGAGAACGATAAATTAAGCCTGACTGATGTTTGGAACCGTGACATTTTCTGCGAGCAATGGCTGGTTTGCTGGATTTTTACAACGGTACGCACTTCACAATGTGAAGATACAAGGCGAGGCAGCGTCCGCCGATGAACCAGCTGCTATGAATTATCGCAAAGTATTAGCGGTAATCATTGATGCTGGCGGATATTGCCCAGATCAAGTATTTAATGCAGATGAGACTGATTGTGAGTTATTCTGGAAAAAGATGCCCAGCCGAACATTGATTGCTAAATCGGAGAAAACTGCAAGTGGTTTTAAAGCAGCGAAGGATCGAATCACACTTCTTCTTTGCAGTAATGCCTCTGGTGCAGAGATGTTAACACCACTTATTATAAATAAAGCTTTACAACCACTTGCGCTAAAAGGCGTAAATTTATCTGAATATCCAGTACACTTCATGGCCAATAAAAAGGCATGGGTTACATCATCTGTATATGCAACATGGTTCAACGGTTCTTTTGTACCAGAAGTTGAACAATACATGGAAGAGATGGGTCTTCCGTTTAAAGTGTTGCTAATTGTAGATAATGCACGGTCATCCCTGTATAGAACATCCTAATTTACAAATAGTGTTTTTACCACCAAATACGACTAGCCTTATACAACCACTGGATCATAATCGCAAATTTTAAGAAACATTATATCAAATTAACTTTCAGCTACATTTTGAAAAAGCTAGAGAACGATAAATTAAGCCTGACTGATGTTTGGAAAAAAATCTCAATTTTAGACCGCAGAAACCATATTATTGCAGCAATTGGACAAATCAAACAACACACATTAAATTCTTGCTGGAAAGCGATCTGGCCTGCATGTGTAATTAATCGAAACGTTACCGAAAACGCGTCAACGTTATTATCTGAAATTAGTGCGCTCGCACATAGCATCCGCGGAGAAGTCTTTTATTCTTTCGGCCAAAATGACCTGGACGAGATGATTGATGACCAAACTGTCGATGATAGTGACATTATGAATAGTTTGATAGATTATGAAAATGGACAAGAAGAACCGGAATCTATTACAGCAGATAAAATATATGCAGGGTTCCAATTTAAAAAAAAAAATGGAAACGCATTTTCTTAAAATAGATACCAATGCAGAAAGACGCTTAAAATTCCAAAAAGAGCTGAGATCATGCATGTCTCACTATCGTAACGTTTACAAGCAATTGACCAATCGACCGTCGTCACAAAAACTGATCACCGACTTCATGGTACCAAAAAAAATAATCAATTGAAATCCTATCTTCAAGCGACGAAAGCGATTTTCAACCAATTCATCACAAGAAGATGCGCGTTTTGTATTACGAGGAGTAGCAGCAAACTATATTTAATGTATAATTTGAAAATTTCAATGAAGATTGAATGATTGATGTACAATGAAGAATTAAATATTTTTACATTTTTTTTAGGTCTAATTTAATTATTTAATTTAATTGAAAGCATTCTCTCATCTATTTCATAAATCATTGATGTATTTTCTAAGTCCGCCTTTGTTTATGCGGTCCCTATCCACCCATAAAAAAATTTACTTAGTATATCGTACAAACTTGTTTATTATATGTAAGAATTTATAAAATTTTCGAATATTTTTTTGTACGATTTCTTTTATGCGGTCCCTATCCACCGCACAAAAACAGGTTTTACTGTAGTTTATGATACAAGTGTGTGAGAAGTATGAGTGTGTGAAGTACTTTTGTATGAGTTGCGAAGTTTAAAGCACGAGCCGAAGGCGATTTTATCTACGAACCATGTTCCAATACTATTGAATCTACAAAAAAATAATTCTTTCTTACCGATACTATTGCAAAAATTGTAATTTTGACAGACAACATACTTCAAATCACTGACACAATAAGGTTAGAAGGTTCTGCGGCTCCGTGGAAAAAATTGCTAACTAGTAATAACGCACAGTAACGGGAACACTATTTGGTCGTTGTCGATGAGCAGGGAAAGATTTTTCCTTGTAGAGCCTCTACCTCCACTGCCCTTGACCTTGACACTTGCGGTTTCGACTTCGGGGTTCCATTTTGAATTTTCCGCCTGCGCCGAATTTTGAATTTTCGCTCGCACAGTGCAGGAACCGGAAATGGGGCGGTCGGATGTGGGAAACCGGTAGTGGGAAACCGGTTGTGGGAAACCGGAAACGGAATTCGAAACCGGAATAGGAAGTCGAAACCAGACCTCACACCCAGCGTGGATTTATATAGACCTCACACGTGGGACTACATAGATCTGACACCCAGCGTGGGGTTACATAGACAGCGCACGTTGGCCTACATAGACCTCATCACACTCTCATCTGTGAAAAATCGGGAGTGGGAAACTGGAAACGGATGTCGAAACGGTAGTCGAAACTGGAAGTCGAACCCGGAAGTCGGAACCGGAAGTGTTAAGTTAATCAGGTCAATGTCAGAAATCAGGTGTTAGGTCAATGGAGATGGAGGGCCTAGAGGGAACCATCTTTCCCTACTTCGATGTAATCTGGGTTAATCTAGATTTAATCTAGATTAGTTTATGGTTAGGTTATGTTATATTAGAGCCAGATAAATCCAGACTGAGACTTCTTGAATCAAAAAAAAAAAAAAAATAATTTTAATATACGTCAGAAAATTTATTTTCACTACGTCTATGTTTTTTTGTTTAGTGACGCTAGTTGTTGCCATAGTAACAACTCGCGTAACAGAAATCGTTTAATAATGAAACTCCATTTGATTTACATTGGACTTGTACGCACGATTTGGATACTTTTACACACGATTATAATAATGGCATTCTTCACAAACCATAATGTATTTATTAATGTGTTCATTTTGGTGTGTGAGTAGATAAATAAAAGTAAATGTAAGAAATATTTAACATTGGATCAGCGGTTCTCAAACTTTTTCAAGTTTCCTGCGTGGGGGTCCCTTTAAAAATTGCTCCATGGCTCGCGGACTTTAATCTTACGCCACTGGCGCGCGGACTCCCAGTACGCGCATTATTTTCCATTTGAATAACTACTACTCACTCCCCCACACCTCGAAACGGCGCTTCTCGGTATTTTTTTTTAGTTAAGCATCACTAGTGGAAAGTTACAAGTGCATAGGTATAGTAGTGTGCATTCTATAAATAATTTCGGAGCCAGTCGGCGGCCAGTAATTTTTATACTTTTTGAAATTTAATGCTGAAGTGGTAATTATTCAAACTTGCGCAAGATAAGACACGTTTTTTAAATTTTGAACTAGAATATACTTAGAAATATATTGTCCTACATTTCGCATTGTCCTACGAAAAACAGCAGAAAAAATTGCATAACTAATGTTAGAAGCGTTGAATGAGGATGATGTTGAAGTTATGAATGATTATCATGAAGATGAAGTTGATACAGTAGAAACACAAGAGTTGAATTGCGATATGGGACAGGAAATGTCTGATAATGAAGAAGAGGAACCAGTTCCGCAGGGACCATTTTTTGTTGAATTAATGACCCTCCTTCAACTAGAACCCGTTCAGAAAACCTGATTGTACGTTTGCCGGGTCCTAAAGCAGCTGTAAAAAACCTTTCAGGTTTTTCTGAAATTTGGAAATATTATTTTGACGATGACATGCTCAGAAAAATTGTAGAATGTACTAACAAACATCGATCGAAATAAAGCAAATTAAGCTCGTGAAAGAAACCGACAAAGCTGAAATTCAGGCATTGATTAGTTTTCTCTATTTGGCGGGAGTACTCAAGTCAAGTCGTCTAAACGTGGACGAATTATGGAATGACCATGGGACTGGTGTTGAACAATTCCGGCTTACTATGTCTAATTTCGTTTCAGTTTCTTACTGCAACATTTGCGATTTGATGATATGGGTATAGGTGAGGAGAGACGAAAGACAGACAAATTGGCCGCAATCGGAGATATATTTGATTCATTTGTTGAAAAACGTAAAAACAAAACTAGAAGCCTTTCGCGGTAGATGTAGCGGAAGGTTAGTAAACTTCCGCCAATACATCCCGAGCAAGCCCAATAAGTATGGACTAAACATTTATGCGATGGTGGATTCGAAGACTTTTTATTACGCGTGCAATTTGGAGAACTATGCCGGCACCCAACCACATGACCTTCTTCCTTTGATAATTTTAATTTAGCGCTTTAGACTAGTTGAACCAATTAGACATTCAAAACGAAACGTGACATGTGATAACTGGTTTACCAATCTCCTATTAATGCGTACTTTATATTTTGGACTTTAAACTTAGATGTTTGGGAATCATTAAGAAGAACAAGCGAAAATTATCCTTAGAAATTTCAAATCCAACCGAAAGACCCGTGGGTACAACAATGTTTGCATTTGATAAACATATAACATTGGTGTCGTATATCCCGAAAAAAAATAATAAGAACGTATTAGTGATATCAAGTCTTCGCCACTTCACAGTAGGGTCCATGAATCAACAGGAAAACCTGAAATGATTATTGATAATAACCAGTCTAAGGGTGGGGTAGACTCATTAAAGATGGTCAATGGTGATTTTTTATTCATTACTCAACGTAGCTGGAGTGAATTCTATGGTACTCTTTTATCTACAGAACCATGACCAAAAAATGGCTCGACGAGAATTTATCTTTAGCAAATATATTTGCATGTTCTGGTTTCCGAATTGGCTTATAATTATCTTCGTGCTCGAGCAATTCTGACCAATTTTCCCAAACCCATAACGGCCAGATTGAAAGAAATGCTTGGAATAGAAAATCCGCCACCTGTTGCGAATGCCGCGAATACTCCAGCACGTTGCCATTATTGCGACCAGAGAAAAAAACCTACCAACACGATGTTCTTGCCAGGCATGTGGCAAGTTTATGTGCCTGGAACATCTAACCTGTGTATGTACGGAATGCTGCGTACCATATATCTTTGATTAGAACTGTTATTTTATATACTTATTAGATTAGATTAGATATTGTATAGTTTATTCAGTTTTTTTTTCTATTATTCGTTTTGTTTTCGTATTTGTGACTTACAGTATTTATGGTTTCTTATTATTCAAATATGCAATGTATTGGATTCCTATATGAAAGAGTAAAGTTTTTTTTAATTGTTTTTGTGTTTTCAAACATGTGAATACCAAATATAACATTGTTCACGAATGACTTACATTGACCAGACTTACAGTCCGCAGTAAGCGACATTGCCCAGAATACCGCGCGGCAGTGGCGGAAAGTTAATAAAAATACTATAGTAAATAAAACATTTTTTTTACAAACAAATATGTATTCAGAAAGTATTACATGTTTTGTAATCGTTAAATTTAACTAGCAATTTTAATGGGATGCATGTGCTTTGCCTGAGCTATGTTTGGCTTTGTTTTGGCCAGTGCAACTCTCATGTCATTTGTTGCATATTTCGAGATTTAGTCTTGATAGTAAGTAGTGTAGAAAAAACCGACTCACACTCATAGGTGCTTGCGAATGGAATCAAGACTCTTAGAGCCATGTTTGCAAAATCAATATAGGACTGCTATTTCAATCCAAAAATCACTACAAAAAGTTTCGCAAGATACATATGCAAAATATCAATCAAATCAATAAATTGTTCCCGAATTAAATTGTCCACCGAAGGCAGATCACTAATGGAAAGTGCAAAGGGGTTAGTGACAAAACGATGGTGTTTGTAAAATTTTCGTAGAACAGGAAAATAGTAGTAAATTTCTTTGCTAAGAACGAATGTATGCTGTTTCATCACCTCAAGGACATCCCCATAAACTTCAAGCTCACTTTCATCAATATAAACTGGCGTGCATATAAATCTGCCCACTTTGAATTTTTGACTTTAACTATTTGTTTTTAGAAACTATTTATGAGATGAAATAAAGAAATATGCCATTTGAAAGGCAATTTAATATGCTTTAATATATGTTTAAATTTATCAAGAATGCTTATCGTTTATAGGCGTAGCGACCGGTAAACAAAAACGAGCGTATTTATGTGGTGGTTATAACGAGAATTAGAAACCTTATATATTATTCGTTTAACATAATTTGACTAGTTTTCAAATTCAATTTGACGAGTGTTAGTTTAATGCATACTACACCGCAAAAACCGCCCAAGTTTTTGTTCCAATCAAAAATGGATTTGGCCAGCGATTTTGACTCGCCGCGGTTGCGAAGAGTGTTCCAATGTTTTGCGGAGACTGGATCCTTTCATAGAAGACCTGGTACAGACAGAAGGAGATTTACAACGGCTCAGGATGACCACTTTGTTGTGTAAACCTCATTAAGAAATCATCACCTTAATGCTGTTCAACTGCAACAACAGTTTCGTGAAGTACGAAGAGTGGCTATTAGTCAGTGGACAGTAAAACGAAGACTGCAGGAAAGTAACTTGACCCCTAAGACACCTTTTGTCAAAAACTTACCCCAGCTCATCGTCAAGCACGCCTTCGTTTTCCGAGGAATCAATTAAATTGGACGATAAGACGGGTGGGAACCCGTCTTATCGTTTCGTTGCGGTCTGTAGCTTGGCGAACCTGACTCGAAGTTTCTCGGATACTCGAATCTGTAGGCGTTTGTGCTTGTGAATTCCCGAGCCACACCTCTCCTACTTTGCGTTGTATGACAAATTTCGAACCACTTCGCATCTATTCTCGAACCACCTCGAAACAGAAGAAGAATAGCAGAGTGCGATAGCTCCATTCCCTTGCGCACGAGCACTTTTTTATCTCTACATAGGCCGTAGGAACACTGCACGAGCGTGGATCAAAATTCGACAGGCCAAAATCCTTTGATGTCTCTCGATTTACCGACTTTTCGCGGGAAAGGTCGCCCCACTTCCGAGCAATCCCAAGTCACCACGAGTCATTTCGAGCTTGACCGTTCCCACGACACGAGTAATGACGAACTTCGAGTCAGGTTCGCCAAGCCACAGGTCGTGGGAACGCGCCTTTAGAACAATGGGGGTCTATTCTGTTCTCAGATGAAACCAGAATATACTTCTATGGTAGCGACCGAAGAAGAAAACTGTACCAGAGACTAAGAGAGCGATTTTTTGAATGCTGCATTGAAGAGTGGACTGCTTATGGGAACACGAACCGACTCTGCATCACTAGGGGCGTGTGGTAGCGGGATAGGAAGTTTAACGGGTGCTAGGTACATCGAGGAAATTTTAGCAGTTCCTGTGGTACCTTACGTCGACTACATTGGAGAATATTTATCAAGATGTACAAGATTACATTTCAGAAATTGGTTTTCGGGTTATGAAGTGGCCAGCATGTAGTCCCGACCTTAAATCGATAGAACATTTATGGGATGAGCTTAAACGAATTCGAGCTAGGCTTCGTGCCCCAACCTCGATTCCAGAGTGTATTGTTGCAGTAGAAGAAGAGTGGCTTAACATTACACAAGAAACAGAAGCGAACTTGATTAGGTCAATGCCTAATCATATCAGAGATGTTATTAGGGCAAGGGGGGGTTATTGAAGGTCCCATTATTAACAATTAAGTGTTAATTTAAGCATAGTGAGAAAAGGAAACCACTGCATATTGCGTTCCTCGACCTCGAAAGGCCATTGATCGTGTTCCTCATTAGTTAATTTGGTATGCGCTCCGAGACAATGGAGTGCCATAATCATTTGTTAATGTGGTCAAGATGCTATACACAAACACCATTAGCAGAGTACCTTGTGCTGTTGGCACCTCAGATAACTTTCCTGTAAATTTCGGGGTCCACCAAGGTTCAGCACTATCACCATCCCTCTTTGTTCTTGTCCCTTGGATCCTTCTGTATGCGGATGATGTAATGGTTGCAGATGTTTCCCGCGAGAAACTATAACGTCAAATTGAAGATTGGAATAACCGCCTCTCCCATTATGGTCTACGTCTAAACGTGAAAAAGACGGAATATCTGGAGTTAAATCTAAGTGGCGGTACCATTCAAATCGGTGGGAAAAATCTAGTCAAGACCAACTCCTTTAGGTACCTTGGGTCTCGTCTGCAGAGTGATGGCAGCTTCAGTGATGAAGTAAGAGCCAGAGTAAATGCAACTTGGATGGGGTGGAAGGAGGTCACGGGTGTGCTTTGCGGCAAGGAAATGCCACTTCACCTCAAATCAAAGATATATCGGACAGTGATACGGCCTGTTGCGCTATATGGAGTCGAATGTCGACCATCTGACAAGATTTCTGAACGTCATCTACATGCCATGGAAATGAGAATGCTTTGTTGGGGAATGGGCATCTCCTTCATTGACCATGTCAGATATGTCACAATTCGAGAGCAAATGTCGCTCTGAAATTATGGGCAAAATGAGAGAAACGATTCCCATGCACTGTAAACAGCTCCTGGTACTGTTGTTAACTCTGCCCTTCATTTTGCGATTGAAGGCCAACGTCCCAGAGGTAGACCGAAGCAGCGATGACAGGACACGATAAATAGTGACCTAAAGATGCAAATGATGAACCAATTGACGCACAAAACCGTGCAAATTGGCGGTCATTGACCAAGAAAGCGGACCCCACACCATCGGGAGAACGCTAAGAAGAAGAAGAAGTGTTAATTTAGATTTTCTAGAATTGTCAATATATATATTTCTTTTAGTAATAAGAAGAAGTTAATTTGTTTCATGAGTTAATTTCACTATGTTAAACTCAAGAAATCGAAATAAATTTTAATAAAATTAAACTCATATTAAAGCATATTAAATTGTCTTATAAACGGCATATTTCTTTATTTCATGGCATGAATAGTTTCAAAAAAAAAATAGTTAAAAAGTTTACAGTGGTCCTAGAAATCGGACCACTTTTTAATTATTTTTTTTGGAAACTATTCATGCATGCAAGTTTATGTGTTCAGCTGTGGAAATGGGGCAAAATTCATATTCTCTAACTATTACAATCCATAGTTCGAGCTTCATTTTGACGATGGAGTTCAGTCAGTACATATATTCAGACGAAACAGTTCATTCGTTTACCGAAACTGCTTATGATCCCCTAGGACAGCGTTTCTCAACCTGGGGTACGCGTACCCCTAAGGGTACGTGAAATGATCTCCGGGGATACGCAGAAAAAAATATGTAATGGCGGACATTGATAGATAAATTGAACATAAAAGAAAAGATAAAAAGTAACATATCAACAACATAATAACAACATCAAAAGAGGTTACAAAGCGAATTCTCCGAACTGTCTTTCCATTTTTATTGTTTGTTATATATTGAAGTTTTATATTACATTATATTTACATTACGTTATTATACATAATGGGGGTAGGGTAGGGGTACGTGGATTAGCGTTGATAGGTCAAGGGGTACGCAAGTAAACAAAGGTTGACCGCTGCCCTAGGGGATAGCGTACCCCACTTTGAGAACCAATTTTTTAAAACTCCTTGTTTTCTTAAGAATTGTCCTAGTTCAATTGTGTTATTGATACATATTCATAGAATAAGTTCAACAGTTTTGTTTTATAGTTTGGAAAAACTTTACCAAAATACATTTAACGCTTATTAAAATTGTTTGAAAGAATCTCAAATTTAAGTAAACAACAAATATCGGAAGCTATTTGTTTTAATTAATGCAAACTTATTTTTATTTAGCTAACGTAGTATAGAAAATAGATCGAATGGAACAGTCTAACAACCGAAGCCAACAAACAAAAATCTATGATAATATTAACTACACGACAAAATCTGAATTATATAACTCATTTGGAAATCGTCCAATCTATTATTTACATCCAGATTATTCGATCTGAATGAGAATAGTTTTCCAAAGAATGCAAACAGCCTTCCAATTCATAATTTATTATTTTCCAAATATCTTGGGAACGTCGGGGGCGCCGTGTTTGTTTTAATTTGTTCTTTTCTCAAAAAAAGATTTTTAAATAATTATTACCGCTGAGATATGAGACTTGGCCGTGAGTAAGTTTACAGATATTTTCATAAAACAAACAGCTTAGTCATTATTTAAAATATGGAATCGTCACATCTTTTAACAGAAAAAACTAATCATATTTAGCTCCTTATTAAGGGATTTCAGCTGTAACTAAATTGATGTTTTATAATTTAAGTATGATTCGATTGAAAAAAACTCTAATTATACTTAGCTCCTTATTAAGACATTTAATCTTTGACTAAATTGATGTTTCATCAAGTCATGATTCGATTGAAAAAACCCTCTCTAGTTATATTCTCTCTTATTAAAGCATTTAATCTTTGACTAAATTTATGTTTTATCATACATTTTTAAGTATAGCATTTAAATCTAAATTGAGTATACATTTACCAGATTTATCTCGGATATTTGTCTATGTACTCAACTAAATAAGGAAAATTAATGTGAGAAATTTGTTTGACAAATGTATTGTGGAGAGTGAGCCAAAAGTCTGCGGTTAATATTTTCGGAAAGTTTTCTGTATTTGGGAAAGCTATGGTCCAAAGTTGAAAGTTATTTAGAGTAGGCCAAAAGAAGTTTGCGATCATTGTATTATTTTGGGAAAGCTTTCTATATTTGGTAATCTTATTGTGTAAGCAAATTGACAAAGGTAAATGTTTAGATCTCAAATTTAATTTAGTCGTTGCCAAAATTCCATTTCCAACAATCCCACATTTGAAATGGCTATTTTAAATTTATGAACAATATTAGTAATTTAAATAATGTATGTTTTATTTCTAATTCCAATTACCTGTGAAATGAAATAAGTAGTACGTATAAATACTTTTAGGACAATGTAGTGTATTAAAAATGGGTAATATTGTATTAAAATGGAAAATTTACAAAATATTTCAACCCTCATATATACAAAATAAATCCTCTGCTGCCCTTTTTCGCGAGTGTTTGGCACGCTTGGAACTCTATAAAATGTACCTCATACAAATCCCTCCTTACCTACTCTATATAATCTCTATATAAACTTCCTCCAAGGTTATTTCTCCTTATTAGAATTAACCGTACTTTTTTTCCCTGAATTTACTCCTCCCTCCCACAAGGTTCTCCTCTCACTCCTTTAATACACAGGGTGTTAGGTAAATATGGAGCAAAAATTCAAGAGATTATTCCTTTGCATATTCTAAGAATATTTTGACTAATGATGATTTCTGAAAAACTCCTTTGTTTCGAAGATATAGGGTGAACAAAATTTGCGTCAACCATATTCGATTTTTTTGAAATGCTTAATGTATATAAAAGTATGGTGTACGGCAACGAGTTTATCAAGTACAAAAAATTGTTGACGATAACTTGGAACGGCTGCTTTATCTACTAACGTACAAGTGGATTTCATTTGAATACGTCTCGTCAGTGATCATCACCTGTATCGGTCGCAGTTTACATTGAGCGAAGTTTGGCTGTTTGACGTGTCTTTAATAGTTAGTGAAGTCCTCTACCATGTATACGAACGCCAAGATGACTAACATGAATTTCATGTATGCACTAACTGATGGCAATTCATTACAAGCTAGACGATTGTACATTGAACGGTTTCCTAGTAGGGTTTTTCGGGTCCGAGTACCCGGACCCGGACTCGACGAGTCCAAGGGTAAATACCCGGTACCCGATACCCGATCTAAGACTCGACGAGCCTCGGGTCTTGAATGTTTGGCATTGTCAAGTACACCGCGTCGTAAAGAAGATCGACGATTTAGCATTACACTTGATGAATGGACGAGTATGAAAATTCGAACATATCTAAATATCAATTTGCATGGAATTGACTCTGAAGTGTAAATCTGGGTTTATTGAGAATTTTTAACTCATGTAAAATATAAAATTAAAAAAACATATGGTTGGTTCAACCGGCGACGGTGCAAGTGTAATGATGAAATCTTCTAGACTTTATAATTTCTGTTTGAATCACACTATACACTTATCTGTTTCTGATGTAGTATATAAAAAGGAAAATATTACCGGCTTGCAAGATGAAGATGACCATGGTCTAGACTAGATGGTATTGATGACGATCAAGATGAAAATTATTATCCTGACGAGAGGGTCTATGATGTCGAAGAATACGGACAAGTTGAATTAGCTTTATATAATTTATTTTCTTTATATATTATTATTCGTCCATTTGCCTTCCGCTCTAATCCTCTTGTGAAGTTTTGTTTTTTTACCTATTTACCATAACATTCTCCAAATCTCTTGTTTATCTAAGTCCCACTTAACTTTATCGGCAAGTTCGTACAGTATCGCTTGCTTTACCATAAGCTTGAACATGAAAAATCCAGTGTTTTTGTTTAAATTGCGAGAGAGATTAGACCCGGACCCGGACCCGAAAAATCGGACTCGACTCGGACTCGCCAAGTCTAAAAAGACCGGGTATTCCCAAACCCTATTTCCTAGCCATAATATCCCCGACCGAAAAATCTTCGAAAACATTCATGGAGTCGAGAAACAGGCACATTGAAACGAAATGGAGGTACAAGAAGATTACAGTAAGATTACATTGGACAGAAGATTACATAGACAGTAAGAACGGTACGAGTGGAACAGAATGTGCTGGACATGATAGAGAAATAGAAGATCCAAGTACTTCTACGCGACAAATTGCCAAAACTTTGAATTTAAGTCATTGGACAGTTTGGAAAATTCTTGAGGACAATTTGTTGTATCCATACCACATTCAATGTGTTCAGGCACTACTACCTGCTGATTATTGTCTACGTATTGCATTGCGCCAATGGCAAACATTAGTTCTAATCCCTCAATGTCTGACACTTATTTTTTTTCATCGATGATACTAGTTTCTCAAGAAATACAATAAGGAATTTTCATAACAATCATGTGTGTGGAGATCGATTTCAACATCAGTTCTTGAATGGTTGGGTTGGAATTGTGGGTTATTGTGGACTATCTAATTGGACTGGTATTTCTACCAGCAAGATTTACTGGCGAGATGTATTGCAACTCTTTGGTAGAAACACTGCCCGAGTTTCTACAGGATGTACCGTTGGCAACAAGAATTGCAATGTGGTTTATGTACGATGGTGCACCACCACATTTCAGTTTGGTTGCTCGTCACTTCTTAAAAGCAACATACGGAGATCGTTGGATTGGTAAAGGTGGGCCACATTCATGGCCTTCTCGATACCGAGACTTAAACCCCTGTATCTCCGAAACAAAGGGTTTTTCAGAAATCATCATACGACGAAATATTCTTAGAATAACCTAAGGAATAACTCCTTGAATTTTTACCGCATGTATACCTAACACAGGGTGTTAGGTTAAGGAGGTTCGAGCGTAACTAATGAGTCAAAATAGTGCTTGAATTTTTCTATATTTTCAATGATCCTAATACTTGTTAAAATTCATTATTTTTATTTATAATAACATAACAAATTTTGAAATTGGTAATTATTATTTATTTAATAAAATAAAGTTATTAAATTACTTCATTATTTTTGACTTATAAGGTGACATAAAAAGATCTGGCAACAACAGTGTTCTGAGTCGGCTGGTTGTAAAGGGATCAGAATTTTATTAGCCCAAGATGTTGGGCGAAAACCTCGAATTACCAAAAAACAAAAAATTATAGATAATCTATGTAAAAATCTGGAGTATATTCTATCAAATAGTTCCACAGACGTTCAAAAGTTCAAAATATTTTCATGTTTTTCTTTTCTCTCACAATCAGCTGTTATCGCCACGTTGCCACACCATCTGTCATGTGAATTACTGTCGATAAACAAGATTCAAAACAAAAAAATTTAACTTTAATTATTTAAATAATTACATCAGTAACATCACATTTCTTTAATGTTATCGAGTTTTAATATTACCTAAGTTTATTGTATATGGTTTTTTATTCCTTAAAGTTGGGAAATTGACATCGAAAAAAATAAATAAAGACGCGACGACGCAAGCTTGTCGGCCATAGGAACCTGTGTATAAGATTCGAAAAAACATCATTTTTGATTTTTTTTCCGGATAAACTAAACGGAGGATCACTTTCAAATTTTGAGAGGACATAAATAAAGTATTGATCTTCAGGTATAAAAAGTTTCAAAGCTTAAACTTGAAAAAAATATTTAACATGGGATTCGCTCGAACCTCCTTAACATAATATATCTTGCTATGACATCTATAATTTCAACCTTACGACAAAACACAAATTAATCTTTCCTCATATATGCTGCACTACCCCGACGACTCCGCATTAATATACCACTACCGTAAAGACTATAAAGAGTGAGGATTTGTAGTTGGTCTATCGTCCAAAAAGACTATAGACCAACTACACATCCTCACAGACAAGACCCTCTTATGATTTAATTGATAAAGACTTTATTTTGTTATTCTATTTATGAACCTTTATGGGCATCACAAATACACAAGAACTATACAACCATATAGGTACAAACCTATACACATATACAAAACTCACATAATTACTTATCCTAAATACTCCTGTATTCTTCATCCTTATTCCACCTGGTCACCCATTACTCCGTCCGATCTTCTTTTTCACCGACACCATTAGCGGCATGTGGTCTATCACATCTTATTCCGATTTCCATCAATTTTATTTCGTGTCTTGCTGCATCATTATTGATGCAGAGTCTTGATAAAGACTCTGCTAACCCCTCGAAATGCCAATTCCTTACTAACTCTCCTCAACTTCACCACAGGCACCATGGACATAACGCCAGCACCACATTAAATACTTAGGACTGACTCTCAACTATAGAATTACCTTAAAGACCGACTTTATACTACGAAAAAAGAAGGCAGTATAAAGAAGCAAATATTTCCTAAGTTTGTCTTCTAGTAACAACGGAATCTCCATACAAATTGCCACGAAAATATATAAAGTGATATACAGACCTATCCTAGATCAGTGGTGCGCAAACCGTCGGTCGCGACCCCCAAAAGGGGTCGATAGAGATTTTTGTGGATCGAATTTATAATATTTTTAAAAAACGTATACTGGTTTGGTGACGGGTTAGTGTGTGGAGAAAAGGAAAATAACAAACCCGGAGACGATGTAGCTTTTTATTGCGCGTCACGTGACGCGTGCCGGTTTTGATGCGAGTTGTGGAAGTTGTCTCTGATGTTCTTCTGGAAGTTGTGTTCACTGATGTTCTGCTGGAAGTTGTGTCTGGATGTTGTTTCGAAGTTGTCTCTCGTAGTTGTTTCTAAAAACTGTCCCTTTGTCACTCCCGTCCCGTCCTTTTATCCCTCGGTCAAACGCATCTTCTCTCTGGTAACTTTGGTGGGAGAGGTTTTCCGTTGTCCCGATTGGTTGTTCGTTCTTCCCTCCTATTGGCGCTGACGCCAAGAGGGAGGAAAAATCGGTATTGTTTGATCGGCTCCAGCCCGCTCATAAAAACGGTCTGGGCCATAAAACGATTAAGAAAAACCCGAACCTATCGGCTTTGTTTGATCAGCTCCAGCCCGCTTATAAAACGGTCTGGGCCATAAAACGGTTTAGGAAAAACCCGAACCTGTGCAACTCATCTTGTCAATAATGAGTCCCTACAGGACCCCCCTGCTAGTGATTAACGATACAAGTGCATAATTTACAAAGTTACAGGGTTTATCTCAAACCGGCCTGGTAAAATTCGGTGAATCTAACGCGGCGTCCTGATCTTGTTCGGAGGCCTGGGTCGGTGTTGGGAGTCACAGGTTGGGGTGCAAGCGATGGTGCTGGTGCTGGCGCTGGTTGCATGGGAGCTTGGGTTCCGCCCGCGTCGTCCGGAGGGTCGTCATCGGAGTCGCTCTCCAGCTCTGGTTTTTCGATGTTCTCGTCGATGATGTACGCAGGTTTGAGTCTATCGATCGTAACTGGTACGTGTCTTCCCCGCATCAAGAGAATGAAAACCTTGTCAGTGCGAGAAATTACTTTGTACGGACCATCATACGGCAGTTGGAGAGGTCCGTTTGGTGCGTCGTGGCGCACAAAAACGTGGGTAGCAGTGACGAGATCCTTAAAGACGAAGATTCTGCGCTCACCGTGCCTGGACCCACTGACTGGACGGAGTGTCTCGAAGCGTTGACGAAGTTCCTTCACGAATTCAGCGGAGTTGTCGACCTCTGGGATCGCCCGGGATACCAGGAATTCTCCGGGAAGGCGAAGGGGCTGACCGTAGACCATCTCGGCTGTTGTCGCCTGTAGGTCGTCCTTCCAAGCTGCACGTATGCCAAGTAGCACCGTTGGGAGCGTTTCAGTCCACCGAGTAGCCTGCAAGCACTTGATGGAGCTTTTTAGCTGCCGATGAAAACGTTCGACCATGCCATTGGCCGCTGGGTGGTACGCCGTTGTGTGCAGGTGCGTCGTCCCTAGGAGTTGGTTGAGGCAGCGGAACAGGTGGGACTCGAACTGCCTGCCTTGGTCGGTGGTGATCCGGAGAGGTGTGCCAAAACGTGCAACCCAGCTGTTGTAGAAAGCGCGGGCCACGGTTTCGGCTTCCTGGTCCTGTAGAGGGATTGCCTCCGGCCATCGCGAGAAACGATCAACGCAGGTTAGGCAGTACCTCTATCCCTGCGAGTACGGCATGATGATCAGGTCCAGATGAACGTGCTCGAACCGGCGGGAAGGTGCTGCAAATGAGCCGACTGGAGCGGATACATGCCTGGTGATCTTGGATTGCTGACACTGGATACAAGCTCGTGCCCAGGTGCGACAGTTCACGTTGATGGAGGGCCACACGTAGCGCTGTGTCATCATTTTCGTTGTTGCCCTGATCCCAGGATGAGACAGCCCGTGGATGGCGTCGAAGGCTGCCCTGCGGAACGGCGTCGTGAGAAAAGGCCTGGCAGTGTGTGTTTTGACGTCGCAGAAGATCGCGGCGTCTGAACCCGGAATGCGGATTTGTCGCAAGTCCAGCTCGGAGCTGTCATCTTGCAAGAGTCCTTGAAGTTCCTGATCTTGTTGCTGCGATGTCGCCAGAGCCTCGAAGTCCATTGGAACAGTGATCTCGTCGACCCTGGATAGAGCGTCGGCGACGACGTTGTCTTGCCCCGCGATGTGCCTGATGTCGGTTGTAAATTGGCTAATCAAGTCCAGGTGACGGAATTGGCGTGGCGAGCATTTGTCGGACCTCTGGCGGAAGGCGAAAATTAGCGGCTTGTGGTCCGTGAGGATGGTAAACGGACGGCCCTCGACCATATGCCTGAAATGCTGAACTGCACAGTAAATCGCTAGGAGCTCCCGATCGTATGCGCTATATTTATTCTCGGAGCTACTAAGCTTCTTTGAAAAGAATCCAAGCGGCTCCCAGTGACCGTCGACTCGTTGTTGAAGGACTGCGCCTATGCTGTAGTCCGACGCGTCGCACGCCAGAGACAGGTCTGCGCCGGGTCGAGGATGCGCCAAGAGTGCTGCGGTGGCCAGCTCCTCCTTGCACTGCATGAAGGCTGCCTCGGCTCCGTTGTTCCACTGAATCGGCGTGCTCCCCTTGATGTTACCTTTGAGAAGGTCGTTGATGTTCGCCTGTGTTTTAGCAGCCCTGGGTAGAAACCTTCGATAAAAATTGAGCATCCCCAGGAACTGCCGTAGTCCTTTGGCAGTCTTCGGCTTCTCATATTCTCGGATCGCGGCGACTTTTTCGGGAAGCGGTTCTGTTCCTCTCTCGGAGACGCGGTACCCTAGAAACTGTATGGTTGCCGCGCCGAAACAGCACTTGTTGGGGTTGATCACGACACCAAACTGCTGCAAGCGTTCGAACAGGGTTTGCAGATGACCACGATGCTCCTCTTCGGACGATGATGCCACCAAGATGTCGTCTATGTAAGCGTAGCAGAAATCCAAACCGTGGAGGACTTCGTCGATGAACCGCTGGAACGTTTGCGCGGCGTTTCGCAACCCGAAGCTCATGGATGGAAACTCGAATAATCCAAATGGTGTGGTAATGGCCGTTTTAGGAACGTCTTCTTCCGCGACTGGAATTTGGTGATATGCCCTTACCAAATCGATCGAGGTGAAGATCTTCTTCCCATTGAGCGTCTGCGCGAAGTCTTCGATGTGGCGCACCGGGTAACGATCCGGGATGGTGCGTGCGTTGAGGGCCCGATAATCACCACAGGGACGCCATTCGTCGCCTTTCTTTGGCACCATGTGCAAAGGTGAAGCCCAACTGCTCTTAGATGGGCGGCAAATGCCCAACCGCAGCATGGACTCGAACTCCTTTCTGGCGTTCAACAGTCGGTCCGGGGCAAGTCGACGCGGTCTTGCGGCTTCAGGTGGTCCGGGCGTCGTGTGTATGTGGTGGACGGTGCTGTGTTTCACTGTTGGTGCCTTGCCTGCTCCGTCGGGTCGCGTGATTTCTGGGTAGCGCTGCAAAAGCTCGTGATATTCAGAATTTCCGATGATGATTTTGACACTTGCGATGTTACCCGAACTCGGCCTATTTCCGGTCGTCTTGACTTGCGTCAGGCTATCTACGAGATGTTTGTTTCGCATGTCTACCAGCAGGCCGTAGTGAGCCAGGAAATCGGCGCCAATAATCGCGCGTGTTACGTCCGCGATCACAAGGTTCCACGTGAAGTCGCGTCTCAATCCGAAATCCAATGTCATTGTCACTGAGCCGTACGTCGCAATCGGCGTGTTGTTTGCTGCGGAAAGTTCGTAGTTCGTCTTTGTCCGGCGACCACGCACAAGTTTACGGGGAAAAATACACAGATCCGAACCAGTGTCTATCAGAAATTTCGTGCCGCTAATGCGATCTGGCACGAACAAGCGGCGTACGTTTGGGCAGTCATCGCTTGCCGCCATAAGCGATGATCCGCTTAGTTTCCCGAACGCGCGGTGAAGACGGCGTTTAACTCGCACGGAGGCCTGCATTTGCGCGCACTGTCACCGAACGTGTAATGGTACCAGCACATTCCGTCGTACTGGACCGGAAGGCGAGAACCTGAGCGGTTGCGGTTCGACGGTGACCGATCCGAGCGGTCTCGACTGATTGAACGGCTGCGGCGCGCTTGCTGGAGCTCTGACCTAATGGCCGAGATTTCCCGTCGGTTGTCTATCTGCACCTCCGCCAATTGTCGTTGGAGGCCGGCCAATTGCTCTAAGATCTTCGACTCGAGGGAAGATGACACTGCGGATACCTGGTTTCGCGGCTGTAGGGTCCCGATCGAGTCCAAAACGTTGTCCGCGATCCTGGCCAACTCGTCGAGGGAGGTGTTTTCTTGCGGCGTCGCTAGGCAGGCCCGCACGACCGGGTTGAGGCGGTCCATCCAGAGGGCCTTGGTGATGTCCTGGGCCCCGTGTTCGCCGGCAAGTAGCTGCAGCTGTCGCAAAAATTGTGACGGAGTTCGGTCGCCGATGTCCTCGCGCTCCAACAACTGCCGTGTCCGTTGTTGCTGTGTTTTTCCGAGTCTCCTGATAAGTTCGTCCTTCAGCTTCTGATACGGGTCGTCGGCTTCCTTTGGTGGGTCGAGAAGTAGGTCGCGGATCTCCTTAGCGTACCGCGGCTCGAGCGACGTACCGACGTATTCGAACTTCTCGGTACTGGTAGTGATACCAGCGTTTTTCAATGCCCAATCAGCTAGTTGGAACCAGAGGTCCGGGTCCTCTGGTAGAAATGCGGGCAGTCTCACACGCGCCCCGTTGGAGTGGTTATTCGCCATAGCTTGTCGCGAGTGTCTTGGCGCACGTTGCTACCACCGTCACTTGTAAAATATGTAGATCACGTCGGGGTCACCACTTTGGTGACGGGGTAGTGTGTGGAGAAAAGGAAAATAACAAACCCGGAGACGATGTAGCTTTTTATTGCGCGTCACGTGACGCGTGCCGGTTTTGATGCGAGTTGTGGAAGTTGTCTCTGATGTTCTGCTGGAAGTTGTGTTCACTGATGTTCTGCTGGAAGTTGTGTCTGGATGTTGTTTCGAAGTTGTCTCTCGAAGTTGTTTCTAAAAACTGTCCTTTTGTCACTCCCGTCCCGTCCTTTTATCCCTCGGTCAAACGCATCTTCTCTCTGGTAACTTTGGTGGGAGAGGTTTTCCGTTATCCCGATTGGTTGTTCGTTCTTCCCTCCTATTGGCGCTGACGCCAAGTAAGAGGGAGGAAAAATCGGTATTGTTTGATCGGCTCCAGCCCGCTCATAAAAACGGTCTGGGCCATAAAACGATTAAGAAAAACCCAAACCTATCGGCTTTGTTTGATCAGCTCCAGCCCGCTTATAAAACGGTCTGGGCCATAAAACGGTTTAGGAAAAACCCGAACCTGTGCAACTCATCTTGTCAATAATGAGTCCCTACACTGGGTTGTAAATGAAAATAATTTGGTCGATATTTTATAATTAATTAAAATTTAGATTTGTAGGAATATAATATATATATATATATATATATATATATATATAATATATATATATATATATATATATATGTATATATATGTGTATATATATATATATATATATATATATATATATGTATATATATATATATATATATATATATATATATATATATATATATATATATATATATATATTCCTAGGAAGTTTTTAATTAAAAAATACCATTGAACCAGCCATAGATCCGCTGGAAGACTTACATTTTAATTCACTTCTCGGGAAATTTTCAACCGATTTCCATAAATTTGATCTCTAAGCATATGTAAGGAATTCGCTTAATATTTTTTCTACAGAAAAAACTAGAATAGAAGTATATTTAATAGAATAGAATAGAAGAATATACAGGAAAAACTAAAAATATGAAATATAATATAATAATTGAAAATAGCCTATATCTTGGGTATTTTGGGCATATGAACGAAATAAACTGGAAAATCGTGTTCAGCACTTCCAGTTCCTACAGATACACTGGAAAAAAAAATCCGAAAAAATTGCCAAAAAACCCATCGTTTTCAATCAGGAAAAAAGTGCGTCATAGGTTTTCTACGATCCCCTCGGAAACTACAAATCCCAGGAAAATCGTTTTCGGCACACTGAAACTAGACGGCAAGACGAGCAAATTGATATATAAATTGTTTGGAAAAAAAATTTTTACTGCGAAATTCTGAATTCAAATTTTCACAATTCCACATTTTGAGAACGGTTGCATATAATTAAAACGGATTGCGGCATCGTTTTCAGGAGTTTATTTCTCTGCGAAAGATATCCTTTCAAATATTAATTAGTTTCCCAGTTCTCTTCTTGACTTAACAAATTTCGCGAAATTTCGCTCGATTTTGCCAATTATATCAAGTCATATATATCGCATAGGTACGTATTCGGCTAGCAAAATCCAATTTGTATATTTACAACCAGCAGGGAAAAAAACTTTCAGATTTGTTTCACTTTTTTCCATTCACTTGATAAATGATGATTTTAAGGAAATACATTTCTTCGCATTTTCCCCAGATTTCACTATTGCATATCTTTTGAACGGCTTTTCGCAGTGACTTCTGCAAGATTCAACATCTATATCTATTCTAGTTTTTACCAAACGATTAAGCGTCAAAACAATAGTCAGAAAACTATATATATATATATATATATATATATATATATATATATATATATATATATATATATATATATATATATATATATATATATATATATATATATATATATATATATATATATATATATATATATATATATATATATATATTTATATATATATATATATATATATATATATATATATAGTTTTCTGACTATTGTTTTGACGCTTAATCGATTGGTAAAAACTAGAAGAAAAGCGAAATATCATTTCCGACTAATTTTGGGATGCTGAATCGATTATTGCTGTGATAAGCCGTTCAAAAGTTATGACATCGTGAAATCTGCAGAAAAAGCTTGAAAATGTATTTTCATAAAATCATTATTTATCAAGTGAATAGAAAATTTCAAAACGTAACTGAAAGTGTTTTCCCTGCAGGTTGTAAATGTACAAGTTACATTTTGCTAGCCGCTGCCGTTCGAGAGATATGAGTTGATATACTTTGCAAAATCCTACTTCGTCGCCCGAGCAGATAACTTGGAATCTAATTAATGTTTTTTTAAGAAAATCTAAAAAGATAGTGAAATGTCAATGTGTACAAAATTAAAAAACATCTAATTTCTATCCAGGGGTCGCGATAATTTTTTACACGAAGTGCTGGGTCGCTAATGAAAATTGTTTGCGCACCACTGTCTTACATTATGGACATGCACTTACGACTAACGCATGTAAAACGACAACTAACATACTCAAAGTAGCTGAAACTACATCGTAAGGTATAGTAACGAAATTAAGGCATCCTACTAACATTCTCAGTAACCCACGCAACGATCTCTTATATACTCCCAGACATCTCAGACATAAACAACTATTAACCAGATTTAAAAACAGAGAATCATTGACTCACTTTTTATAAAACGCAACTTAAAACACCACACTCGCAAACTTCCTTCAAAGACTGTATACGAAACATTATATGACGACCATGACGAATATCACGACTAATCATCCCATGTCACATATTCATCATATATTTTTTTTCAAATTATACATAAACGGAATGTACTGAAAGACCTTGTGGTCGATAGCCATTTGTTACTGTTGGTAACAATAAAAATTATTATTATTATTTATAAAATAAATAGCAATTTTCAACATTACTAATCTTAATTTAATAAAAAAACCGTTTGTGACAATAAAGATTATTATTATTTACAAAATGAATTTCAAGTTTCTATATTACTAATCTTAATTAAATAAAAATTCCGGGGAATAATTTAAATATGTTTTTATAAAACAAGAAAATAAAACACCAATATGAAGTGGTATTAATTTCCAGCAATAAAAATTGTGCATAAATTTTTTCTTTGAAAATGCTATAACTTTAATTTTTATTCGTTAATAATAAAGATTTTTCTGCACAGAACCTTTGTATGGTAAGCCGCCTCTTAACCTATGTGATCACAATTTGATTTATTTTCTAAAATAAAATTTAAAGATTCAGCTGTAGTCACTAGGTGAAACATTATAACAGAGATAATATAAATTAAAGACATTAAGTGTAAGTTTCACAAATGAGTTTTATTCAACACTTTATCGATTTCGGCTTCTTAGGCCTTTGTCAGAAGATTACGAATCTTACTTAGAAGATTAAAAGATTACGAATCTTCTGACGAAGGTCTAAGAAGCCGAAATCGATAGTGTTGAATAAAACTAATTTATGAAACTTACCCTTGTGTCTGTAATTTATCATTATTTCTGATTTATTTTACTTAAATTACGCATACTAGTGATTTAAAGATTTTGTAAACACTTGCCCCGACTTGGTTTCCAAACGCGGAAAGAAAAAATGTTGATTATTTCTCAAAATTTTGCGAAATAATTGCCACAATCTATTAGGCTATGGTATTACCCTCATTTCGAAAAAATAATTTTTCTAAAATTCCAAATAATAAATCCATAGCGATTATTTAAAATAGCGCATTCGGGGCAGTAAGCATTTTACTCAAAAATAGTAAAAGGATAGTACAACTAAACTTTTGTTATAGTTTCTTTCACATATCACAGGGAATGAATCAGCCCATTAACAAACAAATATTGTCATATATTCCAAAAAACTATTTACCCAGATAGAAACATAAAATGCTGCTTTATTATGCAGCACCTCCTTATTAGCAGAACGACATATTGCAGTAAATATTAACTTTTCGCAAATTTTCTTTCGAATATCACTAGACAATGGAACTAACTAGATATGTCTGCAAGCATTTTACAAAATTCGCAAATTTAAAGTTATGTTTACTCCATCCTCTCTCGCAAGCACCGTTTCTTCGACAGACCGACCAAATCCAGTAAAATTAATTTTTTTTCATTTTTTATTAAGGGATTGGCCACTCTAGGCCTTTTTTCATTAGGCCTAGGATTTTGAAAAAACTATTTTTTTTATTGTTTCAAATGTCCCTCAGAACCTCAAAAATGATATCTCAAAAGATTATGGCCGGGAAATATCTCTAAGTACTTGTTTTTCGGACTACAGTTCGTAAGTATGCGGTTGATGTGTTTGTAACTATTAGCAACGTTTACGTTTTTCTCATAACTGGATTTTCATGTTGGGCGTACCCATAATTCGTACAATTTTCAACCAATTTACTTCAAATTATAACTAGATCTTTAAAAATATATTGTCTAAATAATTAAGTCGAATTTCTTTTTTATATGGCATAGTTCATTTGTTATTCGCAATTTTCTGGCGATTTTTATGCGAATTTTAAAAGTTCGACTTTGGAAGTGCGCCATTCCGCCAAAAAACAATATATCAAAAATATACTACGTACTTCTCTAGCTGTTGTAATGTACAATAATGAAAAATTTAGTGTTTCATCATAATTCAAAATTTACAGTAGCCTGTTAGTTTCCTGCAATGATTCTATAAAAAGTTTGTTTTACAGTTAATCATATGTACAAAAAACTTATAACTTTGTAATCTCGATTTATTTGATATTTTCCCTGAAAAAAAAAATCACAAAAAGCCTATTTTTTCGTCCTGTAGAGGGGTTAGGCCACCCCTTAAAATTCCTAAGAGGTCATAAGATAATATTCCATAAAGTTATTTCAAAAATTCAAATTCGCAAAAATAATTGAACAGCATAGCATCTTCCTCCTCATATCATATATATATATATATATATATTAGGATAGCACCTGATAGGTTATCGAAATAACGTTAGATTAAAAATAAAAATCAATTAAGTATGTTATTGTATTGCAAATTGAAATTACAATTTTACTCTTCGAGCTTCTTCTGCAAACATATCTATTGCCTTGGCATAATTAATCTCATGTGCCATTCGATTTTCTATGGCTAAGATTGCGAGACTCGATAAACGTTCCTGGCTCATAGTGGATCGCAAATAATTTTTAATTAGTTTTAGTTTGCTAGTTTCGCTCACAACTTGCTGATGTAGTAGGAAGCGTAAAGTAAATTCACAGAGCAATACAAATATTAGGAAAGACTTCCTGCAAATCATGCGCCTAGATCTGTTGCAAAAGATATAAACCGTTAGAATTTTCTATATCAACAAATAAAAGTGGAGCTTGCTCATTAAAAACGTAGATTCTTGGCAGAATTGAACAGCGTTTAAATCTCGCTAGTATCTTCGAGTAAGATCTGCTCCATGCTTTCGCAGTTCTTCAGTTAAATATTCCAAATTTCAGTACCATTGAGAAATTAAAAATTCAAATTCAACATGATAGCACAATAAACAATAATTTCTGATATGATTCGATCAAATACCATCATTATTTCTTTAGAAAAGAGCTGAACAGGTTGAAGTGTGATTCATAATCACACATCTCATGAAATTGTTTCTTGCATTTCGAAATTTGTTTATTTGGCAGAATAGGCTCAACGCTATTTTTTTTCAGCAACTGCCTCTTTTATCCAATAATCAATTGAATTTTGTCTCATTTTTTTAAAGTTTTGAGCAGGCTATCCATTAAAGCGACGAATGTCGCAAGGATTATATCTTCTTTTATAATTTTGATATTTACTCGATTGCTTTCGCGGAGAATATTTGCCCAAATCGTCAAATTTAGTAAAAAATTAAAACTCTTTATAGCAATTAAGAGATGACCTGTCTTGAACTTAGCTTCCGGAGCATGAGAAGTTTGCATAACTACTTCCAAGGCTTCAACTACTTTTGGAAAATTGTTTAACAGGTCATTCATAGCAACATGCTTCGCCGACCATCTCGTCTGGCTGCTTCCTATTAAATTAGTTTTAACATATTTTTCATAATATCCCACCCAGCAGTGGAGCCGCCAAAAAAGGAACATACTTTTTGAATTAGTCCAAATAGTTTTATAGCTTCGTGGCAGGATGAGCCACCTACAAGATTTAAGGAGTGACCCAAGCACGGTACGAACTCCTGGCTTGTACTCTTTCTACTCATTGTCATAAGATTTACCACGACATTGTCCAATATCTAAAGTATCAACTGTGAATTTTTCTATAATCTGCTGACAAATGTACTCTCCTGTTTTTCCAGCAACTTCTATGAAATCAATTAAACTTTCTTTTATTTCACACACATTGCCATTTTTCTTACATATCGAATTACCTGGCTCATTTGTTCTGTATGTGATACATCTCCAGTCGAACTTTATCGTGTAGGATTCGGCCTCTTTGATGTCCTTAAAAATGCGTATTGTCTTTGATAAATATGATGCTTGTCCATTTTTTCAGTGTCAGTATTATATGTTTGGTTAATCGATAAGAACTAAATAATAAAAAAAAATTTAATGTTTGAAACAAAACAGTGCCGTGGACGGGGATTGACAAAGGAGTTTCCAAATATATAGATAGATAGTCGGGAAAGAGAAATGAAAGAAAAAAAAAAGATTTATTTTGATTGGCCGCTATTTTTTTTTTTTTTATTAAAAAATAAGATGTTAATTAAAATATCTCGAAAACTATTGAGAAGTTATAGAGACAAATTAGTATGCATGCGTAGGGAAAACATTGTATTTGTCTGCCAAGTTTGAATTTGCCGCCCTCTGAATTTGCCGCTCGGCTGGTTCGACGTATTGGGATTTTATTACTGGGGTGACTTACTTTTGATTTAATTTCCCAATGGGGGATGAATCAATTAAACTATCTATAAAGCCATTTCACAAAATTTGCAAAAATAATTTTGAGAAATAATCAACCTTGTCGTTCTGCGTTTGGAAACCAAGTCGGGGTACGTGTTTACAAAATCTTTTTCTTTTTTGCGTCTATAGTGGTCATTAAAGCACTCATATGGGTTCGAGTATGAATGCGATACAATTTTCTCAATATGTATCGGTATTTTTTTAATTTAGAATTGGCATAAAAGGGCGCAAAATAGTATAAAAAAACTCGTTCATAAGGCATTTTTCGCACTTGTCTATTAGAAAACTCCTCGCTACGCTCGTGTTTCTAAACATGGACGTGTGCTGAAAAATCGCGCTTATTGAACTCGTTCCTTAATATACTATTAAATCACTAATATGCGAAATTTAAGGAAAATAAATCAAATTTTGATCACATAGGTTAAGTTTAAAAACCTTACTATATAACGGTTCAGAGCTTTCAAAATAAAAATTTTACGCAATATTTTTATTGCTGGAAGTTATTGCCAAAGTCACATCGGTAAATAGAACTGGAAGAAAACTGAAAAACTGTATTATTATATTTTTCAGTGATTAGTCAAAATTTTGATGCGATTTTATATAAAAAATAATAGACTATATACTAGTGATGGGCATAATCGAATGATTTCGATAATCGAATGATTAGTAATCGAGTGATTTCATTAATCGAATGATTTCATAAACGAATGATCTCTCGATTTACCCTAAAAAATATTTTTATCAGTTATTATTGCATGTAGCTGTAATATTACCTGTAGAATGCGCAATTTATGTAAATTAAGCCGGTTTCGTTAATAATTTGACGCATTTTCGAACAGTTTTCGCGGAAGTTAACGCGTATAGAGAGAATATTGCATTTTTGCAACACTCTATTACAATCCTAGTAATTTATAATTGTAATATAAAAATATTATAAATGCATGTGCCTCTATAGAGAGGTTTCAACATTTCCAGCGGCTGTTTCTCCTAAACAAACATTTGGGCATTTTATAAACAAACGTGAGATGAAGAAAAATGTAAAGAAATCTTGATAATCGTATTCCATTGTTAGCATATTTTATGGCAGTAAAATAAATAAATTTAAATAATATTGGATTCTAAATATGATCCATAATACCATAATAGTCATATTTTGTTGTTTAATTCAATTTTGTTACTTTATCACCAACCTAGCTTTTGTTAAAAAATTCAAACTAACACTTGTTAGAAAGTTTGAAAATAGTGTGACCCACCCATCTTTGCTTAAAAGATTCTACTTCAAAAACTAGAATTTGTTTCCTCATTCTCAAACAAAAAACCTGTAACAAAGGTATTAGTGGTGGCGCCTGCAGATTCCGAATACTAAAGTCATTCGATTGCGCATCTTGACACTGCCGACGACTACTAACGCCAGATTCCGCTTTCCCAGTCCGAATGAACATTCGTAACTCGATACGAAATAATTCGACTATGTGCATCTCGGCACTGCCGACGACTACTAACGCCCAACTCCGAATTCCCAGTCCGAATGATCATTCATAACTAGATACGAATGCACGAACTCCAGCCGAATACTAAAATATTTCGATTATGCGCATCTCGGCACAGCCGACGACTACTAACGGCTGATTTCGATTCTCAACTCCCGAGTGATCATTCGTAACTCATGCGCATGAGTGATAATCGACTATTCGAATGATCCAGAATAATTCGAATGATTCAGCTCTAGTCCGAGTGATCATTCATCACTCGTCCGCACGTGTAGTAATCGAGAACTCGAATGATTTAGAATAATCGAATAGTCGATAATCGTCACTCGATTATGCCCATATTATGCCCATCTCTACTATATACCAAGACGAAGACTAAATAGACTAATAAATCTCTCACACATGTAGTAGAGTTTATGTACATAAACAAACTAAATCATTCAATAATAAAAAAATCGTTTAAAAAATCTGCAGAAAATAAATCATCATTTTACAGTTTTTTTGTTTTCTGTGTTTCTTCCATGTTCCATGTTGCAAATAATTTCCAATAAAATTTTTGTTTTTGTTGGAGATAAAATATGAGCAGGCGCAAGAAATTTTATTACTTACATTCACAAATTTTATTACGTAAATTCACAAATTTTATTTTGAAATTATTGAAAGGATTTGTACTATACAATACTATGTGAAATATTACAATATATGTGAAAATTGTATACTGGACAATAACTATTTTTTGGTTGTGGGAATTTCTTGTTTTATTTGAAGAAATTCAATTTCAATAAAATTAACGAATACGTGGTTGACGTTTTCTATTAATTGGAATTTTTTGATAGAGTTGGTGAAATAATATTAGACACATTTTTCTTATCAATTCTAATAAAAAAATACATTTAATAGAAATAAAGCTTGTTAAATGTCTTTATATTTTTTTTCTATTTTGCGTCTGTAATGGACTCATAACAGCACTCATATGCATGCGGTTATGGCTCGCCGTGTGCTACAATTTTCCCAATATGTATCGGAATTTGTTTTGTTTAAAATGTCATAAAAAGGGCACAATATAGAAAAAAATATTATAAAAACCTCGTTCGTAAGGTGTTTTCAGCACTTGTCCATTAGAAAATTTCTCGCTACGCTCGTCGTTTTCCCAACTTGGACGCGTGCTGTAAAATCGCACTTACTGAACTCGTCTTTTAATATACTATAATACATTTTTTTAATTATCATATTTTATTAATTAGAAACAATATTTTGTACATAATTATTATGCGTATTATAAATAAATCTATTAAATAAACAAAATCATTCAATAAAAATAAGTATCTAAAAATTTCTAGTAAAAATCATCAGTTTACAATTTACTTTTCGCTCCGTTATTCAATTCGTTGCGTCGGAAATAATTCTTAATGAAATGATAGCGTGAGTGTTTGGCTCGTTTTCTTCTCGTTCCTTGTGAATAATTTTGTGAATGCCCTGTGGAAAACACGCGTGGAATATAGCTAGGAGTGACGTCTGTTACGGAGACGCTTGGCGTCGGTCAGTTATCTATATATTTTACGCATACCGACGAGCACGTTATATACGACGCTCCGGACGGCAGACGCTTATTTTTATATCGAAAATTCAACTACAAACATTTCATTTTGATATATTACTTACGTTAAGATTTTAGAAACAAAAAATAATACAGAAGAATATTTTTTTGTGATTTTTTTGGTTTTGTGATTTTTGAATTTGTTACAAACAGAAATGTCTCAGTGTGTGGAGCGAGTTTTCGTGGTACGTTTATTAAAATTAGTAAACTTAGTTTTATATAATTAATATATTTCCTTTTCATAATTGTCTAAATCTAGTCTAATTGTTTTATGATCAAATTTTTGAACAATATTTTGTACTTTATTTGTTTTAAATGAAAACTGGCATTGCAAATAACACAAGTGCGGAAATGTATAGTTTTGTCACCTTTTTACGTATTCTGAATTTCTTTATTCCAAAACTAAATTTTGGGAAAAATATTCTCGCTTGTAAAGTTTGTATTTAAAATATATTTTTCTTCCATTGTAGGTTGTTCTTGGTTTTAAAAAAGCACTTTTATAAAACAACTAATTATCGATATTTTACCAACGTTTCGTTCAATACAATTGGTGTTGACAATTGATAAAGGAGTATAGACATCATTCAGACTAAAACTCTAATAGTTTATATTTTTATGTTGACATTGATAATATATACCTACTAACTAGATATAAGCCCTGAAGAAGGTCAGAATAAAATACTGACTCGAACGTTTGTGAAATATCAATAATTAGTTGTTTTATAAAAATCCTTTTCCCAAGAACAACTTACAATTGTAACGAAAGGATAAGATCTTAAGGTACATATTTTTCTTCAGTTTCCAAATGAAAAGGTACTCTTGAAGTACTCTTGAAAAGGTAATTTTGAAATATGGAATCAATCATTTCAATTTTAAAATTGTATTACTTTTTTGGTAAAAATCTAATAAAGTACAATTTTTGAATTTGGATCAAGAAGAAATATTTGTTAAAAAAAAAGTTAGTAAAGGGCTATCGACCATTACTTGGATCATATTTATCAAATCAAATGTTGTTTAATAGTAAAAATTTTAACTACAAATAGAATTTAATATATTTGTTACTTAAATAAAATCAAATAAAATTGCTGTATTTAATGATAATGAAATAAATATATTTCTAGTTAAAATGTTTATATAATAATATTAAATACATGAAGACAATGTATGAAACAAAGAAGTTAAAGTTTAAAGGATTAGATACTATTACATAATGAAATAAAACAAGACTAGAAACTTACTAGATACTACAAATATATAGAATGAATACTTAAAAATCGATATAACAGTATCAAGTCAATAAATTACTAAATAATTTGGTTTGACAATGCTATGAAGATGATGCTAGGAAAATCATATTGTATAATTCTGTTTAACTATATCTTACATATAATAGATAATGTGCCAGATAGTGATAATTGAATTTGTGTTCAATCTAAAAGTAAATAAACCTGGTTGATGTAGTTATTGTAATAATATTACTATAAATAATATTATGTAATAGAAACTATGGAATAGAGCCTCTGGTAATCTTTGGATCAATTTAAATTTCATTTTTGTTAATTATTTTATAAACATAATTTCTTCATTTCTAACATTTTTTTTTGGATAAAAGTTTTTTTGTAGTTTCTAATAATATCAATTTAGTATTCTAATAGAGGCTTTAGCAATTTGGCAATTTAGGGGCTACAAACATAAAATGATTTGACCGTTGACATATAATAGACAGTAATAATACTTTTTGGAACAAGATCAAATCTAAGCTTAAGACTAGACATATATTATGTAAATAACACTATTAAATAGAAATAATAATAAATTGGAGACACTAGGTGTAAGTTTCACAAATGAGTTTTTTATTACTCATGCGTTAAAAGTACTATCTCGGCGCAGGTTTTTTAGTGCGACAAATGCCATTTTTGGCTGTATTACCACATAACTTGAATAACGCACGCAAATATTCAATATCGCTAAGTTACATTAAAAAAAAACAATTAAATGAATAAAATAAATACAATCATGACTTCAATATTAAAAAAGTAACGTGAAGTGAATTTTTTTTCATTACAAAATAAAAATTAAAAAAAAAACGTTTTAAAATGACTGTACATTCTATGATGATACCGGAGACTGATGAGAGTTCTTATGATGAATCCACCCCACCTGAAACAATTGAAAAAGAAAATTCTTAATTTTTTATTCTATTTTTTTTTATGGCCCCTTGATCCCAAACTCACTTCATTCTCACTTCGTTCGTGCGCCTAATTTCGCTTTCGTGACCAATTGACAACTTAACGCCCTAGTTGCAAAATATACTATTATTCAACACTATATCGATTTAAGCTTCTTAAGCCTTAATTTTCTGACAAAGGCCTCTAGAGTTTCTAATTTATTATTATTTCTGTTATAATGTTTCACCTAGTGCCTACAGCTTAATCTTTAAATTATACTATTAAATACATTTTTAACGAAATTTAAAGAAAAAAAACTGAAATTTAGTAATATACTTAGTAATATTATATTTTATATTATATTACTTATTTTCCTAGTAATGTATTTTTACTCCGAATTGTTAAATTTACTGTTTTACCACTATTTTTGTGTACATATTATAAATGTAGTGTACATATTATAAAGGGTCTTCCAATAAGAGGTTTCATTTTGATATGTAAAAAAAACGAGTATTTTTAAGCGATATCATCGGATGTTTATTTAATTGTAAATAGGAGGGTATGCCATTAATATTGGAAAACAATATTAGCCAAATGGCCACCACGGCTACGCTTGTAGGACTATATTCTTTTCCATCACCAATTCGCACATTTGTGGCTGTATGTCCTCGATAACTTCACGAATTTCATCTTTAAGGTCTTGAATTGATTGTAGGCCATTGGAATAGATATTATTTTTCACGTAGCCCCAAAGAAAAATTTCTAGAAGTGTTTAATTACAAGATGTCGGTGGACAATTGTAATTGCCTCTTCGAGAAAACACGGTCAGGAAACTTTTCACGCAAAAGAGCGAAGGTATCATTACTTGTGTGACCCGTAGCGCCGTCTCGTTGAAAATAAACGTCGACCACATCAATATCTTACAATTCCAGCCATTCAAAATCATTAATCATCGTTCGATAGCGCAATCTATTCACCGTAACAGTTACACCAGCCTCGTTTTCGAAAAAGTAAGGTCCAACAAAGGATTGGTTGGAGTCGTGAATTCGTCACACTACCTAAGAAGACGTGGCCAAAAGCATGCGGAGACAACCGCATGATAAGCATAATGAGCCATACGCAGAAGATATTCCTTAAAATAATACATGGTCGATTTTACCGTAAATGCGAGGAACACCTCTCTGATACTCAATTTTGATTTCATAGCGGGCTGGGGACCAGAGAGACCCTATTTGGCATACAGGTCTTAGTACAGAGATGCCGTGACATGTCCACCGATGTATACGCGTGTTTTCTCGATTACCAGAAAGCGTTTGACTGTGTTGACCACAGGAAACTTGTCAGCATCCTTCAGGATTCGAACTTACAATTAGATGACAGAGACGTCCGCATTATAAAAAATCTGTATTACAACCAAGTCGCTGCTGTCAAAGTTGAGGACATGACCACATAGTACGTTCCCATTCAGCGAGGTGTGAGGCAAGGGTGTGTTCTTTCTCCACTGCTCTGTAACATATACTCTGAGCAAATCTTCGTCGAAGCATTGGACGAAGCACGGGAAGGAATTGTTGTCAACGGATAAGTAATAAATAACTTGCGTTATGCGGACGATACAGTTCTGCTGGCAGGAAGTGCTGATGATTTGCAGGCGCTACTGGATAGGGTTGCGGCTAAAAGTGAAGAAAGAGGGCTCAAGTTCTATATTACACATTACAAGTTATATATTACACATGACACGTTATGAGAGGGGAAAAGTACCGAATCTTGCAGAATATCATGCAAGGCAAAATCCAAGGTAGAAGAGGTCCAGGAAGAAGACGCACGTCCAGGCTGAAAAACCTGAGAGAGTGGTATGGTGTCAGTTCTACTAGCCTGTTTCGTGCCACTGCTGATAAAATGAAAATCATTATGATGATCGCCGATGTCCTCGGAGGATATGGCACGTAAAGAAGAAGAAGGTCAAATGACTCCGCCAGACCTAAAACCGCAACAGTCACACATTGATAGTGGAGAGGCTTTTCCACAATAATTTTTTTGTTTTCCTAGCCCCAAATGCCACAATTCTACTTATTAACGTAGCCTCCGAGGTGAAAATGGGCCTCATCACTCAAGATGATTTTTCGATGAAATTCCGGAGCAGTTTGATGCATTTCAAGGACCTAATCAGCAAAGACACGACGTTGCTGATGGTCGGTAGGCGTGAGTCCTTGTATTAACTGAACTTTAAAAGCCTTAAGACCTAAGTCTTTATGCAAAATACGGTGTAATGTCGTTTGTGGAATACCCAATTCCAAAGATCGACAAGAAATGTACAAACCTGGGTTTTCCTCAACACTATGCGCTACAACAGCAATATTCTCAGTTATTCTTGAGCGACGTGCACGAGTTCGGTTCTTACATCACCAGTTTTGCAACTGCTGGCCGAGAAGGTGCTTCACGACAAAAATGCTTTAGTTTTGCGAACTGTGACCGAGAAATTTTCACCATTTTTGTGGTGAATTTTAATAATTTCAATGCGTTATTGAAGCGTATATCGTATATCGTTCCATTTTTGAAACTGGCGTAGTTTTTACTTGTCATTTGTCAAGTAGTTATAGGTTGACTCATGACAACTGTTAAAATAGCGGACTATTGAAAATTAAACATCTTATTGGAAGACCTTATCTAACTTGTAAAGTTAAATAAATCTACTTCGTTTACACGCCTCGAGTTTCGACTGTTAAAGGTCAAAACTTGAAAATGATCTTCAACAGTCGAAACTCCAGTCGTGTAAAGTGTGTGGATTTATATTTAACTTTACAAGTTATAATAATATTTTATATTTTCACAAAAAATAGTAGTAAAAACATAGTGAATTTTTGAATTTAAAGTATGAATTACCACGTAGTAGCGGCCGAAACCATTATTTTCATTAAATATACTTTTGTTTTAATTAGATCGCTGAGAAATATTAGCGCTAAGAAAGGCATTGATCTAATCAAGCTCGGTATTGTTTCTTGTCAATGTTCTATCTGGTTTAGGTCGGGACTGAATGCTGGCCTCTTCATAATCCGAAAACCGATTTCTGTAATGTCATTTTGCACGATTCTTGCGGTGTGCGGCTTCGAATTGTCATGCATAAAGATAAATTCTTCTACAATGTAGTCGACGTAAGGTAGCACATGAACTGCTACCATCTCCCCGATGTATCTATCACACGTTAAACCTCCTCCCCCGTGACCGCGGACACCCCGAATGATGAAAACATGGTCGGTTCGTGCTCTCAAAGAAATTGCACCCCAGATCATGTAGCAATCACCTCTATAAGCAGTCCACTTATAGAGCAGCAGCATTCCGAAAATCGCTCTCTTAGTCTCCGTTACACTTTTCTTGTTCGGTCGCTACCATAGAGGCATATTCTGGTCTTATCTAAGAACAGACCAGACCCCCATTGTTCCAACATCCAATTTAAATGATCTCTTGCAAAACGCAGGCGTGATTGACGATGAGCTGGGATAAGTTTCTGACAAACTGCAGGTGTCTTAGGTGTCAAGTTACTTTCCTGCAGTCTTCGTTTTACTGTCCCCTGACTAATGGCCACTCTTCGTACCCCACGAAGCTGTTATTGCAGTTGAACAGCATTAAGGTGACGATTTCTTAATGATGTTAAACAATAAAGCGGTCATCCTGAGCCGTTGTAAATCTCCTTCTGCCTGTAAGAGGTCCAATGAAAGTGTCCAGTCTCCCCATAACGTTGGAACTTTTATATATAAACCATAACTTTTCGAACCGCGGCGGGTGTCATATCCAGTTGTCGAGCTCCCTGTCTAAGTCCATTTTCGATTAGAAGAAAAGCTTGGGCGGCTTTTTGCGGTGTAGTATGCATTAAATGAAAACGTATTCAAATTAGGATAAACGAATATTGTGGAAATTTATATTGTAAAGGCAATAATTCCAATCTTTCACAAGTTTGTTTTTCTCGTTATGACCACCACATAAATACATTCGTTTTTATTTACCGGTTGCTACGCCTATAAAAGATAAACATTCTTAAATAAACTCATATTAAAGCATATTAAATTGTCTTTCAAACGGCATATTTATTTATTACATATTTATATGCACGTAAGTTTATGAACTAAATGTTACATAGATTTTTAACTAGAAATTTTGTAATATTAGCTAACAAAATTGGACAGCCAATATTTTATAGACAAGGTAAATTAGACAAACAACTAACGACTACTTAAACAAATCTAATCGGACGAGATTTAAAGAAAACTAGGTAGAAAAAACTAGAGACAAGATATGAAACAAGACTAGACTTATATAAAAAGACAAGTCTAGAAGCTCTTGTATTAAAAATCAGAAAAGAATAGCGTCTAAAATGAAACATACTTAATATAATACAGGCTATGATAACAAGACTATACTAACCTAACCATTCTTGATAGAGAAGACTAGGCAAGTAAATAACAATTCAGACAAGACTCAATGGACAAGTGTGCGTATATACAAGCCGCGTCTGTTATAACATGGAAATTTATGTAACATTTTATGTAATTATATATTTTCGATTCGATTGATAATACCAATTTTGTCTTCACATATTATACATGATCGTATTTTTAGCGAAAATTAATAGCGAAAGAGTTTTGCGGCAAATTTTTCCAGACATATTTTGTATTATTCCTTAAGTCTATTTTATTTTCGGCTTCGTGTATTATTTTTCATCTTTATTTTCTATTTCGATCGTGGAATTTTGCACGGCGACAAAGAAAATGATTTCGACTTTTTATATGTTTATGAGCAAATTCCTATACCTCAGCTGGTGGAATATTATTTTTTTAGACATATATATTCCTAGCCTCAAATAATCCGAAGCATTATTTTTAGTCCGCTATTAAAATATTTGGAGCAAGTACAAGTGTTTTTCGTTTTCGTTTTGCTTTGAAAATGTTCAATGAATGGTAAAATGCAATAAATATAAATTAAGATAAACAAATGATTTCGAAATGAAATTCACTTTAAATCATTACGATGGATTTATTTTTGCGTTTCATATTTTGAGACATGTGTGATCAACAATCTCATATAAACGAACATAAGGCTATTACCAAAACACAACAAAACTTTCAATATTTATTTAGAATAATAAACGGAATAATAATAATAATGTTATTCGGACATTACAATACTCATATAGGGTTTTCCATTAAGAGGTTTCACTGGATATATCACTGTAAAGAAGAAACACCAGTGATAACCTCAACACAATACCTCAGCATAATAATACACATGTCACAAATTACCTACGCAGACGATATTCATCTAGTGGTCAGAACAGAACGGGAAATCAATGAAGTATTCAGCAAACTGGAAACACAGGCCGGTAAAATCGGTCAATGAAATAAAGACCAAACTACTGCCGTTGAAACCAAGAAGAAGACTTGGCCATAATTACGCAATAGGAGATAACAACTTCGAAGTAGTACAACAATTCTAATAACTAGGATCCCAAATCAACAGTCAAAATGATATCAAACAGGAAATACAACAATGCATACTGGTTGGAAACAGAGCCTACTTCTCACTTTCACATATATTTAAGTCCAAATCAGTCTCAAGAAATACAAAAATCACAATTTACAAAACCATTATAAGACCAGTGGTGACATATGGAAGTGAGACATGGACAATCACCAAGTAATCAGAGGAAATATTAGCAAGATGGGAACGACGAATCCTAAGGAAAATATATGGACCGGTAGTAGAGAATGGGGAATGGAGAATCCGATATTATTTCGAATTAAAACAGAAATATAACCAGCCAGATATTGTCGAATTCATAAAATTACAAAGATTAAAATGGGCGGGACACTTGGAGTGAATGGGTTAGGACCGAATACCAAAGAAAGTTTTTAATGGGCGGATGCAAGGGGAAAATGACGACCAAGACAGAGATGGATAAATAACATTGAAGATGACGCCAAACAAATACTGAAAGTTCGTAATTGGCAAACAACAGCAAGGCAACGAGACGACTGGAGGCAGAAAATACGGGAGGCACAGGTCGAAATGGAACTGTAGCACCACGACTAAGAAGAAGAAGAAGAATAACAGGTATCATTTTCAGTAGCCCGCCATTTTAATAGTTGTCATGATTCAACCTGTAACTACTTGACCAACTACCTGACCAACTACTTGACCTGTAACTAGATACCAAGTAAAAATATGCCGTTAATAAAAATGGAACGATACACGCTTCAACAACGCATTGAAATTATTAAAATTCACTACAAAAATGGTGAAAATTTCTCGGTCACAGTCGGCAATACTAAAGCATTTTTGGGTTGTCGTGAAGCACCTTCTCGGCCAGCAATTGTGAAACTGGTGAAAAAGTTTGAGCTGCTGGGACAAGTTAGTGATGTGAAGAACCGAACCCCGTGCACGTCGCTCAAGAACAACTGAAAATATTGTTATTGTAGCCCATAGTGAGGAAAACCCAGGTTTGTTCATTTCTCGTCGATCTTTGAAATTGGGCATTCCACAAACGACATTAAAACGTATTTTGCATAAAGTCTTAGCCCTTAAAGCTTTCAGTTCACACAAGAACTCACGCCTACCGACCATCAAAAAAGTCGTGTCTTTGCTGATTGGGTCCTTGAAATGCATCAAACTATGGCTATGTTAACAAGCAGAATTGTCTCATTTGGAGCTCGGAAAACCCAAGAACTATTGTTGAAAATCCTCTCCATCACCAGCGTGTGACTGTTTGGTGTTGTTTTTGGTCTGGCGCATTACACCGTACTTTGCATAGACACATAGGTCTTAAAACTTTTAAAGTTCAGTTTACAGAAGAATTCTAGACTTTTTTCTTTCTTTAACACCTCTAGTCTTTTTTCTTTGGGGCTACGTGAAAGATAAGGTTTATGCCAATGGTCCACAATACCTCAAAGATGGAATTCGTGAAGTTATCGATAACACACAGCCGCAACTGTGCGAATTAGTGATTGAAAATTTCATGAAAAGAATATGGTGCTGCAAGCGTAGCCGTGTCGGCCATTTGGCTAATATTGTTTTCCATTATTAATGGCATACCCTCCTCTGTACAATTAAATACATCATATACAACATCCCATGATTTCGCTTATATAAAAAACCCCCTATTGGAAGACCCGATATAACTTACAAAACATATTTTATAGCCTAAGTCTTGCCTGAAAATGTTTTGTTGAAACCAAATTGTAAATAATCCACTATTACTTATTAAAAAATGTTCGAATTCGACAAATTCTCGTATGGTTTGTTTAAACAATTACCTTTATTTTGTCTTCACTAGGGTTTGACGGTTTTGCAAACCCGGTTTTAAAACACGGTATTTATAGGAAATTTGTCACATTTGAAAACCGGTTTTTAAAATAAGAAAACCGGTTTAAACTAATTTAAATTATTAGGTAAAAAATATTTTTTATCTTATTTGATTTGCATTCTATGCAACGAGTTGGGTTGGTCAGTGCTTGTGTAATGTGCATATTAACAAGTGAAGATATATTTGAATTTCTGTTAAATGAACTAAAAAATTTAAACTCTAAAATATGTTTCAAATTATTATATGCTTATAAATTCAGAAAGAAGACAAGTAGAATTAGCAACTCTTTTGATGCATTTGCAACATCCACAAAACATTTTCATTTCAGCAAAGAAATCTAGTATACGTTCTTTAGCTTCAAAACCGAAATTATTAAGTTATCTGGAAAGATATTGTCTAGAATATCTATAATCTAAATTCTTATGTGGAAACCGGTTCTTATAAAGAGCAAATCAATGCAAAGTAATCAATAGAGTAATGCTTTTTTAAAGGAAGCCATAGAAACATCCATTTATGTTTCTTGAAGATCCCGAAGAAAAACTTTCAAATCCAAAGATACTGAAAGCTAAAATTTTAGTTTGAATTGTTGTTATTTTGTATGGTAACGTGTAATCCTTATTTTTTATATTTTGACTTTGATATTGATTTCGGTTTTTGTTAAATAAAATACAATATTATTCGATTTCCTTTTTTTTACAAAAATTCGAAAACCAGCTAAAACCGGTTTTTTTGAAATCTGGAATTCGAAAACCGATTTTTCAATATGTCGGTTTTTTAATAAACCCTAGTCTTCACCAACTTCACTCGCCTTCCTGAAGGCCCGGAATATATAATAACAATGTGGTTTAGAATGAAGTTTTTGATTTAAAATCTAACAAGACATTCGTGGAAAAAACGAAATTATGCAACCTAATATTTATTCCTGATTAAACTAAATCTTCAAAATATTATAGGTAAAAGGAGGTAAACTGTAGTAATACATTTTGGAATAGTTTAACTATGCTTAAGGGGGGAAACCACATTAGGATGTTCAAAAAATCAGATTTACTTTTTATTGCATAAATCGTTAGCTTAGCTATTCAAGAATACGCTGTCAAAATTTAAAATCGAAATTCGCATTCGTTTAGATTTTATGGGCATAGAACCGAGTGCACATCGGTTACACTTTACAGGCTCGATCGAAGCATTACCTCGTTTATCTCGAAATGACTTTTTCACATTTGCGTACAATCTAACTCAAAAAGGTTAGAACTGATCATTATGAAAATTGATAGTATGATTCTTTATAAGATTTCGAATTATATGAACCAACTTGTGAGATGATATCATAATTTTAAGGGTATTTTTTCTTGCATAATTAGAGAAAAAAATCGTGAAAAAACGAAGAAAAATTGTTCCAACACCTGCAAAATTTTTAATTTTCATTTTTTTCGCCTGCATTGAGGTTCATATTCTTAGAAAATAAGTTATTAATGTAAAATTAAAACCTTTTTGATTTCACATGAAAATCGGAATGGCTACACTACAACCTTCGGCGGACATCACACCGTAACTTTTTTATTTTTGGCTGAAATTATTCAAAAAAATTCACAGAAAATGTTAGAAATATGAATGAAATGATGTCAAAATTTGATTAAATTCTTGTTAATTTTTTCTACCCAAAAAAAATCCTAAAAAATCAGTATCAAACTGCCTCATAATGTGGTTTCCCCCCTTAAAACTAAGTACAGTTTGTTTACAAAGCAAATCTGCTTTCACATTTAAGTGTAAGCATTTTATACAAGCATTTAATAAATTTCAATATATGTCTGAAATTCAGGCTGAAGTCGTAAATTGTTACTTTTAAATTCAATAAAAAAATTCCTTTGGAAATTGTTCAAAGTTCAAACTACCAATAAATTTAAATAGTTTAAAACAATTTAGGCAATCTATATTATATAGAACTAAGTATTACAAATAATTTGAAACACATCCTTTAATTAAATAACTTACTAAAACATGTTTTATTCCACTTAATTCTCACAAGGTATTAAAATTAAAACGAATATTTTTTTTTAATTTAAAACCAGTCACAGACTTATTTTTGCAGTTTTCTGGTATATATTTCTTTTTATTTTGTAAATAGACAAAGTGGGACGGTCCAGGTCCTGCTTAGGATTGCTTCCATACCAATGTTTAAACTAGCATTGTTCAACAAAGTTTTTTTCTAAAGCTGCAATTTAATTTTAGAATGTTTGCTTACGAAAATCACAATTTACTAATTATAATCATTAATCAACAACCAAAGTATTAAAATATTTACAAAAATCAAATTTAATTTCGGTATAATTTTTTTTTATTTTGTATAAAAAATGATTTATCCATAAACAATTTATTAGCCGTTTTACTCATTCAGAAGCATTATACGTTGATCTTTTCTTAAACTAAACCATCGAGACTGCCAAATATTTATCAACAGCATATATAAACAAACAGACTATATATCGATTAATTTTAGATCACAAAGTTTACTAGGCCAAATAAGGCTAACTAAAATGTCAAAACAAAATTATGAACAGTAAAGAATAAATAATTCATTATACATTAAAAAACAATAGAGTAAAAAAGATGGATTGGATTGATACCACAACACATATTGGAAATAGATTATGCCGAACAAAATTAAAGAGATTATATCTTATAGTCTAGACAGATTATTAATAGTAGGATTACATAGGCAATACGCTATATATTTTAATCTAAAGTAGGGGTTCTCACTTTTTTTTTAATATCGAAATCTTATTCCACCGATTGAGATCTCTGGTTTAGAGTCTGGGCCAAATCGCGTTTTAACCGGTCTTAATTATAAATGTGTCTATGTCTAAAATTATGATTCAAATAAGATTTAGCGTGCATAAGAGTTCTGCCAATTTATGAGATTCATGAAAATAATTCTGAAATGCATTTTCCATTAAATTTTTTGGCCGGTTTCCATTCATTCCCTAGACATTATGCAGGATGAGCGTTTGTCTAATTCAACACATGTTGCAATCAACATTAAAAAAAAGTATATAAATAAAGTCTTGTCTGTACAGTTTACTCTAAATATCTACCATCTCTTCTTTAGTTTAGTCCAGTCTAATCTAGTATATCTAGAGTATCTAGACTAATCTTATGTTTCGAGCCTAGGCTAGTCTTATCTATTGAGTCTTGACTAGTATATGTTTTTCTGTATATGTTCTTACCCTATTTATTTTTCTCTTTTTCTCTAGAATTTTAGTTTGTCTAGTCTAGTCTATTTAATCTATATTTGCCTGTCTACTCTCTCTATTATATTATTGTGTATCTCTTGCTTAGTTTAGTGGCAATGTCGCAATAAAAATAAAAAAATGTATATAAACAGTCTTATCTTTAAACATGTCTAGTATTTCTTCAGTCTCAGGAGTATCTCCAGTCTAATATATATACTATACTATATATACTTCTAGACTAGTCTTATCTATCGAGTATAGGCTAGTCTTATCTATCGAGTGTAGACTAGCATAATTTTATCTGTATATGTTTGATCCTATACTATTTATTTCTCTCTTTATATCCCTAGTGTTTAGTTTGTCTAGTCTTATCTATATTTATCTCTAGTCTATCTATTAGATTCCAGTATGCGAAATCGTCAATTATAACTATGCCGTTTCAAATCACTTCAAATTAAAGGATATTACTCCAGCAACATCGGACCCCTATTCTGTCTATCTATTATATTATAGTGTATCTTGTCTAGTTTAGTCCATATTCTCCCTATAGTTTACGCTACATGTCTAGTTTTTTTTTTTTTTAATTTAGTCTAATTTAGTTTAGTTTAATTTAGTCTAATCATCTTCGTTTAGATTTAGTTTAGTTTGTCTAGAGTAGTCTGTTTAAACGGAAGAGCAATTAGCAACATTAGATACGCGGACGACACAGTCGTGCTGGCGGACAGCATTGAAGACGTCACACGCATAATGACCAACATATCTGCAAAAAGTAGAGATTACGGACTGGAACTGAACACGGCAAAGAGAAAGGCCATGCTGTTTTCAAAAACCAAACAGCAGATCCAACTGCACGTCGACAGGGAACACATAGAACAGGTCTCCAAATACAAATACCTTGGAACCTGGATAAATGAGGAGTGGACAAACCGCCATGAGGTCTTGGCACGCACCGAAGAGGACAGAGCAGTATTCATTAAAATGAAAAAAACCTCTCCAGATCTGAACATAGAACTGAGGCTAAGAATGACCCGCTGCTACATCTTACCGATTCTGCTATACGGGAAGGAAGGTTGGACCTTGACCTAGGAAACAACAAAAAGGATAATGGCCTTCGAAATGTGGGTCTACCGTCGTATGCTGCGAATACTGTGGATGGATAAATTAACGAACATAGAGGTACTCCGCAGAATGAATAAAGAAACTGAGCTACTATTCACCATAAAGAAACGAAACTTACAATACTTAGGCCACATATCCAGAAACGAAAAATATGGATTGCAAAAGCTCATAATCCAAGGTAAGATCCAATTCAAGCGAAGTGCTGGTCGGCGCCGCATATCTTGGAGAGATATCAAGCGCAACTTGAGAGATTGGTTTGGAGTGTCATCGGCGGAACTGATCCGTTCCACGATGTCAAAAATAAAAATTGCCATAATGATCAGCAACCTCCAACAGAGAAGCTGAACTAAGAAGAAGAAGTTGTCTACTTCTTCTGTCTACTTCCTCTATTATATTATTCTGTATCTCGTCTAGTTTAGTTTACATGGGTCGTTGCGTGGGGAAGTAGAACCAAGCTGGTCCAGGGAACCGAGCTGCTGCTGGATCTGACTCCGTTGCACCTTGTTGGGGAGGGGGCCGCCAGATTGACGATTGTAAGGTTCAGCAAAGAATAGGCAGAGGTAAAGTAATCGGGAGCAGAGGCCGAAACAGCCTCGCTGCCAAGATCACCTGGCTAGAAGTACCGAAAGACGAAATAATATGCAAATACCATTGAAAAACTGGGGGTTGTCATTTCTATCCTGTCAAGACAGCAATGTGTAGTAGTAAAGCCGATTTGAGCCACGAATCCTCAGCAAACCACATAGTGCAAAGTACTATGAGGAGGTATACGGATAGTTCGAAGACAAAGAAAAGTACTGGTGCAGGAGTACATTGGACCTCGTACCAAATACTTGCGAATCTACACAAGTATCTTCTGTGCAGAGGTACATGTAATCGAGAGATGTGTATAATTTAACCTCGTCAAGAACTATCGCAAAAAATAAATTGCTATCCTCTCAGATAGCCAAGCAGCCATGAAGGCCATTAGCTCATACACCATCAGATCCAAACTGGTATGGGACTCTGTGGGAAAGCTAAACAGGCTCGGCAGAAACTATAAAGTAACGCTATACTGGGTACCAGGACACACTTGTGTGGATGGAAATGAAGGAGCCGATCACCTAGCAAACAAGGGATCCAGTAATCCCTTTATAGGTCCGGAACCCTTTTGGGGTATGAGTATGATCACCATCTACAAAAGTTTAGATGAAGAAATTAGAGAACAATGGATGAAAACGTGGAAAGAACCTCTAGGGCTAAGACAATCCAAAGTAATACTGCGATTTTTTAACCAGAAAAGAACAAAATCTTGCCTGAAACTAAACATTTAGCCGGCGCGAGTGGTGTAGTGGTGACGCTCGTGGCCTCATGTAAGAGTGCTAACTAACAAGTATAGAGGTCCCGAGTTGTATCCCCAGAGCCGGCCGCATTTGTACCAGAAGACAAATGTGAAAAATATTAATTAGCGCAATTTAACAATGCAATAATAACTAGGTTTCTGGGCCTATAAGTGAATGTGAATGCAAAATACAATAGGCCACAAGTAGGCCGCAGTGTTTGAAGGGTTAATACCCGGCATCCGCATCGGACCAAACTTTTATGGAAATAAACAGGAGCAAGCTTCAAATTCTGACAGGAGTTCTGACGGGACACTGCAAACATAGAAAACACCTCAAGGCCCTAGGCCTAGAGGAGAAAGACGGATGTAGATTCTGCGGCTCAGCAAAGGAAATATATCCCCCATATATTTGCTCAAAGACTGTGGAGCACTGCTCCGCAAGAGACAAATGTAACTTGGGGTCCACTTCTTGAACGCAGAGGAGTTGCAGTCCTTGAATCCCACGCAAGTCCTGAAATTCTTAAAGGAATCAGGACTAGATGAGGCGCTATAAATGGATAAGTATACCAACGATTAGAGGAAGAGGGTGGGGTACAATATATTTATGCAGGTCGCACTACAATTTTACGTCCAGTCGAGTTTCATTAATCGAGTCTAAAATATAATCTACCTAGTGTAGACTAGCGTAGTTTTATCTGTTGTATGTTTGATCTAACCCTATTTATTTCTCTCTTTTTTTCTAACAATTAGTTTGTCTAGACTAGTCTGTTTAATCTATATTTACCTGTCTACTCTTGTCTATTATATAATTGTGTATCCTGTCTATTTTAGTATTTTTTTCTTATTATTCGAGTTTTGAATTTAGTTTTGTTTTTGCTGCTTTAATATGTGAACTTGAAATAATTTTCCGAAATTTAATGAAAATATTATTTCGTCTGTTTAAAAGTGAATTTATTGATTTAGCTGAGAAAATATGTATATATGTGCTATTTACGATTTCGATAAATTTAAGAAAATGAAGACGTCTCCAGATGTTTGTTGTCTTAACTGACTAATATGTTAAAAGGGTGTATAAATAAGATAAAAGCCGAGTGATGAGAAAACACGCTTTGACCTTAGTCTTGTAAATATATTTAGATCGTAAAAAATGATAATAATATAAAAAAAATATTTTATAATAGAGAAATAATGTGAGGTTTGTGCCAGAAAGATGAAATTATATATCTTGAAATAAGTAAAAAGTAGTTAAAGTTTTATTTGTTTAAAGGTATTGACGGATTTTTAAAGAATTTATTATTGTTTGTCTGAATATTTTGTGTTTCCTGAAAAGGAATTTCGAATAAATCATAGCGCGTATACGAGTGTCGAAAAAAGTTTTCTTTTCCCAACTTGACGTAATATTTGATGAAGTTTTTCGAATTTTTTGGCCGCCAGCCAACGTGCAACATCCGCAGTGAGTTTTACTAGTTATAAATATTTCACGTTTTCAATGTTAAATTGCAACATGGGTCATTATCAAATGTTAAACTGACGTACTTGGCGTAAATACCAACAAAAAAAAAACTGCACACACGACTAAAAATTCAACCAATAAAAATCTATGCGATGAGTCGTCTCGGTTTTTATTTTCATTTTTCAACGGACTTTACACTCCTACGCACAGAACATAAAGAAACAAACGAAAAAGGTTACAAGACGAAAGGTTAATTGAAAGTAAAAACAAGAGCTTTTGTTTTCTATTTAGAATATTTTTAGATGTAGCTTAAATTTTATTACTCATATTATGAGGCAGAATTACTTAAACACATTTGGTATGGAACAGACTAGATCATTAAATCCAGACGAGACATATAACTTAATAAATCTAAATAGCTAGAATAATATAGAAGTAAATAAAAATGTAAAACTAGAGGCATACATTAGAGAAAGAAGATATTTAAAACTAGTGAGACAAGACTCGATACAAAAGGCTAAGAAGCCAAGACTAGTCGAACAAGACTAAATAACGAGGATTAGACAATCAAAACTACAGATACAAGTCTTGATAGACTAGACTAAAGAGATAGGAAGGTCTCACTAAAACCCCTATTCCACTTTGGCAGTCTGAGCGGTTAGTGAAAACCGCCCTAGTTGTTCCCTTTTTTGTAAAAAAAATAACAGAAACTTAGAAATAAATTCTAAGGAAACAATTAATATGAAGAACCTATTATTAGCGTATGAACTAAAACAACAAGTAACAGAAGGGACGCGAATAATCACCTCTTCCAAGACCATAATCTATAATCTAAACGATCAGTGACGAAAATCGACAGGAGTTGTACATGGAAAAAAATTGCAGAAAAACACAATACTGATTCAGGCGCTGCAATTCCATTTCTTTGCAAGCTTTCCTCTAGTCAGTGTGCAGCAAGAAGGGAAATCACAATCCTGGGTGACATATAAAATCAATATCTTAAGCAGAAACCTGAAGGATCAAAAATAATTCTCAGAACTTCAGGATTGCTATAGAATGCGAAGAAAAAACATCACAAACACATACTGGAAGAAAAAAGAAAGTTTTATGAAGAAATGTGGGTAAACTCGGCGAATAAACACAAGAAATTAAGGGATATTGTTAGAAATATTTCTAATAAAAGCCATGGTACAACCAACCTAAAAATATGTCAAAACGGAGAAATTATTGATAATCCAATACAACTGGCCAATACATTTAACATTTTTTTAAAAATTGCTCCAGAAAAAGTTCTGGAAAACATTACAGTCATAGCAATCACTAATCAACCACTTTCAGAAAAATGTTACACAAAGTTCCTAGATGAATATAGAGAACATGAACTACTTGCAACGCTACAACAATTCAAAAGCAAAGCAAGTACATCAGGACTTGAGGCTCTGCCGGGAATGATTATTAAGGAGCTCCTCCCTATACTTATCACACATCATTACGCATATTATTAATTATTCTTCCGCCACGGAGGAATTTACCCAAGTTCTCAAAACATCCATCATTATTCCGATCTATAAAAAGGGAGATAAATAAAACTTATTGTTAGCAAACTATAGACACATTTCTCTGGTATCGGTGTTCTCTAAAATATTAGAATACCGTCTGTTAAACCGATTCACAGCTTTTCTCGGAAAATATAATATAATTCCATCACACCAACACAGATTTAAGAAAGGAAAATCAACTACTACGGCATGGACTTCTCGTTCTTCAACGAGATGGACTTAATAAAACCCTTCAGAAAGTAGATTGCGGAAAATTTCCGGTGGGAATCTTTTGTGAACTCACAAAAGCATTCTGTATCGCGTAAAAAATTGTTAAACAAACTCCAAATAGATCGTGTCAGAGGAAAAACGGCAAACTGGATAGAATCATTTTTAAAGACAGCAAATGTTGTGCATATCAGATGATAAGGAAACTGGAAGATCATCCCCGATTATAATTACGACAGGGGTGCCACGAGGCAGTGTCCTTTCCCTGATTTTATTTTCTGTTTCACTTGTCAGGGTTATGATACGTCCTGCCTGCTACGTCCTCCCAGAAAAAAAGACATGGCTAGATAGACAAGTCTAGACAGATAAGACAGAAGATAAGAGTAGACAGACAGGCCTAAAAGACAAGACTAGACAGACAACATTAGTTAAACAAGACTGGATATACAAGATTAGACCGACAAGACAATACTAGATAAACAAGTTAGTAGAAGACTAGACCCACAAGACTAGATAATATTTTAATGTTAGACAAATTTCCTGAACTAGTTTTATGAGTTTGCTAATAATGTTTATATATCTGCCCATCAGAGTTTTTAAACAATATTTTTATTCTATACAAAAGAACAAATTAAAACAAAATGCTTTCTTAAAAATCTTAGGTTTAAGAATGGTTAATTATATAGTAAATGAATAACAAATTTAGTCGAAATTTGCAATAACAAAGGCTGGAATAATTTAAGATTAATTAGATCCAATCCAAAAATATAGATAATTAAATCTATAGTAGAATATTTAATTGTATTGGAGTGCAGTAATTAATGATATGTAGACTAGGTTTTATAATCTACAAATAATTATTTTATGTAAACTAAAATTATGTCACAAAGAATTATATAAATAAGTGAATGTTTGATAAATCTTTTCTGTTTTTAGAATTTTTTTTAGGAATCTCAATATTTTTCGCAGTTATTTGTGAGAGATAATTATTAAGAAAATACATATTTTCGTAAATACTAAATATAAAATCCTTGTAAATATAGAATAGAACGTAATGACCGTCGGTGCACGATGCCCAAAGTCTACGAAGATAAAAATAAATAAATCGGGAAAAATAATCCCAGAAGAAGAAATCCCAGAGCCGCCCGCCCGACCAAACATATTTTTAAACTGTTTCGTTATCATAAATTTTCTCACATAATAATAAAAATGCCATAAAATCTATGGAATTTCAAATATTTTTAAGATCCGAACATAAAATTTGTTATGTTAAATGAATACTTTATTCATTTTTTTAAGAATCTACAGGCAAAACTAGGTTTTAAACAAGATCAAATAGCTAAAATGTAATGGACCAGACTATAAAGATACAACAGTTATTTACATATACTAGATATACAAGATTTGATAGATAAACTTAGATATACACAGTTAAGAAAACAAGATTAGAAAGCCAAGACTAGTTAATCAGACTAGACAAGACAACAGGTAAGTATAGGATTAAATATACAGAGCAGTCTAGACTAAAACTCTAATAAAACTAAAACTATATAAGACAGAATAAAGTGGACCCATTAGTTGTGTACTATTGGCACCTTGACATATTACTAATATGATATTAGGTAACAAATACATGTTGCAAGTCAATATATTAAATATCATACTTTGGTCCTCTCTTGTCTTTGTAACACAATATTAGTTACACCATTAATTTAGGTAGAAAATATTATTGTCGTTTGTTTAAACTCGTGTGTCTAATCTTGGATTTGAAGCCTTAAATGTTTAGTATCAAATATATATTTCTAGTTCTGTTGGATATAAAATGATATATTTATTTATGAATAGTCTTATAAGTGTAATCCTGCTATGGAATTTGTTTAATAATCTATTTTTTGAAATGAGAAGAATGATATTAGTTTAGTAAAAAATGTGTAATGCGTGAAAAATAATTTAAAAAAATTTTAGGATTCTCCTTTGAGTGCAAAAGTCGCTTTGTTCAACAAACAGGCCAACAATCATATCCGAAAACAATCCGTTAATCCATTTTCAACAGAGAAATGTGTTGGGTCAATGCCAAAGCCACATTTCTCCAAAGAAGAATATGGCAGGTAATAAATTAAAACAAACATAAAAACTTTTTTTTCTTATAAAATTGTGTTTTTTACAGGCCGGAAAAAGGATCGCTATCGGAAAGCAGAGCCTTCAAGGCCACGATCGAGGTGTGCAAAGAAATGCTGGAATGCTGTGATATTATTAACGAGTACGGCGAGCCTTTGTTTGATCCATCAGAAAAACAGGATGATCCAAGGAAGGTCATCAGTTTTGGCACACTATTCACGGTTTGTATAAATTGATACATTTTTTATAAATGACTAACTAATGGACTTACGTAAATAGATCTCAACATTAAATACATTTTGTAAAACTCAAAATATTATTAAAAAGAAAATACAACAAAGATTTTACTAAATGTTTAAAGATTAAAGTCAAGGTCAAAGTCAATTTTTTTCAAAATAAACTATTAACAAGATAAGTCTAGATTAGATTAGATGAAAAGATTAGATGAAAAGACAAGACAGAACAAGATAGTACAACCTAACCTACCTGAAACTATATTGGTCCACCTGTAGACAAAACTAGAGAAGATGGCTGGAAAAGGACAACTTTAAACAAGAGTAGAGAAGGTCCGTAATGATTGTCTAGTCTTAACTTAACAAGGCTAGTGCTGGCTGAACTATTGTTTCGTAATATGTTTGATCTACATAAACTATATGTGAAAATATGCAGTCTGCACTACATAAAGCGCTAGTTCAACAACTGCATGTGTACTATTGGTTTTAATTGATATAGTCTTCCAATATAAATTATGTAGAATAAGAAAATTACTAAAATTAAACATGACATTGTTTGACGGCTCCAAACTTTGACTTTTGACTCGTCTAAAATTAAGTAATCTAATTTTAGTCTTGTCTGGTCTTGTCCGGTGAATATTAGACAAGTTTAAACATTGTTGCATAAAATCTAATAAATCTTTTCAAGATTTGATCAGACCATACCAGGTAAAAGTAGAACAAACTGTGGTAATAAAACATTTTTTTCACGATAAATCATGACAAGGTCCTATAAACTAACTACAAGGCAAAACAATGGAATAAAACAGCTAATAAAACAAGATTATTTTATTCGTTATAAAATGATGTTGAGATTTGGTGAAGGATGCGTAAACAGAAGCGGATGTTTAGAATCCGTTTGATACATTTTTCAGTCTCATGAATGAATTAAAGCTGCCATTATTTTTAGACGGTTTATTAAAAACATTCCAAATGTGGCTCATATATCAATTGCTGAATAATTTGGCACAAAGCGATATCGGCACACGTGGACTCGCTTTCGAAAATAAATCTTTAATGCAAATATAAACATAACTTACGTCAACAGTAATTTTGAATTATTGAAATACGCAACAAAAAAATCTTACCTTATCTTATATGTTTCATTTTAAAACGTTCCGTTTGCTTCTAGTAACTGTGATGTCTAGATTAACTTACAACTTTGTCTACTTAGCATGTCATACCACGTAGTCTTATCTGTTTACCTTTATCTCTAGCTATAATAGACACTTGTAAGACTCTTCTAGTCAAGATTAGACTAGACACGACAAAACTAGATGATATAAAACTAGACTGGACAAGATGAAACAAGACTAGACAATACTAAAAGAATGGAGAAGTGACGATTAGATATTATTAAAGAAAACTATACATGATTAGTTAAAACTAGATGAAATTGGCATTGAGCAAATAAAATTGTGCAACTTGATAATGTTATACAAAATTAAAGAAAAAAAATTAGTTTACTAAAAATGTTAAAAAAACTAGAATAAAGTTGAAGAAAAAGAAATACTAGAATTCTTTTAATATATCACTTGTAATACTAATTATTTTTTAATATTTGTTGCAGTTATATACAGTAATATCTGACAAATTAGTTGGAATGTTAATCCGGTTGAGAAAACATAAACTAGTCGACTTCGAAGGAGAAGTATTGTTCCAAGTAAATATTTAGAAATATTTAAACGTGTTTCATTGAGTAAATTCGTTTTTGTTTTTAGAGACGTGATGACCATGTTCCAATAATTCTCTTAAAAGCAATTGCGGATATCCGAAAAACGTTCAACGAGAAAATAGAAGCAGCCAAAGCAGCATTAAAAGCCAACGAGGAACTTGCCGAAATTCCTCAATAAAGCAATGAATTTGTCCTTAATGTGGAAGCTAAAATTATTTCGTAAAATGGACCATATGAATCGACCACTAGTTAATGGAGTTAAAGAAGAGTTTAGTTCTTACTAATATTTAATTAATCCACAACGACTGATCCATAATTTTATTATCCCGACACGCTTTTAGTTCTAATTTTATACGCTTTTGGTTCCCAACAAAAAATATATAATTTTGTAGAAAATAGTCGCAAAATAAAAAATTAAAAAAAAAATAGAGAATCAAGAGTAAAAATATTATTATAGTTAGAAATATTTATTGCCGATAGAAAAATAGTAAACATAAATCAAAATCCGTATAGTAAATGTTTTGTAGAAATCACAAACTTGTATATATAGCATTTTTAGGCGTAAAAAACGTAAAAGCTCGTAAATACTTTTTAGTATGTAGTAAAATTTGTTTCTGTTGTACTTTTTTGTGCAAAAAAAAACTATAAATCCGTCTTTATTTACTACTCTAAACAATAGTTAGACAATAATATTAATGGATTAACGTATTAATTACTATATATAAGTTATTTATTTGTATTTATTTTTAGCAAGGTACCTACATAATAAAATGTATTTTTTGTATAATTTTATTTTCGAAATCTGTTTAACATAAAACAAGACAAGTTTTAACATAAGTATTTAACATAAGACAAGAACGCTTAAGTGCCCCGGTATGGTCAATAAAATTGACAATTGCAATTATCAATGATATCATTGATGCGGTTAATAGAAATTTTGATTGACAGGCATTGGATAGCAGCGATTGAAGGTATAATTAGTAAATGACAATCGTTTCGCCATTATTTTTGCTCGCCAAATATCGACATCGCATCGTCTCTGATGAGATTTTTCTGATGAAGGAACGAGATTTTGCTGTTCCTTTTAATACCTATGTACCGTGATTATCCTATTTCATGGCAGGTCAACTTAAAAGATTACTTTGCTTGTCTCTCTATTCATTCTTCTGAGTGCAGAGAGTTATACTCGGGCCGCCGAGAGAATGCAGCTGTACTGCGCCGAGGTATGAGGAGCAGGGCCATACTAATCCTATGGGTTGTTTGAGCTACAGCCCAGGAGCGCCGTAACTTAAGGGGCGCCACGGACGTAAATATGAGGAATTTTTAAATATGCTTAAATCTCTATATCTCAATTAATAAATTCTGGAAAGGCTGATTGCACACGCCAAGACCGCTGAGTGAGGTAGCGTTCGCGGCTCGCGCTCGCACTTTTCATGCATATAGCTAAATTTGAATTGTAAGTGCCCGATGTCTATACAACATATGAATAAAAGTGAATAAAATATATTTCCATAATTAAAACTCGTGCAGAACTGCAGATTGCATTTTTTGTATTTTTAATTCAGTTTTTAGGATTCCGTACCTCATGAGGAAAATGGAACCCTTTTAGGATCACTTTGTTGTCCGCCTGTCTTTCTGTTTGTCTGTAAAGACCCTTTTTCTCAGGAACGCGTACAGGTATCAAGTTGAAATTTATATTAAATACTCGTGCAATCAACGCAATCAAAAGATATGGCCGTTTATTTCGCATATATTGTCATATTTTGTGATTTTACAGGGGAATCCAAACCCGTTGACCTAGAATCATGAAATTTGGCAAAAAGCAAGGTCTTGTAGCACATGTAAAGGAAAAAATCTGGAAACCGTAAATATATAGTTTAATAACAAAAAAGCGAATTTGCTATGACAAAGTTATTATTTTTAATCTGCCGCGTTGCTAACCGTATGATTTTTTAAATCGTATTTGTACGACCTTTTTGGAGTTTCGATGTACGATCATGTATTCGAAATTGTACGCAAAATATACGATCTTTCCAAATCTTTCAATTTCAAGAGAAAAATAATAATGGATGCGTTCATTTTGTCGATTTAAAAAATCAAAAATAAAAAACAACGGACTTGAACGAGCCATAAACTTCTATGAACGCATCCAATAATTTTTGAAACCCTCTTTCACAATCGCAATTCATTGTATTTACAGCTAGAAGCTCAAGCATTTCATATTCTTGTCATTCTTAAGTATTTTAACTAAATATGAAATGTAGGTTGACGGGAACTTCATTTAACAAAATAATTTTATTTATAACTGAAATGAAATATTAAAAATTCATATTTAAGAATTTCAATGCCTAGGCCCTAGGGCGCTAATTGGTTTATAGCCCAGGGCGCCAAAATTTATAACAACGGCCCTGGTGAAGGGCGAGGGACGCGTGGAGGTACGCGCATGTTAGTTTGAGTTAATAAATATGCGTCAGTTTTTCAAACACGGACAACTAAACACCTCGTGTTCGGAATAATGTGGGGGTATGCGCAGAACAATGCTAAACTCGTCAAGACAAGATGCATTCTCTCGCCGGCCCGAGTATAGAGTTCAACCAAGAAATCCCATGTCTGTGTTTGAGACCATTTTAAAATAGCCAAAGTGAAATAGACATTCTAGCGTGAACACTACAAGTTCGCTGAGCAACTAAGAACTGATGTGACGATTAAAGCTCCAATGGAGCTTCATTCGTTTTCTCACATGGAGCTTCAGTTGTTAGCGTACCCTTCAATTCCTATTCATTTTTTCCCCTCAATTGAAACTGATAATTGCTATTGTTAAATGTTCGGTCAATTGAACTCTGGGGCACTTTAGATAAGTAATACTGGGCATTCATGATTAAAATAAATAGTTACGTCTATAAAACATAAGATTAGATATACAGTAGACTCTCGGTTATCCGACAAATGTTTTGCAAGATGGTTTTACAAGGCTGGATTATAGAGTACATTTTAATGCGATCAAATATTCTTCAGTTTTCTTTTGTTTTACATTGGCAAAACGCTAGAGTAAGGCCCTGTCTCTCAGCCTCCTGATAAGTAAAAGTTTGTTCTATGAGAATGATGCAACATGTGTGTCATGTGCATTGGTTCATCTAATTTCCGTTAGGACAACCGATTGGATTACTTGTCTGACTTCGCTACAGTATGGGTTTTCACACTATATTTAGTGACTCCATTTTGGCACTGACTCTGACGTCCAAATCTTAAATAAGAAGTGATAACAACTCGTGACATCAAAATGGTCGCTCGCCTCGGCACAGAGGTTGAGAATCCCTGAACTACTTGATCTGGTTTAGAGGGATAGATAGTTTTTGACATAAAAGTTTAGATAAAAACTTGTATGTCAAAAAAATTAAAAATGAATAAATAAATATTATTAGGTAATATCATAGATTACATCAATGACACAATTTTACGATTGCAATTACAATTACATCACAAGTTCACAAGACTAGACTTGTCAGTGTAGTTTTGTCGGTCTTACATTACAAGATTACAAGAAACATTTTAACGAGTGAAGATTACAATTACATTACAAGATCACAAGACTACCCTTGTCAGTGTGGTTTTGTTGGTCTTACATCACGAGATTACAAGACAATTTTCGGGTTGAAAATTACAATTACAATTACAGCCCAAGAAGGGGGCTAAAGGACCTAGACTAGCCTGGTCCTGTCTTGTATATATAATATCGACTGTCCAGTCTTACCTGTCTAATATTATCTGTCCTATCCTTGATTAATTGACAAGATTGCAAGACACAATTTTGCGATTGAAGATTTCAATTACAGCACAAGATCACAAATCTAGCCGTGTGAGTGTAGTTGTGTTGGTCTTACATCACGAGATTACAAGGCATTTTTCGGATTGAAAATTACAATTACAGCGCAAGATCACAAGACTAGTCTGGTCAGTGTGGTTTTGTCGGTCAAACGGTGCCTATCTTGTTTTGTATATCTAATATCGACTGTGCAGTCTTACCTATCTAATATTATCTGTCCTATCTTAGATTACCTGACAAGATTGCAAGACATAATATTACGATTGAAAATTACAATTATATCGCAAGATCACAATACTGGCTTTTTGAGTGTGGTTTTGTCGGTCTTAGATCACATGATTACAAGACATTTTAACAATTGAAGATTACAATCACAATTACAATAAACGATCAGAAGAAGGTTTAACGCTGTCAGCCTCACCTCTTCATAATTCAATAGTACAAGAGTACGAGCACCCTTGTGCTCTATCAAAATTCACCCCGAACCGTATGAGCCATAACAAGTGATATCTATAATAATCGAGCAAAGAAATTTTAACCAACACGAAATCGCAATAATTATATGCTCTCGAGATATCCTAATCGCGATTTTTGTGCTCGAACCCTTGTCCAAAAAATTCACGCCCAACCGTATGGGCCATAAGTGGTGAAATCTATAATAATGCAGCAAAGAAATCAACGATTGAAAAGATTTTAACGATTAAATCATACGGTTGGGTTTTTGTGTGAAAACAAGGGTACGAGCACAAAAATCGCGAATAGCATATCTGGAGAGCACGTAAGTTTTGTAACGATTTCGCGTCGGTGAAAATTTGTGTGCTCGATTATTTTAGATTTCACCTCTTGTGGCTCATGCGGTTAGGGTGATTTTTTTGTACGAGCGTACAAATCATATCTCAAGAATATCTCGAGATCACATAATTATTGCAAAGATTTCGCGTCGGTTGAAATTTTTTTGCTCACATATTATAGATTTTACCTCTTATGGCTCATACAGTTCGGGGTGAATTTTTCGTACAAGGGTACGAGCAAAAAAATCGCAAATAGGATATCTGGAGAGGACAAAATTATTGAAATGATTTCGTGTCGATTAAAACCTCATTGCTAGATTATTATAAATTTCACATCTTGTGACTCATACGGTTGAGGGTGAATTTTCCATACCGGGGTGCAAGCACAAATATTGCGAATAGGATATCTCAAGAGCACATAATTGCAACGTTTTCGCTTCGGTTAAAATTTTTGTATTATGTCATTATAGATTTCATCTCTTATGGCTCATTCGGTTCGAGGTGAGTTTTTCGCACAAGGGTACTCGAAAAGCACATAAAGAGCACATAATTATAGTGCTAATTTGATATCGCTATCCCAATTTTTCAGATGGGTGGGTGCTTGTTTGACAATAAGTTAGCACCCCCATTAGTAAAATTTGATTTTTTCATTTCGTTTTGAGCACATAAATTGCGATTGCGACACATGATTAGCAAATAATTCTAGTCTAATCAAATTTGAAATAAAACCTATACAAAAATTAAGCCTCCGCATTTTGAAGAGGTGGAGGCGTAATTTTTATAGACCTATCAGAAGACTATCCTTCTCAGTGTGATATGTCGGTCTAACGGTGCTTATCTAGTCTTGTAGATCTAGTATCGTCTGTCTTAATAACCCCAAAGGAATTGCTAAAATATCTAGGTGTAACCTTTGACAAGAGCCTATTCTTTAATCGCCATATCACCACAGTGGCAGCCGAAGCACTGAAAACTGCAACAGCGTTAGATAAATTAATGCCCAACGTAGAAGGACACCGCAGTAGTAAGCGAACACTTCTTTGCTCGGTGGTTCACTCCAGAATGCTCTACGCAGTCCCGATTTGGGCAAAGGCTTTGAGAAAACATGTGATTAGACAAAATTTGGTAACCGTTCAAAGGAAAATGGCGCTAAGAGTATGCTGTGCTTACCGGGCTGTCTCTAGGAATGCTGCCCTAGTGTTAGCCGGCATACCGCCCATAGAATTTATGGCAGAAGAGAGGGAAGAAGTCTACAATGGCAGATCAAACGGCGATGGCACACAGGCCGACAAAAAGGCCCTAGCGAAGGCCCCAATGTACCAGGCCTGGCAAAACCAGTGGAGTCTATCCACTAAGGAATACTGGACCAGAATCCTAATCTGTGATGTGGAGCGTTGGGCAACTGGAAAACAAATTTTTACGTCGCGCAAATTTTTAGCGGACATGGCTGTTTCAGGAACTTTCTCCATAGCATCGGTATGGCCACATATTGCCTCTGTATTTACTGTGGACTCACAGACACCGTTTTTGAGTGTGACAGGTGGATACCTGAAAGGGATAAATGGAGAAATAAGACTGCACAAACACTAGACCCATCAACTATGGTTGAACAAATGATCTCGTCGGAGGACTTCATGACAATAAAAATGCTAGACGAGCGGAAAGGGAAAGAAAGCCGAAAAGATTCAAAATCCCTGAAGCCCTAATCACTGCAAGTGGAGGGGGGATGCAAGGGCAACACTATGCAGCAACATCTTGAAAGTTATGCGGTCCCAAGAGGATCCACTTGCTAAGTTAACCGTGTGGTGCTTACTACGACCCCCAAAAAAAAGTATCGTCTGTCTAATCTTACTTGTCTAAAATTAACTGTCTAGTAGTGAGCAAAGTTCTGTGTGTACAATCTTTAAACATCAAATTGTATCATTGCTACTGTTATTACAAAAATAGTTTTATTTAATTTATTTGGAATTTCTGCTGCCATCCCAGTGAGCAAAATGATGTCACGAAATCTGAAAGAGTTCTTATTTAAAGGTGTAGTCAGACTATGCAAGTAAATGCGTTTTCATGAAGTGATTATTAGCAATAGCGTTTAGGAAGTGCTTTCATAGTCTCACGTTAGCACCTTGAGCACCTTAAGATTTGGACGTCAGAGCCAGTGCCATAACGGTGTCTTTAACCTTTCGTCATGTACGCCTAGGATACTACCGAGGTCGGGCACGCTGTCCCAAAACGGCTCACTTCCGAGAATTGCCTATAAAATTCATTCTAATTAATTTAGCGCAAAAATAAAAAAATCCTCACCTACGCACGGATGTATTAAATGGGAAATAAAGGAAATTATTATATTATTATAATATTATATTCAGTATAATTTTTTTATAATCTGATTATAAACAACAGAAACTAAATATAAGATTATAAAAAATCCGCTACAAAACTTGTTTGTGGTATATTGTTAATTCGTATTCATATTTTCCTCTAAGGGCTTTTAGTGTAAAAAAAGTGAAAATACCATTTCCGAAAAAGAAACAACTCCAGGCGAGGTAAATCTGAGAGATCAAAGGGCCTCTTTATGGTCTCCAAGGAAGTGGTTGGGTGGATGTGGGCAAAAGACCGTGTTAGGTCAGTACAATACAGCAAATTGGAGAACTTAAAAAAATCTCAAAAGGAGTCATTTTTCTGAATTTTAGAACAGCGTTCTTAAAGGAGTTAATTTTCTGATTTCGTAGTGAAGACTTCTTCGAGAAACCAAAAGACTCCTTCGAGAAGCCAAAAGACCTCTTACTGAAGACATTTTCGAGAAGCCAATACTTTTCGTGATTTAATTTTTCTGATTTCTTAAGTCAAAAAATGGCATTTAATCACAATCGCTTAGTGTATAATGCATTTGTACTCTTCGACGGGAAGCGACTTGCTACTCGTTTCACTTTCCGGCTAGCCAGGAATAGTATATTTTACAGCAAGAGATGAAATTGGCATTTTTTTTGGTAAGGTGGGAGTTTGCTCACGAGCGCCAGCGATTTAGCAATCACCCCGAACCAAAAAAAAACACTTTCATCTCGAGTAGTAAATGCAATTTTTTCTACTGATTTCGGTTGTAGAATCCATAATTCGACTTTAATAAATCCAATTCGTAACGAGCTGTCAGAACTGTCAATACAAAGGTAATTGTTGCTTTGGTCGTTTCCATGGTAACATATTGCATTCTCATAGAAGGTGATACTTTTCAAGTCAAATGTCCTAATTTTATTTCGGTTTTTTAAATAGTTTCAGGCTCGTTTTACGTTTGTAAATAAAATATTTCATTGAAATTGATGTAATTAATAAGAAAGTCCATGCAAATTTGGTTAGTTTAGTGTTTTAATCGAGAAAATCATAAATTTAAAATGCTCATTTTCGTCTCTAGATGTGAAAATATTTTCATCTCTAGAATGAAAAAATGTCACTTTCATGTAGGGTAAGCCGTGGAAAAAATGCCATTTTCACATATATCAGTAGAAAAAAAATTGTGCTGGCAAGATGTGTCAATGTCACTTTGGTATCAAAACATAATTGTTCCGACAATATATTGGGTCTAGTCTTGTAATTAAAACGGTGCTCCTTGCATGTTTTCTGGATTAATTAAAAATATAAAGCCTCCACAATCTATGGTCAAGATATTCCTATAGTCAAGATATGTTGCTTCGGTAAAATAATTACCTATCTGTCAGATTCAGCAAACTTGTCTTCCATAGCAACAGTCTCACAAATATGTTTGAAATATTTTATCAAATTAAGATAAAAATGAATATTGTTTGGAACTATGTATGTAACTTGACGCTCGTAATAAAAGTAATAGAGTACTTCCCGCTCGATGTGTTATATAGTATTTCAAAATCTCACACGTATCTAGAATTACTAAGAGATCACAAAAATACGAATATTTCTTCAACAAGACGGCGGAGAGGTTTCGTTATAGCTTCCTACACTTACTAATAATATACCGTCGAAGACGAATATCAAACCCGGCAACAACAAATCGGAAATAATCCTATTCTTGAATATAGCCATTTCTTATCAGTAGATTGTGAGTATACATACCTCGGGGCAACTCATACTAGCTTTTCGTCTGTTGCTTACAGTATTGTTTCGAAAAAATAATTATTTATCTACATTAGAGATTATTAGTATGAAAGAGCTAGAGGAAATAGTCATGGCAATAAGAAAGGTACAGATGAAGGAATATCGAGTAATATCTTTAAAATAGCATTATGTGCAACAAAGACAAATTTCTTTACATAATAAATACATACATCAATAAAAGACGGACTTTGTGCTAATGAGTGGAAATCGTGTACAGTCAAGGTGATAAAAGCAAAAAGAGCAAGTGCCTATTAACATGCTGCCAATATATGAAAAATGTCTGGAAGCAGTAGTCAAGAAGCTAATTGAAAATTACTTGGAAATCAATGATATTATTACAAAAAATCAATCGAGTTTTAGAAAACAATATTCATGTGAAACGGCAGTCTAAACAGTAATAAACGAATGAAAACTGGAAATTAGTGAAAGAAAAAAAAAACACAAAAAATTCAACGTCACAAATTGTACGAAATAAAGGATACGACATGGGTCTATTCTAGGAGTGCTTCTATTTATTTTATATATAAATGATATAATTGGAGGAAGTGGTTGGGATGGTCCTTGTGAGGTTATGTCTTGTGCCGAGCTAACATATCTGTTAAATTCAAAAGAAATAACCATTTGGTGCAATAAACTTAACTTTTGTCCAATAAACCCACAAATTGAGTTTCCACGTCCACGTCGTTACCTCTGGGTAATGCCGTACGCAAAATGGATGTGTATAACGGTAGCAAATGGAAACAGGTGAAGAGCCAGTTTCCAGCGCACTAAAACTGGGACAACTCGGTTAAGGCAATGAATTTTCCCGACAGAATATTAAGTAAAGAAAACCGGCCAAGTGCGAGTTGTAACTCGCGCACCGAGGGTTCCGTACAAACTTGTAAGTAAGGTATCTTTTTTTTTGTGGAGGACGTAGCAAGCACATTCAGTTAACTTTACAAGTGGCCCTCCTGAAATCACGACCATCCTAGTACCGCTGCAAGAATAACCTCAAGATGTCGCTGTCGTACGATGGAATTCAACCCTATATTTTATTACCATACATCCCCTATTCACTATGAGTGTTTAGGGGTTCTGGGACTTCACTATTTGTTTTTACTGCTCAATTTTGCCTGTATACCCATATACCCTGTATAAAGGTATACAGGGTATTTTTTTTTAAATAACGCGAATATTTTTAAACTTATTAAAAGAAGACTTTATTTTAGTATTACACGTTTTCACTAACTTATATTAAGATCTAACTATTTCTAGATCTAATATAAACTAATATATTAACTATTTCTAGATCTATTTCGATACTCTTAACATTCAGTTGTTCAATTGACTGCTTTTGGGCAATTGACTACCAAAAAATATAGGGCGTACGTGATTTAAGTATATGTAGATTATAAAGAAAAATTAGACGAAATATAATATATACAGGATGGTACGGGACTTGAGTATGTCGCATGTCGGTTATAAACAAGCAAAATTTAGACATAATATATACCCTGTATATATTATGTATATAGAGCGTACGTGATGATGAAATGCATAACGAATATAAACAAAGAAAATTCAGAATAAACAGCTTGGTGCCAACACATACTTTTTAACCTTCAGACCTAACTGTATGCAACCCATATGCTTCTGGAGCCTGACAATACCACTACGACAACATTAGTGTATTTTCATAAGTTTCTAATAGTAAATTCGCATTTTTCTTGTAATTAAACTACATATTTACGGTTTTCAGATTTTTCCCTTTACATGTCACCGCTTCTTGCCAAATTTCATGATTCTAGGTCAACGGGAAGTACCCTATAGGTTTTGATTCCCTTGTGAAATCGCAAAATATGCGATATAAACGGTCATATCTTTTGATCGCGTTGACTTACAAGTTTGATTTGTTCACAGCTGAAAGAGACCGCAGACCCGAGTATTTGATACAAATTTCAACTTGTTACCTCTACGCGTTCCTGAGAAAAATGGTCATGACAGACAGACGGACAACAAAGTGATCCTATAAGGGTTCCGTTTTCGGTACGGAACCCTAAAAATGACAAAACGTTGGATTAATGTCCAACTAAACTTTGAATTGTGAATATCATTGAATATGACTTTGTATAAATGTAATTACCCTAAGTACAAAGTTGGGCAATCGGATTCCAGGGTGCCTGACAGTATGAAGCTAAAAGATGATTTGAATAACCGCACGAACATAAACCGAGTCAGAAGGAAGAGAAATCAGAAATCAATGCATGATCAATAAATCAATTTCCAACTCGCAAGTAGGAAAACTGAAACAACTTTCAATGGAACTACATCAATTAAATATCTCAATACTGGCTGACAACTACAGTTTTGAAAAGAAAGGTGGGCAAAAGGATAGTGAAAAACATGCCACATTCGTAACCGAATTTTGAAAGGAAATGTGGACAAAAGGATATAGAAAAACTTGCCACACTGGCCACAGCATTCCTTGTAAACAGGAAGTTGTTGCATTCAATAACTAGCTTTAATAGTATTAACTCTAGGTTATTACTGCTGACTATTAAATCATTAAATAAAAAGTATAGACTAGTTAACACAATGATAATAAAACTAAACTATAAAGTGTTGAGGAATTCCTGGAAAAACTAGAAGAGGAAATAATTCAAATTCCACCGAGCAATGTGATAATTTTATTAGGTGATTTTAGTGCACAACTAGGAATGTAGAAGAAATTTTCGAATATAATAGGTAAATATTCAGCACACAAAAGAACAAACAGAAATGGAGAAAGGCTACTCATATTATGTAAACATGTAAGCCTAAGAATTATGGTGGATTAATTCTAAACAAAGAAAAAACAACGTCGATAATCTTTCAAACAAAAAGATGCACATCCATCTATCCAGAAGAAATTACAATTGATAATGAAACCATTCTCATGCAAAAATCAGTGAGGCTTTTGGGTCTCCATATAGACAATACTTTATATTGGTCGTCACATGTTAACAAAGTTATATTGACATTGAATAACGGAGTCTACGCTGTACGAATTCTCAGTCGATATGTAGATCCAGAAGTCTTAAGAATGGTATATCTTGCAAATTTTAACTCACAATTAAGATTTGCAATCATATTTCGGGGGAATGGCATGTATATCAATCGAATATTTAGAGTGCGAAAGCAGGTGGTACGCATACTGTTCTAAATCTAAAGTTTAGAGAATCCTGTAGAGGGTACTTTAAAAGGGCAAAAATATTAACCTGCACCGGCACATACATATATGAAAGTATGATGTTTCTCTTTAAACATAAATATCTATTCGACAAATTCCAGAAACCAACCGAACGAAATACGAGATACAACAAGGAGTTCTACGAACTGCACAATCACAATCTAACTAGTTTGTTGTATAACTATTTTTTTGTATATTTTTATTATGTATATGTATATTTTTCCCCTCTTTCTTCTGACATATTTCATTTAGTATATTTTTTGTTATATTGATATATCTTTAATAATAGAAATAAAATGATTTGATTTGACTAGACAGACAAGACTAGACAGACAATAGACAGACAAGTCTAGACAGACAAGACTAGACAGACAAGACTAGACAGACAAGACTAGACAGACAAGACTAGACAGACAAGACTAGACAGACAAGACTAGACAGACAAGACTAGACAGACAAGACTAGACAGACAAGACTAGACAGACAAGACTAGACAGACAAGACTAGACAGACAAGACTAGACAGACAAGACTAGACAGACAAGACTAGACAGACAAGACTAGACAGACAAGACTAGACAGACAAGACTAGACAGACAAGACTAGACAGACAAGACTAGACAGACAAGACTAGACAGACAAGACTAGACAGACAAGACTAGACAGACAAGACTAGACAGACAAGACTAGACAGACAAGACTAGACAGACAAGACTAGACAGACAAGACTAGACAGACAAGACTAGACAGACAAGACTAGACAGACAAGACTAGACAGACAAGACTAGACAGACAAGACTAGACAGACAAGACTAGACAGACAAGACTAGACAGACAAGACTAGACAGACAAGACTAGACAGACAAGACTAGACAGACAAGACTAGACAGACAAGACTAGACAGACAAGACTAGACAGACAAGACTAGACAGACAAGACTAGACAGACAAGACTAGACAGACAAGACTAGACAGACAAGACTAGACAGACAAGACTAGACAGACAAGACTAGACAGACAAGACTAGACAGACAAGACTAGACAGACAAGACTAGACAGACAAGACTAGACAGACAAGACTAGACAGACAAGACTAGACAGACAAGACTAGACAGACAAGACTAGACAGACAAGACTAGACAGACAAGACTAGACAGACAAGACTAGACAGACAAGACTAGACAGACAAGACTAGACAGACAAGACTAGACAGACAAGACTAGACAGACAAGACTAGACAGACAAGACTAGACAGACAAGACTAGACAGACAAGACTAGACAGACAAGACTAGACAGACAAGACTAGACAGACAAGACTAGACAGACAAGACTAGACAGACAAGACTAGACAGACAAGACTAGACAGACAAGACTAGACAGACAAGACTAGACAGACAAGACTAGACAGACAAGACTAGACAGACAAGACTAGACAGACAAGACTAGACAGACAAGACTAGACAGACAAGACTAGACAGACAAGACTAGACAGACAAGACTAGACAGACAAGACTAGACAGACAAGACTAGACAGACAAGACTAGACAGACAAGACTAGACAGACAAGACTAGACAGACAAGACTAGACAGACAAGACTAGACAGACAAGACTAGACAGACAAGACTAGACAGACAAGACTAGACAGACAAGACTAGACAGACAAGACTAGACAGACAAGACTAGACAGACAAGACTAGACAGACAAGACTAGACAGACAAGACTAGACAGACAAGACTAGACAGACAAGACTAGACAGACAAGACTAGACAGACAAGACTAGACAGACAAGACTAGACAGACAAGACTAGACAGACAAGACTAGACAGACAAGACTAGACAGACAAGACTAGACAGACAAGACTAGACAGACAAGACTAGACAGACAAGACTAGACAGACAAGACTAGACAGACAAGACTAGACAGACAAGACTAGACAGACAAGACTAGACAGACAAGACTAGACAGACAAGACTAGACAGACAAGACTAGACAGACAAGACTAGACAGACAAGACTAGACAGACAAGACTAGACAGACAAGACTAGACAGACAAGACTAGACAGACAAGACTAGACAGACAAGACTAGACAGACAAGACTAGACAGACAAGACTAGACAGACAAGACTAGACAGACAAGACTAGACAGACAAGACTAGACAGACAAGACTAGACAGACAAGACTAGACAGACAAGACTAGACAGACAAGACTAGACAGACAAGACTAGACAGACAAGACTAGACAGACAAGACTAGACAGACAAGACTAGACAGACAAGACTAGACAGACAAGACTAGACAGACAAGACTAGACAGACAAGACTAGACAGACAAGACTAGACAGACAAGACTAGACAGACAAGACTAGACAGACAAGACTAGACAGACAAGACTAGACAGACAAGACTAGACAGACTAGACAGACAAGACTAGACAGACAAGACTAGACAGACAAGACTAGACAGACAAGACTAGACAGACAAGACTAGACAGACAAGACTAGACAGACAAGACTAGACAGACAAGACTAGACAGACAAGACTAGACAGACAAGACTAGACAGACAAGACTAGACAGACAAGACTAGACAGACAAGACTAGACAGACAAGACTAGACAGACAAGACTAGACAGACAAGACTAGACAGACAAGACTAGACAGACAAGACTAGACAGACAAGACTAGACAGACAAGACTAGACAGACAAGACTAGACAGACAAGACTAGACAGACAAGACTAGACAGACAAGACTAGACAGACAAGACTAGACAGACAAGACTAGACAGACAAGACTAGACAGACAAGACTAGACAGACAAGACTAGACAGACAAGACTAGACAGACAAGACTAGACAGACAAGACTAGACAGACAAGACTAGACAGACAAGACTAGACAGACAAGACTAGACAGACAAGACTAGACAGACAAGACTAGACAGACAAGACTAGACAGACAAGACTAGACAGACAAGACTAGACAGACAAGACTAGACAGACAAGACTAGACAGACAAGACTAGACAGACAAGACTAGACAGACAAGACTAGACAGACAAGACTAGACAGACAAGACTAGACAGACAAGACTAGACAGACAAGACTAGACAGACAAGACTAGACAGACAAGACTAGACAGACAAGACTAGACAGACAAGACTAGACAGACAAGACTAGACAGACAAGACTAGACAGACAAGACCAGACAGACAAGACCAGACAGACAAGACTAGACAGACAAGACTAGACAGACAAGACTAGACAGACAAGACTAGACAGACAAGACTAGACAGACAAGACTAGACAGACAAGACTAGACAGACAAGACTAGACAGACAAGACTAGACAGACAAGACTAGACAGACAAGACTAGACAGACAAGACTAGACAGACAAGACTAGACAGACAAGACTAGACAGACAAGACTAGAGAGACAAGACTAGACAGACAAGACTAGACAGACAAGACTAGACAGACAAGACTAGACAGACAAGACTAGACAGACAAGACTAGACAGACAAGACTAGACAGACAAGACTAGACAGACAAGACTAGACAGACAAGACTAGACAGACAAGACTAGACAGACAAGACTAGACAGACAAGACTAGACAGACAAGACTAGACAGACAAGACTAGACAGACATGACTAGACAGACAAGACTAGACAGACAAGACAAGACAGACAAGACTAGACAGACAAGACTAGACAGACAAGACTAGACAGACAAGACTAGACAGACAAGACTAGACAGACAAGACTAAGTCAAGAGTTGACGGTCGACATCCAACGCGAGCGGTTGTGCCCACAAAGCGGAAAGTGAGAGTAAATTTATTAGTGAATTCTAAAGACTACTTCTCTTTTTAATAGTTATTTGAGAATAGTATTTGAATTAGTATAAAATGTCTAGAGAACTTAGGTCGAACATCCCGTCGACAAAGCAATTCGAAATATTAACTACTTTTTTACAAAGTGAAAATTTCGGAAAATTCGTATCGGATATTGTAAAAAAAGAAGTGGAACCGTTGCTTACCGTCATATCTGAACTATCCAAACAAATAGAAACGTTAAATGAAGAAAACAAGAAAATCACATCGAGTGAAACTATTGTTGAGAGAGAAACTTTAAATATTTCAACGAATAAATCCCAAAACTCGGCACAAAAAATCGGCGATAACGGAGATAACACCCAGCACGATCAAGCCAAAAAAGTGAGTTCGATAGAGGTTGAAGAGAGCATCACAAAAAATGTAAACAATCAACCGGAGGTAGATAAATCCACCCGAAATAATACAGAAAATGGAAATGTATCTCTAGAACAGCCTTGGGAGGTGCAGCGCCAAAGGAAAAGGTCCACACGGAAATCCAACATAATACATGGAACAAATGATGAGATAACTGAAATAAAAGCTGCAATGCGTTATAAACACCTTCATGTATATAAGTTGGATCCTCAGTTGAATGAAAAAGATATTACCACATATCTTTCAAATAAAAATTTTAATCAAGTTATGTGTAAAAAGCTGCAGTCAAAGCATCCAGAGGAGTATTCATCATTTAAGGTGTCTGTTCCTTTTGACGATTTCCAAAATGTGAAAAACCCAGATATTTGGCCACGTCACGCTTGCATAAATAATAGAGAAAATGAAAACTCCGAGATTGGCAGGGGAGCAGATAAATATATTACAGAACTGAGTACAAACTTAACAACAACGGAAAAACAACCAAATAAAATAAGTATTATCAATCAGAATTCACAATCTATTGGAAACTCTATTGATATTATAGAACGAATGTTGGAGGAAAATCCTGATTGTAAATACTTAACACTGACAGAGCATTGGAAAAGTGAATCACAATTAAATTTATTAAATCTGAAAAAATTCAAATTGGCATCAAATTTCTCCAGAGAAGAAGGTGAACATGGAGGAGTAGCGATATATTGTGAAGATAATATAAAATGGAAAATACGAAAAGACGTAAACGGTATGGCGGAAAAATACAATTTTGAGTGTGCGGCAATTGAAACCGAAGTTGAGAATCACGTTTTCGTAATTATCGTCATTTATAGAACTCCATTATCGAATAATAAACTATTCTTTGATCATCTCCATAAATTGTTGTTAAAATTAAGTACAGAATCAAAACAGTATATTATTGCGGGTGATTTTAACATCGATATTCGTAAAAATACACCGCTTTGTAAACAATTTGAATCTCTCCTGGAATCTTTTAATGCAGAGATTACATGTAAAGAAATTAGTCACCCAAATACGGGTACATGCATCGACAATATTGTGATTAATACCAATTTGAAATACAATGTAAAAACGTTCCAGTATCATATATCTGACCATTGTGCACAAAAATTAATATTGGATATAAATGTAAACAAGAAGAAATCAAAAGTTAAATATGTCAGATTCTTTAATCAGAATAATATGAGTCAGTTCTTAGATTATTTAAATAAGAAAAACTGGGAAGAAATTTTTGAAATTGAAAGCGAAGACGTTAACAGACAATTTGATTTATTTATGGGAGCATACCTCGATTATTTTAACAAATCTTTCCCAATAACAAAAATTAATACTGGGAATAGAAAACGGCGTATATTCTCAAATCCTCTACTAAAGAGCATAGAAGAAGAACTGGCAATAGTACAAATTATGGCACACTACAACCCTAATTATAAAAGAAGTTTCAACAATCTCCGCAGATATTATATATCTAAGCTAAGAAAGGAAAAAATGGAATTTTATAAAAAACAACTTATAGAAGCAGAAAATACGCAAAAAACAACCTGGAATATTATCAGGGAGATATCCAATCTAAAAAAAACAAGCCATACTTTCATAAATGAAGTTAAAGACTCGACAACCATGGCTACAGAAATAAACAACCACTTTGCAGATAGAGCTCCTTATATTCGACTTGGGATGCCTACTACTGATTATAACGATATAAAACACAATTCGAGTTCAATTTTTATACAACCAGTAACAAACGAAGAATTAGGTATAATAATCGAAAGTTTGAAAAATAAAAGAAGCGCAGGTTATGACGAAGTCCCAGCTAATGTGATAAAATCCGCGTGTGTCTATATAATAAAACCCTTAGTGCATATATTCAATAACTCGGTGCAACATGGAATTTTCCCAGATATTCTAAAAACTTCCGTTATAACCCCAGTGTATAAGAACGGTGATAAACATAACATTGACAATTATAGACCAATTAGTCTCTTATCAAATTTTTCTAAAATATTTGAGAAAATTATGGTGAACAGAATATCAAATTTTTTACAGAAATATAATTGTATAAGTAAAAGCCAGCACGGCTTCACTAAAGGGAAAAGTATTGACACGGCATGTTTTTATTTAACAAAAAAGGTTATTGAAAATTTAGAAAAACATATCATTCCATGTGGTATTGTATTGGATCTTTCTAAAGCCTACGATCTAGTTGACCATACCATACTGCTACGAAAGATGGAAAAATACGGTATACGAGGAGTGTCTCTCAAATTTATTAAGTCATTTTTGGTAGATCGAATGCAGATCACGAAACTAGAGATGTGGCAAGGTACTGTATTTTCCCCGCCCAGGAAGACGAATGTGGGTATCCCACAGGGCAGCATAATGGGCCCGTTATTGTTCACCCTATACGTCAATGATCTGCCAGATTATAATAGAAACACTTTCCACGACATAATTCAGTTCGCCGATGACACTAGTCTATTACTAATGAACAAAACCGTGGAAGAAATACAATCTACAGCCAATACTGTAATAACGGAAATTGGACAGTGGTTTATCAAAAACAAACTGAAGATAAATAGCACCAAAACTAATATAATAGTATTCAAGACCTACCGTAGTACTATTAACTATCCCCATGAAATAAAGTTAGATGAGGACAGAGTAGAAATAAAACAATCTGTGAGATTTTTAGGTATCCATATTGATGACACCTTGGGATGGTCATCTCACATAAGCCAGCTAACAACAAAACTGAACAGAGCAGTGTTTGCGATTCGTACTCTAAAACCGTATTTAAGTTTGCAAATTCTAAGGTTGGTCTATTTCGCAAATTTCCATAGTCATCTGCGTTTCGGGATAGCGTTTTGGGGAAATGGAGCTCAGACCAAAAGGATATTTACAATACAAAAACAAGCGTTACGGATTCTGAGCAATCTAAACTATAGAGACTCATGCAGAGGGAAGTTTAGAGAAGCTAAGATCCTAACAACCACAGAAACATATGTTTTTGAATGTGTCATGTTTATATTCAAACATAAAGTCTTGTTTACAGAACACGAGAAACAAAACGAAAGAGAGACCAGACATATGAATGACCTGTACGACTTGCCTCAGCACAAACTGTCGTTGACAGAAAAAAACCCGCCTTACAGTTTCATACGGTTATACAATAACCTTCCGAAAAATTTAAAGCAATTGAAAAACATAAATAAGGTGAAAAAAGAATTACACGAGTTCATAAATAATATAGAACCTTATAACATGGAAGAATATACTGCTGCACTTTCAAATCGCTGCTAATTATTGATTATTATTATTATGCAATTTATATTTTATATTTTAATTATATATTATTTAATTTCATATTTATATTTTAATTATTTATTATTTTTAAATGTATTGCTTCTTTTTAACGCTTTTAATATTTGTATATAAAAATCGGTGGTACACGTTGTAAATGTTATAATCAATTTTTAAATTTAAAGTTTTGTGATGTTTTGCAAACTTTTAAATTAAATTTTCTTTCTTTGTTTTGTTTGACATATTTTCATTTAGGCCTGTTTGTATCGGGTGCTTAAATAATGTAAATAAATTATTTTGAATTTGAATTTGAATTTGACTAGACAGACAAGACTAGACAGACAAGACTAGACAGACAAGACTAGACAGACAAGACTAGACAGACAAGACTAGACAGACAAGACTAGACAGACAAGACTAGACAGACAAGACTAGACAGACAAGACTAGACAGACAAGACTAGACAGACAAGGACTAGACAGACAAGACTAGACAGACAAGACTAGACAGACAAGACTAGACAGACAAGACTAGACAGACAAGACTAGACAGACAAGACTAGACAGACAAGACTAGACAGACAAGACTAGACAGACAAGACTAGACAGACAAGACTAGACAGACAAGACTAGACAGACAAGACTAGACAGACAAGACTAGACAGACAAGACTAGACAGACAAGACTAGACAGACAAGACTAGACAGACAAGACTAGACAGACAAGACTAGACAGACAAGACTAGACAGACAAGACTAGACAGACAAGACTAGACAGACAAGACTAGACAGACAAGACTAGACAGACAAGACTAGACAGACAAGACTAGACAGACAAGACTAGACAGACAAGACTAGACAGACAAGACTAGACAGACAAGACTAGACAGACAAGACTAGACAGACAAGACTAGACAGACAAGACTAGACAGACAAGACTAGACAGACAAGACTAGACAGACAAGACTAGACAGACAAGACTAGACAGACAAGACTAGACAGACAAGACTAGACAGACAAGACTAGACAGACAAGACTAGACAGACAAGACTAGACAGACAAGACTAGACAGACAAGACTAGACAGACAAGACTAGACAGACAAGACTAGACAGACAAGACTAGACAGACAAGACTAGACAGACAAGACTAGACAGACAAGACTAGACAGACAAGACTAGACAGACAAGACTAGACAGACAAGACTAGACAGACAAGACTAGACAGACAAGACTAGACAGACAAGACTAGACAGACAAGACTAGACAGACAAGACTAGACAGACAAGACTAGACAGACAAGACTAGACAGACAAGACTAGACAGACAAGACTAGACAGACAAGACTAGACAGACAAGACTAGACAGACAAGACTAGACAGACAAGACTAGACAGACAAGACTAGACAGACAAGACTAGACAGACAAGACTAGACAGACAAGACTAGACAGACAAGACTAGACAGACAAGACTAGACAGACAAGACTAGACAGACAAGACTAGACAGACAAGACTAGACAGACAAGACTAGACAGACAAGACTAGACAGACAAGACTAGACAGACAAGACTAGACAGACAAGACTAGACAGACAAGACTAGACAGACAAGACTAGACAGACAAGACTAGACAGACAAGACTAGACAGACAAGACTAGACAGACAAGACTAGACAGACAAGACTAGACAGACAAGACTAGACAGACAAGACTAGACAGACAAGACTAGACAGACAAGACTAGACAGACAAGACTAGACAGACAAGACTAGACAGACAAGACTAGACAGACAAGACTAGACAGACAAGACTAGACAGACAAGACTAGACAGACAAGACTAGACAGACAAGACTAGACAGACAAGACTAGACAGACAAGACTAGACAGACAAGACTAGACAGACAAGACTAGACAGACAAGACTAGACAGACAAGACTAGACAGACAAGACTAGACAGACAAGACTAGACAGACAAGACTAGACAGACAAGACTAGACAGACAAGACTAGACAGACAAGACTAGACAGACAAGACTAGACAGACAAGACTAGACAGACAAGACTAGACAGACAAGACTAGACAGACAAGACTAGACAGACAAGACTAGACAGACAAGACTAGACAGACAAGACTAGACAGACAAGACTAGACAGACAAGACTAGACAGACAAGACTAGACAGACAAGACTAGACAGACAAGACTAGACAGACAAGACTAGACAGACAAGACTAGACAGACAAGACTAGACAGACAAGACTAGACAGACAAGACTAGACAGACAAGACTAGACAGACAAGACTAGACAGACAAGACTAGACAGACAAGACTAGACAGACAAGACTAGACAGACAAGACTAGACAGACAAGACTAGACAGACAAGACTAGACAGACAAGACTAGACAGACAAGACTAGACAGACAAGACTAGACAGACAAGACTAGACAGACAAGACTAGACAGACAAGACTAGACAGACAAGACTAGACAGACAAGACTAGACAGACAAGACTAGACAGACAAGACTAGACAGACAAGACTAGACAGACAAGACTAGACAGACAAGACTAGACAGACAAGACTAGACAGACAAGACTAGACAGACAAGACTAGACAGACAAGACTAGACAGACAAGACTAGACAGACAAGACTAGACAGACAAGACTAGACAGACAAGACTAGACAGACAAGACTAGACAGACAAGACTAGACAGACAAGACTAGACAGACAAGACTAGACAGACAAGACTAGACAGACAAGACTAGACAGACAAGACTAGACAGACAAGACTAGACAGACAAGACTAGACAGACAAGACTAGACAGACAAGACTAGACAGACAAGACTAGACAGACAAGACTAGACAGACAAGACTAGACAGACAAGACTAGACAGACAAGACTAGACAGACAAGACTAGACAGACAAGACTAGACAGACAAGACTAGACAGACAAGACTAGACAGACAAGACTAGACAGACAAGACTAGACAGACAAGACTAGACAGACAAGACTAGACAGACAAGACTAGACAGACAAGACTAGACAGACAAGACTAGACAGACAAGACTAGACAGACAAGACTAGACAGACAAGACTAGACAGACAAGACTAGACAGACAAGACTAGACAGACAAGACTAGACAGACAAGACTAGACAGACAAGACTAGACAGACAAGACTAGACAGACAAGACTAGACAGACAAGACTAGACAGACAAGACTAGACAGACAAGACTAGACAGACAAGACTAGACAGACAAGACTAGACAGACAAGACTAGACAGACAAGACTAGACAGACAAGACTAGACAGACAAGACTAGACAGACAAGACTAGACAGACAAGACTAGACAGACAAGACTAGACAGACAAGACTAGACAGACAAGACTAGACAGACAAGACTAGACAGACAAGACTAGACAGACAAGACTAGACAGACAAGACTAGACAGACAAGACTAGACAGACAAGACTAGACAGACAAGACTAGACAGACAAGACTAGACAGACAAGACTAGACAGACAAGACTAGACAGACAAGACTAGACAGACAAGACTAGACAGACAAGACTAGACAGACAAGACTAGACAGACAAGACTAGACAGACAAGACTAGACAGACAAGACTAGACAGACAAGACTAGACAGACAAGACTAGACAGACAAGACTAGACAGACAAGACTAGACAGACAAGACTAGACAGACAAGACTAGACAGACAAGACTAGACAGACAAGACTAGACAGACAAGACTAGACAGACAAGACTAGACAGACAAGACTAGACAGACAAGACTAGACAGACAAGACTAGACAGACAAGACTAGACAGACAAGACTAGACAGACAAGACTAGACAGACAAGACTAGACAGACAAGACTAGACAGACAAGACTAGACAGACAAGACTAGACAGACAAGACTAGACAGACAAGACTAGACAGACAAGACTAGACAGACAAGACTAGACAGACAAGACTAGACAGACAAGACTAGACAGACAAGACTAGACAGACAAGACTAGACAGACAAGACTAGACAGACAAGACTAGACAGACAAGACTAGACAGACAAGACTAGACAGACAAGACTAGACAGACAAGACTAGACAGACAAGACTAGACAGACAAGACTAGACAGACAAGACTAGACAGACAAGACTAGACAGACAAGACTAGACAGACAAGACTAGACAGACAAGACTAGACAGACAAGACTAGACAGACAAGACTAGACAGACAAGACTAGACAGACAAGACTAGACAGACAAGACTAGACAGACAAGACTAGACAGACAAGACTAGACAGACAAGACTAGACAGACAAGACTAGACAGACAAGACTAGACAGACAAGACTAGACAGACAAGACTAGACAGACAAGACTAGACAGACAAGACTAGACAGACAAGACTAGACAGACAAGACTAGACAGACAAGACTAGACAGACAAGACTAGACAGACAAGACTAGACAGACAAGACTAGACAGACAAGACTAGACAGACAAGACTAGACAGACAAGACTAGACAGACAAGACTAGACAGACAAGACTAGACAGACAAGACTAGACAGACAAGACTAGACAGACAAGACTAGACAGACAAGACTAGACAGACAAGACTAGACAGACAAGACTAGACAGACAAGACTAGACAGACAAGACTAGACAGACAAGACTAGACAGACAAGACTAGACAGACAAGACTAGACAGACAAGACTAGACAGACAAGACTAGACAGACAAGACTAGACAGACAAGACTAGACAGACAAGACTAGACAGACAAGACTAGACAGACAAGACTAGACAGACAAGACTAGACAGACAAGACTAGACAGACAAGACTAGACAGACAAGACTAGACAGACAAGACTAGACAGACAAGACTAGACAGACAAGACTAGACAGACAAGACTAGACAGACAAGACTAGACAGACAAGACTAGACAGACAAGACTAGACAGACAAGACTAGACAGACAAGACTAGACAGACAAGACTAGACAGACAAGACTAGACAGACAAGACTAGACAGACAAGACTAGACAGACAAGACTAGACAGACAAGACTAGACAGACAAGACTAGACAGACAAGACTAGACAGACAAGACTAGACAGACAAGACTAGACAGACAAGACTAGACAGACAAGACTAGACAGACAAGACTAGACAGACAAGACTAGACAGACAAGACTAGACAGACAAGACTAGACAGACAAGACTAGACAGACAAGACTAGACAGACAAGACTAGACAGACAAGACTAGACAGACAAGACTAGACAGACAAGACTAGACAGACAAGACTAGACAGACAAGACTAGACAGACAAGACTAGACAGACAAGACTAGACAGACAAGACTAGACAGACAAGACTAGACAGACAAGACTAGACAGACAAGACTAGACAGACAAGACTAGACAGACAAGACTAGACAGACAAGACTAGACAGACAAGACTAGACAGACAAGACTAGACAGACAAGACTAGACAGACAAGACTAGACAGACAAGACTAGACAGACAAGACTAGACAGACAAGACTAGACAGACAAGACTAGACAGACAAGACTAGACAGACAAGACTAGACAGACAAGACTAGACAGACAAGACTAGACAGACAAGACTAGACAGACAAGACTAGACAGACAAGACTAGACAGACAAGACTAGACAGACAAGACTAGACAGACAAGACTAGACAGACAAGACTAGACAGACAAGACTAGACAGACAAGACTAGACAGACAAGACTAGACAGACAAGACTAGACAGACAAGACTAGACAGACAAGACTAGACAGACAAGACTAGACAGACAAGACTAGACAGACAAGACTAGACAGACAAGACTAGACAGACAAGACTAGACAGACAAGACTAGACAGACAAGACTAGACAGACAAGACTAGACAGACAAGACTAGACAGACAAGACTAGACAGACAAGACTAGACAGACAAGACTAGACAGACAAGACTAGACAGACAAGACTAGACAGACAAGACTAGACAGACAAGACTAGACAGACAAGACTAGACAGACAAGACTAGACAGACAAGACTAGACAGACAAGACTAGACAGACAAGACTAGACAGACAAGACTAGACAGACAAGACTAGACAGACAAGACTAGACAGACAAGACTAGACAGACAAGACTAGACAGACAAGACTAGACAGACAAGACTAGACAGACAAGACTAGACAGACAAGACTAGACAGACAAGACTAGACAGACAAGACTAGACAGACAAGACTAGACAGACAAGACTAGACAGACAAGACTAGACAGACAAGACTAGACAGACAAGACTAGACAGACAAGACTAGACAGACAAGACTAGACAGACAAGACTAGACAGACAAGACTAGACAGACAAGACTAGACAGACAAGACTAGACAGACAAGACTAGACAGACAAGACTAGACAGACAAGACTAGACAGACAAGACTAGACAGACAAGACTAGACAGACAAGACTAGACAGACAAGACTAGACAGACAAGACTAGACAGACAAGACTAGACAGACAAGACTAGACAGACAAGACTAGACAGACAAGACTAGACAGACAAGACTAGACAGACAAGACTAGACAGACAAGACTAGACAGACAAGACTAGACAGACAAGACTAGACAGACAAGACTAGACAGACAAGACTAGACAGACAAGACTAGACAGACAAGACTAGACAGACAAGACTAGACAGACAAGACTAGACAGACAAGACTAGACAGACAAGACTAGACAAGACTAGACAGACAAGACTAGACAGACAAGACTAGACAGACAAGACTAGACAGACAAGACTAGACAGACAAGACTAGACAGACAAGACTAGACAGACAAGACTAGACAGACAAGACTAGACAGACAAGACTAGACAGACAAGACTAGACAGACAAGACTAGACAGACAAGACTAGACAGACAAGACTAGACAGACAAGACTAGACAGACAAGACTAGACAGACAAGACTAGACAGACAAGACTAGACAGACAAGACTAGACAGACAAGACTAGACAGACAAGACTAGACAGACAAGACTAGACAGACAAGACTAGACAGACAAGACTAGACAGACAAGACTAGACAGACAAGACTAGACAGACAAGACTAGACAGACAAGACTAGACAGACAAGACTAGACAGACAAGACTAGACAGACAAGACTAGACAGACAAGACTAGACAGACAAGACTAGACAGACAAGACTAGACAGACAAGACTAGACAGACAAGACTAGACAGACAAGACTAGACAGACAAGACTAGACAGACAAGACTAGACAGACAAGACTAGACAGACAAGACTAGACAGACAAGACTAGACAGACAAGACTAGACAGACAAGACTAGACAGACAAGACTAGACAGACAAGACTAGACAGACAAGACTAGACAGACAAGACTAGACAGACAAGACTAGACAGACAAGACTAGACAGACAAGACTAGACAGACAAGACTAGACAGACAAGACTAGACAGACAAGACTAGACAGACAAGACTAGACAGACAAGACTAGACAGACAAGACTAGACAGACAAGACTAGACAGACAAGACTAGACAGACAAGACTAGACAGACAAGACTAGACAGACAAGACTAGACAGACAAGACTAGACAGACAAGACTAGACAGACAAGACTAGACAGACAAGACTAGACAGACAAGACTAGACAGACAAGACTAGACAGACAAGACTAGACAGACAAGACTAGACAGACAAGACTAGACAGGCAAGACTAGACAGACAAGACTAGACAGACAAGACTAGACAGACAAGACTAGACAGACAAGACTAGACAGACAAGACTAGACAGACAAGACTAGACAGACAAGACTAGACAGACAAGACTAGACAGACAAGACTAGACAGACAAGACTAGACAGACAAGACTAGACAGACAAGACTAGACAGACAGGACTAGACAGACAAGACTAGACAGACAAGACTAGACAGACAAGACTAGACAGACAAGACTAGACAGACAAGACTATACAGACAAGACATGACAGACAAGAGTAGACAGACAAGACTAGACAGACAAGACTAGACAGACAAGACTAGACAGACAAGACTAGTCAGACAAGACTAGACAGACAAGACTAGACAGAGAAGACTAGACAGACAAGACTAGACAGACAGGACTAGACAGACAAGACTAGACAGACTAGACTAGACAGACAATACTAGACAGACAAGACTAGTCAGACAAGACTAGACAGACAAGACTAGACAGAGAAAACTATACAGACAAGACTAGACAGACAAGACTAGACAGATAAGACTAGGCAGACAAGACTAGACTCAGTCGAGTGACGACGTTTAATGTGAGTAGACGTTCGAGAGAAGTTCTTTAATTTAAAAATTAAAAGCGTTATAAAGACTAGTAATATGGCTAGAGAGCTAAGGTCTAATATAAATATACCTTCAAAAGGACACTCGTTAGAAAGTGATATAGTTATATCATATCTGACGAGTCCGAATTTCCAAAGTGTAATAGAAGAAATTGTGAAAAAGCAAGTTGATTCTATTAATATTTTTTTTGAAGACAAATTCACACAACTTTTTTACTAAAAAAAATTGAAGAATTAGAAATTGAAAATGAAAAATTGGTTCAAATGGTCAATCCTAAACACCGCTGAGCATTGCAACTAATGATATGTTGGTCCACGAGCCCGGGGCAAGGCCGCGCAAAAAGCAGCCCGTTGATAAAACTCAGGAACGAAAGAAGATAACTGAAACCAGTGACATGGAAAAAACGAGAGATATAGTTGTAAACAAAAATAAAAATTCAGATATAAATACAAATCATGAAAAGTGGCAAGTGCAAAGAAATAAAAAAATAGGAGGTCCAAGATAATTTATGGTAATGCTGAATCAACGGTTATAAAAGCAGCCGATAGATATGCACATTTGCATGTTTACAATTTGGAACCCTCTTTAACAGAAGCAGAGATTGTTAATTACCTGCAGGGGAAAAATAAAAACCCTGTTAAATGTAAAAAGTTAGAGTCTAAGTGACCAGAAGAAGTCGTTAAGTTTTTAGAGAAATTACAACTACCGGAAACATGGCCCAAAAACACCCGCGTTAATCGCTTTTTACTAAGACTAGGGAAAACAAAACACACAGGGTAACTTCAGCGAATAAACCGATACTACCTACACCACCGATTATACAATTAGTAAACCAATCTATGGGAAACAAAGTCGACCGAATAGAATTTATGATAGAAAAAACAAAAAATTGTATATTCCTAATCTTGACTGAACACTGGAAGAGCGAAGCACAACTAGAATTTGCCAAATTGAAGAATTTTAATTTAGCGGCCCATTTTTGCAGACCATCCTTTTGTCTTTTGCAGACCACATAAATGTCTGGGAATATACAGAGCCCAACTGACGAGTTCCACTAGTTTCATGGACAAACTTCATGAACTGTTACTATTGCTTGCAAGTGAAGGCAAACAATTCATAATTGGAGGCGATTTCAACATAAAAATGCTAACAAGAACAAATTTTAGCCAACAGTTCGGGTCTCTACTTCAATCTTTCAACTCAATCCCTCTAGCCAAGGAAGTTAGTCATCCAGAAACCGGGACATGCATTGACAATGTTATAGTAAATATCAAGTGTGAATATAGTTTGGAAACATTGAATTATTTAATATCAGATCACTGTGCCCAAGTTCTGAGACTGGCTGCGGAAAAGGATATGGGAGTGAAGTATAAACAAATTCAAATCTTCAGTGTCGATAATAGGATACACCACAGAGAGCTCATGGAGAACGTGTACTGGGACGATCTCCTGATGTGTGATTGCGGTGACATCAACTACCAATGGTCTGTTTTTATCAATATATTCTTTATACAGTTTAATCAGGCTTTCCCATTATTTACAATCAATACCATATTTTGGGATTTTCTCAAACCCCAAACTACTCAGCTTGAAGAAGCACCTTGAGTTGTTACAAACTTTATCGCACTATAATCCTGATTATAAGTTACCGTACAATAGACTACATAGAATCTACAAGAGTTTACTTAGAGAAAAAAAAACAAGTTTAAGAGACAACTTGAAAATGCAACAGATATACAAAAGACAACTTGGAACATTGTACGACAAATCACAGGAATTAAAGAATAGAACTTTTTTATTTGAATCTGATGAACCACATTCCATCGCTATCAACTACTATCAACAATTTATTTGCTGATAAAGATGAAAGCCTATCCAGCGCTCAACCAAGGGTGAGGAATATTAACAATATAGTGAACAACAGTCACACGATTTTTCTTAAGCCAGTAACCGAGGAAGAACTGTATAACACTATAATGAGCTTAAATAATAAAAAAAGTGCCAGTATTTATTGTTCCAGTTATTAAATCCCCAGTATTGTTATTACAAATGTTGTGTTTAGTTTGCTTAAACCGTTGCTATATATAAACTCACTTATGTTTGGTGTATTCCCGGATTTATTAATAGTGGCGTTAATTACTCATACATATATAAATGGCGATAAACCGGATATTAATAATTACAGGCCGATAAGTATCTTGTCATCGTTCTCAAAAATCTTTGAAAAATTGGTAAGCGTCACATTGTTCTCTTTTTTGAATAAGTGTGAAATTATAGCCCAGCAACAGCACGATTTTGTTAAGGGTAAAAGCATAGATACAGCATGCTACGAATCATATCATATCAGGGATAACAGATAGTCTGGAATTAAAAAATATACCGTGTGGTTTACTAGTCGACCTTAGTAAGGCTTATGACCTAGTGGATCATGCTTTACTAAAAGATAAACTTTTTAATTATGGGGTTCGTGGACCCGCGTTGAATTGGCTACAATCCTTTTTACATAATATAATTCATATCACCAGGCTAGAAACAGCATACGGTGCATTGAAATCCACTTCAAGGTTAATAAACAGGGGTATTCCACAAGGAAGTACCATTGGTCCCTCACTTTTTACAATCTATATAAATGATTTGGACCAAGTTCCAATCATTCCGTGACATTCACTGGTAAACTATGCAGATGACACTTATGTACTAATAATAAACAAGACTATAGAGGATATTACTCACAATGCGAATCTAGTTATGTCCGCACTTTCATCGTGGTTCACTGAAAATAGACTAATCCTAAATAGCCAGAAAACCAAGGTATTCACTTTTAAAACAAAAAGATCCGTAATCACCTACTCAGAGGAGATATTTATTGAAGGTGATTCAATAGAAATACAACAGTCGTTCAGGCTTTTGGGCATTCATTTCGACAAAACTCTGTACTGGTCAAGTCACATTAATCAACTTTTAGTGAAGCTAAACAGATTTATTATAGCATTATTTTATTATAGTAATTATTACAGTTTACGCGATAAGGGTGCTTAGTCGATATGTAGATCCAATTGTCACGAGAATGATATATTTCGCTAATTTCTATTCACACATTAAGTATGGGATAATTTTCTGGGGAAAGGGAATCCATTCAGGAAAGGTATTCAGAGTGCAGAAACAGGTTCTACGAATTATACTTAACTTACCCTTTCTGGAGTCTTGCAGAGGACACTTCTAGAGCGAATCTGTTATTTGAACGTTCAAAAAAACCGATAGCACAGAATACCAGATATAATAAAGAGTTGTATGAATACCCAAGACATAACCTATCGATGACGGAAGCCTCCCATAGCATCTTTAAAAATCTACAACAGACTGCCAAAGGAGATTAAATTAATTAATAATATCAGGAAGTTAAAAAGAGACCCTTTTACGTATACTAGAGACATAGAACCTTTAGAAGAATTTTTGAACTATTAATTATATATAAGTTACGATATTAGTCTCGGTATTTTGTTGTGTTATAGGCAATCTATTAATTTTCTTATATGTATGTTTTTTTGTGTATTGCTACCCTTAATAATGAAATAAATGATTTTGTTTTGATTTGACTAGACAGACAAGACTAGACAGACAAGACTAGACAGGCAAGAGTAGACAGACAAGACTAGACGGACAAGACTAGACGGACAAGACTAGGCAGACAAGACTAGACAGACAAGACTAGAAAAACAAGGCTAGACAGACAAGACTAGACAGACAAGACTAAAACTTTTTCGAAAGTTACAAGAACTCCAATGACAAGGGCACAAGAAGCAGAAATATTACATTTACTTTACATAAACCTTACAATCTACAACACAATACCTAGGAATATCAGAATAAACATAGATAAGAAAAATATTCAGAGAGAAATAAGAGCTATGCTTGTTGAAATACAACTTCGATGAATATTTTTTGAAAATAAAGTCGCATTATTAAAAAATTAGGAAAAAATTCTCAAATATTGTAAATTTACTATTGTATAGTTATATATTATAATCTCATTTATATTTGATAAGTTTTATATAAGTTTATATTATTTTTGTTCTTACTTATTGCATGTAAACCTTAAATTATGAAATAAAATGTTTTGATTTGATTTGATTTGACTAGACAGACAAGATTACACAAGCAAGATTATATATACGAGATTCAGACAAGATTTGATTTTTAAATCAAAGTGGGCTTTGATTTGTTGGTGCGCATGTGTGAACCTTACTGAGCTCAGTGATTGCCGTGCAAAGGCTGTGTTGTGTTTAGTTCCCGGAAAATTGCGAGGAATTCCCGGAAATAACGTGCCGAGATTCAGGAAATCTGCGCGAACTCAAAGGTTAGTTTATCCCCGATATATTGTAATTTTAAAAATTTTGAAAATAACTGTAATTCGAAAAAATGCAAATTTTGGTTATAGTCCTTGCTTATCGCGTGATCGGCCGGCGAAGTTAATTTAGGCATGCTGTCATGATAACCGGTAACAAATTGCTCACGTGACCACACACATTCTTATAAATTTATCTTCAGCCGATGTTATTGTAAATAAATATTGAGTACACTCTATAATTCACGTAATTTGAACAAGCGATTTATTTATCAATATTGTTTTCCTTTCTGATTTTAACCGATTTTACATCAATTTTTAATTTAATTTAAAATAAATTAATATTGTAATTATTATTACGATAGGAGTAAATTAAATTAAAATGAGACTACATGAGACTAAGTGAAACCATATGAGACTAGACGAGATTTTGAGGATACTAGATGATTACAGATGAGACTAAATGAGATTAGATGAAACCAAATAAGACTAGATGAGATTAGATGAGACTAGATGAAACCAGATGAGTCTGGATAAGATTAGGTTAGACGAGATTATATAAGATAAGAATAAATTACATTAGACTAGAATGGACTAGTTTAGACTAGATTAGCATAGATTACACTAAATTAGACTAGATGGGGCTATATGCGTTTAAATGAAACCAAATGAGGCTTGATAAGGCTAGATGAGTTTGTATAAGATTAGATAAGACTAGATAAAATTAGGTGACCCTAGATGAGACTTAATGAAACCAGTTGAGACTAGATTACGCTAAATTAGACTAGATGAGATTAAACGTAATCAGACGAGACTTGACAAGCCTAGATGAGTTTGTATAAGATTAGATGAGATTAAACTAGATGAAATTAGGTGAGTATTCATGGGACTCGATAAGACCAGATGATACTAGTTGTGACTAAATAAGATGAGATGAGGCTAGATGCGACTTGTTGAAACCAGATGAGATTAGATGAGAATAGATAAGACTTGGCGAGGCTAGATTAGACTATATTAGGCTAGATTAGATTATATTGGACTAGATTAGACTAGTTTAGAGTGGATTGGTCTAGATTAGACTAGCTTAGACTAAATTAAACTACGTGTGGCTAGATGAGATTAAATGAAACCGGATGAAACTTGATGAGGCTAGATCAGTTTGGATATGATTAGATAAGACTACAAAATACTCGATGAGACTATACGAAACTAGATGAAGCTAGATGAAATTAGATGGGCCTTCATGGGACTAGATAAGACCAGATGAGATTATATAAGAACAGATGAGACAAGATGCGATTAGCTGATATTAGATAAGACTAGATAAAATTTGACAGATGAGATTAAATGAAACTAGATAAGATTAGATGAGATATTGTAAGACTGAATGAAACTAGATAAGATTAGATGAGATATTGTAAGAGTGAATGAAACCAGATGGGACCAGATGAGATTAGACTAGATTAGATTATACTAAATTAGACTCGATTCGAGGGGTCATCCACTCTAGCAATACATTTAGATGCATTACTGCACATTACCTTGCATTCCCTAGCAGTACGTAAGTCTTACACTACATTACTCAAAGTACTCTTTGAATCCTTGAATTACACTTGCATTCACTGACTTACGTTCACATTGTATTCGTCATTGTATTCATTACGTCCATATTACGTCCCCACTACACCCGCATGAGCTCATCATGCGCGTCGACTTGCGCCGCCCCGCAGTAGGACAGTTAGCTGCTACTAAACTCTTACTGGGGAAGCTCTGAGAAGCTCCCGCGGAAGCTCTTAAAGACAATGATAATCCTGCCACAAAATAGTTACTTACATTAGAGTGCCGAAACATTGGTTCTACAATGCAAAAGCTCGTTTGGGGAACGAGTCCAAAGGGCGAGTTCCCCATTTGGTGGAGCATTGTAATAGTTATTTACATTAGAGTGTGGAAAGTTTGATTTTACAACGCGACAGCTCGTTTGGGGAACGAGCCCGAACGGCGAGTTCTCCATTAGTTGGAGCGCTGTAAAATCATTTCCGTACTAAATTTCACCTCTGTTAAGTTGGCAGAACCAACTCCGAAAAAAAAAGCCGCGACGGCACATAATAATCCGCTTTTTATCCGCTAACGATTGTAAAAACAAAAAATTTCCCGCTCTTCCCATTTCCCGGGAAAATGGGGTCCCGCTAACAACAAAAAGTTAGCGGTACCCATCCTAAAAATAATTATATTGAGAAAATAATTGCACCGGAATTATCCGCTTTTTATCCGCTAACGATTGTAAAAAGAAAATAATTTCCCGCTCTTCCCATTTCCCGGGAAAATGGGGTCCCGCTAACTTAACAAAAAGTTAGCGGTACCCATTCTAAAAATAATTATATTGAGAAAATAATTGCACCGGAATTATCCGCTTTTAATCCGCAAACGAATGCCGCGAGACTTCATTTCCCGGGAAAATTCGGGATTTTTTTTTTCAAGGAGTTCGTTTGTGGATGAAGCAAAGGTTATTATGTACTATCGCGGCGAAATAAGGATACCGAGGATAAAATAGCGGAAATGAGGAAGAAGAGAAGAATCTACGATTATTTAGAGGAAAATTTGATTTATTAAGTTCTGTTAAAATTCTGATAAACCTCTGAAAATAATTCTATAGTGAAAGCTTAATCGCAACGAGAATAAATAAGTAATTTCGGGCTGACACGATTCCTCGTATCCATCACAGGTATCGGTGATTCATGAAACCCATCGTATTCATTCCAACCCGGAAATAGATAGCGGATTTCGGAAAGGGGTGGAGTCTAAATGTTTTTGTTTTTCGCCGGCCGAATCGTCACATGTTATTTCTATTGTCCCGTTCAAAAAGGCATCGGCGCGGCGGCGAAATGCTAGGACCTTTCAAAGATGCGGGCGGCATGCTAGGACCTTTCAAAGGTGCAAGCGGCATGTTAAGGCACTTTCAAAGACGCAAGCGGTGTGTTAGGTCTTTTCAAAAATGAAATGTTCTTTTGGTTGGCTTTCTCCAACCTACGGTGGGGTGAGAGGGCAGTTTTGGTTAGTCCACTAACTATTGCTATTGCCACCCCTCTCTTTCTTTGTTCTTCAAAATTACCTCTCAGCAAATTTTTTCCCCGATATCTTTATTTCTCCGCGATAGCACCTGATAACTTTTATTTCATACACAAACGAATTACGCGAAAAAAAAACTCAATTTTTCCGGGAAGTTTGGAAATTATTTTTCTCGCGGCATTCGTTTGCGGATAAAAAGCGGATAATTCCGGTGCATGTATTTCCTCAAAATATTTGTTTGTAGGGTGGGTTCCGCTAACTTTCTGTTAAGTTAGCGGGACCCCATTTTCCCGGGAAATGGGAAGTGCGGGAAATTATTTTCTTTTTACAATCGTTAGCGGATAAAAAGTGGATAATTCCGGTGCAATTATTTTCACAATATAATTATTTTTTGCGATGGGTCCCGCTAACTTTCTGTTAAGTTAGCGGGATCCTATTTTCCCGGGAAATGGGAAGGGCGGGAAATATTTTTCTTTTTACATTCGTTAGCGGATAAAAAGCGGATAATTCCGGTGCAATTATTTTCTCAATATAATTATTTTTAGAATGGGTACCGCTAACTTTTTGTTAAGTTATCGGGACGCCATTTTCCCGGGAAATGGAAAGTGCGGGAAATTTTTTTCTTTTTACAATCGTTAGCGGATAAAAAGCGGATTATTATGTGCCGTCGCGGATTTTTTTTTCCTAGTTGGTTCTGCCAACTTAACAGAGGTCTAAATTTCTATAAATTTTTTTGGCCGACAATTATTATTTAAGAAACAAATAGACCTTCCGCCTCCACTTCCGGTCCCCCACTCTTGCCCCCACGTCCGGTTCACATCCCAATTCCGGTTCCCACCTCCCACTTCCGGTACCTACCCCCACTTCCGGTACCTACCCCCACTTCCGGTTCCCATCCCACGTCCGGTTCCCATCCCACTTCCGGTCCCTACCCCACTTCCGATTTCCACCCATTTCCGGTTTCCACTCCACTTCCGTTCCTACCCTACTTCCAGTTCCCACCCCACTTCCGCTTCCAAAAATTTTCCCACTTCTGGTTCGCACTTCCGGACCGGAAGTGGGGTGTGAACTGTAAGGGGGTGGGAACCGGAAGTGTGAGTGGGAACCGGACGTGGGGTGGGAACCGGAAATGGTGGGAAATGGTGGGTTCAGAACGAATCATCTTTCTCAACTATTTAGATTATTTCCAATATTGGAAATTATTTATTTGGCACAATGCGGGAAAGTACGCTTACAATTCGGGAAAGTGACTTTACCGCATTGTAGCCGGACTTTGCAACATAGTGCGTAAAGTGCTAGTTTCGCTTGATGTATACACGATGTCAAAGCTAGCTTTACAATTCAGGAGGCCAAAAAATCATTTCCGCACGAAATTTGTATAAGATTTTTTGGCCGACAATTATTATTTAAGAAACAAATAGATTTAGATTAATTACAATATTGGAAATTATTTAATTTTTTAATGTTGGTACTCACAAACTATGACTTTTTTACTAATTCAAATTTATTAGGTACATAATATGTAATTTTTCCAAAGATCGCACAGTAAAATTTAAAAAATTACTCTTATTTTCTACAATATCGTGACAAATATGGTGTAAAGTAGCGTTTTTTAAATTAGATTTTATTGCCTTATACTTAATTTATTTTGTGTCCCTGAAAGGTTTAAATTTACTGGTCACTTTACAGCATCGTAGCCGTACTTTGCAACATTGTATGTAAAAATCTAGTTTCGCTGGATCTATACACGATGTCAAAGCTAGCTTTACAATTCAGGAAGCCAAAAAATATATTTCTGCAGAAACAGGAAACGATGTACAGTAATAAATAATTTTGACGTTACGCAATATAATATAACTAACTTTTTTGAAACTTGTGAAACAGTACAAAGCGCAAAAAAACCTCCAGAACTTGCAGAATTTCAGCTAATCTAAATATAGTTGGTGACACACAAATATTCAAATCATTTAGCAAAGAAAATATCACAGGATTTTTTTAAATGTTGAAGAACTCCGTCACAAGAAACTCATAAAAAGCAGAAAATCGATATCAGGATCAACTGAAAAAATGGCTATTCACTAGAGATAAGCATGTGATCACATCGACTCATCCAATCCCATCGTCCCATAGGATGGAATGAGTGGTATAAACGTCGCGTGGGTTAGGATGGGATGGACGGCAATTTTGTATGGGACGGAGTGGGACGAGTTTTGATAATCTAGTAAATCGAGTTTACGTGCATTATTAATTGCTTATCGTGCCAATACACAAATCTTCTATATGTCCAGCCCAGGAGATTTCTGTGATAACGATGTTGTTCCTGAAAAGACTTACGATCCGATTGGGACGAAAAAGGATTACTCATTGTCAGATAAAGAAATTACGGAAACATTAAATTCGAACGAATTATCGTTAAGAGAGTTTGAACCGAAAAGAAAGTTTGCTGTATGAAAACGGGATGAATGGGAAGGGCCGCGCGACTGGGATGGGTTGGGATGGGATATGACGAAAATTTTAAGTTTATGGGATGGGACAGCGGGACGAAAATATGATAAGATGGGACAGTGACAGGGATCCGTCCCACGGGATGGGATTTGGAACGAGAAACTTGTCCCATACTCATCTCTACTTTGCACCATTTCATTACTGCTGGGCGATTGGCATATGAAACTTTCATGGCAAATATGAACTTATACAACTTTGGGCAATTTTTCAAAAACAGTCCTCAAGTCAATCCTAAGTTAGTTGTTCAGTAATAAATCTGACAGACTATCAGATGGAATTCATCGTGTGAAAGGAATTAGATCTCTAAAAAAAAAAAAAATGGAGAATTATGAGCCATAAGAAATTTGAAGTACTTCTGAAGGCGAAGACAGTTATACGAATAAAAGTGACAGTGAATTAGAAAACGCAATAGACTTTGCAATGACTTTGAAATAGACTTTGAAATGATTTGACTAGACAGACAAGACTACACAAGCAAGATTATATATACGAGATTTGTCAGACAAGATTTTAAATCAAAGTAGGCTGTAGGCATGTATGAACCCTTACTGAGCTCAGTGATCGCCGTGCGAAGGCTGTGTTGTGTTTCGTTCCCGAAAAATCGCGAGGAATTCCCGGAAATACCGTGCCGAGATTCAGGAAATCTGCGCGTACTCAAAGGTTAGTTTATCCCCGATATATTGTAATTTTCAAAATTTTTAAAATAATTGTAATTCGAAAAAAATGCAAATTTTGGTTATAGTGCTTGCGTATCGCGTGATCGGCCGGCGAAGGTAATTTATGCATGTTGTCATGATAACCAGTAACAAATTGCTCACGTGACCACACACATTCTTAGAAATTTATGTTCAGCCGATGTTATTGTAAATAAGTATTGAGTACACGCTATAATTCACGTAATTTGAACAAGCGATTTATTTATCAATATTGTTTTCCTTTCTGATTTTAACCGATTTTACATCAATTTTTAATTTAATTTAAAATAAATTAATATTGTAATTATTATTACGATAGGAGTAAATTAAATTAAAATGAGACTACATGAGACCAAATGAAACCATATGAGACTAGACGAGATTTGAGGATACTAGATGATTACAGATGAGACTAAATGAGATTAGATGAAACCAAATAAGACTAGATGAGACTAGATGAAACCAGATGAGTCTGGATAAGATTAGATTAGACGAGATTATATAAGATTAGAATAAATTACACTAGATTAGACTATATTGGACTAGTTTAGAATAGATTAGCATAGATTAGACTTGATTACACTAAATTAGACTAGATGGGGCTATGTGCGTTTAAATGAAACCAAATGGGACTTGATAAGGCTAGATGAGTTTGTATAAGATTAGATAAGACTAGATAAAATTAGATGACACTAGATGACTTAATGAAACCAGTTGAGACTAGATTATACTAGATTAGACTAAATTAGACTAGATGATTAAGTGATACCAGACGAGACTTGATAAGCCTAGAAGAGTTTGTATAAGATTAGATGAGACTATATTAAACTAGATGAAATTAGGTGAGCATTCATGGGACTCGATAAGACCAGATGAGACTAGCTGTGACTAAATAAGATCAGGCTAGATGCGACTTGATGAAACCAGATGAGATTAGATGAGAATAAATAAGACTTGATGAGGCTAGATAAGACTAGATTAGATTATATTGGACTATATCAGACTAGTTTAGAGTGAATTGGTCTAGATTAGACTAGCTTAGACTAAAATAGACTACGTGTGGCTAGATGAGATAAAATGAAACCGGATGAAACTTGATGAGGCTAGATCAGTTTGGATATGATTAGATAAGACTACAAAATTCTCGATGAGACTATACGAAACTAGATGAAATTAGATGGGCCTTCATGGGACTAGATAAGACCAGATGAGATTATATAAGTACAGATGAGACAAGATGCAATTAGATGATATTAGATGAGACTAGATAAAATTTGACAGATGAGACTAGACGAGATTAAATGAAACTAGATAAGATTAGATGAGATTTCGTGAGACTTAATGGAACCAGATGGGACCAGATGAGATTAGACTGGCTTAGATTATACTAAATTAGACTAGATTCTAGGGGTCATCCACTCTTACAATACATGTTAATATTTAGATGCATTACTGCACAATACATTGCATTCCTTAGCAGTACGTAAATCTTACACTACATTACACACTACATCTTGGATTCCTTGAATTACTCTTGCATTCCCTGAATTTCGTTGACATTATATTCGCATTATGTCCATATTACGTCGCCAGTACACCCGCATGAGCTCATCTGAGAGAAGCTCCCGAGGAAGCTCTTAAAGGCAATGGTAATCCTGCTGCAAAAAATATATTTCTTCAGAAACAGGAAACTATGTACAGTAATAAATAATTTTGACGTTACACAATATAAAATACTGTTTATTTATTTATTTTGGAACGTGGCAGGATTACTAAGGAAACTGAGAATAGGAGAGGAAGAATTTGGGGCGTTCTTGTCTGATTTCCAAGTTATTAACTTAGTGGAAACTTGGACAAAACAAGAGGAATGGGAGGAGTGCATTAAGAGGTTGCTGGAAGGCAACCAGGTACTAGATGGCCAAGGTAATAGATGGAGGCCGCAATTTGCAAAAAATGATTCTAATTTCGGAAGGGCAAAAGGTGGAATAGTAACAAGGGTGGACAAGGCTCTCATGGAAGAAGCTTCCGCAGATATACCCAGAAGAGAAAAAGATACTGCGAAATATATGTGTGAAGGTCTGGTGACGAGGGAAATAGAAATTGAAGGGCAATGGTGGCGGGTGATGACGGTGTATAATTATAATAGATCTATGGAAATACAACAAAAAATAGAAGATTGCCTGAACGAAGGGGAACACAAAAAACTGCTGATAGGAGGAGACTGGAATGTAAGAATTGGGGAAGGGCAGCCGATGGGAATTAGCAGTAGTGGAGGTGAAATCACGAGGAAATCTAAGGATAAAGTAATGAATGCTCAAGGAAAGCTGTGGTTGGAGTGGGTGAAGAAAATCCAATGGGAAGTGCTAAATGGGTGCTGTGTAGGAGACTGGGACGGGGAATTTACTTTTGTGGGAGGTAGTGGTGAATCGGTTATTGACCTAGTGGTGGCAAATGAGAATTCAATGGAGTCAATAGAAAGTATGAGGATTGGTATTAGAGGGGACTCCGATCATATGCCGGTAATTGTGACACTGAAAGAAATATACGAAACAAGGGGAAGTGGGGAAAGGATAATATATAAATGGGATCAGCCCGCACAAGAAATATATGCCACGAGTCTACCAAAAGTTGATTGGAAAAACCTCAAAGATATGAAAGAAATAACGCATTGTATGAGAGAGTCAATGGTGGCAAAAACTATGAAGATAACTGGAACCAAATCTACATGGTTTGATGAAGAATGCAGAAAAGAAAAGAAAAAGCTGAGAGAGGTGGTAAAAAGATGGAGAGAAGGGAGGGAGAAGAAATTAAGAAACAAAAACTGCAGCTTGAGAGAGTTATGAAGACAAAAAAAGAAGATGGGGAAAAGAAAAGGGTGGAAGAGATATCAAACATTAATAATGAAGCGGAGCTGTGGCGGTTCCTAAGGAAAAACGGAGGTAGAGGACAAGGAGTGACAGACAAATTTGAGATAGAGGATTGGAAACGGCACTTCATGGAGTTAGTAGGAGAGGGGGTAGATCAAGAAGAACCGATGAGGCACGAACTCGGTATGAGCATAGTGGAAGAAGAGGAATTTTCAGTGGAGGAGGTGGTAAATGGCAAAATCCTTAAAGAAAAAAAAAGCGGCAGGTCAAGACATGGTACCGAATGAGGCTTGGATGATGGCAAATGAGCAATGATTGGAGAGAGTGACAGACGAATTCAATAAAATATGGCGGAAAGAAGTTGGAATTCCAAACAGTTGGACGGTGGGGGAAGTGATACCTGTCTACAAAAGTGGTGAGAGGGACGAAATGAGAAACTATAGGGGTATAACACTCATGGATTCATCCTATAAAATGTATGCGAAATTATTGGAAAGGCGTTTGGGGGAGGAAGTGGAAGGAAAAATGTTGCTACCAGAAACGCAAGCAGGTTTTAGAGAAGGAAGGGGAACTACTGAACATTTAATAACCCTGAGGTATATTATCGACCAGGAATTAGCAAGTCCCAAGGGTAAGCTCTTTGCTCTGTTCCTAGACTTAAAGGCTGCATATGACACGGTAAATAGGAAAATGTTGTGGGAATGTATGGAAAAAAAGGGTATATCTGGAAAATTGAGAGATGGTATCGAGCGGCTGTATACAGAAACGTGGTGTAGGGTCAAAGTGAGAGAGAGTAAGTCGAGCGCTTGCAAAGTAGATATGGGTCTGAAGCAAGGTTGCCCGCTTAGCCCGGCACTCTTCAATATATATGTGGCAGATTTGGAAAGGGTCTTGATTGCTGGACAAGCAGGGGGAGTGGTGGTGGGGAGGAAGAAGTTGTGGAGTCTGGCGTACGCGGATGATGTGGTAATAATGGCATAATCGGCAGGAGAATTGAAAGAAATGATTGAGAGATTAGAGAGATTTTTTGATAAAAGGAAACTGACTGTAAATGTAGATAAAATAAAATGGATAAAGTTTAAGAAAGACCCCACCTTTCTTAAACTTTATCCATTTTATTTTATCTACATTGTGCAGGAAGGAGAGGTTCGAATGGAAGGGAATGGAGATTGAGCAGGTTGGGCATTTTAAGTATTTAAGGTTTGTATTTGGGAGTGGGTGCGGTAATAAACAGCATATAGAGTACGTGGCAAAAAAAGCGTGGGTGGTGGCAGAAAGGTTCTTGAAGGTATGGGGAAGAGTTTAGCACAAATTACGGGGCGAAGGAGATGATGTGGAAGGCTTGCTGGCGAAGTATATTGATGTATGGAGCTGAAATATGGGGGGTGAAGGAAGAAGAAGGCGTGGAAAAGGTGCAACTACAATTCTTTAAAAAGGCCCTGAAATTAGACAGATCAACCCCGTCCTACATAGTACTGCAGGAGCTAAATGCATTTAAATTAAGAATTGAAGCAAGCCGACGAGTAGCAAGGTATGAAAGTAAAGTGAAGGAAATGACTGAGGAAAGAATTGTAAAAGAAGTTCAGGTTGTAAATTGTTCAGGGTAGCAAGTTTGGAAGGAATTAATGGTAGGAGAGAGACAAATTGGGGAAGGAATAGAAGGAAACTCTATGAAGGAAGTGGTATGTCTATCATGGAAATGGAGAGGCTTAGGAGGGAAGGCGTGCGAGTTTACGAATGGGTAGTGGTCAGGCTGAAGGAAGTTGAACTGCAAGAACGTCAAAGGAAAATAATGGAAAGTAGATATAATAAGGACTATGCGGAAATACAAATATTTGAAGAGCTACCTAAATACTTAAAATCAACAATGGGCCTGAATGCCCAGTCAGTAATTGCCAGGTTTAGATGCGGCTGTGAAGAAAGAGGGCGAAAGTATTGGATGGATGACAAGTATAAGAGTTGTGGTGTATGTGGGGCAGGGAAAGACGTGTGGGTGCATTGGTTTGAGGAGTTCAAAAAAGGAGAGTGGACCGAAAGAGAGAGAGTGTTAGGGTCGAAATGGAAACAGTACATGAATGAGGATGGTAGTGGTTTAGTAATGATGGAAAGGATAAAAGGATGGAAGGAACAGGGAACGGAAACAGAGGAAAGTCCAGTGTAGTTTTTTTCTTCTCTCTTTTAACTTGGACTTTATTGTTTATGGTGATTATTGATATGGTTTTCTTTTTTATATTTTGTTTGTTTTGTTTTTCTTTGCGGAATCTAAATTGTTTTTATTTAGTATTGTAATAGAAAAGGTTTATGTTTTTTTTTTATTTATGCCAATAAAGGATTGTATGTATGTATAAAATACTTATTTCAAACTTGTATAACAGTAAAAAGCGCAAAAAAACCTCCAGAACTTGCAGAATTTCAGCTAATCTAAATATAGTTGGTGACACACAAATATTCAAATCATTTAGCAAAGAAAATATCACAGGATTTTTTGAAATGTTGAAGAACTCCGTCACAAGAAACTCATCGGAAAAATCAAAAGCAGAAAATCGATCAGGAGCAACTGAAAAAAATTATTCACTAGAGATATTCACTAGAATATCTCTAGGGCTATTCACTAGAGATGAGCATGGGATCACATCGACTCATCCCATCCCATCGACCCATGGGATGGAATGAGTGGTATATACGTCACGTGGGATAGGATGGGACTGAGTGGGACGAGTTTTGATAATCTAGTAAATCGAGTTTACGTGCATAATTAATTGCTTATCGTGCCGATACGCAAATCTTCCATAATATGTCCAGCCCAGGAGATTTCTGTAATAACGATATTGTTCCTGAAAAGTCTTACGATTCGTTTGCGACGGAAAAGGATTAGTCATTGTCCGATAAAGAAATTACGGAAACATAAAATTCGAACGAATTATCGTTAAGAGAGTCTGAACCGAAAAGAAAGTTTGGTTTGGGATCGACCGGGATGGGATGGGATAGGATGAGACGAAAATTTTAAGTTTATGGGATGGGGCAGTGGGACAAAATGTGATGGGATGGGACAGTGACAGGGATTCGTCCCACGGGATGGGATTTGGAACGAGAAACTTGTCCCATGCTTATCCCTTCTTTGCACCATTTCATTACTGCTGGACGATTGGCATACGTAACTTTCATGGCAAATATGAACTTATACAACTTAAACAAAATCAATCCTAAGTTGGTTGTTCAGTAGTAAATCTGGCAGACTATCACGAGATAGAATTCATCGCGTGAAAGGAATTAGATCTCTAAAAGAAAATAAAAAGAAGAATGAGCCATAAGAAATTTGTATGTACTTCTGAAGGCGAAGACAGTTATATTATAAAAGTGACAGTGAATTAGAAAACGCAATAGACTTTGCAATGACTTTGAAATAGACTTCTATAATCAGAATTGACTCTTTCTTCTCAATTCGAGATAAAATTAGAATAAGAAAAATATTATAAATATTATTTAAAAAAATAAATCTAGATTAGATAGCTTCATATGGCCAAAAGAAGAAGATATTGCAATTATAGAAAATGGATTCATTTTTTATGGCCCTGTGGAGCTTCTGGGTTCAGCATCTTCCAGTTGAGACAATTTTAAAAACTGCTTATAGAGGCAATACAAACATATGAAAAAGCACTTTAGAGTGTGCTAATTTTGTTGTATTTCAATCCGATTTCAATATATATATATATATATATATATATATATATATATATATATATACAAATTCAACATACTTGTTATTTAATGACGATGCCACCAATGTGATGTAATATTACTAGCACTTTTATCTTTATAGGTGGTAACAGCACACGGTATAGAAAACAAGCGTATAGTCCTGCTATAGTTTGCCTATAGCTGTGTGACCGTTTCGTATACTTCAACTATACGAATAGTTTTGGACTATACGAATCACAAAGTTATAGCCATACTATAGCAGGACTATACGCTAGTTTTCTATACCATGTGTACGTAGTATGTGTACTTAACGTTCAGGGAATTAGAAGAAATTATTTTAAATTCTCCTCCTTTACGTGCTTTATACTCCTTTTTATTACTTTTGAAATACCTAAGAATTTCAAAAATTATCTGACATTATTACGCATTGCGCTTGTGATTTCTCCGAGTACTTCGCATTAACAAAGAATTAGGATCAAGATCAAGATTGTCATAAACAGCTCGAACCTTGCATGTTTGATACGTGACATTATTACGCATTGCGATAATTGCAAATACATATGCAACATTTCGGCGAGTGGATGACCCCTCGATGTTAACTTTAGTAAAATTATGTCTATACTTCTTTGACAATTGACAAAAATAAAAAAAATAAATCAAAAACAAAGCAACAAAATTTTTGTCAATTGTCAAAGGGGTATAGACATAATTTTCCTAAATTTAAAGTGTTCAGACCATAACCCTAATAGTTTATATTTTTATGTTTACATCATCGATAATATATACCTACTAACTAGATATAAGCTCTGAAGGTCAGAATAAAATGCTGATCGAAACTTTGGTACCATACCAATATTAGTTGTTTAATAAAGATCCTTTTCTCAAGAATAACCTACAATTAAAATGTATATTTATGGATATTAATCTGGAATTGGTATATTTCAATACTCAGGTAACGCATTATTATAAATTGAAATGGAACATGTATTTAGTATTTAACTTACCTATACTGTCATCTAGATTATTTATATTATTCTATGTTATTGTCATCTTGAAAGAATTGTTTCGAGTTTTTTTATAAAATTGTTTTCGTTTCAGTTAATTTCAGTTGAAACGAAACAAACGTCAAGTTCTGACGTTTGTTTCTGGTTTTCCACCATGACCTACTTTTATTATTTATCCACGAAACTATGGTGATTATAACAATTTCTCAAATCGCCGTTGATTTGTTTCGAGAAGTTTGATCGCAGTGACATTTTATTAGAGAAACATTTCTTCCAGTGCAAATCCACCGGGTAAACTCCGATAAGTAAAATACCCGGTAAGTTTCCCGAAAATCCTTACAATTTCCAAAATATCACATTTTTCAAAAATACATTTTTTAATCAGTTTAAACGTAAAAATTCGAAAACATCAGTATAACTTATACCAGGCACCCTCAAAATTTTAATAAATAAACCAAGTTTTTATTAGCTTTTTTCGCCCCAACGTACCCCAAAAACAAAAGAAATTACCTTGACAATTCCACTTTTTTTTAACAATTGCGTTTCTGTTAAAAATTTTAATTAGAGTTTTAAATATTGACGACTGCTTTTGCAAACGAAGTTAGTAACAAAATAAATTTCTTTTTATTAGGATATGGATGATATGAGTAGGATCATCTTGATAGGCAATACAACATTTACATTTACTGAGGAAAATCATGAAGAAAATTTGATGGAGCGAACAAACTGTCAAGAAAATCAATGGAAACCAAAGAAAGACAATTACACACCTTTCAAAACAATAACAATTTCATCTGTTGATCAAAACAGGCAGGATCAAGATTGTCATAAACAGCTCGAACCTTGCATGTTTGATTCAAACTTTTGCCAATTCGGCTATTTTACCCAAAACTACTCAAACTTAACAGTTTACTTAAATGATGAAACTATATTAACCAACACCATAAACCAAAATCCAAAACTCCCTAACTGCATTAGTTTAACAAGTAATCCACAGCCTCAGCCCAACACAAACCCAGAACCTTCACCATTACCCACATCCAACCCCAAATTTATTCTGAAACCCAACGAGGATGTTCCAGCCTTTATAGATTTAGACAAACTGAGTGATAGTCCTTTACTCATTTCCGATGGGAGAAAGAAATCTTTAGTAGTTCCACCTTTCTTGAAAAGGAATCGAAAGACGAAGTGGAAAAGTGAGGATGACGATGTTATCTTTGTTAAGGAATATAAGAAGACTACCACAGAAGAAAAGAAGATCTTCCCTGAACCAAGAAGGAATCCAAAGAGGAAAGTTCAGCTACAAAAACTCTCCTACGAATTAGCCGAAAAGATGTCTATGGAAGAATTTGATGAAGAATGTAGATTGGTACTATATTTTTTAATAATATTTAGTATACAGTTTTATTTACAATCAAGGTCATAAATTAGAAATTACAAATTAGTAGTTGCAATATTGTCTATTTCTTGTAATTATAATTTATTTTTAGGCAAATGTGAAATGTTCGTCAAAAATGCCTGGTGCTGTCTTTAGTCCACCAACTATTCTAAGTACAGAAGACTTCAAAGATTGGCCAATCGAAGGAATGCACGAGAAACCAAACTACAATGCACTAACTCAAAAACTAGAAAAAATCACAGTTCCCAAAAAACTGAAACTCAATCTACAGAGACTTACGACGTTAAGCAAGAAGAAGATTCCAATTAGGAGGAAAACTAGGAAGCAATTGGAAATCGAGGCTAATAAAGAATTTGCTACTTTGACGCATCACACGTTCCACCTTGTGTTAAGTTTCGTCGAACAGATAAAAACTTATAATAAGCTAGTGAAGAAACCCAATGAGGATTTAAGTCCAAATGTTTTAGAGTTAGAACATTTAAAAGATGCCGAGAAATTGTTGACGTATTCAAGTATTATGTATAGTATAGCTAATAACGTGTCGAGTAGTTCGCTGGTTAGTTACTTAGAAGTTTTGAAAAAGAATGGAACTGTAAATGTTTAGAATTTAGTTAGTTTGATTTAAAGTGTTAAGATTAGTATTTCAAATAGTGTTGTTTAAATATATAATAATTGATATTGTTGTATAAACTAGAATTTAAATGTTAGATTAGAAAAAGGAACAGAACAAAAATAATCACCGATGGGTAAATGCGGAATATATTTTTGATAAAATGGAAATATTAAAAGTTATCATAGGGTAGGTTCTACGAGCTTCATTTAAATTAGATAGTTGGCTATCATTTTGACAGGGTGTTGTTTACAAATTCGACGTGTTTGACAAGTGATATATGTTTGCTTTCTGAAAATTGAAACAATTTTTTTATGAGTTATCTTGAGTATCTAAACGGGAACTGAACAAGCCTAGGGCATCAGTATTCTGCAATAAACCTAGAAAAAATCATGTGCTTTTTTATTTATTTCGTATGAACATTATAATTCAGGCAATTACAAAAGGGGATGGGATTGTGTAAGGTCAGTTGAGTATAAAATCACAGTCGCAGGTCACAACGACTCAGCCACCCCTGCGCGTCGGGTGAGAGTTCGTGAAGCTGCCCCAAAGCCCGTGAAGTGGCCGTCGAGGCATTCCAGGGCTAAGTGGTCGATTGTTTGCTCCTCTGCGCTGCACCTGTTACATAGAGCAAGTCTCGGCAAGTCCCCATTGGTACAGACTCTTATTGCAAACTCCGTGCCCCATGAGAATCTTATTCATACTGCACCAATCTCTACGGGGAACTGAAAGACCTGCAACGTTTCAAGACGGATCTTCTCGCTTCTCACTTCATTTCTTCTCTTCCCTTCTAACTTTTTTTTCTCTCCAGTACGCCTTCTAGTATTCTTCTACGGAGAAGTTGATCAGTTGGCAGACAGTATAAACAGGGAGACGTTTGGACTCCAGCCGTAACCCTTTACTCGTGAGAGGGGAAGAGTAAGCATGGATCGGATGTTCTGGGTTGGAGGCACATTTTCGGAGTTGTGATTTTAGGGCAGCTAAGCGTCTATTTATAGTGGGATCTATGTTGCTTAGCAATGGAAGCCAGTGGCTAGGTATGGATTTGATAGTCCCTGTTAGTGTCAGCATGACTCGGTTTAGCTGTGAGTGTATGAGCTTCGTATTACAGCTGTTGCACACATCCAGACGGGTGCACAGTATTCGGCAGTGGAGAGACTAGAGCGATTGCACTGGGTCTCAGGCTTTCTGCGCTGGCTCCCCACGATGAGTTAGCGAGCATCTCGATGATATTACTTCTGGTCTTTACATTTGCTGAGCGATTGTCCAAGTGCTGTCTGTATGTTAGAGCTCTGTCTAAAATGATTTCTTGTAATTTAGGTTGCGGATTGTATCTCAATGTAGTGCCTAGAGATATGACTTTAAGCTGTTGGTTAGCTTTTTTGACATCTGTCAAACAGTTAAAGCTGTTCGTGTCTGTAGCAGTTTTGCGTCACGTGCCCCCCAGCCTATAATAAATGGACAGCATCTACGAACCGCCAGATCTCCTGGCGAACACTCGTCAATGCTGAGATTATTGAGCAGTAAGTGAACTTACCTTGAACTTACACTTTTATAAATTATTTGTGTATTTGACCATCTAGAAGTTTAATATTTGTGTTTTGCTTTATAATAATAATAATAATATCTTTATTATACAATTTGTATAAAAGGCTATCGACCCTAAGTCTTTCGGCCTTGGTAATTATATCAGTGGTTGGAAAAAAAAAGAAAATTATAACAAACATAAATATAAGCGCAAACGCTAAAGAAAATATAAGCACAAAATAGATAAATCTTACATATTAATTGTAAACAGCATCCACAAGAGTTAACGATGGATGTTTTTTTGAAGATGTTTAGTTGTTCCTCTTTTTCCATACTTGTTCCATGATGTCTCTGTTTATACCAAGGTCTTTAAATTTTTATCGCAGCATGTCATGTCTTTTAAGAATTGGTGTTAATTTGGTTCTGACGTATAGCAGATCGTTAGATGGATTGTTGTGTATAGGGTTGTCTGGGTGTCGCATTTTTGTTATTGTTCTCAGTGCGGTTCTTTCGGAAATTTCTAATGTATGTCGAGTCGTCCTGTTTGTGTTTGTCCAAATAATGTGTCCATAGTCCAAGATCGGTCTGCAAATAGTTTTGTATATAGTGGTCGCTGTCTTCTTGGAAATCCCCTGATCACGGAGAGGCAGGGACCGATAGTGTTTGGCTCTTTTTATGATTTCACATTTGCGTTCTTTTATGTGAATGTTAAATTTAGTTGCTGTATAGAATGTGATGCCCAAATATTTAATAGTAGATGTTGGGTTAACTGTCGTAAGGCCAACCTTTATGTGTGGAGTTATTAGAAATTCGGAGAAAGGGTAGAAGAAGCTGACATTTGAAAGGGTTTGGGCCTAATCTCCATTTGTTGAACCAATCAATTGTTTGATTAGTAAGTATTTGTAATTTTTTAATTACTTTAGGAAGAGATTGTGTATGAGATATGAGGGCCGTCGGCGTATTGGAGAATGTAGGGATGGCTTATGAGATTGGGAAACTTGAGGTCTGTATTAAAAATGTCGTGGCAGAAAGTGTTGTAAAGTATGGGTGATAATGGTGAACCTTGTGGAACACTTTGGCGAGGGGTAAATAAGTTGTAAGCGTCGTTGACTTTAATGCATAAGTTTCTGTCATAAAGAAGTCTTTTAACATAAAAAGAAGATAAGAGGGGATGTTTAAATTGTGTAATTTGAAAAGCAGTCCGTCGTGCCAAACTGTGTCAAAGGCTTTATTTATGTCAATAAAAAGAGCGGCAGAGTGTTGATTAAGAAGGTGGCAGGTTTGTATATTGTTCGTGAGGATGAAAAGTGCATGTATAGTAGAAAGTGAAGGTTGAAAACCAAATTGGAAGCAGGGGATCTGATTTTCCAAACAGGTCCAAATACGGGCTTTTAGAATTTGTTCCAAGTTTTTACCTAAAACGGGAAGTAGGGTGATTGGTCTGGGTGATTGGTGATTGAAACTTTTTGTAAGTGTCTTGTCCTGGCCTGGTTTTAATACAGTGATGATTGTGCCGGATTTCCAAGAAGGGGGAAACACGCTGTGTAATGCCCGCCATACACGTTACGGTCTACTGTACAGGTTACATGCGCAGGTTTGCCTACGCAGGTCAACCGTACGCAAGAAACTGCACAGGTCTATTCCCACACACGCTCCGGTCTACCTGCGCAGGCAAACCTGCACAGGTAGACCTGTCATGTGGACCGTTGTGTGTATGGCGGGCATAATAGGCAAAATTTGTATAATTTAATTATATGCTTGTGAATTTGGTCGTTCAGCTGTCTGATAAGTAGTTTCGAGATGTTGTCCCTACCAGGAGCGCTGGTTTTACCCAAAGCAATGATTGAAAAGTACTCGTCGTCAATTCGTTGTGATTTCAACAGGGGCCTGAAAATTGTTGTTTTTGAAAAAAGTATTGGACCAGTTGGATACAAGTTAAAATTTTCGTCAACAAAGTCGGAATTATGAGTGGGTGGGAACGCTTTTTCGAAGTGTCGAAGTGAAAAAAAACCGGACTTAATGACGTTTCTGTTGCAAAGTGCTTTAAGTGTATCTATTGGCTTTTTGGAGGTCTGAAGGTGTGAAGTAAGGAAATTTGGAGTCTATGATTTGTGGCGATTGAATCTGGTTTTTGTATTTACTTATTTTTTTAATTTTGTCCCAATAAGTTTTACCGTAATCCCGTTCAATCTCCTTGCAGACATTAACCCAGGAATGACTTCTATATTGGACTATATGAACTTTAATTTGTTTATTAACTTTGTTGAATATTTTTTTCAGGCCAGGTTCGTCTGTGTGTCATATTCCCTGTATATCTGTCTTTTGTATTTGATGATTCTGATTATGAAAGGAGGGAGACTTAGTGTGTGGTGTTTGGGTGTTAGAGGAGGTGAGTGAGGGGTAATAAGGTTTGAAAGATGTGTTTGGAAATCCTCAATATGGTGAATCGAAATGTCTTTGTCGTTTATTGAATTTAAGTAATATGTCATGTCTGAATTTACATTGTCAATATTTGTTATTTTTGATGTTAGGTCTCGGTTTACAAGGAGATGTGTTTGCAGGAAGAGTGGTTAGGATAGAGAATTTGATTGCCAAGTGATTGGATCCAAGGTCCGGTGTAAGTTGAATGTCGTTGATGTAGTGTGAGAGGTTAGAGGTGTGAAGAAATATTTCAGGAGTAGAGTCGGGATTGTTGGGCATAATGAATGTTGGAGGAGTGGGTCTTCTGATGAAATTTGGATTTTTGAGAAAATGGTTGAGAAGGTTAGTTTTAGAAGGATTGATGTTTAAGTCACCGACAATAATTGAATAGGGATACAAGGAGGCTTTGACGAAGATATTTTGCTCAATATTGGAATGAGGGTGAATATAGACCAAGAATATGTGGATTTTGTCATTTTGGAAGGGTAAAGTGAAGTGAAGGCAGTCATTGAGTGAATTTTGTAGAAGGGAGCGTTGGCTTTACCCGATTTATAAGCAGGGCGTAGATGAACTAGAGCACCCCCCCTGGCTTTGTTGGTGATTGGATTTCCGTGAATCTGTATGGTGTTCCAGTTCCTGAAAGTTATTTCCTTGTCTGTCTGGGTTTTCGTCTCTACAAACATGCTGCAGTCAATATAATGTTTGTCAAGTGTGTATTCTAGTAGGTGTTTTTTATTGTAGTAGCTGTTTAGGTTGGAGTATATTACGTTTAATTTAACCAGTGCTTATCGAAATTACTGTTTGCGTCACGTCGTCGGTAGGTTGTGTGGCGGGTACAAGGTGAGGGTTTCTCATGTCAAACATAATGATCCTCGCAGAAAATGGTTGTGAGTTGATTTCAAAATCGGTTGCGAAACGGCGTTGTAGTGTCTTTAATAATTCATCTCTTTTGGCGTTGGTTGGATCGTTTAGTTCATGTCTGTAAGTATTGATTATAAAGTCGTGTGTTGTCATAGGTGCATGAATTCTTGAATTCTTAGTGATGTGGTTGGTAGATCGGCGGACTTTTTGTTGCTTAATTTAATTTTTACGTTGGGAACTCCATCAATGATTTGGTAGGATGTTTTGGGCACAGAGGAGACCATGTTACATACTCAGTGCTGTTGCACGTTGCACATTTAGGAGGCAGTGGCGATTTACATAGATGGGTTTCATGTGCACCTGAAAATTTTAAACATTTTTTGGGGGCAGTGCAATTTTCTGTTGAGTGTTCAAATGACTGGAATTTGCCAGGGGAGGGAATGGGTGCAGGGGGATTACTAGGCGAGACGGGGTAGTGCCTGTTCATATAGAAGAGCCCGCCTGACGCTAGAAGTTTCTCGAAAGAGGCAACATCACTCGTTATTATTCAAATTAATCGACACGGTTTATCTATAATCGACACGGGCCCATAACCCTGGATATTATTCTCTTGCAGTATCGTATATTCAGGTTTAGATTCGAGTGCAGGTGAGTTGCAATGTCTTCATCTGATATTTCTAGTTCCACTTTTTCAATTACTGCAGAGTAAGAAGGAGGTCTAGGTGAGGTCGTTTTGGATAGATGTTGAGGAAGGTAGATCTTAACGGACTTAATGACGTTTCTGTTGCAAATTGTTTTAAGTGTATCTATTGTAGAAGGGCAGTCCGATTTAATGAGGTAGCCGGTAGAGGTTTTAATGATTATATCCCTGTTTCCGGGAGCACTTTTCAGCCAAATGGAGCAGAATTGAATTCTAGACATACTAGAATCTTGAGTTGTAAAGGAGTAGTTGTATTTGTAGGATCTGAGTGAAGCATTTGATTTGGTTGCAATTTTTGAGTGTTGATCTGATTGGCTACAAGAATTGGTAGCTGCAGATGTTGAACGAGTCGATGGGCTAATGGGTCTAGATGCAGTGGTACAGGCTGGGTTGGTTTTATTTTTATCTATGGATTTCGCTTCCTTTTCTTTAGGTGGGCGTAAATAATGACCTTTTTTCCTCTTGGTTGTAAAACCTTCGTCATCCGTGTCGGATACTTGGGAGCTACAAGCCCCATCCATTAAAACGTTCAGTAAAATTACAATTTTCTGAAAATTTGCATGTCAACTAATTTTTCTGACAACGCCAAAAATTTCCAATTTCCAAAAAGTGTCTAAATCTCTAAGATCCTGTTGTCCAGACGAACTATTGGCCAAATCGATTCCACTCTCTTCTCTGAAGTGTTCAACACAAATTTGGATGCTATTAAGCATCCAAATCTTAAGAATCTTGCAATTTCTCTATTTCTATCTTTTATAGCACTACTATATTTTTTTATTTTTTATACTTTTTATAGTTTTGCTTTATTTTTTATACTTTATTTTATTTAGGAAAAGGAATAATTAATATTACTTCCAACTAGTTTCGGTTTTTATTTAATTAAAAAATTTTCCATCTTCATGGAATTTTTAAAATATGAACTGTTAATATTAACAAACCGAAACTAGTTGGAAGTAATATTAATTATTCCTTTTCTTGACGAAAATTAAGTATAAAAAATAAAGCAAAATACAAATATGACACTAAAGTCTAGAAACATAAATGCAACATTATATTACTTGAAAAGGTTTGACAAATGAACAGAAACCGTGCAAAAACCGTTTATGCTTGTATTATCATTTTAGAAGAAAATGTAATTTATAAACTGAACATTAGGCATATAATCATAAACGAGGCATTGTCAAAAAATTCGTATGAGCTGATGCGTAATAATTGTACAATTTCCAAGCATTGTCCTTCGATAAATCTAGCCGTTTTCTGCCTAATTGCTCCATGCAGCCGAAGAAACTAAAAGTTCAAATACTATTCCCTATTAACTCTAGAATATCTAGGAAGTTCATAAAATGCAATTCACTAATGGAAAGTTTACCAACAATAGAATGGAAAATTCGTCGTCATCTTCTTTTTAAATAGGCTTAATCCGTTTGGACAAGGAATGAAGGAGTGAAAATGCATGCCAAGAATAGTTTCTCGCTTCAAAGCCGGAGATATCAGCTTATAAGACATGTCAGAAAGAGGCGGATCTTCGGGTTTTGATGAACAGGCCCTTCCGGCGACTGAGGGAAGAGGAAGTAGGGTACACCCCTATCATACTGGTAGAGTGATTTCCGGAAAAAAAAAATTATATGCAGAAGCGCTATTTATAAAAAATATTTTTGCTGACGTTACCATTCAATTATTTATTTTTATATCCGGTTTCGTACCTGTTCATTCACAGACGGTTTCATTTTACTGACTCGTTCTGTACCAAACGAGCGTTCAATAAAATTATAGACAATACTACGCGGAAACTAAACAGACAATACTAGACCTACAAAACTAGAGAGACAAGAATAGACAGAAAAGATTAAATAGATAAGATTAGACAGAGATCACTAGACAGAGAAAACTAGACAGACAAGACTCGACAGACAAAACTAAAGAGACTAGAAAGACAAGACTAGACTTCTCTCCCTACCTATCGAGACTGCTGCATAGCTAAATCTATGTGAACGCAGAATAATAATAGAAACAGGAGGAAAAGTTGCGGAACGCTTCACAGGGCTCTATTTTAGGGCATACCCTGTGGAATATCAGATACGACGGGGTTCTCAGACTGGAATTGCCTGAGGGAGTAAAGATGGTCGGCTATTTGCACATATTTCTGGCATCTGCCACTATTTGCCTCTATTTCAATGAAAATTCACTAATTGCCTCTATTTAAATGAAAACCGCAACCAATTGCCTCTATTTTCATGCTTCATGAGATTCTTTATTTTTTTTTACATTTTCTGCTCGTCCTCGATCTGTAAAGTAGGCATATTGCGATTGCGTGGTAGTACATAGAGAAGTGGGGGAATCGGAATAGTGGGAATAGACTGGCGATTCATATCAGTATCATACGTCTTTAGATATTTGTCTCTGACATACGTATTTAGTACACGGTTGTAAAAAAAGAAACGATAAAGAGGATGAATTATTTTGTCAAATTTGTTTTACATAATTTTCATTTTCCTTTAAAGGCTTTGATGCTTCAGCATTCCAAAAGTATTAAGCACACTCGACAAGCCCGGACGAAGCTTGATGATAAGCAACTCAAATTGCAGGAATGTGCTGAAACAACAACTCCTACAATACAGCCGACAATGAAATCAATGCAATTGTGCAGTAACATTGACCCTCCTTTGAAAGCTGAACTCATCTGGGCCATGAAGAATACACTTAGCAATATGTCTGCTGCTTCGTGTGATAATCTGAAAGAGGTGTTTCAAAGTATGTTCCCAGGACCCATTGCTGATAATTTCAGTGTCTTAATCTTATCACTGAGGCTCTGGGTCCATATTTTAGGAAAATTTTGACCGACGATATGCAGCGAGCTTCGAGCTATTGCCTCTCCTATGACGAGACAACGAATGCCGAACAAAAAAAGGAATTGCAAATCACAGTACGATACTTTTCTGAAACAGATAAAGAAATTGTCAATCATCATTTGTAAACCTTCTTCATAGGTCACGCAACTGCTGATATACTGGCTAAATTCCTTAACAATGACATTGATGAGGCTGGCATTTCCAAAACGAAGCTCATTATGGTTGGTTCTGATGGCCCACATGTTAACAAGAAAGTATGGTCAATTCTAAATGCTGAAGAAATTGAACTCCGTGGCCAAGGATTACTCAATATTGTCCTGCAACATTCACACCATCTACAACGCAATCTTGAAGGGACTAGGAGAGCTTGGCAGTGATGCGACTGACTTTATTCTACAAATCTACTATTTTTTTCACGGGTGGCCTGCACGATGTGAAGACTTCGAGCAAATTCAGCTTCAGCAGCAGCTTCCATTACATCATTTTCTCAAACACGTCAGTACTCGATGGTTAACGTTGAAGCCAAGTGCAGAGCGTGTTCTAGAACAATGGAAGGCGCTCAAAAAAAATATTTTCTCAATTTCATTCCTAATCAAAAAATTTGTAAGACAGTGATGAAATCTCAGAAATACATGGTTATATGTAAGTACTTGCGACAAAAAACGATGAAAGTTGAATTACATTTTGTTATCGATAGTGCTGCATTGTTTACCAAATTCACTTTAGTATTTCAAAATGATAAACCATTAATTCATCTGTTATTCGATGAGCTTGAAACCCTTCTACTGATACACACTGGTCGGATTTGTAAAGTAGAAACTCTCCAAAGCTACAATGAAAAAAAATTGGAAGGAGAAAATTTGTTTGCAGAAAGTAATTTGCTTCCAATAAAATCTGTAATTGTTCCGAAGTCAGTTGAAGATTGTTTTCGTGATTGCGAATTGAAAAAGATAGGGTTCTATTTCTGCAGCGTGCTCAAAGTCATTTTAAACTTGCTGCAATCCACATTATGAACAAATCTTCTCTAGAAGCATATTCAGACTCAAACATGATTTATTGGTGCCGTTGCTTACCGCCAAACCGAATTAAAAGAAAAATTTGCTGTGCAGACATTGTTAAAATTGCAGAGGCATTGCCGTTACTTGAAGATATTCCATTGACCACACTAGCAGATGAGTTTCGGTTATTGCGTCTTGAGATATTGCCAGAATTCAAAGAAGAGCGAGTAGATCATTATTGGAAAAAAAATGTATTCAGCTTGAAAAATGCGAGAAATTATCCAAAATACCCAATAATCTCTCGAGTGGTCAAAGCCTGTTTTTGTTTGTCTCATGGGAGTGCTGACGTTGAGAGAGGTTCTTCTATATCCAAAATAATATTATCTGACGATAAGGCAGTGATGTCTGAACGAACCTTAAATGCACGTTTAGTAATTCGTGATGGTATCAAAAAGTTCAAAAATAAGCCACATTTAGTTCCCATCACACAAGATTTGATTATTAAAGCACTTTTGGCACATCAAAGCTATAATAGTTTTTTTGAGGCGGAAAAGAGAAAAAAAAGCCGAAGCAGCTGAAATTCTACGGAACGAAGAGCCCAGACTAGAACAAGAAACAGAAAATTTGGCACAAATGAAAACGAAAAACGATGATATTAAAAAACTAGAAACTGAACTTGAAGAAAAGCTTAAACAACAGAAATTAAAAAAGCAAAGTGCTGATAAACTTGTAACAGAAGCGAACAAACGTTTGCAGTCAGCCTAGATAGAACAAAATATGCAAGAAATGCAAATGGCGCAAGGTTTACTTGATGCCTCTGAAAGGCTGAGGGAACAAGAGCGAGAGCAAGCAAAAGTGGCGTCCAAGATAGCTAAGGAAATTGAACAGAGGAAGAGTACTCTAATATCTGATTTCATCAGCAAGAAACCAAAAAAGTAACTAGTTTTCAATTCAGAGTTAGTATGGATTTCGTCCACCATGGACTGCGTCATTCAATCATCCTATTCAACACTATTTCGGTTAGTATATAAATATAAGGCTTTCTAGACTTCAGCGCCTTATTGTTAGTGACAAAGTAAACTATTTTGCATTGTGATAATAAACCTTCTAATATTATAAATGAATAATAAAAATTTAAAAATCATCTGACTTTTTTGTGGTTTAATTACTTCTTTCAATCAAAGTTATATCAATATATATATATATATATATATATATATATATATATATATATATATATATATATATATATATATATATATATATATATATATATGTGTGTTGTATTGTTTTCTCGGGGATTCCGCGTTGATGTTGAGGGTTGGTTCTGAAAAGAACCGGATTCTCGACGTTTCGGCGAACTAACATTCGCCATTCTCAAGAGATATATGCGTCCGTGCGGATCAACCGTTAGACGCATACTGAGAGCTCGTTATATGGGATCCTTTGTTCAATGGCGGTTTTGGGCGGGAGCCCGTCCTTCCGCCGTCGTGGGTTTTGTTTTTCTGTTGTTGTTTTGGTATTTCTGTTGTCGTCTGTTTTTGTTTGTACTTGGTTTTTTTTTTCCTCATTTCGTTTCCTCCTTGGTTTCCTTCGGTGGGCTGTTAGGTTCGGCTTGGCTGCGGGTGGGTCCTGTTTTCATGGTTGATTCTAGGTCCTTTGGCTTTCTTTCTTGGTTTTATTTGTGTTGGTAGTTTTCTCTTCCTCTTTGTCTGGTTGCGCATCGGGCGGTTTCTTTTGGGGGCTTCGGTTCTTCTCTTGGCGGCGGCTTCGGTCGTATTTTTGGGGGTGGCATCTGTGGTTGTGCTTTTGGGGGCGGCATCGGTGGAATCTTCGGCGGCAGTTACAGTGGAATCTTCGGCGGCGGTTTCGGTGGAATCTTCGGCGGCGGTTTCGGTGGAATCTTCGGGGGCGGTTTCGGTGGAATCTTCGGCGGCGGTTTCGGGAGAGCTCGTTCCTGCGACGCGACTACTTATAGCTGTCTGGCTTCGGGTCATGCCCGTTGTGTGCGGTGCTTCGGTTCGGTTGTTTGTTTGTCTTGTTGGTCGTACATGAGTCTGGGGTGTCTGGGATTGCATTTTGAGGGTCAACCCACAAAATGCGTATTTTGAGGGTCAACCCTCATCTCTTGAGAATGGCGAATGTTAGTTCGCCGAAACGTCGAGAATCTGGTTCTTTTCAGAACCAACCCTCAACATCAACGCGGAATCCCCGAGAAAACAATACAACAAAGGTATCTATCCGCGAAAACCTCAAATACAACATATATATATATATATATATATATATATATATATATATATACTACTTTTTGGCCTAATAGTATAATGAGTATTATTCATCAAAAGGTGTGAATTATTGAACCTGAGACGCCACTATTTTGCCACTATTTTCCGTATATAGATGCTACTATGCAACTTTTTTCGAAGACCAGTCACTAGGCAAAAAAGAACGGGGAGTAATGCTAAAAGCCAACAAAGCCATAGAACTTTTGGAATAATGGTTACAAGAAAAACAGCTAAAGCTCGCGCCAGAAAAGACCGAAGCGGCTCTGCTTACCGGAGGAAGACACATATGCCCAATTGTATTTCAAAGTGAAAAATGGGGCAGTTACACCTAAAGACTCGAATAGATATCTAGGAGATTTACCATCGATAAAAAGTATCATTTAATAAAGACGTAACTCTAGCCGCGGCGAAGGCGCTAAATACGGTAGTAGCACAGGGCAAACGCTGGGGGTCAAAGAAGCAGTAAGAGGAAACTAATATGCTCGGTTGCCCATTCAGTAACGCTGTATGTGACTCCTGTGTGGGAGAAAGCGATGCAGAAGGCAACTATACGTGCCACGGTACAAAGAAACCTGGTGATCCTGGCGAACGAGGACATATCGCCCATAGAGTTCTTATTCGAGAAAAGGACCTTCTGTATTGTAAACGCACAAAACCACAAGTGCCAGATGTTCGAAAAGTGTCAAAGATACTAGAGTGCTTCTAACAAAGGCCAGTGAACTAGACAGCTAATTCCAGATCTGTTAGCATGGGTGACACGAAATCACGGAGAAGTGCGTTATCATCTCACTCAGGCACTAACTGGGCATGGGTGCTTTCAAGAGCCGGCAGGGCCCCAGACAATCGTTTTGAATCTCTACACACAGTTTTCCTATGCGAGAGATGGACGACAGAGAGACACGTATGGACAACCAAGACGAATGAAGAACTTCAAACAACAACAATGATGGTCGTGATGGCCAACGATGGCCGTGAAATGAGGTCTCAAGAAGAGTGGCTTGCAACGGAAATCATGATAATAAATAATAAATATCATAAGCATAAAGGAAAAGGATGAACGAATCAGACAGGAAGTAAACAGAACCAAGGTAGATACATAGAACATACAGCACACCAGAACCCTTAATTACATTGCGTGGATGGTAAGGCTGCGCAACACAGCCGAAACACAGAATGTGAGATGCCACCATCCTGATCTAATGCGAGTTCCAGGATGCGTGGGCTTTGAAAGGGTCATCTTGCTCAAGTTAACCGAAAGGTGATTATTTCGTCCCCAATAAAAAAAGAAAGACAAGATTAGACTGACAAGACTAAATATACAAGGCTTGTAAGACAAGACTTTTTTAATTAAAAAGTAGTTTCGGGAAAGCTTTCACTAAACCCTACTCCACTTGCCTTTTAGTATGCGCCACCCCGGTATCGCATATTTGAGTTCATTCAGGGTGGACAGCCCGGACGGTTAGTGAAAACCGCCCAAGTTGAAAATGCCTCTTCGGACAGGAATCGAACCAGGGTCTCCCGCTTGCCAGGCGGGTATGTTGTCAACTACACTACCGAGGATGACTAGACAGACAAGACTAGACAGACCATACTAGAGAGATACGACTAGAGAGACAAGACTAGTCAATCAAGACTGTACTATATGGACAGAACTAGACAAATAAGACTAGATAGACAAGAATAGACAGACAAAATTATAGAGCCAAGACTAGGCAGACAAGACTAGACTAGAGTTGATCTATATAATTGAATTTAAATTGAGATGAGACAGGGCAATGTTTTATGCAGAACTGTCAAAATTAGTCCTTTGCAATAGGTCCTTTGTAATAATGTTCTATATATAACGATAATAATAATAATAGCAATGACATAAGAGTAGCCAGGGTCCGACAGACCGTGGCTTGCAAGCCAAATGCGGCTCTTTCCTTTAGCATTTGCGCTATTCAATCATCGCCCTTCATGGAAGCAGTTGAGCTACGACTTTTTGTTGTTTTCTCTATATGTAGAGTTTTTATGCTTTGGTTTTTTAAGTTTTTTATCGAGCTAAATTTTAAGAAATTTTGGCTTTCGAGTAGAGAACTGGGGAAGTAATGAATTTTCCGGGGGAAAATTAAATGAATTTCCAGGAAAATTACCTTTTTTGGCTTCTTTGAAAATATTTGCTTTGGTTTTGAATTTGTGGACAGGCAAATTTTTCAAAATTTGGACAGACAGTTTTAAGTATTTACCAAATATTTACCTTCTTTTGAATTTATAGACGGACAAGGTTTCTTTGTAAATTTCTAAAATTTCGACGGACAGACTAATGTAAGATTTTCCTATTCAAAATATATGCTAAGGATTTAAATTTATGGACAGACAAAGCTTTCCAACATTTCTACTAGAATTTCCCAAATATTTCCCATTTTCTTTTTGCTTTTGGGACTCTTCAAACATCAAACACGCCATCGCTCTACTTTCAAGCATTTGGGCTTCCAGTTATTTTATCGATTCTTTTATGCGATTATAAACGAGTAAATGGGTTTAAATTGAGATATTCAGTTTACCGAGTTTCTTGTTAATAAAAATAAAATGTCATTACAAAAAAATGGTTAGTAAAAATTGGTCGCGATTCGTAAATTTGCAATTTATAATTTTTTCAATTTAATTTTATCTAAAAGATGAGATATTACACATTATAATTGATTGAGATAAAAGCTAAACAAATTGATTGAGATAAAAGTTAAATTGTTTAATTAACCCTAGATTGCTAAACTATCCTGCAAGTAAAGTTGTTACTAACCACAGTTTGTACACATTTTCAAATTACGGCCATTCATATGACTTTCACATTTCATGCAGAAGTTTGTTGTCATTTTTCTGGCCATAGACAAGGCACATGTTTTTCTAGAATTTGATTCTTGCATAGTTGCTACTTCAGGAATAGTTGGAGTTTGGTTGGAACAATGTTGGAGTATTTATTTTTGTTTTAGGTCTATAAGAGCATCAACCACTTCTATCTACCGACATACAGGCTTTGAATCTAGAAGCGCTATATCAGGAATGGGCAAATAGAGCATTTTATAATTTACTTAATTAAAAAAAATATGTATCTATGCATAATATAAACAAGTTGGTTTACAAAAAAAGCAAGTGCCTTAGACATGGCACATGTTTTTCTAGAATTTGATATTCTTTTTGGTAGGAGGGTTCTTGAAGGGTTAATTTTCATTTAACTAATTTAGGGCCCTATTCTTTTAGATTGTCTTTGTTGGTTTGCAATTATTGTTGATCTATCAAATATTCTCTACTATGTTGCAAGATAATAAAATCGTCAGCATATCTTAGATTGGTCAATCGAGTTTCATTGATGTTGATAACTTTGTCGTTCCAGACAGTTTTCTTAAAAGTTTTTTCCAATGCTAAAGTGAAGATTTTTTGAGATAAGGAGTCACATTGTCGAACTCTTCTTTCAAGTTGGACAGGTTTAGTTTTTTCGTGGATAATGTAAGTTGCGGTTGCTTCTTTGTTGCATTCTTAGTCTGTTGCTGATTATTTTTGTCAGTAATTTGTATAGCATTTGTATTGTATAGCACACGTTAGAATAAACTATTAAAATAGAAATTTTTTGAATGTGGCCCGCGATTAAATTTTCATCCGCAATGTGGTCCTACAGCCAAAATATTTGCCCACCCCTGCAGTATATGATGTACCGAATAAAAGTTTTATGGGTAGATGATTACTTTTTAGTGCAGCAGACAAAAGTAACAGCTCGAGTAAAGCTTTCAATTCACGCTTATCAGTAGGTATTGGTAATTGTATTTGTTTTTTGAGCGTAGTTTGACTTTTTTTACTCAATTTCCATGTTTCTATGTTTCCATTTCCATGTATATGTGACTACTTCTCCAGGCATTTCATCGCTAAGAAATAAACAGACATCTCAGTCGGTTTCACGATATTACTTGCTTTACCTTGAGGCCCCTCAACAAAACGTATGATATTTTTGGAAGTAGCTCGCGTTCTTAGCTGTATAGGCTTCGTGGTCCATTTATGTCCATTTTTGCCTCGAATTATTATTTTTATTTTTATTATAACCCTTTTTATTATATCTGCGTTCTGTTTTGACTACTATCAGTTTCAATGGGCACCGAATCTTCAGACTATGTAGAATTATATTCTATGCGCCTCTGTCGCTTTCGTAACTGAGAAATGGCAACATCAAAATCAGAACTTTCTACGATACTTTGCTTAATTATGTATTCTTCATTGCCACTATCGGTCGGCTGATGCTCTTCCACTTCTGTTCCAAGTTATCTTCTGATTCACTCTGGATCTTTTACTGCTGTGTACTCTCATCTTCGTCATGAACAGCCGCCTCCAATAATTGACTAATTTTATCGTCTCTAATCTCACAAGACATCTAAAACATTAGGTATATTACATTGTATAGGTCTAGGTATATACAAATAAAAACAATAAACAACATATAATCTTCGTAAAAAGTGATAAAAACAAGTACACTTACCTTTGTTCAAAACTCACCCAAACACTAAACTTTCGTAAATTTTACGACACCCCCGCAATAACTCAAAATACAAATAACACCTGACCACAATGACACTGACGGACGTAATTAGGAAGATACAGTGACGCGAGGGATACAGGAATGACGCGAACTTTGTTTTGTCAGGGAATCGTGATTACACCGTCGTAATTTTTACGAAAGTTTGGTAATCTAGGGTTAAATTTTAATTCAATTAAAATAATGTCATAGAAAAATGAAAATATTGTTGAAAATTAAAGGAATTTTGTAATGAGTTCATAGAATCCATAAACTAGATTAAATTATCTATGAAATGATAACTACTGACTAGACAATGACAAACAAATGATAATTGAATATTGGTAAAACCATATTACATTATAGATAGAATTGGTGAAACCATCCTACGTTTTAAATAATCATACAAACTTAAAACAAACGGAACACAGACTGAATGTATAAATATATTCAGTCTTTCCAGAGCTCTATAACAATTATTGAGTCTTTTTAGGACTACCAAAACAAATCTCATGTGATATGAAGTTATTTACTAGCTTTCAGTCCACCTTCGTGGCACTCTGCAGATGGCTATTTACTTAAGTTAATAGAAAGACATGATCTTTAAAAAACGATGTTATTTTTCTGGTTTGCGTTGAGTTCCACGAAAGTGGTACTTCACGAGATACTACTCACGAGATTTGTTTTGGTAGTACTAAAAAGACTCAATAATGTTATAGATCTCCGGAAAGGTTTAAAAAATATATTTATATATTCAGGTTGTGTTCCGACTTTATTAAGTTTAAATGATAATAGTCTGCCGAGTCTTTTCTGTTTATGAATCCGTTCAATTTAATTCATACATTCGATCACTAAAAACAACAATGCACAATATTTGTAATAACAAAATATTTATAAATTCGTGTGGAAGTTTTCCATCCTGATTATTTATTAATAGTATCACATAATTTTCATACAATTTTTAAAATAGAATAGTGTTAACATGTGCTACATAACGGGTGAATTATTATTATTTATTTTATAACCATATTCGTTTTATAAATACAATTTAATTTAACTTTACAAGCAATTACTTATTTCTAATACACTTACATAATTACCATGAAAAATAAAACTAACTAATCTAGTTCAAGGCTTTATGATACTCAGATGAACTTGTTTGTTTCTGTGCGTTCCTCTTTTCCACCAAGTGTTTTCGTGTGGAGAAACGGCATAGGCTACATACTTATAGTCCACATACGGATCATTCTCCTTCGTGTAATAATTCACATCAATTGCTGAAAGCAAACAATATTCTTATCAAGCTTTTTTTAAATTTATTAACAGATTGTGAGTTTAGACTGAATTGAATAATATTTTATTAGTCTTGTTATTAAAACCATATAATTTCTGTTTGTTCAAAAGTGAAAAAATACTAATTGTTCATTATTTTTTAAATTTTAATTTTAATTGTTCATTAATTGAATTAAATGTCACATTAATTAAAAAAAAAAATGGTGATGAAACGGTTCCTTAAAAATACCTTGTTCAATTATGTTTTGAATATGCTTATTTTACATAAATATATTAGCAAATTAATTGCATAAATCTGCGAAATAATTAGTTCAACTAGTTGAACTTACCTTTTGTATGTGTAAACGCACTAAAACTAACAACGAAAATAAGAACAACTACAATAACAAGAAATTTATTATTTGACATAATTTCAAAGGCAAACTTTGTTACACAGAACTTTACAGTTTTCAAATAAGTTGATGTGTCTGCCTCGAGTTTTTGTATCACTATTGGCAATTAGCCTTGTGACGATTGTTATTAAATCCGATAAAACTGCATTTGTATGTAAGGCAAATATAAGCAATTATCTACACTGACTAATTTATTTTCCATTTACTTAAGATATCGGTCAAACGCGTCTTTTCTCGCACTCGATTAGATTTAAGTGGAAAATCTAATTGAAATTCATTTTAACTTGACTTTCTCCATTTATCAAGAATTCTAATAACACTAGATGAACTATCGTTTTATAGTCTAGACCAGTGGCTGCAAAACTATGCGTACCGAAAGGATGGAGTTTTATGATTTCATAACATTTGAAAAAATTTAAACATAGAATGTGAAAATTCAATCTATCCAATAACTTCTTTTATACAATGTATATTCTTTTGTCAGCCCACATTTCTAGCAAATTCAAGATTTCGCGACATTAATGATCAGCAGCGGCGAATCTTGGATTTTGGTTTGGAAGGGGCTTGACCCAGTTGAGCGAAGGCTTTACTAAGAAAAACACTGAAAAAGCACACAAAATTTAATTTTGCTCATTTAATGCATAGCGAGTTTCCTCAGATAACTTTTTGCAAATTCTTCAATGTCTTTGACAGGTTGTACGCTGCCACATATTTCTCGATGAATATATAGGGTATTTCAACCCTGTGTGGGTTACGCGTCGGCTTTAATAGAGGTTCGGTTTTGAAACGCTGTGTTGTTATTCAGCCACGTTTGTATTTTGCAATAGGCCCAATTTAATCATGCAAAAGTACATGCTTCAACAACGCATACAAATTGTGAAAATTTGTAATGTCGGCCATACACACAACGGTCCACCAGAGAGGTCTGCCTGTACAGGTATGGCTGCGCAGATAGACAGCAGCGTGTGTGGTAATCTTCTTTCTTTCTTTAATCCGTAGCTGGCGGTTGTCGAGGACGTCGTTCTCGCCGCTGGATTTTTCGCTTCATTCATGATTCGCTTCCACACTTTCCGATCAATGGCAATATACCTGGCCTCATCGGAGTCCAGTCGTCGGTTCTTGAGCTCGTCTTCTACATGTTTTATCCATATCTTCTTCGGCGCTGATCGCTGAATCCTCCAGTCGGGCGTCCACTTCCGCCAGAGTAGTTTGCGTGGAAGCCGATTTTCATTCATTCTGCAAATGTGACCGAACAATCGTAGACGGCGTGTTTGTATTTGTTCCACAAGCGGTGGTTGCTGATCGCAACAATCTAGCTCGAATTTCCTCATTCTGCTCCATACAAAAGAATTGGTAGGATGAGCGTCCGGAATAGACGAATTTTGGTATTAGTGGATATGTTCGTCTTCTTCCATATGCACCATTTGAGCGTCGCAAACGCTGCTGATGCCTGACCAATCCGGCTATGAATGTCAGCGGCCGATCCCACTTTCTTCTCTTGCAGCAGTGAGCCCAAGTATATGAATTCTTTCACGTGTTCGATTTGAGTACAATTAAGATGAACATTGGCCTGCGATCCGTCCGTCGTCAAGACTTTCGTCTTGCCCACGTTTATTTTCAGTCCATAGGATTTGGCGATCCGGGAAATGTTATTGAGAATATCTGTATCGGCAAAAATAGCGCTATCATCGGCGAACATCAGATAGTAAATGAAGTTGGTGTCATCGTATCGGACGTCTTGTCGACCATAGAATGCTTTCCTCATAATGGCGTCTATAACCACGTTGAAAAGCAATGGGGAAGCGACGTCTCCTTGTCGAACTCCGGTTGGGTCAGAAAACCGTCCGATAATTCGTTCCGGATCCGTACGCATCTGGTTGAACCGTCGTACTCCGCTCGTAGAAGATGTATAATTTTTGAAGGCACATGCTCTGTTTCCAATACTGACCATAAAAAAGGCCAGTGGATGCAGTCGAAGGCAGATTTAAAGTATATAAAGGCGATAATTGTCCGTTTTCCACACCGAATACGTTCTTCCATCAACTGGCGAAGTGCGAATATTTGATCGATACAGCCACGATTTGGCCTAAATCCTGCTTGCTCCTCTCGACTGGTTTCCTCTCGATGTGGCTGTTGTCGTGATTGAATGATCTTTATAAATACCTACCCGACGATTGATTGGAGGCTGATGCCACGGTAATTATTGCATTCCCGGCTATCGTCTTTCTTTAATATGGGGAATACGATCGCTTTCTTGCTGATGGTATTTGCACCAAATGCCAAATTTGAAGTAGGAGGTCGTAAAGCCGTTGTAACGAAATGTTGCCTCCGGCTTTGATCATCTCAGCGGTAACTTGATCGATGCCTGGCGCTTTCCCATTTTTCAGCGATTTTATTGCTGTCTTCACTTCAACAATCGTTGGGTCGCCATCGGGGAACGAGATCACTGGTTTTTTGATGATCAGTGGTGTCGACTCTGTTCCCTGTGGTGGATCGTGATTGTACAGTTCATCAAAGAATTCCCTTCACCGGTGCAGACGCTCGGCTGGATAACTGACGAAAGAAAGTTGCATCCGCTTTCTTGATATCATCGTTTGTCTGTTTGATTTTGTCTTCCCGCTCAACTTTCAGATGATTTGATAGAAAGTTCGGTATTCGTGTCTCGATGCTGCTTCCTCCATTTCAGCCGCGACATTGTTCCAATACGCCTCGTTCCATCTTCATCCGATGTCGTACTTTTTTATTCAATCGGAGGTATTGTTCAAAATCGACGTGCTTGACTCGTTTTCGTTAATCCACCAAGTCCAAACACTCGTCCGTAATCCAGGCTTGTGTCCGGGGACGAATCGGCGACATAGCTGAGCGGCACACTCCATGATTTAACCCGACATTTGCTTTTCTTCCTCATCGATATCGTCCGATTACTCAAGCACTGCAAATTTATTGCGTAACTCGATTTGGAATTTTTGACCGATGATAGGATATCGCGAATACGCTCAGTTTCGCTTGACCACGGGTGGTGCTTTCGTCTTCGTAACTGTAATGTGGCTCGTAGGAGATAATGGTCGGATCCACAATCTTGTCCCCGCAACGCACGTACATCTTTGAGCGTCGATCGAAATCGCGAATTGATCAAAACGTAGTCCAGCATCGCCGAATCTATCCTCGACGGGTTTCGCCAAGTAAGTTGATGTTTGAGTGGATGCTGGAAGACGCTGTTGCCGATAAATAGATTGTTCGACGCTGCGAATGCTGGAAGGCGCAGTCCGTTGTCATTTATGTCACCGTATCCGAATCTGCTCAACGTTTTTTCCCAACCTGCTCGATCTGCGCCCGTATACGCATTGAAGTCACCCGCTAGTATGATCAGATCAGTTTGGGGAATGGTGTCCAGTGCGAGTTGTAGTTGATTGTAGAAAGCATCCTTTATCACATCGGCGCTCGATTCAGTCGGGGCGTAAATGGATATGACGTGAGTGGTGATCGTCCCCTTGATTGTGATGTTTGTCACCCGCTCTGATATTGGTTGAAAGGCGATGATGCTACTGGCTGCTACACGATCAATGATGAAGCCAACGCCGGCTTCCCGCTTGTCACCTCCGGGGTAGTATAATGTCATCGCATCATCGATATTCGGTGGATGGACGACCGTTTACCCAGATCCCGTAATTCGTAGTTCCGATAGTGCCATAATCGATATTTCATAATCGATATTTCGTTTGCTACATGGCAATAATTTCCTTTCGGCCGATGTGATGACCAGTACGAACATTCCATGCAGCGAGCCGAATTTTTCGATTTCGGCGTAACAAATTTGAGTCTTTGGACAGTAGTCCATTTCTCACCAGCGTCCCTGGTCCCCGACGCTGGTGAATCGGCTGCCCCGGATGCGGTAGCATTTAATCGTAAATAATTCGGTTGTAAATCCATGGGGTTTCTTGCCTGATTTCCTCGGTTCCCCCATTGTAGTAGATTTCCCGATTCAGGTCAATTCGGCAAATCGACCACCCTCCTTCTTTCGCAGCCGGGCTTGGGACCGGTCAAGGCGGAGTTATGTTTTCAACACTTGCTTTTACTGTGGACTACAAAGTGAGTGTTGCAAGTTTATCAGTTCTTAAAGTCGTATTTTTGATAGCTGGACAATCGTCCCCATATTTTAAAATCATTTTTCATTTCACAATTTCAAAGTTTCCAATTTTAGGTTTTCTTCATTTTGTTGCAAGCAAAATTTCATCAAACAATTTCTATCTATACCAGTGCCTGCACATCTACAAACTGGAGAGGTTGCAGATGTGCAGCGTAAGATTTCATACGCTCACTTTACGTACGTTCGATAATACGTGCATGATTATTTGTGTACATGATTATTGCCGGTTGCGAGTAATCACAAAGTAATTGATAATCTTTTGTGCATAGAAATACTATTTGTCATAACTGTACGTTTTTTTTATCAAATGAAGTGAATCGCCGAAGTGCAAGTAATTTCAGGTATATTTTCTCGACCATTCTGAGATAGTTTTTATAATCTTCATATGCGAATTTTAATTCGTTGAATAGGTTGACATGACTATAAGTTTTCACTTTCAATAACCAATGCTTTCATCAATTTTTTTGCTACCTTTTCACAGTTTTGTATCTTTTTTCCACAAAATTAAAGCCAGGCCTATCAATGCCAGTGCGATATCGTCCTCAATCGATGCCATCGTAAAAAGATCTAAAGATCACTCAGGTATACCGGAACGTCCTCATACACGCTACCGACGTGCAGTTGACCCGCGCAGGCAAACCTACACCGGTAACCTCTCCGATAGACCGTAGCGTGTATGCTTACAAGTCAAACGTTGCAACCAAAACCTATACGATCGAAAACATTGCTGATTTCGCTGAAAGTGTGCGTTAAAACTGAAATCTGTCCATTTTTCGTTGTTTACAACAACCTGGTCTTTCTAAGACCAAGTTGTTGAAGAGATTTTGGAGAATTTTTCGAAAAGACCAGAATTACCAGAATTTAAGGCACGAGATCACAGCTCCTCTACTGCTCCTCTCTTGCAGTGAACGGTGTGAGCATAGACGACATCAGAGACAAGTATCTAAAGACATGTGGTTCCAACAAGATGCCACGTGCCACATAGCGGGCGATACGCATGAGTTATTGGAAGTTCTCGGGGCGCGTTATTTCGGAAAGAGCTCACGACTCGACGTCGACTCGGCCACCAAGATTGTACTATCTAATGCCCTTTTTTCCTTGGGGTTACGTTAAGTCGTTGGTCTACGCCAATAAAGCAATAACACTTACCCAACTAGAGAACAACATTAATCTAACCATTGCGGAAGTCAAGCCCAACTTACTGAAGAAAGTCATCCAAAATTGGGCCTCGTGGATCGACCAATTTGAACGCAGCCATGGTGGCCATTCGCATGTTATAATTAAAACAAATAAAACATAATGGTATCGAATGTTCTTTGCAAATAATAAAATTAATTCCACAAAATCTTACATAAAACTATATTTTTTTAATTTTACGTTGACGCGCGCTTGTTGAAAGACCCTTTATTATACCAATTGGACAAGACTGAAGAAAGTTTCAATTTGCATTTGGGATTAATTGAAAAATATTAGCAGACGATTATAGATTTAATTTTTAACTCATTGAACATTAAAGAAATTTGGATATCGAAGAACAAATATTTTTGTTTTAATCGTCGCAACAATTCTTTGATTAGGTTTTGATTTGATTTAAAAAAAAGCTAAAATTTTACAAAAAATTATTTACCGAGTGCAAAGTCACGACTAGTTGCAATTCTGCACAAACTTGAGCAACATTTTTTTTTGATTCAACAAAGTTTCAGCAAAATTTCTTACATCTAAATATTCTTGATTATGTTCACAAACAAATTCATACAATTTTATAGGAAAAATTGCAAAAAATAAGTCCATCGCAACGATTATATAATAATTCGACATTCGTACATTCGACTTCCTGGCATAAAACTTGATTTAGAGTTATACAACCCATAGTACACTCAAATCGATTACGACCACTAATTTTAACAAATCGTTACATTTTAGTAAACCAATGTTTTAGTTGCATTGAAAATATACGCAACACTGTTTATAATATTGTCTCAATTTGAAACAGTTAATATACTAATTGTAAAAAGATAGGAATGACTTTGATATAGAATAGTAAACTAGTAAATTTTGAAAATTTAGTATTAATCTAAAAACTGCGAAAATTTATTGAGCTATCCTTAAAATCTATTAAGCTTAAACAAATAACCATGGACTAGACAAAAAATATTGAATTAGTTAGGGTGTGTTTTAACTTATACACATTTTCTAATTGTACCTTGTTAACCAGATTTTAAAATCTCAGTTTAACACCCTATAATTCCCCCTAAACGAAAAAAACTAATGAGTTTAAATGACGAGACAGAACAAAAAAAATGTTAACAATTTAGTGGTATTCACAGTGGAAAAACCGCGCCCACTTTTTAACCCAATTGTTAACTGAAAATAACATAAAATGTAAAACTTAATGAAGGGAAATAGTTTAGGATGAATAGAGAGAATTTGGGGTGGAAACAAAATTGTAGATAGTTATAAGTAGAAATTTGGCGGAGTTAGATGTTGGATTAATCGTGGGTTTTCGTTTTAAGGGAAGGTTTATTTTATGCGTTAAGGGTTATTGTGAGCAATGCAGTAATATTAAGAGGGATGAATATTATATTCAGATAAATATTTAGGAAAAACACAAAAAATGGGGATGGAAATAGTAAGAAAATCCTTTCGTCGGGCGTCGTCGAAACTCGCGCCGATCCGCCGACACTGCAGTGACGTAACGACGCTAGCATCGCGACGACCTCCCTGCGGGTTCTTTTATTGTTAAAATGTTGTGACCTACGTTTCATTTGACTAGTTTTCATTTAAAACTGAATACAAATAAGCATACTAAATTAAACGGTTGTGTAATATAGTCTTAATACATATAATCGAGCGATAAATAAATAGGGGATGAAATCTATGTTTAGTCATAGACTAAAAACATGTTAAATAGTAAATGGTGTGTGCAATGCAAAAACTCGACATCGCCGACAAAACTAATATCAGGTTTAAATTTCATCTGTCAAGAAACGAATTTAATCCTAAATTAGGATGTTTTTTTCTTATAAAATAACATAATACAATATAAGAATCTTACTTAGTTTGTATCTAGGGCTCAGTTACATAACTAAAAAAATTCTTAACGTTATAGTCTTACCATCTACTAATTAATCTAATTATAAACAAAATAAATAAAAAAACTTATTGTGTGATACTTATTTGTTGTTTTTTTTTAATTTAATATAAATGTTTTGTTTTTGTGCGTTAGTTTTTGATTTGATTAATTTTACCAACAAAAAAATTAACATAATTTAAATAATCGTTCTTGGTTTAAAAAATTGCATAAAAAAAATTGAACAAAATCGAGTTCGAGGTTATTTTATTGATCTTCAGCGCTAAACGGGGGGCTTTAAAGTATGTCTAGTTCCCGAAGACTTCAAACCACATACCAATAAAACAAAGATTTTAGTTTTAACTAAATCTAAAAGAAAAATCTTTGCCTTGCGTCTAACAATATAGTGCCTATAAACAAGTTTAAAATGCACACAATTGTCTATGTGTTACCTTACTATTATTTTTCTTAAATTTATTTATGGTTCTGTTTTTTTTAATAATAATTTAACAAAAAATTATTATAAAATATTAAATGTCTTCTAGCAATAATTAGAGTTTAAAGAAAGAAAGTTTCTTATTATATTTGGAAGGTAGTCAATTAGTACACAAAATTTTAAGCAAAAATGTCACAATTAGTCCTTTGTAATTCAAATAACGATAACAATAATAATAGCAATGATAATCTTAGTGAAGATTCGACAACGCCACTCACCATTTATCGGTAATTATTAATTAATTAATTAAATTATTATTCTCACATATTTACTTTATATACTCTCACTACTACACTAAATATATTGTATTATATTAAAATTCACTTGTTTATCATTGCATGTACACTTAAGAACCTAAAAAAGAATCTTACATACTTTAATTAAAAGTTAACCTAAATAAAGAAAATTATGAAGAAATAAATTTTTAGAAAAATCACACACGATATTTTAAGTTACGGGATTCTTTTCTGTTTTGTTTTTTAGCTGAAAACACTCTTGGCTTATTGAATTGATTGGCGCTTGATGACAAAATTTTATTTTTATATTTTCTTTTTAATTTCTGAAGGAGAAAACTGCGTGAAGAAGACGATGCAGTTTTTCTTGAAACGAAAAAAAACTGGAAACATTCTGAAAATCGTTTACTTAGCTTTTATTTTCAGTTCATTTCTTTTTAGTTTCAAATAGAGGTCTCAGTTTGATCTTAAAACGCATGAAACTGTACAAAGTTAAATGAAAATTGCTCTCTTTATTCATAGAAAAAAAAATTCCTTAAAATTCCATTAAATCACTCTTAAAACTTTCCATAATCATTCAAAACCAATAGTTTCCTAAATAAATCGTTAAAACAAGAAATTCCAATTTTCCCTTTAATCCGACAACAAAAAAGAAACATTATCCTTCGCCACAAATTGTTATTAATTATCCTTCAGTCTATATTTGCATTCTAGGTCACAATTTATTGAGTTTAGACCATTTGTTAGGGGTAGTATAGATGGTATCTGCAAGGCCATATTATAATGTAGTCCATAAAGTAGGTCTTTGGTATTGAAGGGGGGGGGGGGAATGGAGTTTTGTTAAGACTAATTGTAAGTCTGTGTGTACCTGGCATAACTTCTTTAATTAGGTCATATTGATTTTGTGAGACATGGAAGACGGATGGAGGAATTAAGTGCTTTGGATAGCGACAGAGATATAAACACTAACATTAGATAAATAAAACCTGATATACTAGATACTAGATAATGACGTTCTATTAATGAGATACAGTATTTTAGGAGGGACGGGGTAGAGTATCAAGACTAGACCATGAAGACCCAAGAAACAAAACTAGAAGACAAGGCTGAACTAGACAAGACAATCAAAACGAGATAGGCAAGTCTAACAATACAAACCAGATAAGAAGACAGATTAGATAAAATAGACAAGATAGACAAGAATAGACTTTCAAAACTAGACACAAAAGAATACACAAATAAGACTAGATAGAGCAGACTAAATAGACAGCGAAATACGGATATAGCTGGACAGAAAAGACTAAATTGATAAGACTTGGTACACAACACAAGACTAGACTTGACAAACAATGTTAGATAAATAAGACTAACTAGATAGACCAGACCAGAGAGACAAGACTAGATAAACAGAACTAAACAGACTTGACAGACAAGACTGGATATATAAGTCTAGATAGACAAGAATAAACAGACAAGACTAGACAGATAAGGCTAGACAGACAAGAATAGATAGACAAGAGTAGACAGACAAGACTACATAGACATGACAAGACAGACAAGACTAGACAGACAAAACTAGACAGACAAGACTTGACAGACAAGACCGGACAGACAAGTCTAGACAGACAAGAATAGACAGAAAATACTAGAGAGGCACGACTAGACAGACAATACTAGACACACAACGCTAGACAGACAAGGCTAGACAGACAAGGCGAGACAGACAAGAGTAGAGAGACAAGACTTGACAGACAAGACTGGACAGACAAGACTAGAGAGACAAGAATAGACAGACAAGACTAGACAGACAAGACTAAACATGCAAGACTAGATAGACAAGGCTAGACAGACGAGACTAGACAGACAGGGCTAGACAGACAAGCCTAGAAAAACAACACTATACATACAAGACTAGATAGACAGGACTAGACCGACAAGACTAGACAGTCAAGACTAGACAGACAAGACTAGACAGACAAGCCTAGACAGACAAGACTAGACAGACAAGACTAGACAGACAAGACTAGACAGACAAGACTAGACAGACAAGACTAGACAGACAAGACTAGACAGACAAGACTAGACAGACAAGACTAGACAGACAAGACTAGACAGACAAGACTAGACAGACAAGACTAGGCAGACAAGACTAGACACACAAGACTAAGCAGACAAGACTAGACAGACAAGACTAGACAGACAAGACTAGACAGACAAGACTAGACAGACAAGACTAGACAGACAAGACTAGACAGACAAGACTAGACAGACAAGACTAGACAGACAAGACTAGACAGACAAGACTAGACAGACAAGACTAGACAGACAAGACTAGACAGACAAGACTAGACAGACAAGACTAGACAGACAAGACTAGACAGACAAGACTAGACAGACAAGACTAGACAGACAAGACTAGACAGACAAGACTAGACAGACAAGACTAGACAGACAAGACTAGACAGACAAGACTAGACAGACAAGACTAGACAGACAAGACTAGACAGACAAGACTAGACAGACAAGACTAGACAGACAAGACTAGACAGACAAGACTAGACAGACAAGACTAGACACACAAGACTAGACAGACAAGACTAGACAGACAAGACTAGATAGACAAGACTAGATAGACAAGACTAGACAGACAAGACTAGACAGACAAGACTAGACAGACAAGACTAGACAGACAAGACTAGACGGACAAGACTAGACAGACAAGACTAGACAGACAAGACTAGACAGACAAGACTAGACAGACAAGACTAGACAGACAAGACTAGACAGACAAGACTAGACAGACAAGACTAGACAGACAAGACTAGACAGACAAGACTAGACAGACAAGACTAGACAGACAAGACTAGACAGACAAGACTAGACAGACAAGACTAGACAGACAAGACTAGACAGACAAGACTAGACAGACAAGACTAGACAGACAAGACTAGACAGACAAGACTAGACAGACAAGACTAGACAGACAAGACTAGACAGACAAGACTAGACAGACAAGACTAGACAGACAAGACTAGACAGACAAGACTAGACAGACAAGACTAGACAGACAAGACTAGACAGACAAGACTAGACACACAAGACTAGACAGACAAGACTAGACACACAAGACTAGACAGACAAGACTAGACAGACAAGACTAGACAGACAAGACTAGACAGACAAGACTAGACAGACAAGACTAGACAGACAAGACTAGACAGACAAGACTAGACAGACAAGACTAGACAGACAAGACTAGACAGACAAGACTAGACAGACAAGACTAGACAGACAAGACTAGACAGACAAGACTAGACAGACAAGACTAGACAGAAAAGACTAGACAGACAAGACTAGACAGACAAGACTAGACAGACAAGACTAGACAGACAAGACTAGACAGACAAGACTAGACAGACAAGACTAGACAGACAAGACTAGACAGACAAGACTAGACAGACAAGACTAGACAGACAAGACTAGACAGACAAGACTAGACAGACAAGACTAGACAGACAAGACTAGACAGACAAGACTAGACAGACAAGAATAGACAGACAAGACTAGACAGACAAGACTAGACAGACAAGACTAGACAGACAAGACTAGACAGACAAGACTAGACAGACAAGACTAGACAGACAAGACTAGACAGACAAGACTAGACAGACAAGACTAGACAGACAAGACTAGACAGACAAGACTAGACAGACAAGACTGGACAGACAAGACTAGACAGACAAGACTAGACAGACAAGATTAGACAGACAAGACTAGACAGACAAGACTAGACAGACAAGAGTAGACAGAGAAGACTAGACAGACAAGACTAGACAGACAAGACTAGACAGACAAGACTAGACAGACAAGACTAGACAGACAAGACTAGACAGACAAGACTAGACAGACAAGACTAGACAGACAAGACTAGACAGACAAGACTAGACAGACAAGACTAGACAGACAAGACTAGACAGACAAGACTAGACAGACAAGACTAGACAGACAAGACTAGACAGACAAGACTAGACAGACAAGACTAGACAGACAAGACTAGACAGACAAGACTAGACAGACAAGACTAGACAGACAAGACTAGACAGACAAGACTAGACAGACAAGACTAGACAGACAAGACTAGACAGACAAGACTAGACAGACAAGACCAGACAGACAAGACTAGACAGACAAGACTAGACAGACAAGACTAGACAGACAAGACTAGACAGACAAGACTAGACAGACAAGACTAGACAGACAAGACTAGACAGACAAGACTAGACAGACAAGACTAGACAGACAAGACTAGACAGACAAGACTAGACAGACAAGACTAGACAGACAAGACTAGACAGACAAGACTAGACAGACAAGACTAGACAGACAAGACTAGACAGACAAGACTAGACAGACAAGACTAGACAGACAAGACTAGACAGACCAGACTATACAGACAAGACTAGACAGACAAGACTAGACAGACAAGACTAGACAGACAATACTAGACAGACAAGACTAGACAGACAAGACTAGACATACAAGACTAGACAGACAAGAATAGACAGACAAGACTAGACAGACAAGACCAGACAGACAAGACTAGACAGACAAGACTAGACAGACAAGACTAGACAGACAAGACTAGACAGACAAGAGTTTTTCGAAGTGGTTCGGGGGACTCTCTCACTAAACCCCCTATTCCACCTTGACTTTTAGTATGCGCCACCCCGGTATCGCATATTCTGCATTCATTCAGGGTGGGCAGCCCGGACGGTTAATGAAAACCGCCCTAGTTGTCTCCCCGACCAGGATTCGAACCCGGGTCTCCCGCATTGAAATTCGGGTATGTTGTCAACTACACCACCGAGGAGGACAGACAGACAAGACTAGACAGACAAGACTAGACAGACAAGACAAGACTAGACAGACAAGACTAGATAGACAAGACTAGACAGACAAGACTAGACAGACAAGACTAGACAGACAAGACTAGACAGACAAGACTAGACAGAGAAGACTAGGCAGACAAGGCTAGACAGACAAGACTAGACAGACAAGACTAGACAGACAAGACTAGACAGACAAGACTAGACAGACAAGACTAGACAGACAAGACTAGACAGACAAGACTAGACAGACAAGACAAGACTAGACAGACAAAACTAGACAGACAAGACTAGACAGACAAGACTAGACAGACAAGACTAGACAGACAAGACTAGACAGACAAGACTAGACAGACAACACTAGACAGACAAGACTAGACAGACAAGACTAGACAGACAAGACTAGACAGACAAGACTAGACAGACAAGACTAGACAGACAAGACTAGACAGACAAGACTAGACAGACAAGACTAGACAGAGAAGACTAGACAGACAAGACTAGACAGACAAGACTAGACAGACAAGACTAGACAGACAAGACTAGACAGACAAGACTAGACAGACTAGACAGACTAGACAGACTAGACAGACTAGACAGACTAGACAGACTAGACAGACTAGACAGACTAGACAGACTAGACAGACTAGACAGACTAGACAGACTAGACAGACTAGACAGACTAGACAGACTAGACAGACTAGACAGACTAGACAGACTAGACAGACTAGACAGACTAGACAGACTAGACAGACTAGACAGACTAGACAGACTAGACAGACTAGACAGACTAGACAGACTAGACAGACTAGACAGACTAGACAGACTAGACAGACTAGACAGACTAGACAGACTAGACAGACTAGACAGACTAGACAGACTAGACAGACTAGACAGACTAGACAGACTAGACAGACTAGACAGACTAGACAGACTAGACAGACTAGACAGACTAGACAGACTAGACAGACTAGACAGACTAGACAGACTAGACAGACTAGACAGACTAGACAGACTAGACAGACTAGACAGACTAGACAGACTAGACAGACTAGACAGACTAGACAGACTAGACAGACTAGACAGACTAGACAGACTAGACAGACTAGACAGACTAGACAGACTAGACAGACTAGACAGACTAGACAGACTAGACAGACTAGACAGACTAGACAGACTAGACAGACTAGACAGACTAGACAGACTAGACAGACTAGACAGACTAGACAGACTAGACAGACTAGACAGACTAGACAGACTAGACAGACTAGACAGACTAGACAGACTAGACAGACTAGACAGACTAGACAGACTAGACAGACTAGACAGACTAGACAGACTAGACAGACTAGACAGACTAGACAGACTAGACAGACTAGACAGACTAGACAGACTAGACAGACTAGACAGACTAGACAGACTAGACAGACTAGACAGACTAGACAGACTAGACAGACTAGACAGACTAGACAGACTAGACAGACTAGACAGACTAGACAGACTAGACAGACTAGACAGACTAGACAGACTAGACAGACTAGACAGACTAGACAGACTAGACAGACTAGACAGACTAGACAGACTAGACAGACTAGACAGACTAGACAGACTAGACAGACTAGACAGACTAGACAGACTAGACAGACTAGACAGACTAGACAGACTAGACAGACTAGACAGACTAGACAGACTAGACAGACTAGACAGACTAGACAGACTAGACAGACTAGACAGACTAGACAGACTAGACAGACTAGACAGACTAGACAGACTAGACAGACTAGACAGACTAGACAGACTAGACAGACTAGACAGACTAGACAGACTAGACAGACTAGACAGACTAGACAGACTAGACAGACTAGACAGACTAGACAGACTAGACAGACTAGACAGACTAGACAGACTAGACAGACTAGACAGACTAGACAGACTAGACAGACTAGACAGACTAGACAGACTAGACAGACTAGACAGACTAGACAGACTAGACAGACTAGACAGACTAGACAGACTAGACAGACTAGACAGACTAGACAGACTAGACAGACTAGACAGACTAGACAGACTAGACAGACTAGACAGACTAGACAGACTAGACAGACTAGACAGACTAGACAGACTAGACAGACTAGACAGACTAGACAGACTAGACAGACTAGACAGACTAGACAGACTAGACAGACTAGACAGACTAGACAGACTAGACAGACTAGACAGACTAGACAGACTAGACAGACTAGACAGACTAGACAGACTAGACAGACTAGACAGACTAGACAGACTAGACAGACTAGACAGACTAGACAGACTAGACAGACTAGACAGACTAGACAGACTAGACAGACTAGACAGACAAGACTAGACAGACAAGACTAGACAGAAAAGACTAGACAGACAAGACTAGACAGACAAAACTAGACAGACAATACTAGACAGACAAGACTAGACAGACAAGACTAGACAGACAAGACTAGACAGACAACACTAGACAGACAAGACTAGACAGATAAGACTAGACAAAGAAATCTAGACAGACAAGACTAGACCGACAAGCCTAGACAGTCAAGCCTAGATAGACAAGCCTAGACATACAATACTAGACATACAAGACTTAACAGACAAGCCTAGACACATAAGACAAGACTCGACAGACAAGACTAGACAGACAATGCTAGGCAGACAAGACTAGACAGACAAGACTAGACAGACAATGCTACACAGACAAGACTATACAAACAAGACTAGACAGACAACAGTATACACAGACTATTAGACAAATAAGACCAGACATACTAGCTTAGACAGACAAGACTAGACAAATAAGACTAGACAGGCAAGACTAGACGCACAAATCTAGACAGACATGACTAGACAAATACGACTTAATAGACAAGACTAGACAGACAAGTCGAAACAAGTCCTCTTCCATAGTGACAACATAATCGCTTGACGAATGGGAGACCCTGGTTCGATTCCCGGTCGGGGAGGCAATAAGTAGGGCGGTTTACCGATTTGAAGAATGCGAATGATGGGGTAAATACGATAGCGGGTTAGCTCATACTAAAAGCCAAAGTGGAATAGATGGTTTAGTGAGAGCTTGCCCCAAACCACTTTTACGAAACGGACGAGAGTGGATAGACAAAACTAGACAGACAAGACGGAACAGACAAGACTATGCGTACCAGATTAGACAGGCAAGACTAGGCAGACGAGACTAGACAGATAAGATTAGACAGACACGGCTAGACAGACAGCGCCAGACTAACAAGACTAGACTGACAATGCTAGACGGATAATTTTTGGACCGACATAACTAAACAAACAAGACTAGACAGACAAGACTAAACAGACAAGACTAGACAAACAATGCTAGACAAACAATCCTAGACAGACAGGACTAGACAACAAGACTACATAGACAAGACTAAACAGACGAGAGTAGACAGATAAGACTAGACCGACAAGCCTAGACAAACATGACTACACAGACAAGATTAGACAGGCAAGTATTTTTTTTTAAAGTGGTTGCGTGGAACTCTCTAATCCCCTCGATTCCAGTTTTGATTTTAATTTTCGCGACCCCGGTATCGCATATTTCGAATTCATTCAGGGTGGGCGCCCGGTTGGTTAGTGAAAGCCGCGCCGTAGTTGTTGCCTCCTCGACTAGGAATCGAACCCGGATTTCCCGCATTGCCAGGCAGGTATGCTGTGAACTATGGTACCAAAAAGGACAGACAGACAAGTCTAGATAGACATGTTTGGACATACAGGACTAGACAGACATGTATTGACTAGTCACACATGTTTAGACTGGAGCGTTAAGTCTAGACAAGACTAGCTAGGTAGGATTAGACCGAGAAAACTAGACAGACAATACTAGACATTCAAAACTAGATAAATGACACTAAATAGATAACACTAGTTAGTCAAGATGAACTAGCTAATATTAGACAGGTAAGACTAGACGTACTGGACTAGAGTAGGCAGACAAGTAAAACTGACTAGACAGATACTGACAGACAGACCAAATTGGATATATGTGACTATACGAACAAGACTGGAAAGAAAAGACTGGACAGATAGAACTTGATAGACAAGACTTAAGAGGTAAGAAGAGATAGCCAAGATTAAACAAACAGGACACACAAGACTAGACTAGAAAACTATACTATACTGACAATTCTAGAAATACATCACTAGTCTGACAAGACTAGGCAGGCAAAACTAGACATTCAGAACTAAACAGACAAAATTAGATAAACAAGACTTTTCCGAGAAGAAGAGAAGACAAGACTGTGCAAAAGACTAGACAAATAAAATTACATGGACTAGACACACAAGTTAATACAAGACTATATTGATACGGCTGGACAGAGAAAACTAGATAGACAAGTATGGACAGATAAGACTAGATAGATTCTAGAAGATAGAAAGACAAGATAGATCTGGGCAGACTAGACTGATACATTTAGATGCACAATACTAGAGGCGAGACAAGACAGAGTTTATCGTTTTTAATTGTCATTATCCATAGGCTTGTTGAGTGATTTTTCTTAGATTTTGGATATTATCTATATGTATAGTCTTTTTACACCAAGAGCTAGGTAAATAATTTCGTCTTTCTCGATTGGCAATTTATATCTCAATTATTTATTAGTCTACTCAATGTTAGATTTGTAATATTTGTAAATTATTTTATTTGGAAACAGTTTTTGAGGTACAATTCTATATAGAACTGATTACATTTTAAACTATACTAGCCAAAATGATAAAACCTATTTTATCTAGTCTAGAAGACACAAATATTTTTTAAGGATTTGTGTGGACTAGTTCGATAGATTGTTTTTGTCTAGTCTAGTACAAATTTATTGTAGATTAAATATATTTATTAACCTAATTTATAGTTTAGTGTAAATAGTGACGAACTATTTTTACCAACTAGTATTATCTTAATGAAATCTTTGTGATAAAAATCTTTATATTAAACGAAAAGTGTCAAAAAATTAAAAAAAAAAATATTATGGCCTATATTATGAAAAATGATGAGAAATTATCAAAGAAAATACTTCCATAGAAAATCTTGATAAAAACAGTTGACAAGAGAGAAAATGTCCAAATTGTGGCAAACAACTTAAACCCACAAATTTCATATAACAAGTGAAATCTAACAAGTGAAAATAGTTTTCTAAAACAAGCAAAAATACAAAAATCTATAGAATAAATCGCAGTTACGTCATCTCGATAACGTTATAAAATTAAGAAAAATGGAAAGCCTTAGTAAATATTGTAAGTAAATTCGTTTTATTTTCTGTTACTTGAATATTATATCGATTATTTATGTTGTGTTTGTTTCCCTTTTTACTGTTCATGTAAAAACTACATTTATAAACTAATTGTAATAAGTTTATATCTTAAAAAAGAAACTACCAGCTTATGTTATTTAGAATTTTTTATCTAATTAGATTTGTAAGAATATCAAATAAAAAAGTATCATGTACTGGAAAACAATTAAAATGCAACACTCAGTATATCATATAATGTCATTCATTCGGATTATCTTCTTATTCAAATTAATTCTTGTAAATTTAAAGATTCAGCTGTAGGCGCTAGGTGAAACATTACAAAAATAATAATAATTAATGGACTCCGGGTGTAAGTTTCACAAATTAGTTGAACTAATTTGTGAAACTTACACTTACATTTAGAGTCTATTATTTATTATTATTTTAAAATTAGTTGTAAGTAATTTGTGAGAGTTACACCTAGTGTCTATTATTTATTATTACTTCTTGTAGACAAAATGACAAAATGTTAATGGTAATATGATACAAATTCTGTCAAAAAGGATTATTATACATATATACTTATAAATTATATGTTATACTTATATATTATACAGGCTGATGTCACTGTCAAGCATGCATTTGGGGTAGGTTGAAGGAGTCAATAAATATTTCGAACAGAAGAAGCGTCAGCAAACATTGGAGATCTACGAAATAAGACAAACCAACAAAAAATGTTCGGTGATCTGGAAAATCGTTCTGAAGCTTATTTGCGCCGCAAGAAGATTTAAATTAAATAAATTAAAAAATAAATAGAATTTTAATTTTCAAGCCTTCTATAATTTTCTTAAGACTATCAAGATAATAAAAACATAATTTAAACTCGCTCACTTTTTGTTTGCGTGTTGCATTTAATTTGTTCCCGAGTATGTCATCAATTTGTTTATCAGAGTTAACTTACTCTATTTGACTAAAATTCTCATTAAAATTACATTAAATCTTAGTAGTATATACACGAAATTAGTTTACTTGGTGTATTCAGTCTCTTAATACACAAACTTTATTTAATACTCTTACAGAAAGAAAACATTAGGATCAAAACCGTAAAATTTCGAGAACATTTTTAATTTATTTCGCTTATCGTTGGAAATTTCTCGTTGCTATTTTTGGGCAGAGTTTGTTTTTAGTATTTAGTTTTGATTTCTGTTATCTTTTGGGCTTAATTGTTTTGTGTCTATTCCTAGGCAGATTTATGTTTTGATGTAGATTGTGTTACAACGAATTGATATTTATTTTGTGGGGGTAGGCTAAAATTATATACAAATTGGTAGTATGTTGCTTTTAGTTTCATAAAATCTTATTCGATTTCTATTTTTAAAAATGATTTAACGTTCATAAAAATAGATCAGTTAGATTGACAAGTGTAAGCAACACTTCTGTCTAGACTGGTTAACTATCCAAACAACTTTGATTTATATGAATTATTTTTTGCAGACTTCACAAGACAAATCTATCAGGACAGATAAGACTAGACAAATTAAATAAGATGAAGAAAAAAGTGGACACTAAAATCTACACTGACATGTTTATAATAAGTCATAACTTATGTACTTTTAGAACCAAGTCATACATATAAACTAGAGTTCGAATACTATGTAGACAAGCAAGTCTTAAATTAAAGCGACATGAGAAATAGTACATAATTTAGACAAAAAAAAATAGGTCATACCAGAATAAATACAATATTAGACACTAGATATAGATCAACTAGACTAAAGTGATTGATCTAGGCTAGTAAACTAGACTGACTTAACTAGGCTTGAGAAACAAGATTAAGTAGACTACGACTACACAAGAAGCAATAGGTAAAATTAGTCTGGGAAGAAGGCAAGACTAACCTAAATGGACAAGCCACGTGAAATAGTACATGATTTAGTAGAAAAAACTAGGTTAGATTTAGATATTAGGCACTTAATAAAATTAGCCTAGACCAACTAGACTACACTGATTGGACTGGGGCTGTATACTAGACTGAATTAACTCAAGAAGTTAAGATCGGGAAGAAGACAAGACTAACCTAAATGGACAAGATACGAGAAATAGAACTTGAGATAGTCAAAAACAAAACTAGGTTCGACCAGATTAAAGACGATATTAGGCACACAATATTGGGCGATCTAGCGAGCTGGCGGTAACATAACCTGACCAGGCAAGTGGCCCCATTGACATGGCACCCGCTTGTCGCATAACATCGGAGAGACGGATGACTTATAGAATTAGTCTAATTCATGTTTGTGAAGGTCTTTTTTGGGCTTGCATCTCGCCATTTTCTTTTTCTGTCATTATTATATGAATTAGCCCTGGTACGGTGTTCCAGTTTCATGTTCTTGTAGCATATATGGAATCATTGTTCTGGGGCCAAAGGTGTAACAGTGGAAGATGGTGTGACTGACGCTGTCTGTTTCTTCACAATAAACACATAAATCGTCTGTTGCGCTGCCGATGTTGTGGAGGTAATTCCTAAAGCAATCGTGGCCGGTTAGTACCTGGATATGATGGTAACTAGTTTCCCCATATTTTCTTATCTATCCCATATTTTCTTTTCTTTCCCCTTTTTCCTATATAGGAGGATAAGCCCGGTATTTGCATTTAGGTCCACTGTCCTTTTTCACTTAGCAGTCATTTTTTTGCCATTTCTTAATGAGTTCTTCTCTGGCAAGTGGTTTTTCTCTGTTGCTATAATTAGAGTCGAGCTGCTTTATTCACTCCTTTGCGAGCAGGTCTTTTGCGGGTAAACCCGAGATAACTTGAGCAGCCTCTCTTGAAAATGTAGTGCCATTTTTCTCTGGACGGCTGCGAGTTTGTAGAAATTTCGTTCTTTCTGTAGTTCTTTAGCCCATAGCGGCATACAACATAACAGACTGAACTACAGAGCTAGGTACTCTACGTGAGCTGTTCTTTGGTCCCTTTACGTTTGGCATTAGTTGCTGTATACATGCCATTGTCCTCATTCCCTTTCCTGCCGCTTATGTTATATGTGCCGCAAAGAATAGCCCTTTGTCAGGCTAGTTGATTAGACTGACTTAACTATACTTAAGAATCAAGATTAATCAGACTACAAATACACAAGAATCAATAGTTAAAAATAGACTAGGAAGAAGACAAGATTAACCTAAATGGACAAGACACGAGAGACACAATTAGACAAGACAAGACACAAAAAAGTCTGTGTTAGACCAGATTAAAGACAATTGCAATGTGTGATTCACTTGTGACAACTGGTCACACATTTCAATATAACTTTTTTAGACATTAACTGCATAAATACTATACTATTAGGCATACTATTAGGCAAAAAATGTTGGGCAAACTAGACTTGTGGAACTCCAGTCTAAATGTTCGAGATGGATATATACCCACTAAGAACCGCTCCTCTCTTTAGTTTTAGATTTTATGTTTAGAATACCTATCTTCCCGGAATTACCTTACCGGTATTACTTCAGGAGGAGGTTCTGTCATGTTCTCCTACGCGTCCTGTGTTATCTTTGCGGCTTCGTCCTCGTCCATTCTTTCTCACGCAATAGGGTTATTCCATGTCTAATTTTAAAAAAGTGTCCACGCTACCAGCACGGATTTGGCTGAAATTTGTTGTAAAGGACTCCCTATGTCCCAAATGAACTTTGGTAAAATTTTAGGTTCACTGGTGGAATATTCATGGAGCTACAGTCCTTTGTTTGACCCCATACTGGAACCCGCGACAGTATGCCAGCGAGATTTCAACAACTTTGAATTCCAATATCTGATTCACAAGTTTTTCATAATGCATGAAATTTTGCCAACTTGTACAACTTTATGGGCTTTATTCAATGAAATTAATCAAACTTTTAATGCATTGCACCCAAAAAGTGTAAAGTGCTTCAAAGTTGGCCTAAAATTAAAAAATACTTTTCAAAAAAAATTTAGGTTTCCACAACTATGGCTGTAGTTAAGCTATAGGCTTGATACTTTGCATATAGTGTCTCTGTATAACTGTGTTTTCAAATGTGCAGTTTGAACTTCCTAGTTACTCATGTTAGTTTACAAATTGAGTGTAAAGTTTGTGATTTGTGTAATGCGGCCAATAATGGGGTATTTTCAAGCCGATTTTGCAAAAAAGAGTCATCCATAAACTTTTTGAAACCTATTCCATTAGAAAAAGCATATTTAAAACCCCCTAAAAAAGTTGGATAGATGTTTCAACGCGGATATATAAGGCCCTAAAATCAGGTGCAAAGCAGAGCGTCATAGCCACGACGATGCCACGACTGCCCTGGTGAAGAAGAACTTGCCAAATATTTGGAAGAAACGTTTCGGGAGTATGATTTAGAGAAGCTGATTGAATTTAAACGGTGGGTTCATACTGACCGTGAAACGTTGGAAACGTGTATTTTGACAGTGGATAATTTCATCGAAAAGTTGACAAACAAGATTTGGATGTTAACAGCCCATCATTTCGTCTCAAAGCATCAGAGTGAATATTTGAAGTCATTGAAAGAAAGCTTGAAAGAAACGGAACTGATTGTCTTGATGGATTTTGCTGAGAATTACTCGTTCATTGTCCAAGACGCTGCCCAGGGCTTTCATTGGGAAAATTCACAAGCGACAGTACATCCGTTGTTGTTTATTACATCAATGCAGAGGCAAAGTTGCAAATTGTAAATTTTTGCATAATTTTCGATCATATGCAACATGATACAGTAGCCGTTCACGTATTTATTAAAAAAATAATAGAGTTTTTGTTGACTCAAACAGTCATCACAAAAATACACTATTTTAGTGACGGTTCAGCTGCACAATATAAAAACTATAAGAATTTTGTCAATTTGTGCAACCACAAAAATGATTTCAACATTGAGGCCGAATGGAATTTTTTCGGTATAAGGCTTGGAAAATCGCCCTGTGATGGAGTTGGTGGCTCTACTAAACGTTTAGCTGCTCGCGCAAGCCTCGAACGGCCATCAGCTGACCAAATATTGACATCATAAGATTTGTTCGACCTTTGTGACCAAAACATACATGGAATTAAGTTCGTGTATGTTCCAAAAGAAGAAGTTGAAGAAAGCAAGAAAATTCAAGAAGAAAGGTGGAATGAAAGTAGCACAATAGCCGGAACAAGAGAACACCATCAATTTATACCTGTCGACTTGAATTCAGTTTGTGTCAGTAGAATTTTAAACGATTCAATAAATTTTGTTTCCAAAGTTTCTGCTGCCATCTCGCGTTTGAAATTACCCAAGCTGTTTCCTGGCTGTTATGTTGCCTGTGTTTACGACAACAAATAGTGGGTCGGCAACATAGTGGAAATTTCAGTAGAACAAAACGATGCACTGGTAAAATTTATGCACCCACATGGTCCGGCTGTTTTATTTTATTGGCCAGAAAAACAAGATGTTTGCTGGGTTCCTGAACAACATTTCATTTGCATGCTTCCTGCTCCTTCTGTTACATCATCTGGTCGACAATACCAATTTGCAGAAGCCGAACTGAAGAACGTGGCTAGTAAATACAAAAGATGTAAAAGAACTGTTGATGGCTAAAATCAAATTAGACTTCGACTTGGGAACCCTATAAGATACCCAATATAGGCTTGGGAACCTAGGATAAGCAGCCCAATCATCGGCTTGGGAACCAGAAAGATACCCATACAAGGCTTTGGAACCTCAACAAAGAAACCGAACTACAGAATTGGGAACCTGGATGAAGAAACCCACCCGTGGCTGGTATTGCACAGCTATTGGGCGTAACCCCTATGGCGATGGGGTTGCAAGTGCAAGCTTCTGAACTGGTAGTGACAAAGTCACCATGGACCATTGCAAGACATACACTTATTTAATGTACCTTTGTTAAAACAACTGACAATCTTGAAAGATATAGGTGAATTATATGTTTACCTGATTTTAGGGCCTTATATATCCGCGTTGAAACATCTATACAACTCTTTTAGGGGGTTTAAAACATGCTCTTTCTAATGGAATAGGTTTCAATAAGTTTCTGGATGACTCTTTTTTGCAAAATCGGTTTGAAAATACCCTATTATTGGCCGCATTACACAAATCACAAATTTTACACTCAATTTGTAAGCTAACATGAGTAACTAGGAAGATCAAACGGGACATTCGGAAACACAGTTACACAGAGATACTATGTGCAAAGTATCAAGCCTGTAGCTTAACTACAGCCATAGTTGTGGAAACCTAATCTTTACATTTTTTTTAAACAGTAAAATTTCAGGCCAACTTTGAAGCACTTTACACTTTTTGCGTGCAATGCATAAAAAGTTTGATTAATTTCATTGAATAAAGCCCATAAAGTTTTACAAGTTGGCAAAATTTAATGCATTTTGAAAAACCAGTGAATGAGATATTGGGATTCAAAGTTGTTGAAATCTCGCTGGCATACTGTCGCGGGTTAAAGTATGGGGTGAAACAAAGAACTGTAACTCCATGAATATTCCCTCATTGAACCTAAAATTTGACCAAAGTTCATTTTGGATATAGGTAGTCCTCCTCATAAAATTTCAGCCAAATCCGAGATGGTCGTGCGTGGAGCCCTAGACCACTTAACATGGAATAAATGAAAAACCCAATATATCTTTGGCAAAATTACTTATAGTTTTCCAATTTTCAAACCTTGTTAACATCTCTCGGACCACGCTTTCCGCGGCAAGTTTGCAGTTCACTATCCTTTCCGCATTTTGGCGATCCACATTCCTGCCTTTCTCGCATTTTTTCCCAAGAAGCTTGCCAACTCTTCATAGTGTCTTGTCTAAAACTATCTCGCTTCCTATATAGATCTTTATACATTTCCCTTCTTTCCACCATTAGAAGTTGGATGGGGATGACGGAAGCTTTTCACCCTTAGAGCATCGGTACAAGTTGTTCTGTAAGATGCACATATACGTATCGCCTACGGTCTCTGCACCCCAATTACATTGTTTCTCCATTTTTTGTACTTTAGTAAGTATGTTCGTTTGTTCGCTAGACCATCCGCATAAGCGATCAGGTCCAGTCCGTACTCCGAGCATATTTGAAGAACATTGTCATATAAGACGTTCCATAGGCTAGGGCAAACTAGAACAATGTTCGAGATGGATATACCCATCAAAAACTGCTCCTCTCTTTTCATTTTTTTAGAATACCCATCCTCCCGGAACTACCTTATCGGTATTACGGTATAACAGGAGGAGGTTTTGTTATGTTTTCTTAAGTGCCCTATGTTTTCTTTGCGGCTTCCTCCTCTCTTTCTTTCTCAGGCAATATATCTGTGGCGAAATCACTAATAGCTTTCCAATTTTAAACCTTTGTTAACATCTCTCCGACCACGATTTTCGGGGCAAGTTTGCAGTTCACTATCCTTTCCGGATTTTGGCGATCCACATTCCACCTTGGATACTCAAAAAGGTGTGGTATGCGTCGTCTTAAGCTTCCTTGCATTGTAAACATATTGAACTCTTAACTTATGTAGATAGGCTTCCATAGTCAGACATCATTTCAGACAAATAGTTGTTTAGCTCCCCATGACCTCGCCCCGTCCAGATCTTAACATCAGGTATATGTCTATATGTCCATCTGCCTTTCTCGCTTTTTCCCAAGCAGCTTGCCAACTCTTCATAGTGTCTAGTGTCTTCCTATATAGATCTTTATATATTTCCCTTCTTTCCACCATGAGAAGTTCGATGGAGATGACGGAAGCTGCCATTAGATGCAAGTTGTTCGCATCGGTGCAAGTTGTTCTGTAAGATGCACATATACGTATCGACATCGATCTCTGCACCCCAATTATATTTTTTCTCCACTTTTTGTACTTTTGTACTTTAGCCCTTTTGGCCCTGCCGGTGGCATTTGCCACCGTAACATTTGCAACTTCTACTTACTATGTCTGCATATTTTTACTATTCATTTATTTATTTTACTGGATGTTTTTTATACCTATGTTTTCTATAATTCCTATACCTATGAATCAAATCAGTTAAAATTTGGTATTGGAGTTCATGATAAGCTTTCCATCATTAATACTTAACAGAAAAAAAAATGTTTTTCCAAAATTAAAAATTCAGAGCTGAAAGGGTTAGAACGCCTGTCCATATCGTTGCCGCATAGAGTATTGCTGACGTCACAATAGAGGAAAGAAGTCTTCGTTTGCTCGTTTTTGGCCCTTCGATCGACGTTATCAGTTTTGAGATTGCCGCGGCAGTTTTAGCTGCTTTCACCAGGACAGCGTATATGTGTTTTGTGAAAGTCATTCGGTTGTCTATTGTAATTCCCAGATATTTGACCTGGTTCCTTGGTTCTATAATTATTGCTCTCATGTTGAATTCTAGCAGTACTGCTTCCGTTTTTTTTTTGTGGAACTCTACCCATCGTGCGATTCTTTCTAAAGCGCTGTCCGTTCTATTTGCCCTTGTTCCGTCTAGATCTTAACATCAGGCACACGTCTATATGTCCATCTGCCTTTCTCCCTTTTTTACCAAGCAGCTTGCCAACTCTTCATAGTGTCTTGTCTAAAACTATCTCTCATCCTATATAGATCTTTATACATTTCCCTTCTTTCCACCATGAGAAGTTCGATGGGGATGACGTAAGGTGCCCCAATTAGAGCCTCAGTGCAAGTTGTTCTGTAAGATGCACATATCGCCATCGTATACGTATCGCCATCGATCTCTGTACCCCAATAATATCTCTCCACATTTTGTACTTTAGTACGTCTGTCCATATCGGTGCCGCATAGAGTATCGCTAACGTCACAACAGAGGAAAGATATCTTCATTTGCTTGTTTTTGGCCCTTCGATCGACGGCATTATTTTGGAGATTGCCGTGGTATTTTTAGTTGTTTTCACCTGAACAGCTTATGTGTGTTTTTGTGAAAGTCGGTTGTCTATTATAACTCTTAGATTTTGACTTGGTTCCTTGGTTCTATAATTATTGCTCCGATGTTGAATTCTAGCAGTACTGCTTCCGCTTTTTCTGCAAACTTCTAATTTGTGTTTTTCTATCCATCCAAATGGCAGGCCGTCTTATTTGTAAGTATCCGCTCGTTTTTTGCCGCTACTATAAGGGCAAGATCATCCGCAGAAGCGATCAGGTCTAGTCCGTCCTCCGGACATATTTCAGGAGCATCGTCATATAAGACCTTCCATAGGGTAGAGCATAGGCTAGACCAACTAGACTATACTGATTGTAATATGCTACTAGACTAGACTGACCTAACTAGACTTGAGAAATAAGATTAAGCAGACTACGACAATATAAGAATTAATAGTTAAGAGTTATGCAATGTAGACAAGACTATCCTTAATGGACAGGACACGTGAAATAGTATATGATTTATTAGTTAGACCAGATTAAGGATTAGTTAGACCAGATTAAGTATGTTAGACCAGATTAAAGATAATGTTGGGCACAAATATTGGGCCAACTAAACTAGACTAGCTAGACTACACTGACTGGACTAGGCTAGTAGACTAATCTGACTTAACTAGACTTGAGAATCAAGATTACTGTCTGATTAATCGACTACACAATACGAATACACACGAGTCAATAGTTAAAATTAGACTAGGCAGAATACAAGACTAACCTAAATAGAAAAGACACGAAAAATAGTACCTGATTTAATAAAATAAACAACTAGGTTAGACCAGATAAAAGACAATATTAGACAAACAATATTAGGCAAACGAGACTAGACTAACTAGCCTACACTGATTGGACTGGGCTAGTAGACTAAACTGACTTAACTGGACTTAATAAGATTAAGCAGACTACGTCTACCCAAGAATCAAGAGTAAAAATTAGACTGCGAGGAAGATAAGACTAACCTAAATGAACAAGACACGAGAAATAGACATAATTTTGTAAAAAAAAACTGGTTAGTCCAAATTAAAGACCAAATTAAAAAACCTAGACCACTTTACCCACTAAAACCTCTTTTCGGTTACATTGAAATCAGTCTTGAAGCATGACTACGCTGAGATCCACAAATTCCTTCATCTTTGCCTTTCTTCCTCCTCCTTCTTTCAGATAATTTCCTAGATTGCTACTTCTATTGCATCCCATTTGTCCTGGCTTTCTAACATTAACTTTATTATGTTGTTCTTTGTGATTTTGTCTACGGCTTCTTCTCTTATAATGTGCCACCTGTAACAACACAGGACCATGTGCCCCGGCGTATCTCGTTGACCACTATATCTATTTTCTTAAGTCTTGTCACTCTTGAAGCATGACTACGTTGAGATCCATAATTTCTTTCATCTTTGCCTTTCTTCCTCCTCCTTTTGGTTTTTTTCCTTGATTGCCACTTCTATTGCATCCCATTTGTCCTGGCTTTCTAACATCAACTTTATTATGTTGTTCTTTGTGATTTTGTCCACGGCTTCTTCTCTCATAGTGTGCCACCTGTTACAACACAGGACCGTGTGCCCCTGCGTATCTCGTTGACCGCAATATCTACACTCTTCGCTTGCAACTATTTTAAATCTAAATAGATAGCTATTAAAATTGAAATTAAAATGTCCGCTAAGCAACTGGGTGAGGTGGTATCCCTTAGCGGTAATGCATCATGCGACCATTATTCTTTACACTTGTTTAGAGTAGCTCCTGGGCCCTTAGTCTTTGTTCTTTTTTGTTTTCTGCTTCATAGTACTCTAGTACTAGCAGATGGATTGGTGTTGTGCCTGCAATCACCTGCATGGCATTTGTGGATACCGTCCTATAGGCCCACGCGAGGGCTGCCTTTCTTTGTATCTTTTCCAGAATTCTCCTGTATTTTGTTTTAATGGCCCACTCATGCCACCGGTGCTCCGTAGAGGAGTGTGGAGTTTACCACGCTGTAACCACTTTCCTAGCTCCCTGTCTTGCACCTCTTGTGTTCGGCATTATTCGTACGGATTCGTACGCCTTCTCCGTTACTATATTTATGTGGGCTTCCATATTCATATTATGTCCAAAGGTTACACCTAGAGATTTTTGCTTGGGTTTGTTGGTTATAGTTGTCTCGTCTATTTTGAAGGAGATGGTTTCAAGTTTTTTCTTGTCGGCCATTATTAACCTAGCCTAACCTAACCCAATCTGCCTTTCTCGCTTTTTTTCCCAAGCAGCTTGCCAACTCTCATAGTGTCTTGTCTAAAACTATCTCGCTTCTTATATAGATCTTGATACAATTCCCTTCTTTCCGCTATGAGAAGTTCGATGGGGATGACGAAAGCTGCCATCATTAGAGAATCTGTGCAAGTTGTTCTGTAAGATGCACATATACGTATCGTCATCGATGTCTGTACCCCAATTATATTATTTTTCGACTTTTTGTACTTTGGTACGTATGGACAGACCGTGCCGCATAGAGTATCGCTGACGTCACAACAGAGGAAAGTCTTCTTTGCTCGTTTTTTGCCCTTCGATCGACTGTATCAGTTTGGAGATTGTCACGGTAGTTTTACCTGCTTTCACCAAGACAGCTTATGTGTGCCTTGTGAAAGTCATTCGGTTGTCTATTGTAGCTTCTAGATATTTGATCTGATTCCTTGGTTCTATAAATATTCCTCTGATGCTGAATTCTAGCAGTACTGCTTCCGTTTTTTTTGTACAACTTCTAATTTGTGTTTTTCTATCCATCGTGTGATTCTTTCTAAAGCGCAGTCCGTTTTATTTTTAAGTATCTGCTCAATTTTTGCCGTTACTATAAGTATAAGGGCAAGATCATCCGCATCAGCGATCAGGTCTAGTCCGTCCTGCAAGTCTAGTTGGTTAGTTACTGACTTAACTAGGCTTGAGAAATAAGATTAAGCAGACTACTAGTGCACAAGAATAAATAATAAAAATCAGTCTGGGACAGGGAGGACTAACCTAAATCGACAAGAAACGAGAAATAGTACATGATTTAGTCAAAAAAAGTTAGGCCAGATTAAAGACAATATTAGGCAAACTAGACTGGATTAACTAGATTACAATGATATGACTAGGCTAGTGAACTATACTGACTTAACTAGACTTAAGGAACAAGATTAAAACGATTACACAAGAATCAATAGTTAAAACTAGACTGACAAGAAGACAGGATTAACTTACTGTCCCCAAAAGGACAAGATTAAAATACCAGCCGAACAACATTGTAAGGCTAGTCTAGGTAGGTGAGACTAAACGAGAATAAAATTAGATAGTCTCTAGATTACATAAACAAGAAATTACTAGATTACCAAAATATTTGTAAATAATTAGACTAGAGTATGATTTTAAACTAGTTTAAATTGTAATGCTAACGGTCTATTTGTCAGTTATATTAACCTGAACTTATTAAATCTATCCATTATGATATAGTAAGACAATAAGTAAATATCATAATACTATTATTAAATAGGGTTTATAGACAAGTTAATGAGTGCCTTTGAGAGCTTAGACAATGTGTATGCCAATGCATAAATCACTGTCAAAGCCAATAAATCGCTTTTTTTCTCTGAAAAAAGATTAACAATAATTTTATAAAATCAAAAAATCCAAATCAAATAAATTGTTGGACAACAGATTTTGTAAATATATATAAAATGTTTTTATAATCCTGCATTATACGGAACTATCTAAATTCTATGGGTACGTATTTATTTAGAGAATACATGACAATTGATATATACCGGGTGGGCCATTGAAAACGAAACACAGGGATTTTCGTATAGTTAAAGATAGATTCTCAAAAAACGCTCGGACGTTCAACTTTGTTTGTGAGGGGTACACCTTTTACAAGAAAATTTGTAGCCAAATTACTTAACCCCTTCGCACCGGGACCACAGAAACCCGAAAATTTTACATGGTACGGAATGGTATGGTATGGAAAATGGCACTGTGGGGTAAGTGATACCTCATTTGAAAGTCCTTTATACCCTGAATACTGAACGGTTAACATTTTCCAAATTTATCGATTTGTTGTCGCGATTATTTAATTTTAAGTTATAACGCGTTCTTCGTTTATGTCGTTGAAAGGAACTCCAATTATTTGTTCAGATTGTTCAATCAGATTGTTCAATCTGATTGTTCAATCTGTCCTTACAAAAACTGCTAAAGTAAGGGAAAAAAAAAACACAATTCAACGCCAGAAAAGATTTTTTTAGTTTAACAAATGCTCAAATTGTGCGCCACCAACTTCGAAACAAAAATACAAATTCCGCTCGAAACGTTCTCTTACATTTTGGAGGATCTGTGATTTGGGTGATCAATGATGTAACTGTTCCAGAGAGTCTGGTTCTGTTGTATACATTTTAGTCTTTAGATTACCCCACAAGAAAATGTCCAGAGGATTTAAATCAGGTGAGCGGGGCGGCCATTCCAGAGCACCTCTTCATCAAATCCATTATCCCAGGAAAGCTCTGTCCAGAAACTTCCGAACAGCCTGCGTATAATGTGGTGGAGCTCTATCTTGTTAAAAAGTCAAATGGTCTTCTAAGTAACGATAATCGTTTTCAACAATATCAACAAACAATTGGTGGAAAACATCTTCCAACACTTTTAGTTAACCTTCGCCCATCAAATTACCATCAAGAAAAATTGGACCTATAATGCGCTCTGCAAAAATACCGGCCCAGACATTTAGTTTTAGTAGATTTTGAGTGGGGACTTTGTGGAAAATCCTTGAATTCATGTCCGACCGGAATTGATAGTTCTGGCGATTTACAGTAGAGTTTAGGAAAAATTTACACTCGTCAGAAAAACAAATTCGCATCAGAACCTATTCCTTCAGTCATTCGCAAAACTTCTGTCGCCTATCGAAATCATCATCATTCAGTTTATGTACTAAATAGATGGAATTTATGTTGTGTTAGGATTTGGAGAATAATTGTTCTAGGGATGTTGGTCAATTTCCTCGTACTCAGAATTGGGTCTGAAGCAACTTGTCCCAAAACTTCAACCACTGTAGCCTCATTTCTCACCGCGAGTTCACATTGTGGGTCCCAATTTTTATTGGCTACTGAATCTGTTTCTTGAAATTTCGTGACCAACTCCAATACGTATTTTCTGCTTACTTGTTTATCGGGATGCTCTTGATTAAATAAGTCTGCCTTACGACTGCCGTTCTCACCATTTTTGAAAAACAACGCGATGATTTCGACGCTTTCCGCAATAGAGTAAATCATTTTTGCACAACAAATGTATATTTTGAAATACGGCAATTCAAAAAGCAGCTTAAATGGAGATCGAATGGGATCGGTTAGCTGGTAAGAGACCCACTGCTTAATAGAAAAATATGTGTAAATGGCTTAAAAAGAAACAGTTTGAGTATTTGTTGGACTATAAAAATCTCTTCTGGTGTTGAATGGTGATTTTTTTTCTATAATTTTCCCAGTGAGAACAGATTGAACAATTGAACATATTTCAACGGCTTAAACTAAAAACTAATAACTTGAAATTAAATAATCTTGAAAACAAATCTACATGTTTAGAAAATGTTAGCCGTTTAGCATTCAGGGCTAAATGGGCTTTCAAATGAGGTATAATACCCCACCGTGCCATTTAAATTTTAGGGGTTGTGGTTCCAGCGCAAAGGATTCAAATGATTTGGCTATTTTTTTTTTGTAAAAGGTGGCCCTCACAAACAAAGTTGACGTGTCCGAGCGTACTTGATAATCCATCTTTAACTTCCGAAAATCCCTCTGTTTCGTTTTTCGTTTTCAATGGCGCACCTGGTATGCATGACTAGGCTCAGTCTTCAAATGTACCCAAAAGGTTAAAAAGTATAAAATTTCATTAGTAGATTTTATTAATAAAATGACTATTCTAGTAAAAATTACTTTTCTATTTTCTTTATTAATTATAACAATAAGATAAAGGCTAAAATATATTAGTCTAGACTCTATCAGATTAGACTACAGGGATTAGATTAAACATGCTAGGCAAACAAAATTAGACTAGACGGATTCGAAAGACTTGGCCAGTCTTGGCTTAAACTAACTAAATTGACAATACTAACCACCGAAGTCTAGAAAGTTTTTTCTTATTAATTACATCAATAAGACTTGAAAGACTAAAATATATTAGTATAGAATAAGTAACAACAAACAGAAATCGTTTAATCATGAAACACCATTTGATTTACATTTGACTTTTACGCACGATTTGGCTACTTTTATACACGATTATAATAATGACATTCTTTACATATAATAATTTACTTATTTTTTAATGTGTTCATTTAGGTGTGCGAGTAGATAAACATATTTAAAATACAATAATTTGAGAAGAAATTTATTATCGATATATTTAATATTCATACCTTTGTGGTTGAGAAACTTTAATACGAAAATAATAAGTGTTGCGTTATGAACATTTCTAAAAGTTCTAAAATCAAAGCCTGGGTCACTTAAAAAGCTTGTGTCGGTCAGTGTCTGTCCGGCGGGTTATAGGTTCGCAATCCCTGGACTACATGGATTTGATAGACAAACTAAATATGCGATACAAAACACAGAAGACTAGAAAGATAAGACGAGACAGCTAAGACTAGAAAGAAAATATTTTCTTTTTTCTAATAGAATCGATTATTTCTGAATATTTAATAATTTTTTCTTATTGCGCATATATATTAATGTAATAATATGTGAAATAATTGTGGAAGAAAATGAGCAAACATGGAGATTAATAAATAATAAATTCCCCTGATATTTATCTAATATGTTTCATTACGTATATTACATGTATTCTACCACCGCACGTTTTAGTTTCACACAAACTGTCGTCGATACAACACACATTCGAACAATATACCAAGCAAATAATAAATACAAAAACAGAGAAAAATAACGTAAGTACATTATATACTCATTACAATGTCATTTTATATATATTTATATATATATATATATATATATATATATATATATATATATATATATATATATATATATATATATATATATATATATATATATATATATGACTTTATTTAATAACAAGCTGTTTCAGTCTGCTCAAATATGTTAATATGAAGTCGTTTATGGGGTTAAATATTCAAGATATATATCAAGATATTTTATTCGTTGTGTTTTTTAGCCGTGATAGTTAAATCTAATAAATTTCGTTAATAATTTTCAAATTGGAAAATTGTGAGAAATGCAATTTTTTAAATTCTAAAATTGATAGATTAATAGCCCAGGGGTCGGCAGACTTTCAAGTGAGAAGTGCCAAGTTACCAAGTAAACGAGATAATAAAAATATCATAGAGCCAATATTTTCGAAAAAAATATCACAGTCTCGGACGCTTCTTATTTCAAACATATTTTTGTTTAGCTTATGATTACAATTACTTCATGCACAAGTTTATTTTGAAGGTAATTGAAACTAGTTTTTGCATATTTAACTCATTTAAACATTCTTAATAATAATAATAATAATAATAATAAAACATCTTTATTGTTATACTTATAAACACAAACATCTACAACTACAACAATTGGCCATCGACCCGTGGTCTTTCAGCCGGACATTCTTAATATTTTTGGAGATATAACGATTTCTCGAAATTATTACATATGCGTCATAGTCAATTTTCATACGACGATTGTTATCTACGTGTTAATACTATATAGATGTATTGTATATAACTTTAGAGGTAATAAGTTTATTTTATGAATTCTATTAATTCATTAAAAAAATCCTTGTAATTTCAAAAGTTTTGTCATTTTGTGATACTATATTTTGTGACACTAATTAGTTTGAATAGCTTGTATTTCAGTTAGATCCAGCTCAATTGTAGCGTGTAATATCTTATTTTGTAGATAATTGTATAGATTAATGTTATACGACTTATGAATATTTTTTACTGATATTGTTTTATGATTACGTAAGTGATTATGTAAATATAATGATATGTAAACGGGAAGTAGAAACTTAACTGCTTGAACGAAGGACTACTCGATGAGCCGCAAATGTCTATGCACGGAGCCACATGCGGCCTACGAGCCACGATTTGGCGACCCCTGGACTAGCCAGTTGAATCTGTGTTGAATTGATTATTAGTTTTTCTGCAAAATTTTTGAAAAGTTTATTTTTTCACGAAATTTAAGTTTTTTTTTTGGTCACCAAGTTTTATAAAAATGAAAACTATTTTTCTTAGTTTTTCAGAATAAAATTTGCCTTATTTTGGTAATATTGCCAATTTTTAAACAATTTATATTATACTTTATTTTTTAAATTATTTGAAAATTATAAAGGGTGACAAATTAAGAGTGTCCTGAGTTTAAACTGCAATTATCAAAACACCAAATAAATTGGACACCAAATTTTTTTGTTGAACACTGTGGAGTAAAATATAGAGTTTAATAACAAGTTACATGATTAATCCTAAAATAAGAATCAATACTTAAAAATTAGATCGATTGGATCAGTGGTTCTTAACCTATGGGTCGTGACCTGAAATTGAGTCGCGACATATATAAATTTCTACAGATATCATGACTCGAGTTTCGACTGTTATAGGTGATTTTCAAGTAACCTTAAATCGACGACCTTTAACAGTCGAAACTCGAGTCGTGATATGTGTAGTAGTTTATATAACTGTGAATAATAAGTTATATAACATTTTTTACATATTATAAGTGTGGTAAAAACTAAGTAAATAAGTGTGGTATATATATATATATATATATATATATATATATATATATATATATATATATATATATATATATATATATATATATATATATATATATAAATAGATATGTGTTGTATTGTTTTCTCGGGGATTCCGCGTTGATGCTGAGGGTTGGCTCTGAATAGAACCGGATTCTCGAAGTTTCGGCGAACTAACATTCGCCATTCTCAAGAGATATATGCGTCCGTCCGGGTCAACCGTTAGACGCATACGTTAGACGCATTAAATATGCGTCTAACGGTTGACCCGGACGGACGCATATATCTCTTGAGAATGGCGAATGTTAGTTCGCCGAAACGTCGAGAATCCGGTTCTTTTCAGAGCCAACCCTCAGCATCAACGCGGAATCCCCGAGAAAACAATACAACACAGGTATCTATCCGCGAAAACCTCAAACACAACATATATATATATATATATATATATATATATATACATATATATGTTGTATTTGGGGTTTTCGCGGATAGATACCTGTGTTGTATTGTTTTCTCGGGAATTCCGCGTTGATGTTGAGGGTTGGTTCTGTCGGAGTTTTGGTCGTACATGAGTCTGGGGTGTCTGGGATTGCATTTTGAGGGTGGATATGATCGGTCGCCATGCTGGGGCCAGTCTCAAGGAACTCGTGTCTCGTCTCTCGTTTTCATGCAGTAGTCTCGTTTTTCAATCTCTATGGCTTCTCTGTATACTCGTGACATTTCGTGGCTAATCTGTGCAAGAGAGTCCTTGAATTTTTAGAAGTCCATCCAGTGACCATTGTTTGTGTGTTGGACAAGTGTCGATGAAACTTTGTCTCTGTGTCTGACTGAAACTACATGTTCTTCAATCCTAGCCGATATTTTTCTATTGGTACGTCCAATGTAGGTTCGTTCACATGTTCCGCAAGGTATTTCGTAAATTCCATGGGATTCTAACGGTATGGTGTCTTTAACGCTGCGTAGCATGGAGGATATTTTCTGGTTAGGTTTGAAAATGGTTTGAAAATGTTGTGTCTTTTAATTATTCTGGCGATTTTGCCAGTTGATCCATGAACATATGGTAGGTACGCTGTGCTAACGGGTTTCTAGCGTTCTTCATTTCTTTGGCTACTGTCCTCTGTACGACGGAAAGCTCTGGATATTAAGCTGTTTGGATATCCATTTGAAGAAAGAGCTTCACGTAAGTTCCTCAATTCTTTCGGTAAGTTAAGCTGGTCGGCTAGTCTTTTGGATCGGGTAGTAAGAGTGTTGACTACAGATGCTTGTTGTTTGGGATGATGGTGCGCGGAAGCGTTCAGATATCTCTCTGTATGGGTTGGTTTCTGGTACACAGTGTTACTCAAGGTGCCGTCAGGTTTCTTCTGTACCAAAACATCCAAGAAAGGAAGTCGTTGATGCTTTTGTATCTCCATTGTGAATTTAATTTGGTCGTGTTGGGAGTTAAGATGGGTAAGGAATTTGTCCAGCTCTGGTCTGCCTTGGGGCCAGATTATAAATATGTCGTCAACATATCTTAACCAGAGTGTAGGTTTATGTGTGGCTGAAGAGATTGTCTTTTCCTCAAAATCTGTAAGAAATATGTTAGCTATTACTGGGGATAGAGGTGAACCCATTGGTGCTCTTAGGACTTGTTTGTATATTTGACCATTGTACCTAAAGTATATATTCTTTAAACAATGTTCTGCTAGATCTGATACATACTTTTCTGGTTTTAATTTTGATCTTATGATGTTTAAGACCTCAGGGACCGGTACTTTTGTGAATAAAGATACAATGTCAAAGCTCAGAAGAAGGTGGCCGGGCTGGAGTTGGCGAATTTTCAGTATGTCTATGAAGTGTTCAGCATTGCGGACATAGGAATCACAATCTTCGGCGTATGGTTGTAAACATTTTGCTAAATGTTTCGCAAGAAGTTGGACCGGTGAACCAACGTAGCTTACTATTGGTCGTAGTGGGGCTCCATCTTTGTGGATCTTTGGTAAACCATATATCTTGGGACACCGTGAAGATTTCTCCCTTGGTATAAGATAATTCATTGTTTCCTTGTCAATGCTGGAGCTTAGGATGTTTTGTCTGGTAGTTTTCTCAAGATAGGTTGTGGGGTCCGTTGTACTGGGTAGATAAGCTGGATCATCTAAGATTATGGTAATTTTTTGTTTATAGTCAGCACTGTTCATGACTACAGAGCAATTTCCCTTGTCAGCTGGTAGGACCACAATGCTGTTGTTTCCTCTTAGTGCCTTGAGGGCTTTTAATTCCTCGTATGAGATGTTTCTTGTGGGTGGTTTGGCAGATCTTAAAATGTGGCATGTTTCCTGTCTTATTGTCTCGGCTAATGTAGCAGGGAGTTGTGAAATAGCAGTCTCGACACCAGTGATTATGTCTTCTTTGGAAAGGCGAGTTGGTGCTATTGCAAAGTTAAAACCCTTGGCCAGTACGGTTTTGGTAGGTTCGTCTAGGGGCTGGTCTGAAAGATTGTAAACCACTTTGTCGATGTTGAGTGGTTTTGGTGCAGGTTTTTGTCTCCGTCTGAGAAGGTTGTATTTTTCTTTCTGTCTTTTGGTAATTAATAATCTATTCTGTTCGGCTCTGTTGTTAGATATTAAGTCTATCTGTTGCCAGAGGAGAGGGTATAGCGTAGTGGTTAGAGCTATGTGGGTTGTCAGGATATTTTGACTGATGCTGTCAAGTTTCTGTCGTTTGGTTTGGATTTCGTCCCGAAGCAAATCTTGGCTTGCGTTGTGTAGTATTTTGTTTGAGCTGGCTGTCGAATTTTGGTGTGACAGCCTCATACAGACGGGTGTTATGTCTGTATCTCTACAGCGACGTAAAAATGCTATATGCGGAATCTATGAAATCGGAGTTCGGCATCCTAATTGGAGTTGAGCGATGGCATTCATGGAGAACGTTTGTAGCATCTGTACATAACGTTAACTATTGACAACTACTGTGTTTTCTATTTCATTTTCAGAAAAATACGGTCCCAATAGTCCAACTGAGCTATTCCATACTATTTATAGTTAACTATTGAAATTGCAGCTCTTCTTCGAATATTCTTCTTTCTTAAGAGCTTTCGGCAGACCAGTAACGTAAATTTTGTTGGTTCCTCCTCTATGCAATTGAGAATGTGCTTGGTCACTCATAATTATTTTGTTGACCAAATTATTTGCACTTTATTTACACTTTGCCCAAAGTCCATCGACTGAATTCTAAAAGTGAATTTCTGTCTATTGGAAGAAGTTTTTGGTCTTTTTGCCATTTGTAGAGATTAAAGAGTAAATTTTTCTTTAAAATTTTTCTTACCAACTCACATAAAATTCCTACTTGCGATAAACATCGCGCGGATTGATTGGAATTTTCTTCAATTCTGTTCCTAACTTGTATAGTATATACTTGGAGTATAGTATTCTTAAGTCTCTGTAAGTATCCTCTGTAAGTCTAGTATCCGTAAGAGAACCTGTCCGATGATATTTTTCGACCCATCTTGCAATTGTCCTGCAATTTGGCGGTGTTGGAAAATTAGGCTGTGTGTGTCGAAACCATCTCTGAGTTTGAACAATGGAGTTCGTTCTAATAAGATGCTCCACATAAGTAATCCTTTGTTCAATCAGCCACCGCTCCAATGAAATTATCTTTCGATCTAGGAGATATCAATTTCAATAATTCAAGTTCCAAATTATAATTATTCGCTCCGTGCACAACCGCGCTTAGCGCCACCCGTGGCCAAAAAGACAACTTTGTGTGGAATAATGGTGTATAAAAACAGCAGGCAGAAACAAAAATTTAATAAAATATACGATACTTGACAGCAAAAAAATTATAGATTTTGTAATACGTCAATTCTGTAATAAGATGCTACCGAGATAATTATTATCCCATTTATCCATTAATTCATAATGGATGAAATTATTAAAACTGGCTTTGAAAATTTTTCCCACTCTATTGATTTTTTTTTTTGCTCGCGGACAGGCCAACAAGGACCACGTAAATATCATTTCCTTGTAGGTCTAGTTTCCTTCTTTCTCTTCCAGAAGTCTTTCATCCTGGTCGACTGCGTAGCTCTTCTTTCAGCAGTCCATTCTCCTCTGTTGAGATTCTTCTTCTCCCCGACAAGAATTTTGAGGCCAAATTTTTTTTTCTGTACTCTATTCGGTTTAGACAATCTTCTTCAGCAATTTTGAATTTTTGAAGTTCTTCCTTCATTTGTTTTACATAGCCCCCTTGCCCTTTATAGTTCCAGATTTTATCAAAATTTGTTTGTTTAACCTCGAGCAATCCATGCGGACTATATGTCCGTAGAACTGAAGTCGCCGTTTTCTGTTCATCACTTCAAGATTGTCAATTTTACTATAAATTTCTGCATTGGATCTCAGTCTATATCCTTCCTGTGTTTTCCTAGATCCATAAATCCTTCTTAAAATTCTTCTTTCTATCTTGAGCAAATTCTGCATTCCGGTTATATTTGTAGTTTCCATGACGTACAAGATGACTGGTCTAACAGTTATATTAAAATGTCGTAATTTTGCATTGATAGACAGGTTCTTTTTATTTTATATATTTTTTGTACAAAAATTTAATCTTTCCAATTTCCCTTTTTTGTTCTCAATTGCCAATTTATCCTTCCCATTGCTACTAATTATTTCTCCAAGATATTTAAATCGGTCAGTGACCCTGATGCTCCCATAATTTTTTTTATCATTTTCTTAGTAAATTTATGATCACTTGTCATCATCTCTGTTTGTACCAACGAAATCTGTAAGCCCGCTTTTTCTGCCGTTTCTTTTAACTAATCAATTTGGTTAATAGCTTCTTGTTCAGGTTCAGCAGACAGCGCTATGTCGTCAGCAAATGGTAAACCTTTGACTTTGAAGTTCTGATTCTTTCTACCAATTTTAGCACTTGAATCGTTCTTCTTCCAAAACGTCCTCATGACTTTATCCAAGACCAAATTGAAAAGCAGTGGTGATAGACTATCCGCTTGTTTAGTTTAGTTTTAGTTTTCCCCTTGTTTAGCCCTGTTTTAACCTCGAAGGGCTCGCTAACTTCACTAAAAAATTTGACTCTAGAAATCGTATTAGTTAACGTAAGTTTTATTAAATTTATGGTTTTTTGATCAACTTGGTATTCTTTCAATGTGTCAAAAACAGTATCCCTATCCACTGAATCATACTCTTTCTGAAAATCAACGAATGAGATAAAGATATTCTTTGGCCTGTTGTTGTAATATTTTAATATCAATTTTAAACTAAGAATTTGTTCTGCGCACGATCTATTCCTTCTGAAACCACCTTGGAACTCACCAAGCTGTGTTTGGATCTGTGGTTCAAGTCAATTTAGAAGTAATTTGGCAAATATTTTATATGTGACAGACAACAATGATTTTAATATATTGATTAAATTAAATTAAAATCTATTGATTTTAATATACAAAAAAAATTGAATGGTGTAAAAGTAAGTGAGATTAACGTTGTTGATGTTGAAGAGTTTAGAATTAAAAATCAAGAAAATACAATTAAATGTAAGGTTTTTTGGCAAACTAATGTTACTGAAGCTCCATATAAAGCACAATTGAAAGTAAGTTGAGATTATTTATTAAATAACTAATGTCATAATATATTATGAAGCTGTAATTAAAATCTACTATTTTGTTAGTTGAATGATAAACGACACGTTATTCAAAGTAGAAGCAACATGCGTTCTCGAGCATGCGAAAAATGTAATACACTGATAGTATTTATGCACTGATTCTATTAACAAGGACGCTAGTGAATCGAAGACTTCTGATGAGCAAAATGTCAATATATTACAAAATACATGTCAATATAACTACACATGAAGTTCTTAAAAGTGTCACCTTTGGCGCTAGTGTTGTTGTACTCGGAGAGAATGAACAAGTTCCATATTATAATTTGACAAAAATGTCAATTTCCATATTGCAATTTTAAAAATCTTAAAAGATCATAAGTCTTACTATATGAACATAATTTTTTCCCCAATATTATTAGTAGGTTAACTTGTAATATTCTATTATCTTAGAAATGACAAAATTCGCGGATCCGAACTAAAATCAATACCAAATTCCAAATCAACTTTGGAATTTCCATATATTAGAAAAAGGACGATAACTTTATATATTATCAAAACTGAAAGGAGGAATCTAAATAAATATACAAAATTTATTGACTTGTGTTAAAGCTAAAAACTCAGGACATAGAGAGGCAATAGACAATCAAATAGACATGTTTGTATAGAGAAAACGAGATAGATAATTCATACTTGGTAGACAGGAACAAGGATAAACATACACATCTTGTGTGTGTTGTTTACTACATAAACAGAGTTAATTAAGATTGACTAATACGACAAGAGAAGCAAGATTAAACAAATAAGCCTATATAGATCATACGAGTACTAATGAAACCAAGATATACGCGAACAAGAATACAAATGCAAGATTAGTTACACACGACCAGATATACGAGAAATGTGACAACAAAACTAGATTACAAAACTATACCAGATAAAACAGGCAAGTTAGTATGTTATGAGTTGTATATTATCGTGATTATATAATCCAATTGGGTTGTTGAATAAAAAAAAAATATTGTTTTTTTTTATGTATTTGAAAACCTTATAAATAATTCGGATGTGCAATACGAAAAAGTTAAAAAAAAATTCAATTAATTATAAACAATTTAAAAGTGATAAAATTTTGAAAATAATCACGTGACTCCAAACGCGCCATAATTTGTTTGTAACGTCGTAAGTGAGAAACTTCATTCTTACATTCAAACATAAACATTCTTTACAAAATCGTCGTTTTAAGATTTTTTCGGCGCACTGTTTAAAACCATTGGTTTCGACGTTTAACAATGTGCGAAATGTAAAATTATTTTTTGAGTAGTTCTTTTTGTAGTACTCCACACGATGGTACGAAACAAGCACGATAACTTTTAATATTTGACTTTTAATATATGACATATTTGACATGTCTACTACAACTACTGTATCAACAAAGTCATGCACGGGTGGAAATTACACACTTTACGTCACACGGGTAACCGGCCTGTTTTCGGTACCGAGTTCATAAATATATTTTCAATTTGTTATATTTTTTTAATTTCAACGAAAAAAAAAATGTTTTGTTATAAAACTAAAATATGAGCTTTCGATTTATGACAAAAAAAAAAAATTCAAATACCCAATTATCCATATTACTTGTGGAAAATATTAATCGATATTTTGTACTGTTAATATAAATATGTTTATTTTTCTTTTTCTTCCGAAAACTAATTAGGTTTAATCGATATTATACGTAGAATAAAACCTTCATTGATTTGGTCGACAATGGAATTTACGGCGACGAATGTAAGTTCTATGTTGTCACTAGCCCTAGTTTAACTACATAGTCTACAACAAACCAATGTACCTGTAATAATCTTTTAGTCTAATTCTACGTCTCACTAGATATTACTCAGCTAATCTTAATAAGTGTACATAGAATTGATGTCTATTTAGTCAATATTTAAATTTGGTTTCGACTAAGTCTAGACTATTAGCATTACAATTTATGCATGTTTATATTTATATATCTACTTTATTAGATTATAGTAATTATAGTAACAGCGTTTTTATTATAATTGAGACAACAAAAGACTGTTCAAACTAGATAGATAAGAGAATCTTAAGATAGATAAGACTTCATCAATCTAAGACTAGATAGACAAAATTTAACAGACTAGACTAAACAGACAAGACTATATAGATAAGACTAGATAGTTACGACTCGATAGACAAAACTAGACAGGCAAGGCTAGACAAGCATAACTAGACAGTCAAGACTAGACAGAAAAGACTAGATAGACAGGACTAGACAGACAAGACTAGACCAAAAGAATAGAGAGACAGGACTTGAGACAGAAGAGTAGGCAGACAAGACCTTAGTTCTTACCATAAGTCTAGACAGAGAAGGCTAGACTGGCAAGACCAGACATACAAGACTATACATACAAGACTAGACAGACAAGACTAGACCGACAAGAATAGACAGACAAAACTTGAGACACAAGAGTAGGCAGAGATGACCAGACAGACAAGACTAGGCAGACAAGACTAGACAGACAAGACTAGACAGACAAGACCAGACAGACAATACTAGACGGACAAAACTAGACAAACAAGACTAGACAGACAAGACTAGAGACACAAGACTAGACAGATAAGACTAGATAGACAAGAGTCGACAGACAAGACTAGACAGACAAGACCAGCCAGACAAGACTATACAGACAATACTAGACAGATAAGACTTGATAGACAAAACTCGACAGACAAAACTAGACAGACAAGACCAGACATACAAGACCAGACATACAAGACCAGACATACAAGACCATACAGACAAGAGTAGACAGACAAGACTCGACAGAGAAGGCTAGACTGATAAGTTTAGACAGACAAGACTAGATAGATAAGACTAGACAGACAAGAGTTAACAGACAAGATTAGACAGACAGGACTATTTTATTTTTTAATTTTTATTTTATGACCTTTTATTGGCATATATACAATACATTTTAAATAAATACATTAGAATACGAGCCATCATAGATTACAAATTACACATTAAGGAAATAGGTTCTTCCTTAGTAACTATTTGCTCTTTTTACTTTTTCACCTTCCTTAACAATTCCAAACCATTTCCCCTTTCATCCATACACTCTTTCCATTTCACCCTAGCCATTTTTTTTTGTTCCTTCCATTCATTCCTTGTACATTCTTGCATCCAATGTTTCCATCTATCCTTTCCTGTGCCCCATACTCTAAACTTCCTACATTCTTTACTCATCCAATATTTCCTACCACGCTCTTCACTTCCACACCTAAACCTTGCTAGTATGACCTGCGCGTCTGAGTATTTACTTTTGTTTAAATAGGTTGGCAAACGATCTTACACCTGAATCATTGCGAATTCTTTGAAAAACCTAACAATTTTACTCTGGCGTTCCTTCTTAAATTTTTTTAGTCCCTCGCCATATATCCCTCCTCTTTCATATAATTTCCTTTTATTCATTCCCCACGCATTCCCTGTCTTCCTTCTTTCACCCCCCTGATTCGCCATTCTAAATACCTCTTTTATTATTCTAGAAAGCTAAAACAGCCACCTTGTAGGCATTCACATCTTGCAGGACTATGTAGCCTGTTGTCGATTTGTCTATCTTTAGGAATTTCTTGTAAAAGTTTTGTTGAACCCTCTCTATCTTGTCTTCCTCTCTAGACTCCGAACTCCTCTCCCCAGACTTCCGAACTATACGCTTACACACTTCTTACACACTTCTTACAAACTTCTTACACACATTTTCCATATTACCTCAGCCGCCCTAAAGTTCCCTTCATTTCCATCTATTCCACATACCTATGTTCTGCAGGCACCCACGCTTTTTTTGACACATAATCCACATGGTCACTATTACTGCACCCGGTTCCAAACACATATTCTAATTATCTAAACTTTTGAACCTATTCAATTTCATTCCCAAGCCATTCAAAACGCTCTTTCCTATAGTTCCATCCATATATACATCTATTTTCTTATTCCCACGTTTGCATTTAGCTCTCTATTTACCTATTTTACAAAATAACAAAATAACCTCTCAACCTTTCAATCAACTCCTTCATTTCTCCTGCGGATTTAGCGAACACTACCACATCATCCGCGTAGGCTAAGCTCCACACTTTCCTTCTCCCTATAACCACGCCTCCAGCTTGACCATCCGTCCACATCTTTTCCATGTCAGCCACGTCTTCTTCTTCTTCTTATTAGCCTTCATACTACCATTGTTGGATATTGGCCTCATTAATTTTTTTTCCATGTTTCTTTGTCACCTGCTGTTCTCATCCACTGTTTTACTGCTATCGTCTTTACGTCATCGATCCATCTCGTTTGGAGTCTTCCCGTGCTTCTTTTTGTTTCCCGGGGTCTCCAGATGGTAATCTTGTGGCTCCATTCTTCTGTATTCTTTCTGGCCACGTGTCCTGCCCATTGCCATTTGAGATCCGCTGTTCTCTCCATAATTTGAGGGTCAGATACGTAGAGATTAAAAAGTGTGGGACACTACGGACATCCCTGCCTCAGACCCTTTCTTACTTCAAAATAAATAGATTCATACCCATTCACACTAATCTAACATACAGTTTCCTTATACAACTCCCTTACATTCCTTATCACACTCTTTGAGATACCCTTCTTTCCCAAGCACTCTATCAATTTCCCTCGATCTACCGTTTCGTACGCAGCCAGGTCAATAAAAAGAGCTTACCAACAGGCTCCCTCTACTTATTTCCTCATCATTTATGTAGCGCAGGGTTACAAAATGCTCTACTGTGCATCCAAGATTTTGGTGAAAATTTTATTTGCAGATTTCACTAACCTATTCCCCCTGTAATTTCCGACATTTTCCATGTCTCCGCTCTTATGTATTAAGTTAATTATTCCCTCCTTCCAGCTCTCTGGGACACTCTTTGCTCCCCTCCACACCAAATTAAATTTTCGGTGATTCTAGCAATATAATCTTTCGTAGCAGCTTTCCAGACTTCGTTTCCTACGGCGTCAGGTCCTGCCGATGTTTGTTGTTTTAAAGCTGCTATAACCGTGTCCACTTTACCAGTTGTTATTTATTCTTGACTTAATTCTTCAATGGCTTGTTCCTCCGTTACACTTCTATTCCCTACTTCTTCCTGCATCTCGACTCCTTCCAACAAAACCATAAAGTGACTTTTCCGTTTTTCCATCGGAATGCTGTTTGGAACTCGTTCTTTTTTCGCTCCTCGTTCGTTTAAATACTTCCAGAGCTGTGTTTCTGTTTTGATGTCTAGTATGCGTTAACGTTTTCTTCTCTCCTTTCGTCTTAAACCACTCAGTTTTACTAACGGTGCCCTCTCGCCACTTTCTCATAACCTGTCTGTACTTTTGTTTCTCTGTCATATATTTTTTGTCTACCCATGATCTTCCCGGTGATGCTCTGATTTTCTTCTTTAACATTCCTACCTCCATCTTCTCTATAATCTTGTCTATGTCATTTAATTCCTTCCAGTTTATTGCTTCCATTCTAGCATTATATACATATTATATACATATAGCTACTGAGAGGAGCTTCCTTGTTACCATCTGGTAACCCATTTATCCAGCCTGGGCACAATTATTGTCTTCGGCTTCAAGCTTAAATAAGCTTGACTGTCTGGACCTCTGCCAGACTACTGGCACGTGGTCTGAATCAATTCTCCCTCCTGTCTCCATCTCTTTAATTTTCTGCCTTGCCAGGTCAGCTGCCACTACCAGGTCTACAGTCCATAATCCGCCTGCACCCACAAACGTGAAATCTTCCTCCAAGTCTCCTTCTACACACCCATTTACGACATCCCATTGATTTTCCGTTACCCATTCAGCCCATCCTTTTCCTGCTGTATTTCTAACTTTATCTTTGGCTTTCTTTATTTACTATCCATTGTGTGAAACTGCTCTTCCCCAATTCTAACATTCCTATAAGAAACTTTACCATTACTGTTCCTTCTCCATTACTTTTTATTGCCTCTTTAATTACTTCCAGCCCTTTGCTGTTGTATACTGTGGCCACCTGCCACTTGCCCTTCCATACTTATACTCTTTCTGGACCAGCTGCAATTCCCATCTATGGTCTTTGGGAAATTTTCCTTTGCAGCTCTCCCATTCTTTTTCCTGAATCCAGGTCTCAACTAATCCAATCATATGAAATTTCTTGAGAAAAATTATAATAGATCCGTTATCGCTTTCCAGTTTCTTCCCACATTCCCGCCACATTCCCGCCACATTCCCGCCAAGTCCCGCCACATTCCAAAAAAATATCGTAACATTTTCGGTTAACCGTTTATCATTGCTCTTCTGTCTTCTCGCCCTCTCCAGCTCTTTTAGACGTTTTTTAAACCTTCTTGTTTTCCTTCCTTCCATGGTAAAACTTATCCATCTACTATTAGTTTTTTGTAGCCTATTTTTACCTGGCGTCCTTTGTCTTTTACTCTTTTTCTTCTTTTGTTCTAAATTTAATAGCCTTCTGGCGCTCCCTTGCTGCCTCTGTAAGGTCATCGCTAATGAATTCGTTAGTTTCTCTTAATTGACTTTTCTTGTTCACAATTTCTCTTTTCACACACCCATTTTCCAATTTTACCACAACAGAGCGCTTTTCGTTATCAACTCGTCCTAGTTTTTACATGGAAACTATTCCCAAGTTACTCCTAGTTTTTCTTGCAATATCTTTGTGACATTCTCTTTGTATGTGTCCTGTCCCAATCCAAAAACAATAATATTGTTACGTAAGCTTCTTCTTAGACTAAGTTCCTCTTTCAGGTCCCTTATCTCCTATGATAGACACACATCCTGTATTTTTCCTTCCTCGCTTTCCGGTTCCTCTTTTAGCTCTTTCATTTCCGTTTCTAGCTTGCTGATCCTTTTTTTTGAATTTGAACTTTTCTTCCTTATCGCCCACAACTCGCTTAGGATTTCATTTTCCCATTTAGCCTCCTCCTTTTCCTCTTCTATTTCAGACAAGACTAGATAGGCAAAGTCAGACGCACAAGTCTAGACAGCCAATACTTGACAGATAATACTAAACGTATAAGACTAGACAGACAAGGCTAGTTAGACAAGTCTAGACTGAGAAGATTAGACAGGCAAGACCAGACAGACTAGACATACAAGACTAGACAGACAAGACTAGACATATAAGACTAGACAGACAAGACTATACAGACAAGATTAGACAGACAAGGCTAGACAGATAAGACTAAGCACGCGAGACTAGACAGACAAGATTCGACATTCAAGTCTAGACAGACAAGAATAGACAGACAAGGCTAGACAGTCAAGATTAGACAGACAAGACTAGACAGACAAGACTAAGCAGACAAGACTAAACAGGCAAGACTAGACAGACAAGACTAGACAGACAAGGCTAGATAGACCAGACTAGACAGACAAGACTAGACAGAAAGACTAGGCAGACAAGACTAGACAGAGAAGATTGGACAGACAACAGTAGACAGAGACTAGACAGACAAGATTGTACAGACAAGACTTGACAGACAAGATTGGACAGCCAAATTTAGAGATACAGGACTAGACAGACAAGTCTATGCAGACAAGAGTAGACGGGAAAACCTGGACAGAAAAAACTAGACAGACAAGACTGGAGAGGCAAGGCTAGGCAGACAAGACTAGACAGATTAGAGTAGATGGATAGGACTGAACAAATAAGACTAAACAGGCAAGACTAAATAGCCAAGACTAAACAGATAAGACTAGAGAGTCAAGAATACGCAAACAAGACTAAACAGACACTACTAGACAGACAAGACTAGACAGACAAAACTAGACAGACAAGACTAGACAGACAAGACTAGACAGACAAGACTAGACAGACAAGACTAGACAGTCAAGACTAGAAAGTCAAGGCTATGCAGACTAGAGTAGAGAAACAAGACTACACAGACAAGGCTAGATGCACAAGACTAGGCACAACTAACAGGAAGTTTTCTAGGAACAATTATCAATAACAATAAACATTAGTAGTCAAAATATAGTTAGTTTCGCGACCTGTGTTACTAGGTCTTAATTTATTGTCAAGGATCAATTAATAATTCTAGAATTGTATACTTGTATATTTACTGAACTAGTTCTAGAAATAAGAAACTTTATTTAGCAAATCTATTCAGATTGTATTTATCTTTTGAAACTTATATGAGCTGGTCTATAATAGAATTGTGGAAGCAACAAATTCCTTGTAAAATTGATCCATTTCTGATTTTTTTTCAGATTTGATTTTGTATATTTTTCTCTAACAGACTTTGGTGTACCATGGTCGAAAGCCTTGTTGTATAAATAAGTAGTAACAAGTAGTTGAACAATTTAGCCGTAGTTAGTTTAACAGAAAAAACACACATTGAGTATTTCGTTTTAGTTTCTAATCCATTAGTAAACTTAGTGTAGAAATCAAATCGTAAACTAAATTGCGCATGTATTTTTGTTAACAAAATCAATAAAACAAAGCTAATAAGTAATTGTTTTTTTAACAATTTTAAACGCACTATGCATGTAGAGAAAAGACACAAATCTAATTTACCAAGTTTTTCTTTTGCTTTTCATCTTTTGTTAGTTGTGTCATTCACTATTTGTCTAAGATGACTTTCCAATATTTTTAGTTGTATTGTGTCCCAAAATGAGCTGACAATTTACGCAGCGATAAACTTCCAACGACTAATTGCTGAAGATAAATTACTAAATTGTGCGCGATAAATTTTGCAGAAAACACCCAGAAAAAAAAATATTTTCCACAAATTTGTCGTCATTTTATAAATGGATATACATATACAAATTCTACGCTTTGTTTGATTGTGTACCTTTTCATAATTTTACATTACTAAAGGCCGCAAACAAATATGCCACTGCTTCTTTTTATGCTGCTTTTGCCGTAAAAATTACGACAAATTTAAAATGTCAGCTTATTTTGGGACATCCTTTATTTCAACGAAGAGACACATAATTAATCTGCAACTTTTTTCTAAAATCTCATTTACAATCAAAACGTACTCCAAATGTAAAATATATAATTACAATATAAAATATGTAATTATATATTATTTTAAAGATGTAATTTATGCATTGGAAAAGTATTGATTCAAAGTGAAACTGAATTGGCAGGGTGGAAAAAGTATTTGCTATACGACTGGTACATTAAAGAAATTGGAAAGTCATTTGACAATAGTGATAAATAATTTAGAAATGTGAAAAAGCAAACGAAAAAGCAAGTACTAATAAAAATAAATTTATTAAAGAATTTGTATAGTTTCCATTTACATAAAACCACAAACTAAGTTAATGACAAAAATAAATTTGTTAGTTTTAGTATTAAGATTAAAACTTTTAGTTTATATTCACAAACCGTTTAAATGTAGAAAATAACATATAATCTCCCTAATAAAATATATTAGTAGTTTTTGGCTAGATTTAGCATCTAGCCGGGTAGTATAGTTTGGGCTTTTCTGTTTGGTTTCCAGGTGTCGAGCACCGATAGCTAGTTTGGATTGCATGGAGGAGTTCAGCGCCGGTAGCGGCCTTAGCGCCCTAGCAGAAAGGGACAGCGGAATCACCAAAGAACAATTGCTCCTCAGCGGACTGGCTCATTCGGCACCCGCGCCACCAATTCAATTGAGCAGACAGACTTCCATCACGCCCGGGTTACGATACAAAAATCTGGGCAAAAGCGGACTGCGAGTTTCAAACATTGGATTAGGTACCATAATAAATAGTTTTTACACATTAATATCTAAATTAAGTCGTCATTAAAGAAGAATTAAATAACCTTAAATCTGGTTTTGTGAAATCTCGCACAGATTTGCACAAATATAAATTTTGAAAACACTACAAGATCAGACAAGACCAGGCAAGAAGAGACAAGACCAGACAAGACCAGACAAGACCAGACAAGACCAGACAAGACCAGACAAGACCACACCAGACCAGACAAGACCAGACAAGACCCGACAAGACCAGACAAGACCATATAAGACCAGACAAAACCAGACAAGATCAGAGAAGAACAGACAAGACCAGATAAGACCAGACAAGGCTAGAGAAGACCAGATAAGATCATACAAGACCAAATAAGACTAAACAAGACCAGACAAGACCAGACAAGACCAGACAAGACCAGACAAGACCAGACAAAACCAGACAAGACCAGACAAGACCAAACAAGACCAGACAATACTAGACAATACCAGACAGGACCAGAAAAAATTAGACAATACCAGACAGAATGAGACAAGATCAGACAAGACCAGACCAGACCAGACGAGACAAGACCAGACAAGATCAGACACGATCATAGAAGACCAGACAAAACTAGACAAAACCAGTCAAAACCAGACTAAACCATACCAGAGCAAACAAGATCAGACACGGTCAGACAAAGCTAGATAAGATCAAACAAGAACTGACAAAACCAAACGAGACCAGACAAGACCAGATAAGACAAGACAAGACCATAGAAGACCAGACCGGCCAGACAATACCGGATAAGACCAGACAAGACTAGACAAAACCAGACAAACCAGACAAACCAGACATGACCATACAAGACCAGACATGACCAGACAAGACCAGACAAGACCAGAAAAGACCAGACAAGACCAGACAAGACCAGACAAGACCAGACAAAACCAGACAAGGCCAGGCAAGACCAGACAAAACTAGATAAGACTGAACAGGAGCAGACAAGACCAGACCAGACCAGAAAAATTCATACAAGATCAGACACCACAGACCAGACCAGACAAGACCACATAAGATCAAGACCAGGCAGGACCGAAGAAGACAGGAGCAGAAAACATTAGGGACGCCCAGACTAGAGCAGATAAGATAATTACTAGTAGGTAGTAATACACTAGAGAAACCTAAACAGACTGTTTTTTAATGCAAGTGTAAATTAATTTTGAAGATGTGTGTAAAATAAATTGCAGTTTGCCTAACCTAGTTTACTAAATACGTACAAATTTCACATAAACCTAAATACACCCAAATAAATTTGCGAGCAAGCACACATCAGCAAATGAACCAAATGCAACTTAAACAAATCCACAAACTAGATAGTTTATATACTCTATTAAGTTTATGTTGTTAAATAATTAAATATTTCTAGCTGGTCTTGTCTGGTATTATGTATTATAGACCAAACAAGACCGGACAAGACTCAGCCTACACTTGTTAGTCTTGTGCGGTCATGTCGAAGCTAGTTCATTTCTATGTAGACATCTTGTCTTAATCTTTCTTAAATAATGTGCAAACAAATTCTTTAGTTATACATTGATAAAGTGTCAGGACAGAATGTTCGCATCAAAACGTTCCCAACAATATATTTCCAATATAAAGTATTTTGGGAACATTTTACTCGTGGATAGTTTGTCCAGGAACCTTATATTGGGAATATTTTGTGGGGAAAGATTTGTTGGAAATATTTTGTTGGGAACATTTTCCTCGGAGATATTTTGTCCAGAAACCTTATATTGGGAATATTTTGCTGCGAACGTTTTGATGAGAATATATTCTTGGAAACATTTTGCTCGAGGATATTTTGTTCCGGAACTTTATGTTGGGAATTTTTTGCTCGGAACATTTTCTCGAATAACATTGATAGTATGTACTTAATTTTAATATATTTGCTGGACTAAATACTGTTTGCTATTTGAAAATAATCTGTCGTAATCTTCTTAATCTCTATTCTACTTTTCATTATTTAATATAATCTCTTTGAAGACCAAATATATTAAATTGAGTAAAGATTGAATTCACATTGATTTCAGCAACATGGTCGACATTCAATTCGGGCGTAACAGAAGAACAAGCCGAACAGATCATTGTGCTGGCCATCGATAGCGGCATCAATGTCTTCGACTTGTCCGAAGCTCACAGTGGTAAAACCAACCAGGAATAAAACGATATGAAATAGTCTAAATCGAAAACTATTTATTTCTTAGGAACTCGCGCCGAGATCGAGCTTGGCAGAATATTAACTCGGCGGGGATGGAAGCGTAGCAGCTTTATAGTCACCACCAAGATTTATTGGAGCACTAGGTAGATTTAGTTTTTGGTTGGAAACATTGGAGCTTTATTTACGATTTCGTTTCAAACATCAAAGATAATTTGAGAGATGTATTGAGGAATTATTTATGATTTGTTTTCTAGGTCGGACGAACGAGGTTTGTCACGTAAACACATTATAGAAAGTGTTAAGGCTAGTCTGGCACGTCTTCAGCTATCTTACATCGATGTAGTCATCGTGCATAAATCGGATCCTATGTGCCCTATGGAAGGTGAGTTTCTTAATGTTTTTACTACTTTTAATATCCTAAAGGAGGTATAATATACACAATTATTTGGTATCAATGTGATTATAAATACATTATGATGTAATATAGTGTAATCAATTCAGATTTGTTTTAAAATAACGATTTTACAGCTTTATCCATTTAATTAAGTTAATTAGATTCTAGTTTGGGTTTATTGAGATTTATGTATTTATTAATATATCGAGATGTATTCCAAAATAATTATTATCTACAAATCTTAACTCTTTCGCTGTTATGGACTGCTATAGCAGTTCAATTGATTTGACGCCTAGGTGCTATGGACTGTTATAGTAGTCCAATTGATTTGGTGGCCAGATGCTTTGGACTGCTATAGCAGTCTACCGACTTCATGAATTCATTGCGGCTTTTTTAAACATACCAAAGAGTTTAATAAATATATACACACGTTGCGTTAACCTGGGTGAAAGATTTTCGACTCACCCCTGCACCTAGTGCCTTATCGTTAAAAAGATGAATATTTTAAAATTTGCTTCGAATAGAGATTTTGGTTTTTGAAAATTTTGCAATTTTTGCAAATTATTGTGAAGTTTTCGTCCAATTCTTACAAATAAAAAGAATTTTGCAAGGTTTGTCCATTCAAATCAACAAAAAAACAAAATTTGCTTTGAATGGAGATTTTGGTTTTCAAAAATTTGGCAATTTTTGCAAATTATTTGGACGTTCGTCCAATTCTTACACGAATAAAAATAATTCTGCACGGTTTGTCCATTCAAATCAACAAAATAGAGAGATTTTAGTTTTTGAAATTATGATGATTTTTGCAATTTATTTTGACGTTTTCGTCCAATTTTGACACAAAACAAAAGAATTTTGCAAGTTTGTCCATTCAAATCAACAAAAAAACAAAATTTTCTTTGAATAGAGATTTTGGTTTCCGTAAATTTGGCAATTTTTGCAAAATATTTTGACGTTTTCATCCAATTCTTACACAAATGAAACAGTTATTTACATTACAGTGCGGAAACGTTGATTTTACAATGCAACAGCTCGTTTTGTAGCATTGTAAAATTCCCTTTCCGCACGAAATTTGTATAAGATTTTTTGGCCGACAATTATTATTTAAGAAACAAATAGATTTAAATTAATTACAATATAGGAAATTAGTTAATTTTTTAATGATGGTACTCACAAACTTTGACATTTTTACTAATTCAAATTTATTAGGTACATAATATGTCATTTTTCCACATGTCAGACGCACAGTAAAATTAAAAAAAAAACTTAAATTTCTACATTATCTTGGCAAATATGGTGGAAAGTAACGTTTTCTAAACTAGATTTTATAGTGTCCCTGAAGTGTCCCTGAAAAGTATAGAAGTGTCCTTGAAAGGCTAAAATTTACTGGATGCACTTTACCGCATCGTAGCCGTACTTGTGCAACATTGTGCGTAAAAATCTAGTTTCGCTGGACTCATACACGATGTTAAAACTAGCTTTACAATTCTGGAGGCCAAAAATAATTTTGTAAGGTTTGTCCATTCAAATCAACAGAAAAATAAAATTTGCTTCAAATAGAGATTTTGGTTTTTGAAAATTTGGTAATTTTTGCAAATTATTTTGACGTTTTCGTCCTAATTTTGTCACAAAACAAAAGTATTTTGCAAGGTTCGTTCATTCAAATCAACGAAAAAACAAAATTTGCTTCGAATAGGGATTTTTTTTTTGAAAATTTGTCAATTTTTGCAATTTATTTTGACGTTTTCGTCCAATTTTGACACACAAAAAAAAAATTGCAAGGTTTAATGAACAAACCACAAAACAAAAGAATTTTGCAAGGTTTGTCCATTCAAATCAACAAAAAAACAAAATTTGCTTCGAATAAGAGATTTTGATTTTCGAAAGTTTGGCAATGTTTGCAAATTATATTGACGTTTTCGTCCAATTCTTACACAAAAAAAAGAATTTTGCCAGGTGTGTCCATTCAAATCAACAGAAAAACAAAATTTGATTCGAATAGAGATTTTGGTTCTCGAAAATTTGGCAATTTTTGCAAATTATTGCAAATAATACAAAGTATTCCGCATCAGCTATAATGCAATGTTCAGAATATTGAACAAACAATTACATCAGTTCAAAAAACTAATTCGCAGCGAAAGGGTTAATAACTGAGTAGGGTTGTATAGAAAAACAGAACAGTGGTCTGTTACCACTGCTTCTAGAGTTATTTCCAAAGTTCGTCGGCCAAAGATAGCACTCCACGTTAGGCTCGCAAGTTATGGGTCAAATCTCGTATAGAAAAACAAAGAAGGGTTTTTAAAAAGTGAAAATATCCTGATTATTGCAATTTGAAAAAATATATATTTCATCAAAAAAAATTGCCTTTACACCACTGTTTGAAACAAGAAACAAGTAAAATGAGGTTTTAACTTTGTTTCAAGGTTAATTACTATCAATTTTGCATACAGAAATTCGGTAGACAAGAAGATTTCTTATAAGAAATTTAATTCTCTACATGTTTACTTTGAAACATTTTTCAAAATTTCGCGTAGTCTCTAAGTTATTTTCGTGTTTTTGAGACAAGAAAAATGTGAAACAAAAATAATGTTTTGATATTGTTCTAAGTTGATTATTATTAATTTGACAGTTAGGAAGTCACTAGGTACTAAGTTCTCTTATAGAAAATTTTATTTTCTACACGTTTTATTTGAAACATTTTTCAAAATTTCATTTAGATTTCGAGTTATTTTCGAATCTTTCACACATGAGACAAGAAAAGTATTAAACAAAATCAAAATTTGACCTCGTTTATTACCAACGTGACAGACAACAAATTACTAAACATCAACGTTTCGAAAGAACAATTAATTCTCTTCAAGTTTTATTCGAAACTCTTTTCAAAATTTCGGCTAGTTTCAGAGGTTTTCGCATCTTTGAGACTACAAAATGTAAAACAAAAACTGTATTAGTACTACCAACACTATAAAAACGTACACTACAAAAGCGTACTTGTACCTTCAAGACGCGGGTGTTGACTTTTACTGCGACCTTTAGAGATCAATTGTACCCCACGCTCTTCCACTAATCGTTGATATACTTTCCCATTTAGAGCGCCTTCTCTAGTTCTGATTCCTTAAGGAATTTCAGGATCTGGGTGGGATTCTAGGGTTGAAACTCCTCTTCCTTCAAGCAGTGGGATTCAAGGTACATCTGCCTCTTACGGTTCAATGCTCCGAAGTCCTTGAGCAGATGTATGGAGGTTTACTCTACTGAGCTGCAGAATCTTCCTCTAGGCCTAGGGTCTTGAGGTATTTTCTAAGTCTGCAGTGCCCCGTCAGGATTACTTTCATAATTCTAAGCTTGTTGCTAGTTTCAGGAAAGCTTTTCTTCTTTTCTGGTTCAAAGGTCCCATCATTACTTTGGATTGTCTTAGTCCTGGAAGCCCTTTCTAGGTTTTCATGCATTGTTTTCTTATTCCTTCATCTAATCTTTTGTGGATGGTGTTCATACCGCCAGGGTTCCGGACCTATTAACGGATTACATACATTTTTCCTTATTTGCTAGGTGATCGGCTTCTTCATTTCTCTCTATATCAGTGTCTCCTCGAACCCAGTATAATGATACTTTATTTTCTCTGCCAAGTTTGTTTAGCTTTCCTACGCAGTCCCATGCCGGTTTAGGTCTGATGGTGTATGAGGTAATGGCCTTGATGGCTGCTTGACTTTCTAAGATTATATAAATTCGTTTTTTGTGATAGCTTCTGTCGATGTTAAATTGTGCATATCTTTCGATTGCATGTACCTACCTACTTGGTACGACGTGTAACACTTGATGGCACTTTGCTCAATGTGCTATGCTGAAGATTTGTCGCTCCATTCATCTTTCCTGCTACACATTCCTGTGTAGTTTTTCTCGAAATAGTATTTACCATTTTGTGGTTTGTACTTCCACCCAGGGGATCTTGGCAGCGAGGTTATTACGGTTTGTGCTCCCGATTATTTTGCCTCTACCTATTCCTTTCTTCCTGAATTTTACAATCGTCGATCAGACTTTCCCATACACGACAAGGTGGAAGGGCGTCAGACCCAGCAACAGTTCCATTGCTGCTGTCGTGCTTCTTCTTCTTCTTCAGCCTTTCAAAGTCCACTGCTGGAAATAGGCCTCCCCTAATTTATGCCAATTTTTCTGTCTTGGGCTTCTTGGTGCCATCTTTTGCCGACTAGTCTTTTTACATCATCCAGTCATCTTTTCTGAGGTCTTCCTGCACTTATCTTAGTTTAGCGTGGTCTCCACTGTGTAATTCTATTTGTCCAACGGACTGACTCTTGCTTTACGACTTGCCCTACCCAGCTCCACTTGAGGTTTGCCACCTGAGGTTTGCCTTAGTGCGTACCACTTCATTTTTGTTGTCCCTCAAGCTTATTCCAAGCATTGCACGTTCTATTGCTCGTTGGGTTTTTCTTAACTTCGCGGCGCTCTTTTCAGTCTAGGTGGTAGTTTATAGCCGGTACGTCATTACAGGCAGTATACGTGCATTGAACACCTTGGTTTTTAAGCACATTGGGACATTCCTTTGTCCTAATTTTCCCAAGGCAGCCCAACTTATTCTTACTCGCCTGAAAATCTCGGTGGTTTGATTTTCTTTGCCTAGTTTAATTTGATGGCCTAAGTATATTAGTCGACAGTTTCTATGATATAACCATCAATAGATATCTGTTAGTTAGTGTTGCTCATTATCTTTGTTTTGTTCAGGTTCATATTTAATCCGACTTTTTTGGAAGCTTGATTAAGTTCTTGTAGCATGATATGTATTTCTTCAATGCGATTACCCATAAGGACAATGTCATTTGCAAAACGCAGGTGTGTCAAGTTTCTGCCTTTAATGTTTATACACCTTTGGTCCCAATTTAGCTCGTTGGAGATATTTTTTTGAAGTGTCAGAATGAATAGTTTAGGGGACATCGTGTCACCTTTATTTGGTTAGTCTTAATATCCTCATCTAACTTGGCACGAAAGGTCGCATTTTCATATATGTTCTTGATTAGGTTTGTATATCTTGAATCAATTCTTGCATCGGGCATTGCGCTCAGTACACGGAAAAAGTACACTTTCAAAATTACAGTTTAAATAGTAGCAGCGGCCTTACGAATACAAATTTGTTAAGATTGCAGTCGCACACTCTAATTTTTAAAACTTATTTACTAATAATATCAGAAACTGTAATTTTAACAAAAGCAATTTGTAGTTTTTACAGTTTTAAATTCGTAAGGCCGCTGCCACTATTTGAAACTGTATTTTTTAAAGTGTACTTTTTTCCGTGTAACGCCCATAATTCTCAAGTCTACCGAGTCGAAAGCTTTCTCGTAGACAATGAATGCCAGGTGGAGTGGTACATTATATTCTGCGATGGGCCAGGTGGAGTGGTACATTATATTTCTATGAACGTTCGGATTGGCTGCAAGTGATTAGTCGTGCTATAGCACTTCCTGAATCCTGCTTGCTCGACCGCTTGGTAAAAGTCTAATTTGTATGTTAGTCGATTTGTAATAATTTTGGTCAATAAATGATAGAGATGAGATAGCAGGCTAATAGATCGGTAGTTTTTGCGTTATCGCCTTTTTTATGGATCAAAATTACTTCAGCGTTTTGCCAATTCCTTGGTATTTTCCCTTCAACTAAGTATCGATTCAGAATACGGATCACCTCTAACAGATTTGCACCTCCAATCTTCAAAATAGCACTTGATATTCGGTCTTTTCCCGGCGCTCGTCCATTCTTCATTTGTTTGAGAACAGTTTTTAATTCTTCTATACTGATGTCTGGCATTTCTTCTGAGTTGATGTTACAGAAAGTTCGTCCAGTGCCTTCTAACGTTTCTCTGGGGCATTTGGAGGGGTAAAGTTTCGTTTAGAAATTTTCTACGACTGCTGCGATCTTTGCAGTATCCGTAACAATAACTCTTTGTTCCGTTTCATTAGGCTGATTCTTATTCTGCCATTCTCTATCTTGGACTTCAGAACTTTCATACTCTTATTCCGTTCGATTATCTCTATGATCTGCTTGGTGATATAAATCCTGACATCTTTTCTAACAGCTTTATTTATGATCTTATTTAGCCATTTTTAGTTTTAGTCATTTGTTTGAATCTCTACATAGTGTTGGTCTTTCTTCCATGAGTTTGATAGTTTCTTCACTGATCTTTATATTATGTTGGATATTAGTTGTCGTGCAAACCTTTTTGGTTGCGCTTTGTACATCATTTGTGATTTTATCAGAGGGTATAATATGCTCACGGGAGTTCAGATCTGTGTTTGTTAGTTTCTTATCCAGTTCTTCCTTGAATTTTTCCAGTTGATGTGAGATGTGGTCTATAGTTGGGAGAGCCTTTTCGCTCATCATTTTTCGTCTTTCCACTTTGATATCGAGTTTCAGGGTTGCCCTAACTAATCGGTGTTCGCTTCCGGTATGGAATTTACTTAACACTGAAAACAAACCAAAAATATGTAATCAACGATGTTGATTATATGTTTTTTGTTGGAAATGATGTAGTCTATTTCGTTTTTGGCTGTCGGGCATGACCCCATAAAGCGAACTTTAACGGGATATGGCTATTTTTCCAATATTTTGGTACATGGTGAATAAAAAAATCATAAAATAAACGTAACAAGAACAATTGCGTAATAAAAGAGTAGCGTTATGCGGACCGTAGCTTATGTAATTCCTATTGAGAATTCTTACCATTGCTGTTTTATATACTTGTTCATAGAAAAATTACCAGCGATCCAATATAATTACTTTTCATATTTACTAGTGAATTATTGGAAACAGTCCAACAAATATTATGAAATAAAACTTATTTTATATTTAGAATTATTATGCACATCGAGAGCTGAAGTTTCCATTTCTTAAAGAACGTATAAAATCTGTAATTTAAAATATCGTGATTTCTCGCTCCAACGGTTTTGTTCCAAAACGTAAAAAATGCGTCTGGTTTATTAATGCATATAAAAATTTCTATATAAAATGCGATTTAAATTTTTTTTACGCAGCGGCTGCAAGTACGCGACTGGGCTAATAACCTGAACTATATTTGCGTTAGTTTCGAATAATAATAAACCTATCTATATCTATTGGGAATAAAATAAATATAAATTAGAATTCATAAACTATTCCAAAAGTAATTAGTTCAATTGTAATTCTATAATTGAAGCGTAGAACAAAACCTCCATATTACGGATTAATTCGGACGAGGTAAACCGTTAAGTCCGTTATACAATAAAGTAGATTTTCCGGACACACATATTTAACAGTTCACAAATTGGTTAATGAATATGTTTTTGCGTTTGTAGAAACTTTTATGCAATTAAAATTAATTATTTACGAAAAATTTAATTCCACCCAAAAGTATTTTCTGAATGTTTTGGAATTTATTGGTTATAATTTCATTGTGGTCTTGAAATGCGTATTTGTTCAACACTTTATAAATTATTAACAAAGAATTAATATGTTAATTTAATTTTAAGAAAACCTTTATTAAAATCGTTTCGAAATAATCAGGTAAATTTGTTATTACTTGCGACATACGGACTGAAAATTTTGTCCGTTAAATCCGAAATCAGTTGAGTCAAGGTCTGAAAAATCGAGAAAATTTGTTAATTTGTCGAATTTTACAAAGATCACTCGGATCATTTGTATTTAAAATTGACTGATTAAGAAAATTTACTGACTAACATAAAACAATCGGAACACCACCTGAATATATAAATATATTCAACCTTTCCGGAGCTCTATAACAATTAATAACAAAAAAATGTTATAGAGCTCCGGAAAATATATTCATATATTCAGGCTGTGTTTCGATTGTTTTAGGTTTGTATGATTATCTATAAGGTGGGATGGTTTTACCAATTCTATCTTAAATTTACTGACCTTTTTAAAATCTAAAATAAAAGGTTTGAGTACTTATGAAAATAGGATATCTTGAATAATATACTCTGTGACATAAAAAGTGCAACACAAAGAAGGGGTAGGAATTTTTGGACCAAACTTTAATTAATCAAAGGTAGTAATTAAAATGTTATTAAAAATACTCCAGCAGCCATGGCAAATTTAATGGCGAAGTTATCGGGTGTGTATATTGCGAGATTAAGTCGGTTTCGATATTGTTTTTGGTTGAAATTCTTTTCTTTTTGAGATCCTCTTTGCGTATTGAGTTTGCGATTATGCTTAGAGTACGGCAACATGAAAATTATCGTTAACTGATTTCGACAGAGTTCGTCGCATTATTGGCTTTTTCATTCAGAGAAATTGAGAATCGTCTTAACCGTAACCAGTCCTCTGTAGTACGGTGTTATCAAGCATGGTGTATAGAAGGTCAAGAACGTCATCGAAGAGGAAGTGGATGGCCAAGCCAGAGAAATGTGGTCCAGGACCGCCATCTCCGATTCATGGCATAAAGAGACCGATTATTTTCAAATACAAGATCAATAGCCGATCAATGGTTTGGAAACGAAGAACGTCTTGTAACCCTTCGTACAGTTTAGCGACGAATTAGAGCTTTTAGCTTGCAGTTCTATCGACTACAACTTGTGCTTCCGCTGAGGGCTCGTCATCGACACCAACTTTTGGAGTGGTGTAACTTGCGACTGTATTGGGAGGTGGAATGGTATAGAGTGGTCTTCAGTGACGAATCTTGATTCTGGTTGGGAATGCACGATGCTCGCATGAGTGTCAGAGGTAGACGCGGAGAACGTTCAGTTTTCTGTTGTGCGTCATGTGGTGCACACAGTAGGGGTTATGGTATGGGTTGCTATTGTTTATGGAAACAGGTCTAAGTTGGTATTCATCCGAGGCAATATGAATGCCCACCGATATGTTGATGAAGCGGTAGAACCCTATATCCTTCCATTCCTCCATTAGCAGGAGGAACCGATTTTTCAACAGGGTAATGACCGTCCACACATTGTCAGCTATTATATGGAGCGCTTCGAAGAGACTAACGTCAATATCTTGCCGTAGCCACCCTGATCTCTCGACCTTTCGTCCATCGAACATGTGTGGGACATGATAGGTAGAAGACTCATGCAATTAGTCCATCCTCCACATACACTACAAGCTCTCCGGTATGAACTACAGATTGCCTGGGATGCAATTCCTCAGGTAGAAATCAACAACTTGTTGGAATCCATGCCCAGAAGTGTGCGGGAGTGTGAAACTGATAGAGGTCGTCCAACACATTATTAATAAAAATGCCTTTATATTCTGCTTAATTTCTTTGAAATTTTAATCAGTTACTACCTATGACTGGTAAAACATTTCTGGCAAGTTGGATCCAAAAATTCCTACCCCTTCTTAGTGTTTGTCACACATTTTTTATGTCACAGCATATAGTTTTTATTGGATAATTGATTAATAAGCATATTTTGTGTCTGTCCAGAGAACAACAACATTTAGAATATTTCTACGATATTTAACATTTTCTACGGCTTTTTAAATATATAGGGTGTTTTTGATAGAGTGACACAAGTTTAAATCATAATAAAACAAGGAAATATATAATTTTAATATCAATGAGACGGGCTTTAATGGAAAGAAAATTTTATGAAATTAATGTTTAAATATGATTTCTGCCATGTGGCCGCCACGTCACGGCTGACGCGTAGTAGGGCCGCAATCTGGAACACCAAATTTCAACAACTCTTCGCAGAATTTGCGGCCGTACTTCGCCGATAACTCTTCGAATGTTGATTTCCAGGTGTTCAATTGTTTGAGAGTAGGGAAAGATCCTATGTTCTAGACCCACCACCTCCTTATGGGTTTTACATGCAATCTAGCCCCTTATGGGGAAATTACATGTAAAATCTAGCACGATGCCCCTTATGGAGATTTACATGTAAATCTAGCACGAAGCCCCTTATGGGGAATCCTATGCAAAATAGTTCTGAACGCGTCCGAGCGAGAATGTCTAGATGACGCTGCAAGATACGTGTACGTTGGATAGTGAGAAAATTCAAAATGAGGGGTGGACATATTTCCAGATAGGGGTTGATTCAATTGAGATTATGGGGGATTTAGATTGACAAGACTAGACAGACAAGACTAGACAGACAAGACTAGACAGACAAGACTAGACAGACAAGACTAGACAGACAAGACTGGACAGACAAGACTAGACAGACAAGACTAGACAGACAAGACTAGACAGACAAGACTAGATGGACAAGACTAGACGGACTAGACTAAATCATTTTAAACCATTTGATGAGAAAAAACAAATCTGGTGTCAGAACGGCTCTAGCATGTGCCTTAAGGGAGATACCGCCCGACCGCCTTCCCCTCAGTAGATGACGTCATCCGCCGCGGCAGGTATTGCTAAACTAATTATCTCGATGCTGATTGGTTGATTGACGAATAAATAATTGCAGTTGGCCTTATGCCTCAATTTATATGTAATGGACAAGACTGGAAGATTAGACAGACAAGACTAGACAGACGAGACTAGTTAGATGAAGCTAGACAGATGGGGGCTAAATACATGAGATTAGACAGACCAGGCCAAATACATGAAACTATATAAGACTGAACTAAAATATATAAGGGATTGTTTAATTCAACTAAAATATATTTTCGATTGTTTTTCTTATAATTGTTAATAATGTTTATATTTTTACTTTCATTATGTTATCTACGTTTTATTTTGATTTACGGCTTGTTGATTAGACGCAACCGGATGTTTGTCAGTCATAACACCAGGCAAGAATAGAGGGACTAGACTAGACAGACTAGATTAGACAGACAGACAAGCGGAGAAAATTCAAAATGAGTTGCGGGTGGGTAGCGGACAATCGTGTATGCATACATAATTGATTACAAACATATTACGGATTGATTCAAATGAGATTATTGGTTTTAGGCCGGACAAATCGGACAATACCGGACAAGGTCGAACAAGAACGGACAAGACTATACAGACCACATATTTATCCGAATAATTTCCTATGAGTAAGCGAAATTTCTTAAACTTGTCTGTGAACCAGATCGTAGTAATGTTTTTCATTTATATAAATATCAAAGAGTTCAATTTTCTGGCATCCACTTCTCATTTACTTGCATCCACTTTCCATCTACTTGCATCCACTTTCCATCTACTTGCATCCACTTTCCATCACGCTAAACAAGGTGTGAGGTCTATGTGACCCCACGCTAAACAGGGTGTGAGGTCTATGTAACCCCACGCTAAACAGGGTGTGAGGTCTATGTGACCCCACGCTAAACAGGGTGCGAGGTCTATGTGACCCCACGCTAAACAGGGTGTGAGGTCTATGTAACCCCACACTAAACAGGGTGTGAGGTCTATGGTTCCCCACGTTAAAGAGGGCGTGAGGTCTATTTTTAGTCAGCTTTCATCAGCTTTTAATCAGCTTTAATCCCATTGGGTTAGTTGTGTTAGCAATAGGTTAGGTTAGCATTAGGTTAAGCTACGTGAGGTTAGGAATAAAGCGGGCTTCATGCCTAACCTCACGTAGCCTAACCTAATGCTAACCTAACCTAATGCTAACACAACTAACCCAATGGGATTAAAGCTGATTAAAAGCTGATGAAAGCTGACTAAAAATAGACCTCACGCCCTCTTTAACGTGGGGCACCATAGACCTCACACCCTGTTTAGTGTGGGGTTACATAGACCTCACACCCTGTTTAGCGTGGGGTCACATAGACCTCACACCCTGTTTAGCGTGGGGTCACATAGACCTCACACCCTGTTTAGCGTGGGGTCACATAGACCTCACACCCTGTTTAGCGTGGGGTTACATAGACCTCACACCCTGTTTAGCGTGGGGTCACATAGACCTCACACCTTGTTTAGCGTGATGGAAAGTGGATGCAAGTAGATGGAAAGTGGATGCAAGTAGATGGAAAGTGGATGCAAGTAAATGAAAAGTGGATGCCAGAAAATTGAACTCTTTGATATTTATATAAATGAAAAACATTACTACGATCTGGTTCACAGACAAGTTTAAGAAATTTCGCTTACTCATAGGAAATTATTCGGATAAATATGTGGTCTGTATAGTCTTGTCCGTTCTTGTTCGACCTTGTCCGGTATTGTCCGATTTGTCCGGCCTAAAACCAATAATCTCATTTGAATCAATCCGTAATATGTTTGTAATCAATTATGTATGCATACACGATTGTCCGCTACCCACCCGCAACTCATTTTGAATTTTCTCCGCTTGTCTGTCTTTTTTTTTTTTTTTTTTTTTTTCAGAGAGGAGGGGGAATGCATTGTTGCACACCGGATATTCAAACACGTGTAGTGTGGGGCTCTCTGATCGAGTTCTTCGTGACCAGCATACCCACTAAACCCCCTCCTCTGTCTCTACACTACACTCCACCCGGAACTGCGTGAGCATTACTTCAGGTGGGTGGTGGTGTTTGTACCAATTGTTTCCTTACAGTTATTTTTATTGTCCTTTACTCGTTTCGATATCGTCTTTCGTCTTCTGTCGTATTAGTTATGCAGTCGTGTGATAAACCATTTTTCGGTCTTTTCGTCACATATCTAGTCGTCCATGTTAGCTTCTATGTGTTTCGTGTGATATTATAATCGCCTTCCATTCTCTCTCCATTTGTTCTTTTCCCAACATGATTTCGGTTATGTAAGCTTGTACTGCATCCCAGTTATGCTCACTCTCTAACATAACTTCCATGATGTTCTGTTCTTCTAGTTTTGTACCGCCTAGTGTCTCCGCGAGTCGAGTTCTTTCGTTCTCTGATTCTGTACACATGAAGATAGTGTGTTGTGCGTCGTCTGGGATATGACCGCAATAAAAACACTCCGCCGTGTCTCTTTTTTTAAACCGTTCGAGGTATGCGTTGAAGCATCCATGACCAGTGAGTGCTTGTGTAAGATGGTAACTCATATGTCCGTGTGACCTTTCATACCATGCTGTTACGTTAGGGATAAGTCTGTATGTCCACCTGCCACTAGTGTCGTTATTCCATCTTGTCTGCCATCGGTCCATGAGTCTCTTACGTGCTCTCTCCTTAGCGGCTGCTCTTTCGTGTTTTACTTCTTTTTTCGCCCTGTGTTGTTGCAGGTCTTCGTAGACTTCTTGTTTCTCGCGAATCAGTAAGTCTATTGGGGGTGTGCTTGCAAGTACCAGCGCCGCGGCCTCCGAAACCGTTCTGTAGGCAGAAATTACTCTTAGAGCACTTCTTCTTTGTACTCCTGTAAGTAGTTTTCTCGCTCCAATCTTTTTCGTTACGCCCGCCCATATTTCCGCCGCGTAGAGAATTTTTGAGTGTACCACATTGTTGAGAAGTTTCCGTTTTAATTCCCTCGGTCCTCCAATGTTCGGCATCAACCTTACCAAAGCTGTCACTGTAGACGCTGCCTTTTTCGATGTTTTGGCTATATGGTCTGTGTATCTCAGACCGCTATCGAGTTGGACGCCAAGGTACCTCAATGATTTCGATAAAGGGATATTTTGCCCTTCCAGAACGAGTTTCGGTGGGGTGAATAGTCTCTTATCCGTGATAAGTATCGCTTCTGTTTTATGAACTGCCATTGTTAGACCCTGCTCTTTTAACCAATTATTTGCCCGCCGAAGGGTTTCGTTAGTTGCTAGTTCTAGTGTACTTATTTCCTTTGCAGTCACTACCACCGCGGCGTCATCTGCGAACCCAACTATTTGCGCTGTTCTAGGCAAGTCTAGGTTTAGCAAGCCATCGTACATAATGTTCCACAAGAATGGTGCCAATACCGATCCTTGTGGGACACCCGCCGTTACCTCATACTCAACTTCACCTTCGTCCGTGTGGTATATCAACCGTCGGTCGCTCAAGTAGCTGCTTATCATCTTTCTCAAGTATTCGGGTGTCTGTCTTGATGCTAATGCTTTCATGATTACATCCCACCTTGCTGAATTAAAGGCGTTTTTAACGTCAAGGGTCACTAATGCACAATAACCTTTCGATTGCCGTGTTCCATTTTTGACCTTTTCTGCTGCTCTAATTACTTCAGCAATAGCGTCCACGGTTGATCGACCTTTTCGAAAACCATACTGCCATTGGGACAGTCCTCCGTTGTTTTCGATATATGTCTCAAGTCTCCTAAGTATTAGTCTTTCAAAAAGTTTCCCTATGTTGTCCAGGAGGCATATCGGTCGGTATGACGATGGTTCTTCTAATGGTTTGTCCCCTTTTCTCAGTAAGACGAGTTTTTGTCTTTTCCATTGCGTAACGAAAATTCCCTTTCGAAGACACGCATTGTAAGTTTCCAGCAACAACTCTGGCCACATTTCTACCACTTCTGTGATGATCTCATTTGGAATATTGTCTGGACCAGGTGCTTTCCCTGACAGTAATCGTTTCCTGGCCTCAAAGATCTCCTCTACGCTGAAAGGTGTTACGAGATTTTCAGTGGTTTGCCATTTTTCTGTCGGTCTTCGTTCGTGAACTGGAAATAGTGTGGTAACTATTTCTCTCATCCGTTGTGGGCACGATATCCCAGGTATTAGTTGTCTACCCATTAGTTTCTTCGTAGCAATTCGATATGGGAGGCCCCATGGGTCTTCATTTATGGATTGGCAAAGTTCGAGCCAGCATTTCTGTTTGCTATTTTTGATGGCCATGCGCAATTCCTTTCTCGCTTTTTTGAAATTCGCGTCTAGGTCCACTTCTTGTCCAGCCATCCTGTCTGTTGTGCTTTGCCGCCGTCTTCTGTGGCGTTGGGCGGACCTGCGTGCCGTAACGTACTTCTTCCTTAGATTATTGATTTCAGCGTTCCACCAGTAAACTGACTTTTTTCCATTTAAGGCAAATTTGCGCTTTGGCATCGAAGCATCACACGCTGTTGTAATGGTTTCGATCGCATATTCTACAAGTCCATCTACGTCACCTATCTCTGAGAGTCTTTGCAACTCTCCATGCGTCTTGGCTACTTCCAGTTTCGCTCTTAGCTGAGTGCTATCGAGTTTCTTCACCAGCCATCCGTTTCTCCGCTTGTCTGTCTGTCTAATCTAGTCTGTCTAGTCTAGTCCCTCTATTCTTGCCTGGTGTTATGACTGACAAACATCCGGTTGCGTCTAATCAACAAGCCGTAAATCAAAATAAAACGTAGATAACATAATGAAAGTAAAAATATAAACATTATTAACAATTATAAGAAAAACAATCGAAAATATATTTTAGTTGAATTAAACAATCCCTTATATATTTTAGTTCAGTCTTATATAGTTTCATGTATTTAGCCTGGTCTGTCTAATCTCATGTATTTAGCCCCCATCTGTCTAGCTTCATCTAACTAGTCTCGTCTGTCTAGTCTTGTCTGTCTAATCTTCCAGTCTTGTCCATTACATATAAATTGAGGCTTAAGGCCAACTGCAATTATTTATTCGTCAATCAACCAATCAGCATCGAGATAATTAGTTTAGCAATACCTGCCGCGGCGGATGACGTCATCTACTGAGGGGAAGGGGGTCGGGCGGTATCTCCCTTAAGGCACATGCTAGAGCCGTTCTGACACCAGATTTGTTTTTTCTCATCAAATGGTTTAAAATGATTTAGTCTAGTCCGTCTAGTCTTGTCCATCTAGTCTTGTCTGTCTAGTCTTGTCTGTCTAGTCTTGTCTGTCTAGTCTTGTCTGTCCAGTCTTGTCTGTCTAGTCTTGTCTGTCTAGTCTTGTCTGTCTAGTCTTGTCAATCTAAATCCTCCATAATCTCAATTGAATCAACCCCTATCTGGAAATATGTCCACCCCTCATTTTGAATTTTCTCACTATCCAACGTACACGTATCTTGCAGCGTCATCTAGACATTCTCGCTCGGACGCGTTCAGAACTATTTTGCATAGGATTCCCCATAAGGGGCTTCGTGCTAGATTTACATGTAAATCTCCATAAGGGGCATCGTGCTAGATTTTACATGTAATTTCCCCATAAGGGGCTAGATTGCATGTAAAACCCATAAGGAGGTGGTGGGTCTAGAACATAGGATCTTTCCCTACTTTTGAGGTTTATCGACATAGACAAGTGACTTAACATAACCCCAAAGAAAATAATCCAATGGGGTTAAATCACACGATCTTGGTGGCCAATTAATTGGGCCATTACGTGAAATTATTTTTTCATCAAAAGTTTCTTTGAGTAAATCAATTAGAGCGTGCGCTGTGCAGCATGTGGCTCCGTCCTGTTGGAACCACATATCACCAAGATTAATGCCACGTAATTGAGGTACGAAAAAATTTCGAATCATGTTCCTATACCGTTCTCCATTGACAGTAACATTCTGACCATCATAGTTTTTGAAGACATATGGGCCAATGACTCCGCCAGCCCATAAAGCACACCAAACAGTAATTTTCTTTTGGATGGATGTAATGGGGTTTCGACAAAAGCTTGTGGATTCTCCTCACTCCAAATGCGATAATTCTGCTTATTTGCGTACCCATTCAACCAGAAATGGGCTTCATCGGAAAATAAAATTTTGTATGGAAATTCTAAATCAATATCAATTTGTGCTTCAGCCCATTCGCCGAATTGGCGGCACATACGATGGTCGTTTGGCTTTAATTCCTGCACAAGTTGAATCTTGAAAGCTTTTAAGCCAAGATCATTTCGTAAAATCTTCCATAAAGTAGAAGGACACAACTCCAGTTGCTGAGAACGGCGACGAATTGATTGATTAGGATCATCTTCAATGCTTTCATGTACAGCGGCTACAGCTTCTTCAGTGCGCACTGTTCAGCGTCTCACGGGATGCACATTATCAATAACAGCAAATGTGGTCCGAAAACGATCTATTGTTCTTCGAATTAGCCGCTCTGAAGGACGATTATGTACGCCATAAAATGGAAGAAGTGCACGATGAGTTTGACGAATAGAACAATTATTTTGAATATAATTTTAACAATTTGCACGCGTTGCTCTGATTTCATAAGTCGATAAGTCAATTCACGATCAAGTCGTAAGTCGATTCATAATGAAATTTCAAAGCAAACTAAATAAAAAGTAACTATTAGCTGTTAAATGGGTGCTCAAATAAAGCAGTGATGCCAACTCAAAGTTGTGACACTCTAAAAAAACACCTTTTATAAGGGTCATTATAACGGACATTATCGTATAAGGGCCACATCAACTCAACACAGGGTCTAAACCTCACGATTTCAGATTTTCCTGAAATTTGGCACAGGTGTAGTATAGACTTGGAAAAACACCTATTTTTTAATTTTAATACTTTTTTTTCAGAAAGTACATATTTCGAAATAAATTCCACTATTTTTTCTCGTGTCAGAAAACATCAAATAAAACACAGATACAAATACTTCAGCAATTCTACTGTATTCTGTGACGCTTCATAAAGTTCATCTTCGGTGCATTAATTCCCTGAGTAGCTAGTATTGTTGTAAATCGCAGGTCAAAATATAAATTTGGGCAATGGATGGCTTCATTCTTAAGAAAATTGAAGACTTCCATTGAATTTCCATTTCCATTAATTCAACTCTGCATGCATAATGCAACTATATTGACATATTAATGAAAATAAACAAAAGTTTCTATAATAACTGTTAAAAAAAGCTACACTATTAAATATTTGGACAAATGAAGGCTTCTCACACTTAAGAAGGCATTGAAATGATCAACAGGTCGATCATTTTTAGTTTGAAAAGGATTCATTTGTCTGACACATATCATGTGTCATAGGTTCCTCTGGTGGGAGTTAGAGGATTCACTTTCATCAAGACATCCATTACTGAGACCCACAGAATATCAGCATTTCTTGGATATGAGAAGGATGTAGAGGGTCCAGCTGGACAAAGAAAAGTTATGCTTACTTCATCAAGTTCTTCATTCTTCTGAAAAACATATCCAAGTTACCAGTTTGTTTCATTGAGAGCAGTTATGTAACCTCGTATGTCTAATTTAAGCTTATCGGGATATTTTGACACCATCGCAAGCACTTTTTGCAAGCTTCTGAATTTGTTGAAAAGCTTTTGACCAATATTTTTGAAGTAGTTTTGGGAATGAACGCATGGTATTGGTGCGTTCCTTTGATAGACAGTGCTTGATCAAAACGAGTTTTCTCTTCTCTTTCTCTTTCTGAATGAAGAAACATTCTGATTCAATATCGTCTTCTTGTGTTGAATTACTCAATTCAGTCATCCATGCTGTGGTATTTCTCAACTTTTTTCTGTCTCCGACAAAGTGATTTGTTTTCTTTAATGGATTACAATACTGAATTCTCAATGTATTAGTTTCCATATTGAAACCTAACCTAACTTATTGATGAAGAAATACACGTAAACAATATAAATAATAACAATGAAGCCATTGCCCAAATTTATATTTTGTCTTGTGGTTTGCAACAATAGTAAGTACTCATGGAATTAATTTTGAAATATGTACTTTCTGAAAAAAATGAAATTAAAATTTGAAATTAGGTTTTGTGATTTTTTTCATATATTATGATTCTAGCTCGATTAAAAAGGCTGCTATAGCGTTTAAAAAAAAACAGTGGTTCCTGTTTCTACACCGATTATGGGAACTTTACAGCACTATACATGAAAAAGGATTTGACACATCTCAGTAAAATTTCATCTTTTCCAAGTCAATACTAATAGTACACCTGTACCAAATTTCAAGAAAAACTGAAATTGTAAAGATGAAAATGGCATTTTCCGTGTTGATTTGACATGGAATGACCCATAACAAAAATTATAATTTGGAGAAAATTTGCATTGGAAACGAGGAGAAAACTGGGATACAAGTGTTAATAGCTTTGAGATAATTTATAGGAGTTTCAGCTTCATCAGGAACTTACTTAATTTTTCCCAAACTTGATTTCTTCCTTCACTTTTACACCTGAATATTTTAAAGTGCTTCGCTAGTAGTATGTAATACTTTATAATTTAACAGTATTCCATGTACAAAGATTGGATCATTATTCCGGTTATAATGAGGTACTTGAATACCTAATATTCTATGTACAAAGATTGGATCTTCATTTCGGTCATAATGACGTACTCTAATACCTAATAAATCAATCACTCTCTCCATTACATCTCTCCATTGGAGATTCACAATATATAGATTGGGTCTTCTCTTCACTGGTTTATGTATTACCAGTACCAGCAATGGATATTTTTTAATAATTTTAGGCCTAGAAGACCTAGATCGTAAGCATAGAATTGTTGTGGCTTTCCTAGTATTTTTACTTGCACCTGACTAATTAAGAGGCAATGGCAAGCTACATCTTAAAATGTACAAATGTGCCAACTAATGGACCATTACACATATAACACTTTATAGTTATTTTGTGACAATACCTTGCTGTATTTTCAGTAACATAAAAAAGTTTCCAATATCCCTTAAATGGTTTACAAGTTTTACAAACTTCTATGTACATATTTCCATGAACTTTTGAAGTTACATTTCTTACAAGTGGAGGCCATCACAGCTTTGGGGCACAATATACAGGGTGTTAGGTAAACATATATTTTGTCGTAAGATGATTTCTGAAAAACCCTTTGTTTCGAAGATACAGAGTTGACAAAATTGCGACAGTAACAACATTTTATTATCAAAAATTACATGTAATGTTGCCTAATCTAAAATAAATCTTCGAAGTGACTTCCTCCAACCTGGATATAAGCATTTTATCTTCTCGTCATTGGGTGCCGAACCCTTTCAAACACACCAGGGTTGTTTCTAATTGAGTTATACCCAGCAATTATCCGATTTCGCAATTCGTACACATTCTTCAGATAGCCCCATAAGAAGTAATCCAGGGGTTTAAGTCTGGGGATCGAGCAGGCCATGTGTGTGGCCAACCTCGACCAATCCAGGGATCTCCATATGTTGCTGTTAAAAAATCACGTGGAATTAAACTGAAATGTTTTGGTGCACCATCGTGCATAAACCACATTGTAATTCTTGTCGCCAATGGTACGGTCTACAGAAACACGGGCTGTGTTTCTTCCAAAAAGTTTCAATACATCTCGCCTCGCAAGTCTTGCTGGTAGAAATACCGGTCCAATTAGATAGTCACCCTCAATTCTAACCCAAACATTCTAGGAGAACTGATGTTGAAATCGAACTTCACATACCTCATGCGGATTTTCTGCCCACACAGGGTTGTTTTGAAAATTTCTAATTGCATTTCTTGAGAAACTGGCTTCATTGGTTAAAAGAATCTGTGTCAGGAATTGAGGGATTATAACTAATGTGTTTGCTAAAGCCATTTACAAAACGCAGTACGTGGACGATAATCAGCAAGTAGTAGTGCATGAACACGTTGAATGTGGTATTGATACAACAAATTGCCCTTAAGAGTTTTCCAAACTGTCCAATGACTTACATCTATATTGTATTGTCCAGCACATTCTGTTCCAGTTGTACCGTTCTTACTGTCATTAATCTTCCTGGCCCTCCAATTCGTTTCAATGTGCCTTTTTCACGAATACGTCTATTAATGTTTTCGAAGATTTTTCGGTCGGGGATATTGCGACTAGGAAACAATGTACAATCGTCTAGCTTCACGGGGGGGAGGACTTCACCAACTATTAAAGACACGTTAAATAGCCAAACGACACTTAATGTAAACAACTGCGACCGATGATCACCGATGAGACGTATTCAAATGAAATCCACATGTACGTTAATAAATAAAACAGCCGTTCCAAGTTATCTTAACATTTTTTTTGTACGTGATAAACCCATTAATTTTTTGTATTTCGTAAATGCCGTACTTTTATTTACATTAATGATTTGAACAAATATCGAATGTGGTTGTCGCAAATTTTTTTCATCCTGTATCTTCGAAATAAAGGGTTTATTAGAAATCATCATATGACAAAATATTCTTAGAATAGGCCAAGGAATAATCCCTTGAATTTTTGATGCATGTTTACCTAACACCCTGTATTTTAAAATACTTGTTTTGAATAACTTGGACAATACTATGTGAGTTTTGACAGGTTCAGCCAATGACCATTCGTTTTTATAAGCGATTACTGACAGTTATCTGCAGATAAATATTTTCTTTTCATTCTAAATATTATGCTGTTTAATTATATTTATGAAGAAAACTTTTTCGCATTTTTCACTGAGAACATTTCTTATTCGTTTAATGTTGTAAAAATACCAAGCATCCAAATTAGACATATATGGCTCATATATATAAGCTTTATATTATAAATACAACAAAGATTTTTCAACATATCTATTGGTTTAGAATATTGTTCTAAATATCCAAGCCTGTCGAATTCGATATACAAATAACAAACATTCTTCCAACAATGCAGACAAACTGCTCGTATATTGTTCTAGTAAACTGGATTGTTTTTTTTTCCGACAGAGATAGTCCGTGCGATGCATTATGTGATATCGCAAGGATGGGCGATGTATTGGGGAACAGCCCGGTGGTCTCCGGTCGAAGTTATGGAGGCCTACACCAACTGCAGACAATTCAATTGCGTCACGCCGATTGTCGAACAGACCGAATACCACATGTTCTGCAGGGAGAAGACCGAACTGTACATGCCCGAGTTGTACAACAAAATCGGCGTGGGCAAGTATTATTCTCTTATATTCATTGATTCGCCCATGTATTCATTGATTTATTAAAAAACAATATTTAAAATAAGGCGTTAAATTATTTAAGATATCATTTTGTGAAAACATATTCAAGTTAAATTGTTTGGTCTTGTAGGTCTGATGGCTTGGTCGCCTGTGTCAATTGGGGTAGCTCATGGAAAGGAAGATGCAAACTTGCAGCTTTTTGCTAGAGCTAGTTTTAGAAACAAATATAGTTCATTTTCATGGACAGAAGATGAAACAGTCAATAAAGAGGTATGTAATATTACACCAGTCATCATAAATTTTGTGTAACTATACGTTTCTAGGAAATTCATCCAAACAATTTTTATTTCTTTAAAAAAGTTTGCCTCTAACGAGAACCATATAAAAGTTTTGACTTTGTTTCAGAATTAATTACTACCAACTTGACATACATAAAATCACTTGATAACAAGATCTCTTATAGGAAATTTAATTCTCTGCAAGTTTTATTTGAAACAGTTTTCAAAACTTCGCTTAGTTTCCGTGTTATTTGAAACAAAAATAATATTACAATGATTGTATTTTGCTTTACTATAGTCTATTATATTCCTAATCTACGTAGTTTATTACGGATCAAGTAAATAATCTTAATCTAAGTTTATTAACTTAGATTAATATTGTTAAATAGATCAGTTATCTCAGATATCAAAGTTATCTATAGCTCGGTGACTGGTCTTGTCTTAATCTAAGTTAAGAAAAGGGTTTACTTGATTGAACATATCCTTTTCTTGTAGAGTTATTGTTGGATGAAAGACAGGATTCAACCGGAGGAATCGCGAAGGCAGACGGAAAGGATGAGGGAACTTCACGCTTTAGCCGAACGCCTGGGCTGTACACTTTCGCAATTAGTCATAGCTTGGTGTCTCAAAAACGAATCTGTCCAATGTCTTCTATTAGGCGCTAACAACGTAGATCAACTATATGATAGCATTCAATCTTTACAGGTAAATGCAAAAAAAAATCACAAATCATAATGTTTATTTGAATAATATCAAAACTGAGAATCAAGAAATTTCAATCAAAGAGAATTAAGAGAAATCAGGTTGAAAGTTTTGAGCAGGATTGTTTGTAATTATTATCTTGTAAGAAAACTAAAATTTAAAAACCTAATAAGCCTAGAAATTTATGTCAAAGCAACAAGATTTAAATTATTATTTGTTTTAGCTTGTTCCAAAATTAAATAACCTAACCTAACATAGCATAGCTTAATATAATAAACCTAGAAATGTCTGTCTAAGCAACAAGATAAAAGTTGTTAATTCTTTTAGCTTGTTCCGAAATTAAATACTAATATGATGACGGAAATTGAACGGATTTTGGAAAATAAACCGACGAGGCCACCTATGATATCAACACTGGCACTTAGATGACAATCAATGTGCCCCCCTGGTTCTATCAGGTAAACTAATTAAAATCCCTATTTAACATTTAACTGCAGAGTTTCTATTGAAACCGCAAAGTTTAATGCTTTCAATATTTTCAATATTTTCAATATTCCAGAAATAGAATAAACCTCGCGGTTTGTTGATTTGTTGATAAATAAACACTATAAATTCTTTTTGAGGCGCGACGTCCTTGTCGCAGGTTATGAAACAGTTTGCTTTTTTTACACACACTATTAACAATTTTAATAGCGGCAGGAATAAAATATTCGAATAATCATAACATTTTTTTCTAAGTTGAAACCAATATTTAATATAATCTTCTAGTTCTTCTATCTTCTCTAGTTTTGATCAATTTTGTCGAATCTTATTGAGTCATGTCTAAATTTGTCTAATTTGTCTTGTCTAATTTGTCTTGTCTAATTTTTTGAGTTTCTTCAAGTCTTAAGTATCTTTGTCCATTTCTTGTTCGGCCTCATTAATCTTATCCAATTTTGTTCCAATCTTCATCAGTTTTGTACAGCCTTGTCCAGTTTTATCGCCTTGTTGAATATTGACTAGTCTTGTCTAGACTTATCGAAACTTGTTCGCCCTATTATTATTTTGTACGGTCTTGTTCAGTATTCTCCAATCTACAAAATCATGTTTGGTTTTGCTTGATTTTATCTTTTCTTGTCTTTTCCAGTCATATCTGGATATCTGGTCTTGTCTTGTCTAGTCATACCTGGTTATCTAGTCAGATCTATTCTGTTCAAGCTTCGGCCCTGCCGACGTTCACTTTTGTCGAGTTACTTCTTTTTTCTCATACCTTCTTCTGCGCCCTGCTCTCTTAGGCCTATCCGCCTCCTCCTGGAGGCGTAGTGTCTTCCGGATGTTTACGGCTAGCTCGCAGCCAGCATTCCATTGCTTCTCCGAGTGCATCAATGACGCACCGTATCCAGCGGCTGTTATGCGTGCGCCAGAAATACACTCCCATCTCTGTCTCTCCTGCTGGAATCTGGAGCATTCCAGCAAGACGAGTTCTGCAGTCTCCGAGATTCCTGGGCACTGGGGACAGTCGGGTGTTACTGCTGCCCCTATTCGGTGGAGATACTCACGGAAGCCACCATGTCCCGTGAGTATTTGGGTGAGGTGATAATTCACATCACTGTACATCCTACAGATCCACGGATCGATGGACGGGATCAAGCGATAGGTCCAGAGACCGTTACTTGATGTGTTTCATCTTTCCTGCCACTGCGTAAGGGTGATCGCCCTCTCGGTGTGTGCTTGATCGTTGTCGGCCTCCGTCTGTTGGGATCGTCCAGGGCCGGCCCCTTCTTCTTTTTATATTGGCGCATGGGCTCTGTTGCAAGCAGGTCTATTGGCGGCAGGTCAGCGATGACCTTTGCTGCATCTGCGGATACAGTCCGGTAGGCGCATGCGATTCTCAGTGCACTCGTCCTGTGTGCGGGGGCTATCAGTCTTAGGTTTGCGGGAACCTCCGTCATTTCTGCCCAGGTCGGCGCCGCATACAGCAAGATCGAGGTGCTAACGCAGGCGAGCACCCTTCTCCTAGCACCGCGCGGACCTCCAATGTTGGGCAGTATCCTCGAGATAGCTGCGCCAGTTGTAGCGGCTTTGTTTCCTGCGTATCTGAAGTGCTCCTTGAAGTTGAGCCTCTGATCCAGCATCACTCCCAGGTACTTTATAGCAGGTTTGCTCCTGATAGTGCATCCTCGGTAGGTTAGTACCATTGAGGTCCTAACCTTTCTGCCAGTGAACAGCACTGCCTCAGTCTTCTGTACGACCAGGGAGAGGCCGACTGACTCCATCCATTCCCAGATAATCTCCATGGCTTCCCCGGACAGTGCAGCGATGGCGTCACAGTTGATGCTGGGTATGAGGACCGCCACGTCGTCTGCGTACGCTACCAGCCGACAGTCCCCTGGCAAGGGCAGCTTCAGTCCGTTGTACAGGACGTTCCATAAGTCCGGGCCAAGAATCCACCCCTGAGGAACGACTGGCAGAGGGCCTCATAGATCTTGTCCCATCTTGCGGAGTTAAAAGCATTTCTAACATCCAGTGCAACCACGAGACAGAGTCTCCTCCTCCTAAGTGGACCGCAAATGTGGCTGGTGACCAGTCGCTTCACCTCTTCCACCGCATCCGTAGACGACCTCGCAGGTCTGAAACCGTACTCCGTCAGTTGTCCCGTCCCGTTCCCGTCCCGTTGTCCGTCAGTTGTTGATCCACACAGCCGCGAAGGCGCTCCTGGACGATCTTCTCCAGGATTTTGCCCGCCGTGTCAAGCACACACAGTGGGCGATACGAGGATGGTTCCGCGGGGGGCTTCCCGGGTTTTAGGATCAGGGCAAGGCCTTTTCCATACGCCCGGGAATACACCTTCGCGTAGGCATCTGTCGTACGCCCTGGTGAAGATCGCGGGAGCAGCTTTGACGGCCGCTCTCAAAGCCAGATTGGTCTCTCAAAGCGCAGACATGTGTCTAGCACCTCACTCCGTGTGACCGGGGGGATGTCGCGCGGGTCGACATTCTCCCGTATGTTTGCCTTCATTGGCCGATTCCGGGGTAGAGATGGTTGACGATGGACTCTACCTCGGCCTCATCCATCTTAGGCTGGCTCCTCATCATTGTTTTTGCGGCAATTTTGTAAGCTTTCCTCCATGGGTACGCCTCAAATCATATTTGACCACTAGTAAAAACACTATATTTACTGAACTTATAGAGCTCAAGAATCTTGTCTTAAGTACGAAACCTATAGCCACTTCTGCTCGTTCGTCATCCGCAAGCAGCATGTCTCAGGGCGTCTTTACAATCAGTTCTTCAGAGTCAGCCAGCATTACTAACAACGTGTGCTCTTACCGTACTTTTCCCACCCTCCAAGAAAGTTCTGTTAGTCCCAAATCCAAAAAAAGCTCCTCAAGACCACTCAGCTTGCCTCCCGGCATCCCTCCAGTCAGTTCTTCAGCGTTAACCAGCTATAAAAATAACGTAAGCTCTTGCACTACTTGTTCAACCCTCCAAGGAAGTTCTGTTGGTCCCAAACCCAAAAGAAACTTTGCAAGCAGTCTCAGGCATGATTCTTGCTCATTCTCTCTTGAACCCGTTCTTCTGGGAACAGGACCTTCAAGAGATCTCCGTGCTGCAGCTCATAGTAAAAGTGTTTGATATCATTTGAGCAACTTCGCACCTGAAACCAAGGAATCCCAACTGATTACATATATTAATTCTACTTTTAATGTCTTGGACTGCGATTGTAAGAACACTCTAGTAGTAGATTATTTAAGGTTGGTGTCAATGAGAAGGATAAACGTATATTCCTTAATCCAGAGTTGTGGCCTGTGAATATTTCAATTACGGTCTTTGTTTTCAACAAGTCAAGTGGTTCTCAGAGTCTTCCCAATACTGTTCCTATTCGATCTTTGCCCTATGTTGCTGATAATACAACTAATAAAAGCTGTAATAATCCTCCTTTTTTTATAAAGGACACTTCGTTCACCACCTTGAAGTCGTCCTATTTCCGCCTTTACTATCAGAATGCTCGTGGCCTCCATACGAAGTTTGATATTTTATACCCGGCTATGTGTGACCTTGATTTCGATATCGTTTGCCCACTGAAACTTGGTTTCACCCCAATGTTCTGAGCAGCGAATTTATGCCTCTTCAATACACAATTTTTAAATCTGATCGCGACTTGGGACTATGAACACGGGACTCTCTAAAGATGGTGGAGTACTTATAGCCTCAAAAAAATACTTTTTTTGCATGTAATCCTGTTGACATCTCAGTTGTCTAAAATGCTTCTGCCTCGATAGATGTAGTGGCCTGCTATTGTTTGATTGGTCATTCTAACCGCCTGGTTGTCTGCCTTTATATACCCCCCAATACCTCGACTAAGCATTTTGAATGTTTTTTTGAGCTTCTCGAAATCTTCCTTTTGACCTGTTCCTATGACTCAATTATTATTACTGGGGACTTCAATATACTGGGACATAGTAACATATTTCTTAGAAGATCATCTCAATAATTTCTTTTCTCTGTGTGGTCTCGGCCAGTGGAATACTATTAGCAATTCGAACAGCAAGTTGCTTGACCTAGTACTAAGTTACCTATAAATTAGTGTATTTAAAGAAATCTGTCCAGTTGTCTCCGAATACATCACCCATTGATAATATCACCCATATAGCTTATCACCCATTGATAATATCGCCTCTCGACATTGATTTCAATTCATGCAAAACAAGATCTGTCTAACTTTAAGAAAAATCATTTGATGCATCCTAAATCTAAATCCTACAATTTCCGGCGTGGCGATCTTCCCTTAGGTTCTTATTAGATTCTTAGCAATATTGTTTTCGCCGTATTAGGTTCTTAGCAACTCTTCTTCAAACTTCTCCTTCAAACTTCAAACTTCTCCTTCAAACTTCAAACTTCTCCTTCGTGGAAGAACCTAACTTGTCTTCCAGTGATCTCTCGGAATCATATAACTCCTTCCTCTATTCCATTCTTGATTTTTTTCAAATTTTGTCCCACCTCGCTCCTCTTATCGTTCCACTTTTCCTCCGTAGTTTTCACCTACAATTATTGATGGTCTTCGCAAGAAATTGTCGTATTGCCTCCATCGAGCCTGTAAGGTTTCTAAATCTTTACAGGACTATTCTAGGTTCAAATTCGTCAGATCCCAGGTCAAGTTGCAGATAAGATCAGCTTTCTCTTCTCTATCAGGGTGTATAAACCCTCGTCTCTTAGTTCTAGCGCTTCGGATATCGCCGGCTTGAATCTCCCTCTTATTGGACTCGCTAACGTTTCCGAGGATGAATTATTATCAACCCTCAAGCAGTTCAATTGTAACTTGACCAGCGGTGCTGACTTGATTCCATGTCAGACATGGTGCTAATGGTTCCTAATTCATGACTGTGCACATATCTTTGAGCCACCAGTTACCAAGATTTTCGACCTGGTACTGCACGAAGGCACATTTCCAACTATTTGGAAATCCACGAAGATCTGTCCTATCCACAAAGCTGGCTCGTTATCTGAAATCGGGAACTATCGTCCCATATAATTTTTTTCCAATTTTTCAAAAGTTTTTGAATCCATCGTTTATAAATCCATCTTCCCTCGTATCAAGCATCTGCTCTCCATACAGCAACATGGCTTCATGCAGGGTCGCTCAACTCTCACCAACTCAGATGTCTTTATCAAATATGCAACACCAGTTATTGCTAATAGGAGTCAGGTTGATTGCATCTACACTGATTTTGTCCCACATCTGCAGACACATCTCAGAGCATTCGACTCCATAGGTCATGCAGACATTGTTAGGAAGTTTAATTATTTTGGCTTTGCAACCAACCTAATAGTTTTATTCTCCTCTTACCTTACAAATCGGTCGCAGTTTGTTTTTCTTTGCGGATATGCCTCGACAGAATTCGTTGCCACCTCCGCTGTTCCTCAGGGGTCCATCTTAGGTCCTTTGATATTTAATATATTTATTAATGACTTGTGTTCGTCTCTATCCGCACCTCATTTACTTTACGCTGACGATTTTCAAGCACTCAGATGATTGTTTGGTTTTACAAGCAAACCTGAATATTCTGAAAAAATGGTGCGATGGCAATCAGTTAGGTCTTAATCTTAGCAATTGCAAAATTGTCACTTTTACCCGGCTTCTGCACCCTTTCGAATTCAGGTATACCTTGTATAATGTCGGGCTTGATCGCTGTGAAACAATCAAAGACCATGGTATTACACTTGACTGTCATATTTTTTGTGTGCAACATATCTTCTTATCAGTGTCCAAGGCCGCGAAAGCTCTTGGACTCATAATTCGTAATTCTCGGGATTTTTACAATAATTTGACACTTAGGCATCCTTCAATCTGGTAAATCATGGTTTTGTCTTGTCCAGTTACATCGGGTTATCTGTTCTTGTCTTGTCCAGTCATGTCTGGTTATCTGATTTTGTCTTGTTCAGTCATATCTGGTTATCTAGTAAGATCTATTCTGTTCAGATTCCAGAAGATTCCAGTATGCGAAATCGTCAATTATAACTATGCCGTTTCTAATCACTTCAAATTAAAAGATATTACTCCCGTAACATCGGACCCTCTATTCTGTTCTAGTCTTGTACTGTTTTGTCTTGTATAATAATATTTATAATAATAATATACGTGTTGTTACACATAATATAAGCGAAAGTAATCCTGGTAAATGTTCCATACGAGTACAATTTTAAATTCAATTTTCTGGTGATTTTAACATTCGGGATGCAAGGGTAAACAAAGCTGCTACAACTCGTATAATTTTGCAAACTAGTTTAGGTTTTTGAGTTACTGTGCATATTAGAAGACAAGTTTGTATTGTTTGCGTATCAAAGTTTTGTTTTGCTTTGATTAATTGTGATATGTAGGTTTTTGTTTCATAAATTTAGCAATTATGTGTTTGATTCAGTTTGTTTGGTACTGGTTTCGTACAAAACATTTTTCTTATCTAATGGTGTTCTAATGCTATAATTGAGAATGATTGTCCCATTTCGGAGATTATATTGTCCTGTTTTGTAAATAAATGTAATAAAATTCCACGAAGTTCCACGAAGGAGAAGTTTGAAGTTTAAAGGAGAAGTTTGAAGTTTGAAGGAGAAGTTTGAAGAAGAGTTGCTAAGAACGTAATACGGCGAAAACAATATTGCTAAGAACGTAATAAGAACCTAAGGGAAGATCGCCACGCCGGAAATTGTAGGATTTAGATTTAGGATGCATCAAATGATTTTTCTTAAAGTTAGGCAGATCTTGTTTTGCATGAATTGAAATCAATGTCGAGAGGTGATATTATCAATGGGTGATAAGCGTATTCGGAGACAACTGGACAGATTTCTTTAAATACACTAATTTATAGGTAACTTAGTACTAGGTCAAGCAACTTGCTGTTCGAATTGCTAATAGTATTCCACTGGCCGAATACTATTAGCAATCTATATAATTTTGTATATATCTTTTATAAGACTGACTTTAATAACTGTATTGTAATTTTGATGATTTATCATTGTTTTAGTGGGAATCAGGGAGGCACAAGTAATGCAGAGAGTCCAAAGGACGATGAGTTCAGTAACACTGACATGGATGGCAAAGATAATCAAAAGATGCCATTTTGCGAAATTCAGTGACAAAAGGTGACCGAGTTTGTAAAAACTCGCAAAATAAAGACTCCGGATGAAAAACCTGCGACTCGCGAGAAAGTTCGTTGGTCTTATAGTCCTGACGAAGGACCCAAATGCACCATAGAAACGCTATTAGCAAAAAAGAAAGATAAAAAAGCATCCAGCAGTCCGGTTCAAGTATAATCTAGTTTACCTACATTTGAAAAAGAATTTTTGAAATGCTGAAGAAGAGTAAGTGTTTGAAAAAGCAAAACATTTTCGTCAAAGCATGTAATTGGAGCGCGCATTGAATTTTTCAAATAGTCTCGCCAAAAAATATCACAAATAGAAATGCTGTTTGCGAAAAAAATAATAATTAAAAAAATCCACAAAAAAACGTTCAAAAAATCTAAAAAAAACACGAGAAAAGATCGCAGCTTTTTTTAGAAATGGGAATATATTTAAAAAAATGAAATAATAACAAAAATATGCAAAAAAAATATTCGAAATTTGCTAGTAGATTTGCAAGTATAAACAAAGATTAATAAAAAAATGCCCAAACATTTTATTTTTATTCAGACCGACAAAAATCAACACTTTTATTTCGATTCAGAATTCAAACTTTGATTTCGCGTTGTTTTCGATCGAAAATATTTTTCGTATTTTTCTTAATACTGTTATTTGTACACGCTAATATTAATCATAGAATGTAATGAAACAAACAATTTTAAGAAGGATCGCGAATTTCACAATGTATGCAAAAAATGACCCAAAAAACTTATTTATTAGCATATAAGGTTTACACTAAACAGGATATTTCAAAAAGCAAGAAATGCAGTTTAGACCTATGTGTACTAATTGATAAATATATTATAGACTACATAGACAAGATTATTCAGTTCAATTATTAGTCAAGGAATGACGTTATAATGATTTTTTGAATTACTTCATAAATGAACAAGTTTTGTACTATTTATCAAGTTAGACAAATGAAAAGGATGATTTCGACCGTTACTACGTGTGAATCTATAGTTATGCCGGGTGTACGATGAACTTAACGTAACGCGACGGGAAGTGACTTGACGTAAACTAAGGTATGTTTGTGAAATTATGATCGCCGAAACGTGCCGCAAAACATTGATTATTCAGCGAGTTGATAGGGTGTAAAAATGATTTGACAGCGTTGGTAGTTCAAAATGAATTCTGTGGTGAGGCATTAACAATTGTTCAATTTAATTTTGGCCGGATATTTTTATCTCGAATTGCGGAAAAGGAAACGAATACAACCGCTTGTTGGTGTGAGAGATTGGTTGGTGTGAGTTGGTGTGAGATGTTGATGTGAGAAGAATCCAGTTTGCTGACGCACACACTTAACCAATAAAATGTCGTTCAATCGACAATTTCTTTTCTTCCTGTTGCTATAGTTGCACAATATAAAACACAACACAATACCAAATGTTACTCTTGAATTGCGTAGATTAGCTGAAAGAGTCTCGCGACACAGCCCGACTTAACGTTACGCGACGCGAAGATTGAACATTGGCAGGTTTCATGTTACGTTAAGTTCTGATACGTCACGTCGTGTCGACCGTAATAAGCCGCATATAAAATAATGTGTTTAAGTTTTACGTTACGTCCTGTCGCGTCCCGTTACGTTAAGTTCATAGTAATCCCGCCATTACTCTGTTACTATTTTTCAATTCAGAGTAAGTTAGACAATGTTTGAGCAAACACGAGCAGACTACTAGAACTACAAAATGAAGTTGCACTAATAATAAGAAACAGAAAGTTATTCTGTAATAATTCTAGTGGACCTGATAGTATATACCAAACAAAACGATGCTTAAACCAAGCTATAACAAACAAAAACAGACAAGCCTAAACCGGGCCGGATAATATTGAAATAGATAAGACTAGCAGACAAAATCAAACAAAACCACGGTATAAAAAACAAAAACAGACAAGACTAGACTAGGCCGGATCAGATTGAACTAGATAAGACTAGCAGACAACATGCAAACAACATAAAACAACACTAGATAAGACGATACAAAACCAGTCTTGTTTGATCCCGTTTCATCTTGTTTGGTAAAATGGACCAAACAAGGTGAAACGGGATCAAACAAGACTGGTTTTGTGAGACAAGACAGGTGTTATTCTGCATAATTTGGATTGGTTCATTTAAGATTAGATAGATTAGAACATTCTAGACTAAGCTAGACTAGTCTAGACTAGACACAAAAAAGGACTATTCTTGTCTTGTATTTGGAATGAAATGTTTTAAAAATAGACTGTAAGATTAGGCAGTACCTTAGAGTTAGCTAAGTAGAACTAGTCTAGACTAGAAAAGTACAATTCCAAACTATTCTAGGCTTGAAATGGGTTTCCGACCTTTGTCTAAAAAACATATGAATCTATTCGAATCGTAGTCTTTAAGATCGAAAAAAGATCGGCAAAAATTCTGAGATAAAAAATCGATCTGTAAAAATCGATTTATTCTGGAATGGGTAAGGTTAGATTATGTAGGATTAGATTTTAGGGATCTTTGACTAAAAAATCGAACTTACGAATTGATTCGAATCGTAGTCTTTAAGATCTAGGAAAAAATCGAAAACAAAAGATCGATCTGTCGATAATTTATTTATTCTGAAATGGGTAAGGTTAGGTAGGATTATTTTGGGGATCTTTGACTAAAAAATCGATCTTACGAATCGATTCGAATCGTAGTCTTAAGATCAATCTAGGAAAAAAATCGAAATGAAAATATCGATCTGTCAAAAATTGATTTATTTTGGAATATGTAACGTTAGGTTAGTTAAGGTTATCTGTCGAAAATCCATTTATTCTTGAACGAATACGGTTGGATTAGGTAGGGTTAGATTACATTTTATTTAGAGAAAGCTAAGTAGATCTAGTCTAGACTAGAAAAGTAGAAATCCAAACTATTCTCCTCTTGAATAGGGTTTCCAATCTATACGAATCGATTGGAATCGTAGTCTTTAAGATCGATATAAGACAAAAAACGATCTGTCAAAAATAGATTTATTCTGAGATGGGTAAGGTTGGGTTAGGTAGGGTTAGATCAGATTTACAGAATTTTACGAATCGATTCTAATCGAAGTCTTTAGGAAAAAATCACAGATAAAAGATCGTAGTCTTCGATCTTCTCAAGATCGTTTTAGGAAAATAATCGAAACAAAAGATCGATCTGTCAAGAATCGATTTATTCTAGAATAAGTAAGGTTAGGTTTGGTGAGGTTATCTGTCGAAATTTGATTTATTCTTGAACGAGTAAGGTTGGGTTAGGTAGGGTTAGTTTAGCTTTTATTTAGGGAAAGCTAAGTAGAACTAGTCTAGACTAGGAAAGTACAAATCCAAGCTGTTCTTATCTTGAATAGGGTTTCCGATCTTTGACTGAAAACAGATAGGTATCAATTCGAATCGTAGTCTTTAAGATCGATCTAGGAATAAAATCAAAAAGTTCCATTCCAGAAGACAAAAGTTCCAACTGTGAAAAATTGATTTATTCTGGAATGGGCAAGGTTGGGTTAGGTAGGGTTAGATCAGATTTTACGACAATTGTTATTCGGATATTTTACATTGTTTGGCACAGGATTATAAAATGACAGCAATGACAAAAAAATGACAATAGTACATTTTGTAACTTGGGCGGAAAGTTATCAATTTCACGCGAGAGCGAAATTGGGCGCACGAACGAAGTGCGCGCATTCGCTCGAGAGGGCAATTGACAGTACCGTCCGTGTTACGAACAACATTTTTTATTACTCAGACGAGGGGACATACTCATCTTACAAGTTTGGGATCCAGGGGCAATCCAAAAAAAAAATGAATAATAAATGAAAAATTTGCTTTTTCAATTGTCTCCGGTGGTGTGGATTCGTCATAAGAACTCTCCTCAGTCTCCGGTATCACCATAGAATTTTCACTCATTTTAAAACGTTTTCTTTAATTTCTATTATTATTTTGCAATAAAAAAATCTCATTCACTTTCACTTTTTTAATATCGAGGTCTTGATTTTGTTCATTTTTGTTTATTTGTTTTTTTTTAATGTAACCTAGCGATATTGAATATTATTAAATGTTATGTTTATTATTGAATGTTACCCAGGTTATGTGGAAAGACAATGCGAAGTAGCATTTCTCATATTAAAAAACGTGCGTCAGGAAGTACTTCGCACGCATTAGTAATAAAACAAATTAAAACTTTGTACAATAAGTAAACACGAAAATAAAATGACAAAAATAATTAATGAATTAAAAAAATAAACAGAAAATAAAATATGTTTTCCGAAGTTTTTCCGAAGGCAAAGGTTCTCGTGCAAGATCTGTAACAATATGGAGAATTATAAAAACACATTTAAAAATGTTTTCTTATTTCTTAATTAAATTAAATATTATTCCAGTCTTCTAATCATTTGAAGACTTTAATTAAATTGAAACAGGAAAACTAATGTAGTAAGTCGTTCTTCACTTTACCTATTTGTCTCGTGAATTAGAATTAATAACATGAATGGTTAGAGAGATAATATTGCGTAGCGATTTTAAGATCCATCTGGCTGACAAAAAATCGATCCTAAAAATCGATCCTAAAAATCGAAGATCGGGCTTTAAATGATCGTTGCTTCATAAAATCAAATTGACATCGGAAACCCTAAATTTGAACAAAACAGTTTTGAAATAATTTTCTTTGAAATCAAAACTAAACTTTTATCATTTGTCTAAATTTGTTACTTTTTCGAATATATTACACATTAATAACATTTATTTTAATTACCAATCTAAAATTGCTAATTAACAATTTATTAAATTGGATTAGTTGTCTGAAAATCATCTAACTGAAGTTACAATAAGATTCTTACTGGTTAGTATGTCAAGAATATTTAGTTTTTTTTTAACAGGACAGTCTGTACAGGATATACTTTATTTGTCTACTTGGTGTTTTATCAGCATTAATAAATTTGTATTAGTTAAACTTAAATTAGTTATAATATTAACTTAAAGAACAATTTAGATATAAATTATAACAGATTTTTTGTCTAGTATAAAGCCAAAATGTTTGGATTTAAATTCGATTTATTTTTTTTAAAGGTTTTTTAAATCCATTCTATTTAATTATTAGTATGGTTAATATGGGGTCTTATATAATGCACAAGTAGACTAGTTTGTGTAAGGAAAAAATCTTATATGCTAATAAATAAGTTAACGTAAATTTAAGAGGACCTTAATTAGTAAAGCTAGAAGAAAAGAAGAATTATATAAAAGAACAATAAACGAAAATTCTATAAAAAAATCTTATTTATGAGCTTCCTGAATACGAAATAGATGTAGCTATTTCTCCAATTGGTATGGAAAGTTTGGTTTGTGTTTTTGGAAATTGAACGCAGACGATTAATTTCTATACTTAACAGAAAAACTAAAATAAAAATCTTTTTGGTCAAAAATATATATGAATATAATCGGTGCCATACTACAACTAGTTTTATATTTTACGTTGGTTTCGAAACATTCATATTTTAGCATTTAATGATAAGAAAGAAACAAATTGTATATAATTGCAACATGTATGAACTCTGGGGTTGAAGATTTGTGCGCACTACCTATATTTTTACTTATGCTACATTAAATTACTTTTTATATTCAAGATAAACTAATGTTATTTAATGAACATATTTTAAAAGAAATGAATATTATAAACGATAAAAGACATAAAGAAAACAAAATAATTATCGATGAGGAAATTGTTACATTGTATGGACATATATCAAATTTTTTATTGTCAACCTACAGTATTTAGAATCTACATGGTCCATTTTTTTTCTTAACTACACACTTATAAGTATTAAATTTTATTTTAAATGTGAGCCAATCAAGTCTAAGCCAAAAATCATTTGCAAAGTTTTCGTCAAAGCGTCAAGTTAAGTCAAGTTCTAATTAAATATTGTATCACAATCAATTGAATAATTTAACCTTTGACTGATGACAAGGTTTCTGGGTAACGTAACTAGTGACGAATGGCCTGAGAGTCCATTCAACTATACCAACGGTTCATGTGGCGGCCGTTCGTATCATAACCCGACTGTTCAACTATGCAACTATGCCCTGAACGGTCTGAGAGGCCGTTCGTCACCAAGTCTATCAGATACGCTGCCATATCTGGTCTATAGCTGGCTATTGAAATTAGATAGGGTAGATTACGCAGTCTTTTAAAACACATGAAAAGTATAAAGTAAATTTAACAAGTAAACTCTAAATGTAATTTTTAATTAAGAACTTGCTATTACAAGGTATGCAGTTTCCTTTAAGAAGACTAGAGATGAGATCAACAATTACAAACAAAAATACTTTTTTTCCATGAACTTAACATACTAATTAGTACAAAAAGAAACAATGCTATAATCACAGATTTCATTTTACAAGACTGGCAATGGTCAAACTTTGCTTATTATTTATTGGCAGTCAGTGTATAATTGTTTCGCACACTGCTAGCACACATGTTTTTTTACACGAATTACATTGGTAATTAGATTTGCGATTTAATTTAAGAGGACTTAACTGGCACAGGTTTTCCGTGTTTTTTGGCCTGTTCTCAGAGTTTTGTGGTTCAAATCTAAACCCAAAATAACCCGCTGTGTTGATATATATCGCGTGAAATGTGTTATAAAATCGGCGCTGCATGTGTTGTAATACTGAGTTTCTGACCAATTTTTCTATGAACTATCCTTGATAAATAGCATTGGCACCATCAGCTTTATATAAAATATGTGCGTTCGCAGTACTTATATGCAACATTCTAAAAAGTATCACTATAGGCCACCTTCGCATTCGGCCTGCCTGTATTTCCATCAATAGACTCACATTAAAGAAACTAAACACGCAGATTTTTCAGTCCTCGAAATTGTGAACGAAGGTTAGTCGAACAAACATGGCTTCCCTATTAAAGTTATCCTAGAATTTAACTAAATTCTCCAGAAATAAATCAGCAATCCAGCACATACGACGTGCTTCGAAATGTGCTCCGCATGCGAACGAAACACTTCTCAACGTTCCTCCCACCGAAGTCACCACTTTGAAAAAAAGAATTAGGGTGACCACTGAAGATTGGGGCTCACAGATCGCCACTGTTGCCATTTGGATTGATGCCGGCAGCAGATATAAAAATTACATGAACAACGGAGTTGCCCATTTCATGGAACACATGGCCTCCAAGGATACAGAGAAGAGGTCTCAACGCCAGTTGGAGATGGAGATGGAAGATATGGGTGCGCAACTCAAAGCTTATACCAGCCGGGAACAAACGGTTTACTACTGCAAATGTTTGAGCAAGGATGTTCCCAAAGCCATGGAGATTCTCGTTGACATTGTTCAAAATACCAAATTGGGAACTCAAGAAATCTAAAAAGAGAGGTGTTTTCCGTGCGATGCAAGAGGTTGAAAGTAATCTTCAAGAAGTGCTTTTCGATCATTCACTTGCGATTGTTTGTCAAGCTATTGGCCAACACTATTTTGGGACCTGCTGCCAATATGTGCTGCACATAATATATTAAGTGCATGGATGGCACAGAGCTTCGCAATTACCTGAACAAGCATTAAAAGGCCAGCAGGATTGTTGTTGCTGGAGCTGATGGTGTTTCCCACGATGGACTCACTGCATTGGCCCAAAAAACTTTAGAGTTAATAATGAATATTCTGATGAAGTGCCCAAGTTGAGTCCATGCAGGTTCAGCGGTACTAAAATTCGTGTTCGTGATGACATTTTGCCATTGGCTCACATTGCACTTGCAGATGAGGGTGGTGGTTGGACCAATCCAGATATTCTCTCCTTGGTGGTTGCTTGGGGTCGTTTTCAAGCATCGGCCAAGCAAAATGCCACCACATTTTCAAGAGCCAGTGGAGAGTGTGATTTGTGTCATCACTCGTACCAATGCTTTAACACCTGTTACAAGGACACTGGACTTTGGGGAGCCTACATTGTGTCTGACCCCATGAAAATTAAACTCATGTTGTTCAATATCCAAATGGAGTTCATGAGATTGTGTATTAGTTTTACGGAAGCAGAAGTGAACGGGGGCAAAGCCATGTTGATTGCTAACACTTGGTTGCAATTGGATACATCCACAGGTGTCTGTGAAGACATTGGCCCTTAATTGTTGTGTTATGGTCGCAAACTTCCTCCCAACGAGTTGGCACACAGAATCGATTCGATCACAACTGAAAATGTCAGAAATGTATATTATTAGTATTTGTATCATCGTTGTTCAGCTGTCGCACTCTGTAGGACCTATTGAACAATTACCCGACTATAACAGGGTCAGGTCTACTATTTACTGGTTGAGATTCTAAATGGTCTTTCTTTAGACAACCATTTATTTTCTTTTCTTTATCTTTCTTTGGCACATGAGAGATCAAAGTCATTGGATTGGTAAATCCGTAGAGTGTCGATCCGACATTTCTTGATTTAGATGGCAAGAACTCTTCGGGAATTCCTCTTTTGTTTTTTAGTACCAACATAGGTCAGACTTATTTTTTCCAGGTGTCTACCTATTCTATCGATTTGAATCAATTGCCGAACATAAATTGCAGTTACTACCTTGTATGGGTTCGTCAAGCGAATCACTGCTAGTGATGGAACCAAAAACTTCTTTTCTTCGTTTGTCAAAGTTTCACCATCGCATCCTTTGCCACAGTAAATATAGCCATTATAGAAATAATTGGTCCTTAGTTGCACATACACATCATCTTCAAACCGTACTTAGATGGTTTGTTTGGCATATCCTTCTCCGTCAGCCCGTGTTCGTCCACTGCAGGACCTAGGCCTTCCCTATACTCTGTCCTGTGCTTTTTGGTGCCAGTCTTTTCCGGCGGTTTTCTTGTTGTCATCCATCCATCGTATTTAGGGTCTTCCCCTACCCCTTTTTGTTTGCCTGCGTCGCCATTGTGCAAATTTAGCTGTCCAGCGTTCATCTTTATTGCCACTTTAGTTCTGCGATTATTTGTATTGTCTTTTACTCCTGTTCTTTTCCTGACTTCTTCGTTAGTGATTTTGTCTCTTAGCATTATGAATAGCATGATTCCTTCCATAGCCCTCTGCAAAAGTCTTAATTTGTTTGCGGTTGTTTTTCTTAGGGCGCTTGTCTCTAGCCCGTAGGTGGTTACATAAAGTATACATGTATTGAAAACCTTTCTATTGAGATTTATGGGTGGGATGTTGTTTTTAGTATGTATCCTAGTTTCCCGAATGCTGCCCATGGCAATTGTATTCGTCTTGATACTTCTTTTTCGGTTCTCCTTCGTAACACAATTATGTGGCCCAGATAGTTGTATTCGGTAACATTCTCAATCACGATTTTATTTATAACTACGAGTGTTTTCTAGGGACTCAATATTTTCTTTTTTTTATAGTTCATCTTTAACTCTATCGTCTCCGATGTCTGGTTGAGTTCTTTAAGCATTTCAGTGAGTTGGTCTAGGTCTTCTGATACCAGTATGATGTCGTCTGCAAAACGTAGGTGGCTCAGGTATGCTATGTCAATTTTGATTCCTTTGTTCTCCCATGCGAGTCTTTTCATTTCATCAAAACATCTTCCAGGGCACTTGTGAACAATTTCGGAGAGACACAATCTCTCCGAAATGTATCTTACTCCCTGTCTTACTCCTCGTTCCATTTTGATGGTGTTGGTCAAGTCTCCTTCGTTAATTCTTATATGTAGTGGGCGTCTGTGTATGTGTGCTCGATGGTGCTATGTATTTGGAGTCAATTCATGCATATTCCATGGATGGTTTGGCATATACATGAAGAAATATGAGCGACCTCTGAAAGTTATCAACATTTCATCAACAGTTGCACACTCTCCTATGTTGTATAGGATTTGGCAAATATTCAAAATATGTTGTAAATCGCAGCTAGCTAATCGCTTTGTTTTCTTTCTTGTCGGTCTTAATGGATTATCAAACCGTAAACATAATAACAGATTCAGAAACCTTTTCTATGACATTACTGATCTAAAACTGTCTCTAGCTGTCGCATCGGCTGCAAATAAGTATTCACTTTCGTGGTTGGAAATACAGCTGTATACATAAGAAGACCAAGGAACGCATGCATTTCTATCATATCTAAATCTTGTAGTTCTGGACGGTTTTCTCTGCGGTACTTTAATTTGAGACATGTCCACTTTTCACATGTCCACTTAAAAATTTCTTCCAAGATTAGCATTTTCTTCCACAGAAAAAAGGGATCGATTTCATCGTGTTCATTCAACCTTGACTCGCGCATACGAGCTATAATGTTATGTTGGCCTATTCGCACAGTACTGTTTGGCGGATCTTTTGCCCACTTGAACTGATTTTTTTCCATAAAAACATCTAACTACTCTTATCATAATAAAGGATAAAGGTTCATCATCACTGTGACTTTCTAAAGGCTGATTCTTTTGAATTAGTTCTTCATATTCAGAAGCACTTTCTTCGGTTTCCGAGTCATGATCACTTTGCTCCGGGACGAAGTTTTCCACTTGAGTCTTCCTGTGCCAGCCATTCTCCAATTTGATGATTTTCAAGCCGTTTTCTAGTGTTTGGCCCTAGATTCTACACTCCCGACTCCCTACTCTTTTTTGGAGATCCGGAATTATCGATTACAAGTAATAACTGGGAGGCGGTGGTGGCCTAGTAGTCAAGGTGTCGAATTACTAAGCCATAAGTCCCAGGGTTCAAATCCTGGGGGCACGAATATGGAAATAAGCCACCGTCCTCCTGTGCATGGCTGTGACAAGGCCATCACAGTAACCTGCCTAGAAACCTCCCCTAAAATAGTGTCTTGGCACCCGCGTTAAAAACTGTAAGGGCTCCCCCTACTTGTGTCTGAGATATAGATACCAAGCATAAGTGTAGGCAGGGGAAGAGGTTCAAGTCCACTAGGACTGTAGCACCATAGGAAAGAAAAGAAGTAATAACTGGTAATAACTCTGGTAATAACGTAAAAATACGATAAAAACAATGTAGCAAAATTACGTTAAAAAGTTACGTAAGTGGTGACATAGGGTCTGAGAGACCGCTGCCGAACTTTAAATCGTTGTAACTTGCCGATTTGGAACTATATGGCGCAATTATCCTTCTCTAGAGTGTGGACGTAACTAAAGTCGAAGCTACTCAGGCTATTAAAAAGGAAGTGCGAGGAAGGGGGTGAAATGATGTTTTTCCGAAGCCGCTCGGCCTGTGAGACCGCTTGTCACCGGTTAAAGGTTAAGGAATTCGTCTTAAAACTTAACTTACATAGATACTGTGCTTAGAATAATATCTAAATGTTTATTATTGTATTTATTCCATTCGACTCAATATAATAAAACGGGACATTCAGATAAAACCTGAGCCTAGACTAATCAAATACTAATAAACAAGATAAGATTAGACAGATTATGTTTTGCTTTGACAATTCTTATTTACTTCAAGAGGAAAAGCCTAGCCATCAGAGACGAGCACCCCTAATGGAAAGGATCGCCGCTTTGAAGTAATGCTAACGCGGTTCCGAAGTGAAGGACATATCAAAGGGAGGGTTTTACTAGGTTTCTCTTGCTGCTATTCCTCTTGAAGTAAATAAAAATTATCAAAGCTAAACACCATTTGTAACCTTGGTCAAAGATGGTCAAATTCAGAAATAGAGGACTAGAAGATGAGGACTAGAGAAATATAGTAGACAGACAAAACTAGACGGATAAGAGTTTTTTTCGGGGCGTAGCTGTAGGATATACAGACAAGTGATGAAACCAACCAGGCACCCCGGGAACGCTTTTCTCATGACTTGTGAGATTAGGTTAGGTCCGATGTTGAAAGTAGCAAATTTTTTTTTGTCTCATCTTTTTCGTTGGCTGATATCATTGTTGCTATTAGTGTATGGATCATATCCTAACTTTCTATGGTGTCCAGCATATTCCCTATAATTGTTCTTTCATTTAAGGGAGTATCCACATTTTGAATAACTTTCTCTCTGTCACTCTCCCATATATAACACTCAAAAATTGTGTGGTCTACTGTGTCTATTTCACCACAGTATACACAGGTGCTATCAGCTGCTCTACCAATATGGTGAAAAGAGTCTTGGAAACAACCATGGCCGGATAGGAATTGTGGTATGTTTGAAATGAGAAGCCTACTCCTCTGGCCTTTCTCTGTATGTTCCCATTTTTGCTGCCAGTCATTAAACAGATTTTTCTGGCTTTCTGTCTGGAACGTATGTTGTTGCCTGACTTGCTTATCTCTGCTCTTTCTTTCGCGAGTAGGTCGATTGGGTCAATGCCAGCTATTATTAGAGCTGCATCCCAGGACACCGTACGGTATGCACTGCATATCCACAGAGCAATCTTGCACTGTATGGATGCCAGTTTCTGTTCATTTCTTCCGGTTTGCATTCTGTTTTCCCACACTGGAGCTCCATAGAGCATAACCGATTGTGCCACATTGCTCAATAGTTTTAAATAGCACCTTGAACTTCTAGGTCCTCCTACGTTTGGCATTAGTTGTTCTATAGCACCCAGTGTTTTTAATCCTTTTCCTGCAGCCTCTGAGAGATGTGCAGGGAAAGTAAGCTCTTTGTCAATTATAAGAATCTTATCTGATGTTTTGGGATTATCTTTATTTCGAACACTTTAAATTTTATTGCCAATAGTCTTCTATGTCCAGTCAGCAGGACCGCTTCAGTTTTCTCAGGCGCCAGTTTTAATTTTATTCCAGTAATCCACTTGCTTACAATACCTATCACCTGGTTGGCAGTTTGCCTTATCCCGTGTTCATTTTAAAACAGGCTAAATCGTCCGAAAATCCAATGAGTGTGGCACCCTATGGCACTTTTAATCTCAGGATGTCGCCATATAGGACATTCAATAGTGTTGGGCCCATTATTGAGCCCTGTGGAACCCGACAACTAACTTCCATTTCTACAGACAAACAACACTTGTCAGACCAGACGAGACAGACAGGACTAAAAAGACAAGACAATGCCAGAAAACGAGTTTAATCACAAATCTATTTTAAATTGTTGATTTTCTTGTTATCTAAATTTGTTAAATTGCTAAATTAAAAGAGTTATAAGTGAGTAGATAAGATTTCGTAGGCTCAAGTAGCCAACACCAATCGAAAGTATTCAACGAGTAGTGTCTTCCTCTTAACTAATTTCAACTAAAACTAATAAGTATTAACTAACAGACTAAGTCATGCAAAATTGTTAATCGAGTAGTTAGGGATTTAAATATATTGATGCTTACAAATGAAACAAATTAGTAACTAAATAATATTAAAAACTTGAAGTCTATTTTTTTATTTAGTTAGCTAAATTGTTGGGAGTTTTAAGAATAAATCTAGATTAAGGTAAATTTGAAGTGTGCTTAGAATTTGAAGAGTTTGTTGTTGGAATATTTCTCAATAATCTAATTAGACTAGATAGTCGAAATATCATGTATCTACTGACTAGGTAGTCTATCAATGTTTAGTTGAAACTGCCGTCCATGTAGATTCTAAATTTTTGGGTTGGGATCATTTAAAAGAATTCTATTGACTTGTTTTATCTCAAAGAAAATTGATTATCTATTCCTGTTGACAATTTATTCTTACATAAAATATATACATTTAGCCTTACCAAAGTATTTTAATTGTACAAATAAAAGCGATGTTTGTATCGATTTTCAATATCTAAATGTTTCTTCACTTCTCTGGGTTTGAATATTACATTAAACACTTTTTCTGAATTCTTTAGATATTGAAGATTTATTTTTATCAATAAAACACTATATTATTACATTTTCAGAAAATTATATAAATGCAATTATAAAGTAATTGTAATACAACTGTCTAAAACGAAAAATAAATTAGGCAAGGTAGACAAGGTTCATTTTTTTGAAGAAGTAGTTTATTAGTATTTGCAAATGTAAAATACTTAAGATTCGTTAAAATATGATTATTTTAATAAACGAATCCATCAATGAGTAGTAGGTACTAGGATCGGAAGGCGTTTCAAGAGGTAAAGTAAGTAGATGTAATTAGAAGATTTGTTGATTTTAGACTGTTTTAAGTCCAAAAAAATCTTGTTCTGTAAACTTCTCTACTTTAAAATGATTTCAGACAATTTTGTGAATTGATTGTTTTAAAATAAGTAAAACAAAGTGAATTTTGTATTTGTTCGTCAGTTTGTGTTATAAATTATCTGAAAATGTGGTAAAATTATTTAAATTTTAATATTAAAGCAATAAATCTGTTACTTTGATCATATCAATTAAAAATTACAAAATAAAATAAAACATAAAACGCAAATGAATGAGAAACTTGTGCAGGTTTACTTTGCCAATGTATTCATATGATAACAAACAAAAATTCTTATCGCGAATATTTTCTGAAAATTGTGGAAAAAAAAATTAATGATTTGTAAAGTTTCTGAAAATATTAGCGAGTCGAACAAAGCATTTTAAGTTTGTTCGTTGTTTTTAATTACTTATTTTTTTGGAAAAAAAATTGAATAAAATTTATATAATAAAAAATAATAGGCAACGATAGGCCTAATTGTTATGTAAATATATATATTGACAGAAAGTAACCTTTTAAGCGTTCGCTCAATTCTTAAAACTGCGTTTTCAATCTGACCGAGATCTGTTTTAAGTCTCGATTGATCTATGCAATATGATAAGCTTTTTTCTTAAAAATATATATTATTATTACCTTACTGCAGTTTTTGTGCTTTATTTCTAAAACACCATGAAAACCCCTTCATTTCTTTATTCCATAATTGGTATTTATTATATTGGTATTTATTGGCATATGGGTATTTGAATAATATTTTTTTTGTCATAAATCGAAAGCTCATATATGTTTTATAACAAAACTATTTTTTGTTTTTTTTTCGTTGTAATTAAAAAGTTATAACAAATTGAAAATATATTTTTGAACTCGGTACCGAAAACAGGGCGGGAGGTCACGTTGTGACGTAAGAAGGTTTTTAATTTCTACCCGCGAATGACTTTGTTGATATAGTAGTTGTAGTAGACTTATCAAATATTAAAAGTTATCGTGCCTGTTTCGTACCATCGTGTAGGAGTACTACAATAAGAACTCCTCAAAAAAGCTTTTAAATGTCCCGCATTGTTAAACGTTGAAAGCAATGGTTTTAAATCGTGATCCGAAAAAATCCTAAAACGACGATTTTGTAAAGAATATTTATGTTTCAATGTTAGAATTAAGTTTCTCACTTAAGACGTCACAAACAAATTATGGCGCGTTTGGAGTCGTGATTTGGAGTTCGTGAAGTCACGTGATTATTTTCAAAATTGTATCACTTTAATTGTTTATAATAAATAAACAAATTATCACACATCCGAATTAATTATAATAAGGTTTTAAAATGAAAAAAAAAATCGTTTTTTTTTTTATTCAATAACCGTAATTAGACTAATTGACTTCATAAGGGAGGGCTTTTTGTAAGACTAGGGCAGGGGTCCGCAGGCTTCAGCTTTTTGCTTAGGCATTTGCTGCTCTTCGCATAGGCATTTCCTGTTCTTCAAATATCAAATTTCGCTCTTCAAGCACTCAAGTTTTTAAGCTCCTCGCATAGGCATTTGCTGTTCTTCATACATCAAACGTCACTCTTGAAGCACCCAGGTTTTTAAGCGATTGTTCTTCGTATAGGCATTTGCTGTTCTTCAAACATCAAACGTTGCTCTCCACTCTTCGCATAGGCTGTACTTCAAACATCATTTGCTGTGCTTCAAACATCAAACGTTGCTCGTCAAGCGCTCAAGTTTTTAAGCGATTAAGCTCTTCGCATAGGCATTTGCTGTTCTTTAAACAACAAACGTCGCTCTTCAAGAACTCGCGTTTTTAAGAGATTAAGATATTCGCATTATTGTGAAGAGGGGTGGATAGGAACTGACTCCAATCACCACTGACTCCAATGTTGTGAGAGAGGAACTCCTGGCCACCAATTCCTCGGTCTCTGAGATAATGAGATCTTCTCGTCTTACGTATCTCGGGATCTTGTGACTGATATGGTATGGCATTCGTAAGGCACGAAGTGTGTTAACTTAATTAATGTAGTAGGCAGAATAAAGATGTATATTTATAAACAAATATAATTAAAAAAATATAGGCAGTCAGGCACTGCCGACTGAAGTGAAAACTTTTGAAAAAAAAGTTGCTTTAAAACTGGTTTTGAGGATTTATCAGTATGTTAATTAATCAAATTTGGTACATAGTTTGTTAGTATTGCTTTATGTAATTCTGGAACATAACTCACTTCTGAAGGAGAATGAATGTTAATGTCATCATCATAATATGAATTTGAATCCGGAATGTTTGGTTGATTCTGTGTTGATAGGTCAGCAAAATGAATTGGTAGGATATACCTATAGCACATTTCTTGTTGATGGGTCTGCAATTTGTGAGTTATGGAAATTTTGACTTTTAGAAACATGCCTTATATTTGCTTTTGAAGATTTATCTGTATGTAAATTAATTTTTGTTTGGAATATTCTTTACGACATTTAATTTTTTCCTCCTTCTCAGCTGTGATTGTTCGATGTTTAGAAATTTCTGAATTAACTATTGCAAGAGTTTTTTTCTTATTCTTATCTCTATATCGCTGACTATTAATTTTATTTTTAATTTTCCTTCCTTTGGAAAGCACACGAGTACATTTGGTTGCCTAAAACTTTGATGGGTCTGATTCGTGATTTACCATGAAATCTTTGATACAATCCAGTAATCTGAACATTCCAATAGTCCGGCACTAGTATATCTACTAGTACATCCGTCAAAAGAACTTACTCTTGTACTGCACACTGATTATAGAGGTTGATATTTCCTTAGAGGTGCTGCGTTCTGTCAACACTGCCAAGAACTTTCCAATAATCCGGCACTAGTACATCTACTATTACATCCGGTAAAAGTACTTACTCTTGTACTGCACACTAATTCTACGGGTTGATATTTCCTTATAAAAGCTACGTTCTGTCAACACTGTCAAACAGTTTGACTATTAAGTTTGACGTTCAGAGCCAACTTTAAACATATGCGTATAGATGCATTCTTTTGAACACATCTTTGAGTAATAGAATTTTTTTCTATAGAACGCAGCTATTGATGACGATGACGCAAATCTATGAGTTTACCCTCTACCCAAATGTCATTCAGCGCGACTATAGAATTTTTCACTTCAAAAATTAAGCCTAGGAACTAATACAAGTTAACAATACTTAATAACTTAAACAACTAACTTAAACTAGACCAGCGTAAGATATTTATATCTTCCTAGTGGCACTACGTGGGGGTTAGAACATATCTCTTATTCTAATAAGGGGATGCTCCTCCTACTTGACTCTTCCCTAATGCGACTTTAGCGTCGTTTGAACTTAGACCGTAAGTCATAGCGCATACACAATATATTTATGTGGAATTTACTGAAAATGTTCCCAAAGACACTCAATCTGGTCTACTTGATTAACTTGATGGGAACGTTTTTGTATTTTATGTGCCTTTCCGAAAATTGCATTTCGGGTAATAAAAAAAAGTCCATTGGAGATATAAATCCCTGCAAGTGATTAACATCTGCGTAACATAAAAGGTTTTAAGCGTGGGAACAAAACAAGGGTTGGCATTTCTTTAAAACCACCTGAGGTCTGACAGGAATTATTACGATATGTGGATGTCGTAATGGTAATTAAACTAAAAGAAATAGTGAAATAGGTACTATTACATTATAACCGTGAGATCAAGGGATCACTAAGGAATGTTCCTAAACACGTGGGTTGTGATGGTTTTTATATTTTTTATGTTTATAATAGCATAGGCATTGCTGTTCATCATACATCAAACGTCGCTCTTCAAGCTCTCAAGTTTTTGAGCGATTAGTCAGATTTTTCGTTGAATAAGAATGAAGAAATATATATTAAACCCATTTTTAATGTATTGACGTTTTAGGACGGGACGGGGCGGTACGATTCAGTACTGTAGGGCAGTGGTGCGAAAACTATTTTCATTTGCGACCCAACATTTTCTGTAAAATTTTATCGCGACCCCCTGGATAAAAGTAACTTGAGCATTGTAATTCCCAAAAAGTTGTACCAACATCTCAACAATAGCTTAAACAAACTTCCAAATTAGTTTTTGAGAAAATTATATTGGAAAATATCAATGTGTTTTAAATTTCTTTATATTGACATTTCACTATTTACTGCTACCCAATACTTACACATCAAATTACATGAAAATTCTTACACATGTCTTAAATTTTTTATGAATTCGACGACCCTAAAAGAATCTCTATCGACCCTTCTGGGGGTCGCGACCCATGGTTTGCGCACCACTGCTGTGGGGGTAGGGTATGAACCGGGACGAGACAATATGATATCAGTGGCGATGAAAATGTTTAGTTTTGAAAAACTGTCGGCACCAGTGTTAACTAAAATATTTTGTTCTGCAAAATTCCTGGAAGTCGATAGCAGTTGCAACTAAAATATTTATTTTTTCATAAATAATCAAGAAAGCAGGCAGGCAAGAGAAGGTACGGACAAGATAAAAGATGGACAAAAGAACAGACAGACACGGGAACAGATAAGAGAACGTACAGACAATAAAGCAGTCAGACAAGAGGCAAGAAAATGTTGCCTTTTGCAAAATTGTCAAGATAACAGAGAAACAAGAGCACACACAGGCTAGAGAACAGACGTACCAGAGAACAGGCGGACAAGAGAAAGTACGGACAAGAGAAAAGACGGATAAGAGACCTGAATTGACAAGAGAACAGAAGGACAAGAAAACAATAAAATGTTGCGGCAAGAGGCAACAAAGTGTTGCGTTTTGCAAAACTGTCAAGAGAACAGAGAAACAAGAGCACAGACAGACTAGAGAACAGACGTACAAGAAACAGGCGGACAAGAGAAGAGACAGACAACAGAATAGACGGACAAGAGAACAGCATTGACAAGAGAACAAAAAATTCTATTCTAGTCAATACAAGGGAATAGAATTGTCAAGAGAACAGACGGGCAAAAAACAGACAGACTAGAAAACAAATGTTCAAGAGGACAGACGGTCAAGAAACAGAGAGACAACAGAACAAATAGACCCGAGAAGACACAGCGTATGGAACAGACAGACAAGAGAATAGACTAACTAGAGACTAGACGGACAAGATACAGCCGGACAAGAGAACAGACGGACAAGAGAACAGACAGACAAGAGAAAATACGGACAAGAGAACGGACAGATAAGAGAAAAGACACGATAAGAGACAGACAAGACACCGTCTATTCTCTATACAAGGGAACCGTCGACAAGAGAACAGACGGACAAGAGAACAGAACGGACAACGCAGCAGATGGACAAGAGAACATTATTGACAATAGAACATAGAGACCAAAGAACAGTCAGATACGGCAACAGACAAGAGAACGGACAGACAATAGTTTCGTTTTTCGAAACTGTTGGCACCAGAGCAAATGAAAAGTTTTCGTTTTGCAAATCTGCATTGTCTGCATCAGTGGCAACCAAAACGTTTCGTGTTTCAAAATTCCTGGCACCAGTGGCAACAAAAATGTTACGACTTCTACAAAAGTCGGTACCAGTTGCAACTAGAATGTTTCCTTATCCATTGATAGACAAGAAAACAGACATACAAGAGAACATATAGCCAAGAGAACGGACAAATAAGAGAATATACGGACTATAGAATGTACGGACAAGATAAAATACGTACAAGAGAACAGAAGGGCAAGAGAACAGACATGATAACATACAGACAAGAGACCGTCTATTCTCTATACAAGGAAACAGTCGACAATAGAACAGTCGCTAGAGAACAGAACGGACAAGAGAAAAGACAGGCAAGAGAACAGACAGGCAAAAAAACAGACGGACAAGAGAACAGACGGACAAGAAAACAGACAGACAAGAGAACAGACAGACAAGAGAACAGACAGACAAGAGAACAGACAGACAAGAGAACAGACAGACAAGAGAACAGACGGATAATAGAACAGTCAGACAAGAGGCAACGAAATGTTTCGTTTTGCGAAACTGTCGGCACCAGAGCAAATAAAAAGGTTTCGTGCGAAAAGGTGCAAATCTGTCGGTCTTAGTGGCCACCAAAATATTTCGATTTGCAAAATTTCTGGCACCAGTGGCAACAAAAACGTTTCGACTTGCGTCAGTACCAAAGTCAGTACTAGTTGCAACTAAAATGTGTCTTTTTCATTTATAGACAAGAAAATAAAAAGGCAAGAGAACAGACAGCCTAGAGAACACACAGAGAAGAGAATAGACGTACAAGAGAACAGAACGTACAAGAGAACAGACGGACAAGAGAACAGACGGACAAGAGAACAGCATTCACAAGACAGTCAATAGAACAGACACACAGGAGAATAGATAGACAAGAGAACAGACACATAAGAGAAGAGACGGACAAAAGAACAGACAAACATGAGAAGAGACAGATAAGAGAATAAACAGTCAAAAGAACAGACGGACAAGAGAGCAGTTGAACAAGTGAACAAACAGACAAGAGAACAGACAGACATGAGAACAGACAGACAGGAAAACAGACAGACTAGAGGCAACAAAATGTTTCGTTTTGTGAAACTCTCGGTACCAGAGGTTATTAATATAATTCGTTTTGTAAAACTATCGGCACCAGGGACAAACAAAATGTTTCGTTTTGCAAAGTTTCTGGCACCAGTAGCAACAAAAATGTTTTGTACAATAGTCGGTACCAGTTATAACTTAAATGTTTCTTATTTCTTAGATAGATAAAAAAGAAGACAGACAAGAGAACTGACACACCAGAGTGGACAGACAAGAGAATAGACACATAAGAGAAAAGACGGACAAGAAAACAAAAAGAAAGGAGAACAGACAAACAAGAAAACAGAACATATACACAGAACATATAAACATAACACATAAGAGAACAGACACACTAAAGAATAGCCGGACAAGAAAACAGAAATATATGTGACGGCAGATGCACAAGAAGACAAAGAGAGAAGCAAATGTTTCGTCTTGTGAAACTTTCGGTACCAGATGTAATAGAGATGTTTCGTTTTCCACAACTGTCGATTCCAATGGCAACCAAAATGTTTCGTTTTACAAAATTTCTGACACCAGTGGTAACAAAAATGTGTCGATTTGCACAAAAGTCGGTACCACTTGCTACAAAAATGTATCTTTTTTCACAGACAACAGAGAGACAAGAGAATATACGAACAAGAGAAGATACGGACAAGAGAACAGACAGACAAAATAATAGACGGAGAAGAGATCAGCTGGACAAGAGAACACAAAGACAAGAGAACAGACACGAGAACAGACAGATAAGAGGCAACAAAATGTTTCGTTTTGCGAAACTATCGGCACTCTAGAAAATGAAAATGTTTCGTCGTCACAAAAAGTTTCGTTTTTCCCGTAAATTAATTGCGTTTTGAAAAACTATTCACTAATTTAAAACACCCCGAAAACAAGTAAAAAGGGGTTAAATTCAGATATTACATAATCAGTTAATCGAGTTTGTTGCTTATAAATATAAAACGTCTAATGTTAAAAAAATTGTTGGTATAATTTAGTCATAATTCGTAATTTAGTAATAATTATTACATAATAAGTTCTTAAAAATAGATCAAATCTACAAAATGAGATATTACACTTTACAATTGAGTTCGAACTAACTGATTTACTAGTTAAACGAAACTAATTAAAAACAGTTGCAATATTTTTGAAAATATAAGGAATTTTGTAATGAGATAATAGATTCAAAAATTAGATTAAATTATCTTTTAAATGATATACGAAAATTTTTAACAATCGACTTTTGAAAGCAGTCTCTCGCAAGTGTCAATAGAAGAATGGAGATATTTTCGAAAATATTGACTCTCTGATACTGTTGTGGTTATCCGGTTTTTTCTCATTTGAAAGTCTGTTGACCAGTGAACTAGGGAAACACGCTACAGTCAGAAACGTGTAAAAACTAAGTTTTTTGTATGCAAAACAAGGAAGGACTGAATGGAGAACACATGAGAATTGTTCATAAATGATTAAAAATATAATTACGGTATGCACTGCATAAACTCGAAGAACCGAAAATATAAACCAAATAGGAAAACTTTCTACATTGCATCGTACAATATTCCCACAATGAGACTCGATGAACATCTGCGAACCTTGAGAACCAACTGCAGAACATCAAATGGGTCGTGCTGGGAATTAAGGAAACTCGGAGAAGTGGTGAAGCTCTAATCATCCTAAAATCAGGGTACCTTCTTTTCCAAATAAACTCCGACGCAACTGCTCATTTGGGCGGTGTAGGAACATAGGACATCTCCTTACCGAGATACGAGCGGTCTTAGATAGAGTCTAAGAGTAGAATAGATAGTCTCTTGGATAGAAACTAAGCATTAAGATTATCGAGGCATATACACCCACTTCTGTCTCGACAACAGATGAAATGAAACAATTTTATGAAGACTTGGCAGCAGCAAAAAATGCAAAAAAGTGCCCGAACTTCTTGACGTATAACTAAATAAGTGCCCGAAACTTTCATATTCCCGCTTTTCAAACTTGGCGGATGCGTATGCGCTTAACTAACCATAAAAAGTTCTATTTCAGGTTATATTTTCAAAATATCAAGTTCGTCAAGTTTCGATGATGATTTTTTCGTAGTAGCCTATGTGTTATGAAAATGAGAAATTAAAAGAAAAGAAGAGGAAAAGAAAATATTGGGTGTATCAGATCTTAAGAACAAGACTAATAGAAGGAGAAATCCAAACAATTGCAAGAGGATGAATTTAAATTCTACAAATTCTCTAATTTTAAAGAAATTTCTTTCCAAATTAGAACTTTCCTTTGTTGATTACTGTAATTTTTATTTTGTAAGTCATACAGTTCAACATAATCAGCCACAAGAGCGATCCATTCCTCTGCTTTTTCGTCGTTCATTCCACTCATTTTCAAAAACACGCCGTTTTAGACACAATCCGTCATTAAAATGACAAACAAACTGGTCAAACATCATGCGACGTCGAGCGACAGAACGCAAAAGAATGCTTACGAAAGAATCCCAGCGACAGCGGGCGCCATTTCGACTTGTAGCAGCTGTCGCGTAGCCATAGTTAGAACGTGCCCATTTAAAAAAATGTAATCATTACTTGACAGGCGGTGTTGCGCGACGTTGCGTAGCTGAGTTTCGCGTATATGAGAATCGGCCTTAAATCGGGGTAAAAACTACTACAGCGAAATGAGGGGTAGCGAAGAGATTGGTGAGCTCAAAGATCCAAATCGACATCCGTCTAGAGAGAAAGCGACAAATGGAAAAGAAAATTCGCCCCACAATGATCGAACTTAAAGGGAAGGAAGAAGAATACTGCGCGCAGATTGATATGAGGTTATGACCAACTGAACTACAAGGGCCCTTAACGCGTTGTCAATTAAAATCACAACAAGCATCCGAGGTAGTAAAGATAGCCTGCACGCTACAAAAACCGATAAATACAAGAATCAGCCCCGAGACTGAGGTGATGATCCAGGAGGGACGAAGAACTAGCAGGGATTCGCCAAGATATGGAAACCTGAATAAGAGCGTGTGAAAAGCTATTAGAAATGACTGTAGAACGTAGAACACAAAAAATGATCAAAGCAACGATCGAGAAAAACAATAATCTTACGTTCCGGGCGGTCAAGGCTTCCAAGAAGGGTTACAATACACAAAATAAAAAACGAATAGAAGGAGGTTGTCACTGATAAGGTTAAAATTAAGGGAATTGGCGAAAAATTTTACCAAAACCGTTATGAACGTGGAAGAAACCTGGACACGAATGGTGGTGAACGAGAAAATGTAGCCAAAATGTGGGATCCAAGAAGCTCTAAAAGATCTGAAACTGGAAACAGCATTGGGCCAGTAAAAAAACTGCAAGGCACCTGGTGAAGATATAGTGGCGAACGAAATGATGAAGGCCGAAGGAGAAACACTAAAACAAGCAATTTTGACACTCGTGAACTGGTGTCTCAATGAGGGCAAAATCCCTGACCGTTGGCTGAAAACAGAAGTTATCTTGCTCCTAAAAAAGGGCGACTGTACAAATATCGAAAATTATAGACCAATCAGCCTGCTATCCACCTTTATAAGCTGTTATCCAAAATCATAACCAATCGTCTAACCCAGAAATTCGACTAGTCCATTGAACAGGCTGGGTTCGGGAGTAGATTCAGCACAATTGACCATATCCAAACGGTGCGCACATTAATCGAGAGATGCATGGAATATAACATTCCTCTCCATTTGTTGACTATCAGAAAGCCTTTGACTCGATTGAAACCTGGGCAGTGCTTCGGGCGATGGATAGTTCTCGTATAGACTCTGCTGATTCAATAGATTTACGAATATGCTACCTTGCATGTCAAGCTGGAAGAGGATTCGGTTACGGGAGAAATACCGGTCAGGAGGGGCGTCCGACAAAGTGATACCATTTCACCCAAATTTTTTAGCGTTGGAGAACGTATTTAAAAATATATCCTGGGAGCGAAAGGGAGACGACATCGTCGGAAACCGACATAATCATCTACGCTTTGCCGACGATATTGTACTTACCAGCAGCGACCTAGATGAACTAGGGATAATGCTACGTGAACTCGAAGAAGTGTCAGCATCGGTAATCATACTCTTGAGAAAGTCAATGAGTATGTATATCTGGGATACAAATTCAAGTTGGGAAAGGACAATCAGACAGCCGGAATCACCAGACGTATCGGCTTGACCTGGACGGCTTTTGGCAGGCTCAGCTACATTCTCCAGGAATGCATGACTAATGCATCTTGCCATTCGCAAGGTATGTGCTCGAAACTGTAACTCTTAACGATGTACAGCGCAAATCGACTTTGAGTCTGCCAACGAGCGATGCTGGGAATCAGCCTCGGGGATAAAATTCGGAATGTGGAAATCCGGAGAACAGGAGTCGTGGATGTGGTGGAGCGTCTTAAGTGGAAATAGCGAGAGACAACATCAAGTGGACTAAAATCCGATTAGAGTGGAGGCCACAAAGATCGAAGAGAAGTGTTGGCAGGCCTCAGGCAAGATGGCGGGACGACATCCGACGCCACACGGGAAGAAACTGGATGAAAGTAGCCCAGGAAAGATCGATATGGAAAAGTTTTTGAACAAAACTGATGTACAGGAGTGAACAAAAACGGGGCTAAGAGAAAAAATAAAATGAATGCATTGAAGCCAAGGGACAAAGATGCCTCTTTCTCTCAAGGTAAGAGGCCAAAGATGCCTCTTTCTCTCCGGCCAAGAGCACAAAGATGCCGCTTTCGCTCTAGGCGAGCGGACCGGACCAATGTCTCTACATTGTTATCACAAGTTAAAGGTGGTAATAAGTCAGCAAATTACAAATTTATTATAATTATTATTAAATCGAAATATATAATATATACACATAAACACATGTTTCGTAATATTAAAAAAAAATGTAAATATTATGCATATAAGAAAATAAATTATAATTACAGTATTTACCACTATTATCCTCAAATAGTTAACTTTTCATCTTACAACAAAAGACAAAATCAGTAAAAATTAAAACATTCGACGGATATTTACAAAAACAAAGCTAAAACAATTCAATATGTTGTTCATCGAACATATGGAACTCGTGAAATCAAATTGTTACATTTTTTTAGTAATTTTTAGACACAACCAAAGTTTTCTCTCAATATGAGACAATATCTATTTCATTTGTTAATTTGTTTCTTCTTTTGTAATTTTTCTTGCTTTGCTCAAAAGTAATAGATTCGTCATTTCTTCTTTAATCTACTCACAATCCACTCCAAACCTTGATACAATCTAAAAAAAAAACATAATTAACTTCAGCAAGTATACAATAAATTTGATTTCAGAAAACAAGACAATTAATCGATCAACCTATCCAAGGTAGAAAAAAGTTATCGTAAAATCGAACTAATTATCGTAAAATCTAAAAACTTAATATTAATTTGTATAATCTTTTCTACCTGGATTTAACGTTTAATGTTGCCTTTTTAATGAAGTATAATTCTCTCGAGTTTAATCTTGTAATAATATATACAGACTGAATATAAATGATTGAAGCAAAATAATACATTGGCAACACTGACCAGGTTCCTAGTAGTTTTCTGTTGGTCGTGTAACCTGTCAGTTGTCAATCGTATTAATTTAGGTTATGTAAAAAATGTTGAGCCTTGTAAAAAATATTGCAAAAAAAATGAGGCAACGTAGAAGCTTAATTTTTGCTTTCCAATCTAAGTTAAACAGTGTCGAAGACGATTAACAACAGTTACACCAGGTGAAAAGTACACAATCCTATGTTAAAAAAAAAACATATTCTGCACCTTAGCCTTCACTGTAAGCAACGTTGAACTCTGATAAATTATTGGAAACATGAATTAACATTTCAGTTCCCATGTTTCCAATTGCCTTTTCAATAGCACGCTGCAATTTTTCCAAATTGTTAATGGAATTACGAAACACAACATTATTTAGTTATGGAAACTTATTTAGTTATGCAAAGAAGTACAGGGGGGTCATGTCAGGTTAGCTACTCGCACCTGGACCTTTTTACGGTTAGTTAAGCGCATGCGCGTGAGCCATATTTAAAAGGTGGGAATATGATAAGTTTCGGGCACATTTTGTTATTTTCACTGGTTATACGTCAAAAAGTACCCAAAAAACAGGTGACGAAAACGCATGTGCACAAAAAAAAATTCAACTACGAAAGGGTGTAAACGTCCTGGAAAAAATTCTTCTAAATAATTTATTGTGGCTCACGTTGTATGTGCAATCACATAGTCTTGCTGATATATGCCATTTGTGAGTTCGATGTCATTCAGTTGATTAAAAAATGGTTCTATAAGAAGTCATTGGTATATTTCCTCATTGTTTCGTGAAAGAATATCGACCCAATAATTCGCCTTTGTGACATTGTAATCCATACGCCGATTTTAAGGGGGTGCAGTGGAACTTGAATTACGTTATGTGGAAGTCGACCATGTTCTATAATTTTGTGAATATATGAACCCATACAAATGGAACAAATGCTTCATCGGAATAGAAAGTGATGTCTTGCTAGTCAATATTGACAAGCAAATTGTTGTTATACTAATGGAAACCTATTTGTTGGAATAGATGACGTATTGAAATGTGATGATTTTGCTCAACAATTTCTTCAATATTTTGAACGACATTAGGTGTAGTAACAGTGGGACGACCAATGGATTTTCCTTTACTTACATTACCAGTGTTCACAAAGCATTCAACTAACTATTCACACCAAGTGTTGTGCAAAATTCTAATAAACGGTTTGTTCTTCGAGATAGGTTCCAACAAATTGTTCATAAACTGAATGATGTGAATACAGCCAACGACCATTTTCAATTTGCAATCCACTGCAAAAATAGGCCATTATAATAAATGTTTTGTGCTCTGTTGTAAAAATCATTTTTAATTAATAAAATTTGAAACTGACAATTTTAATTTTGAAGTTTGTTTTCAATTTTGAAAATTGAGTGTACCATGTCAACGATGTTGCCAACTAAAGAATTCAAATATGTTGCCCAAGTAACAAAATAATTCTCAATCATTTATAGTCACTCGGTAGAATAAACTTATACTTCCAACTGGGAAGAGGTTCTAATATATAGATTGCTTATCTGCATTGCTTGCACGTGTTATGTAGCCAGTTTTGCCATGTAGCCATGACTATATGTTATATCATGGGCTTACTGCAAAGACCTGTTAAGTCCATGTTTGGTCCATGCAAACTTCACTTTCTTCTTTTTTTAGTGGGTGAGGGCTCATAGCAGGCACATCATTAACCTGACAAGTGGATCCGCCGGAATCACGAACATCCTGGAACCGTTCTTTACATAGCATTAACCTCAAGGATGTCGCCGCTCTGCTCATGGCATCTACTTTTTTTTTCGGTACGTCCCCCTTTCACTGGTGTTTGGAATCTGGCTCTATGGTTTTGGTTTTCCTTTCTGTAGTTTATTTTTGTCCGTTCGTCTAGTTCTTTTTGTGTCAGGACGTCATGTATCATTGTCTCCGTGTATGTCCAGTCCTCTGGCGATCTTAGCATCACATCTACCAGTGTTAGCACCTCTGGCTTAAGGCATGCCTGCTCCTTCCATCTGTCCATCTAATGCATTCAAACACGGTATGAAGTGCACTGTCTATGTCGCCGCAGTAGATACACATTGCGTCACTTGCCCTGACAAAACTATGTAGATACTCCCTGAAGCATCTGTGGCCGCTGAGGGCCTGTGTTAGATAGTAAGTTATCTCTCCATGATTCCGTGTTACCCAGGGTTTCACTTTTGGGTTTCAATAGTTTTGTCCAATGTCCTGTTTTGGACATGCTTAATGACTTTTGCCAGTCTTCAAGTATTTGGTTGATTGCCCAGTTCCTTGTCTTATATAATTGGACAATCTCATGGACTTTGCACTCTATTGATGTACGATGGCACGATGCCAGAAATTACCAACAGAGCTTCCCTGTAGATAGTCCAGTATGCATACTCTGATGGCCATTTTTCTCTATACAGAGGTGAGCATCTGTTTCATGTACGCCTTTTCAAGGGCTCTAGCCCAGACCAGGGCTGCTTAGAGAATGATCGAGTGAACCACAGAGCACAGCAGCCTTCTTTTGCTGTTTTTCGGACCACCAGTGTTAGGCAATAATTTGTTTCCCTGTTTGTTTCCTGTTACCAGTGAGAAGTACGACTTCTGTCTTTTCAGGGGCTAGTTTAAGGTTTTTTGGCTTTAGCCATTCATCGACCTTCTTTATGGCAATGTTTGCCTTTCTCATTAGTTCTTCTTCAGTTTTCCCTGTTGCAACTATAGCTAGGTCATCGGCGAATCCTAATATTTCCACCACAGCGGAGAAAACGAGCCTTAACACGCCATCGTATAGAATGTTCCACAGTGTTTGGCCCAATACTGAGCCCTGAGGAACACCACTATTTACTTCGCATTCGACGACCTCATCGCCGGATTCCATTTGTGTTCTCCTATTTGAGTGGGGTACAATGGATTTATATTGGATGGATTTATACAAGTTGTCACTACCATATCTACAATCTACAATCCTTTGAGAGGTATCTGCACACTAGCTGCAACAGGTATAAGTTTCTGTCAGTTAGTTCTTCCAGAATCTTTTCCCAGGCTGCAGAATTAAAAGTATTTATTATATCTACGGTTATCAGCGCTGTCATCTTACGTGTCCTCCTAATGCCGCTTGTGGTTTTCTCTCCTACTTTGATCACCCTCAGAACGACATTGACAGTGGTCCTTCCCTCTGAACCCATATTGTCCTTGGAAAGACCTCTACTCTTGTCCAATTCCGCTTTAATTCTGAAGAAGCAGTTGTTCAAGTAGTTTCCAGAGGACATCCAGCAGGCATATTGCTCTGTAAGAGGATGGTTCGTGTATTGGCTTTTCACCTTTCCAGAGGAGGACCAACCTTGCTATCTTCCACATATCCGGGAATCTGCCATGTGCAGAGAGGTATCTCTCTGCACATGGCAACATATGGGAAAAAAATTCTATTATATTGTTCATAACTTTTAGTACAAATTTTGGTTGTCTGTTTATGGCAATCTTTACAGCTTCTGGTGGGAGATTGTCGGGTCCTGGTGCTCTGCCATTTCGCTGGCCCTGTTCAGCTCCTCAATCGAAAATGTAGGAGTTTCTTTAACTGCTGGTAAAACCCACTGTAGTTTCTGGTGCTTGGGGAAGAGAATCTCCACCACGTCTCGCACCTTTTCCATGGTCATTTGCAGGTTTGGAGATCTTACTTTAAATTCTCAGGTGGCAATGCGAACTAGACTAAGATTTCACTGTCACAAGTCCTAAAAATTTAGAACTAAATATTTTTTTACTGTTAAGTCCTAAAAATGCACAGAATCCACTGGAAAATCAGTCATAAAGTCTAATTAACCACGACATATTTCTGACATACAAACTGATTTTACCTAATATAAAGGAGTTTCAAAGTCAATTTCTTGATTTTTAAGTTAAAGGTTTTCTTACCCGTCTCCTGTAAGTGCACAACATGATTGTATGTGCCATTGTTGCTGTTTAATGGAGGTGAGATCTAATTGTCTGGAAATTTCGGATGCCGACAACGAGCCTTTGATGTCCTGTTTGTTGGCGTAGACTAGAACACCAGCCTTAGATAGTTCCTCATTCGACAACATTTTGTACAATTCTTCTCGTATCACTGTCAAACGTTCTTTGTCCGTCGAATCTATCACAACTATTACAAACTGCAAAAAGATAAAAAAGAATTAGGCTTAATAAAAACTAAGTAAAGTAAGTAAGTGAAGTCGATTAAAAAAAATAAACTTTTGAATTGGGTATTTAAATTAATACAGGGTGTTAACTTATAACACTACTTAACAATAAAACTAGACTTTGTTGATACTACATCTCAAAATGTTTCTTCTCGAGTCATCCGATTTAAAATGTTTAGTCTTGATTTAATATGTCTAGTCTTATATGTAATATACCGAGTGTATCAGAACTCCACCGACAAAGTATCAGGGTTGATTCTATGATCCAAAATAAGCATAAAACTCGTAATATAGGTCAAAATCGCTTTATCAACGCTTTACAAAAAAGTTTTACCAGTAACACAAACAAAGGGGTGGAATTTATTGAGAAAATTTCGTCCTCTTCTTTTAGCTCTACAGCCCAGGATGGGCTTTGTCTTCCGTAACTGTCTCCTTCCAATTGTTTCTGTCTTCTGGAGCTGCTATCCAATTTCGAACTTAAGGCTTTCATGTCTGCTTCTATCTTATCCTTCCATCTAGCTCAAGGTCTTCCTCTTCCTTGAGTGCCATGAAGTTTTGCCTGAAATATTTCTTAAGGGGCTCTTTCCTTTGTCATCTATATCATGTGTCCGGCCCATCTGATATTTTGTGCGTTCATGTATCTGACAATAACCTCTCCATTTATTAGATCTTGTAGCTCGTGGTTCTTTTTTCTCCTTATTCCCTTTTCTTCTTGTGTTGGTCCAAAGATTTTTCTTAGTATTTTTCTTTCACTTATATGGAGGGAGTTTTTATCAGTTTCTGTCATATTCCATAATTCTGAACTATATGCTATCACTGGGCGCACAAGTGTCCTATACATCCACAGTTTTGTGTTCCTTGAGATCATGTTAGCATAGTAGCATCGATTTGCTGCTTGTAGTCTTTCTTGCACGGATAGTGTGATGTCATATGACACATTAAAGTGCACTGCTAGATATTTAAAGCTAGTCACTTGTTCAAAGTTATGTTCAACTATCTTTAGGTATTGAGGGAGGTTTTCTCCTCATTGTTATTAGATATTTTGTCTTATTATAGTTTATTATTAGCCCAATTTTCTTTGCGTTCGCTTCTAGGATCTTAAATATTTTTCTTAGTGTTTGAGCATTTTTTGCCAGGATCAGGATGTCATCTGCATAGTTGCATATTTTGTAGGATTTTGTTATGATCGTACCTTTTCTATTGTGGTGGCCAACTGCATGTTGTAGGGTAAGATCAAATAGACGCCTGTCTTTCTATTTCAAATTCTTCGGATTCTGCATTTTGTATTAATACTTTCGCTTTGGACACTTCCATTGTGATGAGTTTTAGTGGTATGTGGTATGGCCATTATTTTGAGGGATTGCTCTAGATCCCTCCTTCTTATACTGTCAAAAGAATTCCTAAAATCGATGAATAGTAGGTGCTGATCTAAGTTGAATTCTCTGAATTTCTCCATTGCTTGGCCGAGTATGAAAGTTTGGTCTAGTGTTGACCGGTTTTCTCGAAATCCGCATTGGTATTCCTCGATAATTTCTTCGGCGTAATCTTTCATTTGATAGTATCTTGTATGCTGTATTCTTCATCCCTGCGTAGTTGCCACAGTTGGTTTTCTCGCCTTTTTTGTAGATGGAGCATATAATACTCGTTTTCCATTTTCTGGTATCTTTTACTCCCTCCATATCATGCATAATAGTTTATGCAGTCTTATATGGGTGTCTTTTCAGACTAACCTTAGTATTTCTGATGTTATTCTGTCTTCTGGGAGATTTTCTGTATTTTAGCTATTTTACTGCTGTTTCTATTTCGCTTAGGGACGGTTCTTCAATGTTGGGTTCTGAGTTTTGTATTGGTTCTCTTTCATCTTGTTCTTCTTGACTTTCTTCGTTAAGAAGTTCCGAAAAATATTGCTCCCATCTTTTCTTGACTTTCTAGACCCCTTCTTACGAAAGTATGTTTCCTTCCTTACTTTTGCATATATTTATCTTTGGTGGGTAACCTTTCCTTTCTTTCTCTATGGATCTATAGAAGTCCTTTACTTTACGCTGGTTGTACTGTGATTGAGAAAATTTACAAACATAAAAAAGAACTATGTACAATTTAGAAACATTGTTCAAAATTTCGCCCCCCGTGCTCAATGCACAGCCGACAACGCTGAAATAAGGAACGATGAACGCGATCAAAAAACGGGCATGTTTCTAACTGTTAAACACGCTTCAATTACACGTGGTATTAGCTCCTACAGTGCTCTGACTGGACTATCGTACACCATTGTTTTCAGATGACGCAAAAAAATCCAGAGGATTCAGATCTGGGGAGCGGTCCGGCCGGGCCATGGTATCGGGTCGTTCCTGCCTATCTATTTATCAGGATGCCATCGAGACATGCACGGGCCTGGCGACTAAAATGTGCTGGTGCAACGTCATGCATAAACCATATTTCATGTCTCAGTTGAACACCGACCAGGTTTAATCCATTGACAAAGTCATTTTCCAGAAAATGTGTGTAATCCGCCTCCGTTAAGCGATCCGGCAACAGAAATGGATCTATCAAATAGTTGCCCACACAATCCCACACCAAACATTAATTGAAAATCTGTGTTGATAACCTTTACCATATATTGCATGAAGATTTTCTTCAGCCCACAAGTGCATGTTATGGCTATCTAACATTCCTTCTCTTGTAAATGCAACCTCATCGGTAAAAAGGATCAACTCTGGAAACTGTTCATTCTGTTGTGTCCTGTTCAAGAACACCTAGAAAACTGTACTCGTGGAGCAAAGTCATTACAATTCAGTGCCTGGGTAAATTCTAAAAGGGTGTAAGAGCTGTTCGCGACACTCTTGAAGCACTGACACCAAGTTTGTGTACAGTTTTACATTTGTTCTCAGATTATTGGCAACAGCATCCAAGACATTTTCCTCTAATGCCACAGTACGAATCATTCTATTACGTCCTGTATCCGTCACAGAACTCTCAAATTTTCTACGTTCTCGAAGACGTCGATGAATTGCTGCAAAAGTTGTATGATGAGGCTGCTGCCTATTCGGAAAACGTTCTCCATAAATCCTTGCAGCTGCTCGGCCGTTGCCGTTAGTAGCACCATAAGCTAAGTGCATATCTGCTAGTTCTTCGAAAGAATACATTTTTGAAATACCAAATGGGTAGATTTATGAGCCCAACACACAATTCTCAATAAACTAAAAGTGGACATATGATTTTCGTGAAGCAAATTGATAAGTTTTTTGGTGTTAGCGCAACTATGGAAAAGCGTTCGATTCTATCGAACTCTGGGCAATCTTTACTGCCATGAATAAAGCCAGAATCGACTAATGATATACACAATTAATTCGACAAATATACCAAAATGCGTTTTAAAGTGACACTAGATGAAAATTCGACTACAGAGAAGATCAAGATAGGGAGAAGAGTCAGCCAAGGAGACACCATATCAACAAAGTTATATACACTCGCGTTAGAAGACGTTTTTAGAAACATGCCTTGGGGGTAAAAAGGAATAAGCATAGATGGCAAATATCGAAATCACTTTTGTTTCGCCGATGATTACATTAATCAAATCAAATTAAAAAGTATTTATTCTTTAGGAGGTACATGTATATACATATATCTATAAGATACGTCAAGAAAAAAAAAAAAACAAGAAATATATATGGGTACGAAAAATGGCCCAAAGTAAAAAAATTGTTTAAAAAAAGAAACCCAAAAAAAGAAAAGAAACAAATCAAAAATTAGTTGAAATCAAAACACATTGAGTTACCATAATTCTTGCAAAGACCCTGATAACTCGCTTCTGTGCTATGAGAACACGTTGTAGGTGCGTCGTATGTCCCCAGAATAGTATACCATATGTAAGCACTGATTCAATTTCAGCATAATATATTCAGTAGCATTGAGTTGTCTAAGATTTCCCGAAGGTTCCTTAATATATAAACTTTAGTGTTTATTTTATGTATGATGGCATCTGCTGTTTTCTTCCATTGTAGATTCTCCTCTAGAAAAATTCCTAGAAATTTTATACTAGTAGTTCTTTGTAGCACACTGTTATATAATTGTAGATTTAAGTATTTGTTAAGTCCTCTCTTTCTATTAGTTTTAAAGATTATATATTTTGTCTTGTCAGTATTTAGGTGTAGATTATTGGCAGCAAACCATATCTCCATTTTGATTAGTACTACTTTAGCCATTCTTGTTGAATCTTCTAAGGTATTTCCGCCAACAATAACGCTGGTATCATCGGCGTATAAAGTGCATATATCAGCTCCAATATACTGTACCATATCTGCAGTAAAAATTGAAAATAGGATTGGAGTTAGCACTGTTCCTTGTGGAACACCTACACATGTTGGTATTGTAGGTGAAGTACTATTCCCAATCCTTACATATTGATTTCAGTTCAGTAGGTAGGATTTGAACCATTCACCCGTTTCCCCCCTGAATCCATATGTATAAAGTTTATCAATCAAATTTAAATGAGGTACACAGTCGAAGGCCTTCGACAGATCACAGAAAATGCCTATTGGACATTTCCCATCATCCACCTAATTTATAATCATATTGTAACATTGTTCAATAGTGGTCGTGGTTGATCTTGACTTACAGAAGCTATGTTGCTGCACTGGAATTATATTGTGTTTTCTTATAAATGGGATTATTCTGCATTCCATGCAGTATTCAATGATATTTGATAGCACCGACACCATGGCTACTGGTCTGTAGTTGTCCAATTCTGTTCTGTCTCCTTTTTTATGCAAGGGAATTATCTTAGATGTTTTAAGGATGGTCGGGAAAACTTCGCTTTTAAAGGAACAGTTTACAATATCAGCTATTGGATCTATTAGTTCTTCATAAAACTCTTTGATAATATTGCATGGAAGGTCATCTGGTCCGGAACTTGTTTTATTTTTTAATTTAAGAATGATGCCAGTAATTTCATTTTTTGAGAACTCTGCTAGAAACATGCTTTTGTTGTTGTGAAAGATGTGATAATTCGTTATGTTAGTATGCTTAATATTGTTTATTTTTTCTGGAGCATTTTTGAAAAATATATTGAATCTTCTAGCTATTTCTTCCAAATTAGTTATGGTCCTATTATTTCCTTTGATTCTTATGATTCTATTGTCTTTAGATTTGTTGGATATATCATTAATTGTTTGACATAACGCTCTCTGTTTATTGGAGGCTTTATTTATTTTATTATTATAGAATTTTCTTTTAGTTTCAACTACGAATATCCGATGTTTGTTCTTGTCCATTAAATATTGTTGTTTTAATATAGGAAATTTTTTCTGTAGAACAAACAAATCTTTTAATTTTCTGCTGGAAGTTCTTACTTCGCCTGTTACCCAGGTACTAGGGGAGGGTGTTATCTTTTTCAGAGGAAAACATTCAAAGAAATGAAACTGTAAAATTTTAATAAATCCTGAGGCTTTCTCATTGCAGTCTTCTGTGGCGTAACAGCTTTCCCACGATTCTTCACTGAGACATTTGGAACCTTTCCTTGTTCTTTGTACAAAAATTTCTTGTGAGCTTCACTTCTTGACTGTAACCTTTATTTTGATTATTTGCGTTGCCAACGAGTATTAGCGTGTGATCTGAGCATATTGTATCCTTTACTGTAATGTCTGATAGGTAGTTTGACCGTGCGAAGATGTTATCTATAATACTTTGTGATTTGATTGTAGTTCTTGTATATTCTTTTATTTGTCCAATTAATCCATATGACCGCATGTTGTATTTTTCTTTTGATGACCCCTCGAAATGTATATTGAAATCACCAGTTATTATGACTTCATTATATTTATTAATAATACTGTCTAGTGTTTTTTTCCATTATAGTCATGAACGACGTGTAACGATATACCACTATAATTAATGTTTTATGATTATTTCTATTCCATTCCACTCCACACATATTTCTATTTCTTTCTCTGTACAATTTAAATTCCTTTTTTCTTTCAACCCGTCAAAACCATGTTTTCCCCAAATCGCAACCCCACCACCACTAGTGTTTCTGCGGCAAAATGAGCTTATTAAACTATATTCTTCTATGTGAATTTGATTGACAATATCCTCACTCAGCCATGTCTCTGCCATACACACAAATATTGGTTTGTACTCTGATAACATCACCTCTACCTGATTAATTTTCCGTGTTGCACTTTGGATATTAAGAAAAATCAGCAAGTTGCTACAAAACTTTACGTCTTCTAACTTTGAAAGATTATTCACTCTATTAGAATTATAAGATTCAATTGTTTGTTTTATTCTGCCTTCTTTCGGATATCCCGCCTTAGAAAAAAACGCTTGATGTAGGTATATTTTGGCCAAGTTTCAGGTGAATTAAACGTATTTAGAAGTTCGAAAGGGGCTGTTATTTTAAAGGAGGAGTACTCCTTTGTATACTTGGATGCAAGCTTCTCACACGATACTTCTTTGATACGCTCAGACATCCAAGACAGACTAGACGAACTAAATACAGCATCACTATCAGTAGGCCTGAAAATGAGCTTGGGGAAGACCAAGATCATGACCCAAGAAGTTGGAGCCCAGCTGCACCAAATGGACGAGCAGGAAATCGAAGTGACCGAGTACATATACCTAGGACATCAAACAAAATTGGGGAAGGAAATTCAGGCAACAGGAATAACCAGAAGAATAAGTCAGAGCTGGGCTGCTTTTGGCAAACTCAGACACATACTCAAGAACCAAAACTTACCGCACTGCCCAAAAGGGAAAGTGTACAACATGTGCATATTGCCCGTTACGATGTATGGCCTGGAAACGACGACATGGACAGCAAAGAGCGTAAACAGATTGAAAACCTGCCAACGAGGAATGGAATGGGCTCTGCTAGGCATAAGCTTAAGAGACAGAATAACAAACCAGGAGATCAGACTGCGAACCAAAGTCAAAGACGTGATTGAAGAAACTGAAGAAACGCAAAACTTAAGTGGAACTGGGTAGGACACGTAGCTAGGGAAAACACGGACAAATAGACCCATAGGATTACTCACTGGAGATCATGAGCCACGAAACGAAGCACTGGAAGACCGCAAAGAAGTTGGCTCACAATCAAGAAAATAGCGGGGAAAGAATGGCATCATCGCAAAAAGAAGATGCGCGTGGAACGACTTGAAGGAGGCCTACGTCCAGCAATGGACAAACACGGGCTGAAGAAAGAGGGAGAGAGAGAGAGAGAGAGAGAGAGAGAGAGAGAGAGAGAGAGAGAGAGAGAGAGAGAGAGAGAGAGAGAGAGAGATCGCAACGGGAAAGAAACGCCGATTATTTTTTGGTACAAATTAATGGCACAAATCACATTATGTTTTGTGTATTATTGTCCGCTTTTCTTTAATGGAATTATTTTTCCGTTTGTTTGTCGAGTATCTCGCAAACTAAGCGTTTCTGACCCTATATGTATTAAGAGTTTTATGCTTATTTTGGATCATAGAATCAGCCCTGAAAGTTTGCCGGTGAAGTTCTGACACACCCGGTATATTTTGCTTACTGCAAAATTCCGTTAAGTAAGTCAATGTTTAGTGTCTAAGCAAACTTGACTGCGATTTCAACACTGTTAAGTCCTAAAAATTGCACAGAATCCACTGGAAAACTACTCATTAAGTCCAACTAGAGTTTCAGATACTTCATCGCAAAGTGTTTATTTTCAAGTCATCTGATCTGATATGCCTAGTCTTGCCTGTCTTGTCTATATACATATTTGTGGCAAAAAACATACATTGAAGCAAAAACATACATCTTGTGATAAGATCGACATTGAGATAATGAGGACTATTAGATGTCTGGAACTAGTGCGTATTGATCATTAATGTGAGACCTTATGTGGGCTTGATAGCATGAAAATGAACTAATTAAGCCTACTTAAGATCTATTAAAGTGAGTAAACAACTTCCACTAGTTCAATTTGAATTGACTAGATGTTTCATTTTAAAACCATCTTAATCAGAAATATTAACAATCTTGATTTAATTATTTAAACGAACGCCACTGTATCGTATTATTAGTAAACATAATAATTCCTAAGTTATTAGTGCGAACGCATTCATAAGCATTGGAATGTTTATTTTTGAGCGTATGTAGACTTAACTTATGTAGAGCACAAAGTGAAAGTAATTAATTAGCTTTAGCGCTGGTTCACACACTTCCTTAATCCAATTGTAGCATTGAAGAAATAAATAAAGTTTCTAAAACAGTTAGAATGTTTGAGATTGTATGCATTTTATATAAGTCGAAATTATTTTTAACTGTATTTTTGAGAAGGAGGAATTGGATAACATTGAGAAAGTCTACATGCAAGTGGTTTCTAAAAATATAAGTATTACTTATTATGTGAATAATTCAGTTTGTTTAGAATGCACTTTTATCTATATAGAATCTGACTCAAGGTAATAGACATTCGTGAATCATTTAGTGTTTGTAACTAAATCTAATTATACAAATATATTGAAAGTAAAAATAAATGGAACTATTCATACTAAATATAATTTGATACAAACACAAATTTAGATTTGCGTACATAGATAATAGAAAGGAAAATAAGATAAGGCAATAGTAAACATGGACGACAGATTGCATAAGCAGTATGTCAGAACTCCACCGACAAACTTTCAGGGCTGATGTTATGATCCAAAATAAGCATAAAAGTCCTAATACCTAGGGCCAAAAAACGCTTTACTAATGTTTTACCAGTAACATAAGCAATTGGGTGTAATTTATTGATAAATTTCACAAACATAAAAAACAACTAAGTATGTACAATTTCAATATTTTTTCAAAATTTCGCCCCCGTGTTCAATGTACAACCGACACCGCTACAATAAAGAACGACGTACCCGTCCAAAAAAACGGCGGGCATGCTTCTAACTTTTCGACACGCTTTACTGTTACACGTGGAAGTAGCTCCTCAAGTTCTCTGAATGGAGTTTCTCACACCATGGTTTTCAGATGACCCCATAAAAAAATCGGTATCGCTTCGAGACATGCACGGGCCTGACGACTAAAATGTGCGGGTACACCGTCGTGCATAAACCACATTTCATGTCTCAGTTGTACATCGACTGAGTGTAATCCACTGAGGAAGTCATTTTCCAGAAAATTTATTAAGCGATCCGGCACCACAAATAGTTGCCAACAATCACACACCAAACAGTAATTGAAAATCTATGTTGATAACCTCTACCACGTACTGCGTTAGGATTTTCTTCAGCCCACAAGTGCATGTTACGGCTATCGAACATTCCTTCCCTTTTAAACGCAGCCTCATCGTATAAAATGTATCAACTCTGGAAACCGTTCATTCTGTGTGCTGTTCAAGAACTGTCTACAAAACTGTACTCGTGCTGGAAAATCATTATAATACAGTGCTTGGAATTTCTTAAAATTCTAAGAGGGTGTAAGAGGTGTTCGCGAAGAACTCGCCACACTGTTGAAGCACTAGTGCCAAGTTCGTATGCTCAGTTCGAGCACTAGTTCTCGGATTATTCGCAACAGCATCCAAGACATTTTCCTCTAATGCCACAGTACGAACCGTTCTATCAAGTCCCGTTTCTGTTTCTGTTAGAACTCTCAAATATTCCACGTTCTCGAAGAAGTCGATGAATTTCTGTAAAAGTTGTATGTTGAGGCTGCTGCCTATTCAGAAAACGTAATCCATAAATCCTTGCAGCTGTTCGGCCGTTGCCGTTAGCAACACCATAAGCTAAATGCATATCTGCTAGTTCTTCTAAAGAATACGTTTTTTAAAACACAATTGGGTAGATTTATGAGATATATTTACAACACACAATTTTTAATAAACCAAAAGTGGACATGATTTTCGTAAAGTAACGCTAAATTGAAAAGTTTTTTGGGTTTTATCGCAACGGAAAGAAACAGCGATTATTTTTTGGTATGGGACTGAAACGGGAACGAAAACGTTAATTAAATATATTGTATGCAATGGGCTAAGGACCATGAGGTCTTTCTACTTTCATTTAAAAATAAATTCCAATCCAAATTGAAATAAACACAAACTAAAGTCAAGAGATTTAGTTTCACTTCCGAGGTCTGGATCACAGATTTTTTTCAAATTTTGCACACTTTTAGTAGTCGATTAGGACGACATGTTGTGCAAGTAGTAAGGCGTACTATTTAGGCATTTTCGAGAAAATTGCAATTTTCTCTCTTCGAAATTTTCCGCATCGAATGTATGTATTTGCGTTGCGTCAACGTGTATAAGATGGCGTTGGCCGAGTGGTTAAGTCCAAGCTTCGTAATTGCTGGATCGGTGGATCTTGTCCTACACATAATTTTCTTTTTATCAACACTGGTCATATTTTTCTTATAAATCACAATTCAAAGGTAATATAATGAATAAATGCGTGTATTTGCATGGAATTTGATTGAATTTCCAATGTTATTTGGCTGATTACTGAATTTTATCAATAAAAAAATGGTACTTTGACCTGCAAACACGGGTTCGAAGGGATAAGGGGAGGGCATCAAGCTTGGAAAGTAAGTAAATATAACGTAATAACGTATATATATATATATATATATATATATATATATATATATATATATATACGTATTTATTCATTATATTACCTTTGGATTGTTATTTATAAGAAAAAAAATATGACCAGTGTTGAAAAAAAGAAAACGATGTGTAGGACTAGATCCACGGATCCAGCAACTACGAAGCTTGGACATAACCACTCAGCCAACGCCATCATATACACGTTGGTGCAAGGCAAAGGTTCGACGAGGAAAATTTCGATGAGGGAAAATTGCAATTTTCTCGAAAATGACGAAATAGTACGCTTTACTACTTGCACATTATGTCGTCCTAATGGACCACTAAAAGTGTACAAAGTTGGAAGAAAATTCGTGATCCAGACGTCGGAAGCTCCCCTTGTGATTATTTCTCTTGTCAGATAAATTAGAATGCCTCAGTTGTATGAAGGTTTTGTCCTTCTAATTTTTGCAAAATAGATTAAAATAGTTTCAGGTTTAAATCATTGCAAATTTATACATTTGCTAGATATAATTCTAATATTTTTATGGAGTTTTTGTGTATAGCTTCGTTTGAACTGGTTTACAATTTTCAAATAAAAAAATGTTTGGTATATTTCAGTGACGGTTCGCCCATAAGGGCTGCAGTGCTGCAGCCCTCCCACCAAAATGAAAACATTTTTTTAATTATTATAAACTATTCCATTAGTATATAATTATTTTACAAAAACATATTTTTCCGTTCCCAGTATATTTTTTTAATGGTAGGTAATAAATACCTCGATAGGCGCTCTGTATGTGTGTATTGTGTAATTTAGTGCGGTTGTATATTCATATCTCGGGCTGCAGTCAGTACAAACCGAGTCTCGCCGCGTAGTTAGTGTATTGAGCTGGTTACTCCCACCCGCGATATACGTTTTTGTAATATGTATATCGTGGGCTGCAAACACTGCAGTCCGCACTCTGTATTTTAGGCATTTTATGAGTTTGTTTCTAAGAACTCGAGTTCGGCAAAGGCTAAGAACGGCAAAGAACCTTATGTGGACAATAGAAAAGTGGACAATTTAAAACAAAGTATTAAGAAATAAGTAGTTCTTAGCTATACACATAGAAAGTAAGCTAGTTATTTTAGAATGTAATTATTGAATTTAATTTTTATAGAAATGAACGAAGCAAAAAATTCAGTTATGCATTTGCAAAAGATCAACTTTGCACGACTGGAATTACAAGAAAAAATTTAAATTAAATCATTCGGACGGTTAACTCCAGATTTAAATATTTGTCCAGTGTCACAAAGTCGTTCAAATAATTATGACCGAAAATTTAATTTCAACATTTATATGAAGCATAATTGGTTAACAGGTTGTCACTGAATTAAACAATTCAATATGTTTCTGTATATGTAATTAAAAATGCGGGTTTTTCAACTCGTAGAAATATTTTTTTTATAATTTTTTTCCAGCCCTCCCACAAACATCATCCACGAGCCGCCACTGGTATATTTTAAGCAGGTACTAATTTCACACACATATATCACACATCTAATAAGTTCGCGATTATTAAAGAAATTAGATAAAATATTCTAAATTTCATGTAAATAAAAGCATTTGGAAAGAAACATGATTTGATACAACTTTTAAACAGTTTTAAATACGTGCTAAGTAAGTTATTATATAAGTGGCAACTGCCTCGCATTCAATATTTAGCTCAAAAAGATTTTACCAAAGATCTGGTGATGATGCATATTTTTGCAATATTTAGGTATAGTATTTTTCGGTAGGCTAGTTAATGACTGAAAGCTTACATTGTAGACTCTAAGTATTATTTTAAACTTGGCGCTAAAGTTTTGCATTCGTAGAAAATTTTCTTATTGTGGCAGCTATGTAATTGATTCCTACGCCTGAGCAAGAAAACAAAAAGTGCAGACATGAAAGTGGTACACAGTGTATGAGGACCATCAGAACAGTTAGGAAGGTATTTTTTATCCTAAATTATTTCCTCCATCAGTTGTGTTTATTATGTAAATTTTGATTTACTATACCATAATTGTTTTAAAATTAGTGAGTCTAAACCTTTTTATGCCTAAAACTCTTTCTACTTTAATTTGAGAGGTAGGCTCGCACTTGCCCCAACATTTTCTGTCTGTGGGATAAATGCGTCTTTGAGCTGGGGTAAGTGCGCCTTCCGTCAAGCACTTGCCCCAAAAATTCTGATGTGAGTACTCATGCAATGAGTTATTTCAATTAAGTATTTTTTTACATTCAGAGAAATGGTTCTTTCTTATGTGAGAAACTGAAAGGGGTCAATCTTACACCCCCAGAACTCTACATACAGCCCTGGATGATGTCAGAAATCAAAATAAAACAATTAGAGGGGCAGCAAAGCATTATGGAATTCTAGAAATAACTTTAAGGGACCATTTGAAAGGATGCAGTTGGAAAAAAAGCCAGAATCAAGGTCGAGGGACCTATATTCCTATGGATAAGGAAATTCAACTTGCGGATGGACTAAAAACAATGGAGAGATGGGGGTATGGGGAGTATGGCGAGATTTTTCAAAATAAAAACTGGAGTGAGACAAGGAGATGGACTTTCCCCACTTCTCTTCAACTGTGTCCTTGAAAAGATTATGAGAGAATGGAGTAAGGAACTGATCAATTTGGGTGCTCAGAGTGGTATCTACCAGGGACGTAAGAGCAAGGGCCTGGTTGTAGATTGCCTGGCCTTTGCAGTTGACATGGCACTGTTTGCTGAATCTCTTGAGATGGCAACAAAGCAGGTAAATTGCCTCAGAAAACAGGCTGCCAAAGTGGGTCTTCAAGTGTTGCTGGAGAAAACAGAATTCTTCACCAACATTAGAGACGCAAACAGAGAGATGTTACTAGAGCAGGGAAACATCAAGAGGACTGATAAATTGAAGTATCTTAGCGAATGGATTGAACCCAACTTATCAGAAAGAGCATCATTATCCAAGAGAGTCAGCAAGTTAGAACTAGCCTATCGACTGACTAAGAACACTTACAACAAGAAATGCCTATCACGCAACCTGAAACTTAAGCACTACACATCAGTATTACGACCAGAGGCCCTGTATCATGGAGTGTCTTCCTTGAACCGAAGAGGTCTGGTAGAGAAATTGGAAATCAGAGAGAGGAGAATCCTCAGAAAGATCCTAGGCCCGGTAAAGGAAGATGGGGAATTCCGAAGGCGGCATAACTCTGAGCTATACGAACATATTGAGATGCTCTCTGACTGTGCAAGGAAAAGAAGGGTAGCTTTCTATGGCCACGTTGCAATATTGCCTCCAAACCGACTAACCAACCGTCTGTTCACCATCTGGCAAAACAAGAAGGTTCGTACCACTTGGTTGACAGAAACCGAGAAGGGTATTAAAGAACTGGCAATAGCAGATCTCCAAAACAGACAGTCGGTGAGACGCGCCCTGAAGGAAGTCCGTGGATTTCAGGAAAAACCCCGAAGGAAAGTTTCCCCCTGGACAGAACATTGAAAGGAGTTACACCGGCAGAAGATGCGACAATACTGAGCAAAGATAAAATTTCCATTTCCCATTTCCATTTTCCATGGCCCATTCGAAACAAGAAGAAGAAGAAAAAAAAAGAAACAAGTCTATCTTTTTGAATTTACTTGGTTGGCCAATCAATAGTGCAAAGCCTATGGCCAGCTACTGTCCTTTACCAAGCTCATTTTAAGCCTATCCGTGCATCAAATTTTAAAATTTTTGGAGGATTTATTTCAGGATGAAATGCTGATTCTACGCACGTACCCCATCCGTATAAACATAATAATTATAAGGGGCAACTGAGCCCAACTCGCACTTACTCCACTTTGCCTGGGGAAGTGCGCGCCTTGTACACATATAAATTAATTATCGTTATTCCATTTATACCATTTATACATATATTTCCATTATATTCATAATTTTGTTTCTCGATCCAAGAAGAACAAAGTTTAAAGTCTTTACATTTAAAATTTTAAATCCAAATAATTGATAATAAGGGCTACAGCTTCATTCGAAAATGTACTATTGAAAAAGGCGCGCGCACTTGGCCGAACTTACCTTACACATATATATATATATATATATATATATATATATATATATATATATATATATATATATATATACGGTAGGCTAGTTAATGACTGAAAGCTTACATTGTAGCCGGCTAAACCACAGATTTATTAACTGATATAACAGCCCACGCATATATATATATATATATATATATATATATTTATATACATATATATATATATATATATATATATATATATATGCGTGGGCTGTTATATCAGTTAATAAATCTGTGGTTTAGCCTCATAATCTTTTCAAGGACACAGTTGAAGAGAAGTGGGGACAGTCCATCTCCTTGTCTCACTCCAGTTTTTATTTTGAAAAATCTCGCCATACTCCCCATACCCCCATCTCTCCATTGTTTTTAGTCCATCCGCAAGTTGAATTTCCTTATCCATAGGAATATAGGTCCCTCGACCTTGATTCTGGCTTTTTTTCTGTCTGCATCCTTTCAAATGGTCCCTTAAAGTTATTTCTGGAATTCCATAATGCTTTGCTGACCCTCTAATTGTTTTATTTTGATTTCTGACATCATACAGGGCTGTATGTAGAGTTCTGGGGGTGTAAGATTGACCCCTTTCAGTTTCTCACATAAGAAAGAACCATTTCTCTGAATGTAAAGAAATACTTAATTGAAATAACTCATTGCATGAGTACTCACATCAGAATTTTTGGGGCAAGTGCTTGACGGAAGGCGCACTTACCCGAGCTCAAAGACGCATTTATCCCACAGACAGAAAATGTCGGGGCAAGTGCGAGCCTACCTCTCAAATTAAAGTAGAAAGAGTTTTAGACATAAAAAGGTTTAGACTCACTAATTTTAAAACAATTATGGTATAGTAAATCAAAATTTACATAATAAACACAACTGATTGAGGAAATAATTTAGGATAAAAAATACCTTCCTAACTGTTCTGATGGTCCTCATACACTGTGTACCACTTTCGTGTCTGCACTTTTTGTTTTCTTGCTCAGGCGTACGAATCAATTACATAGCTGCCACAGTAAGAAAATTTTCTACGAATGCAAAACTTTAGCGCCAAGTTTAAAATAATACTTAGTCTGAGTCCTGGAGCTCAAACTAGCACTTACCCCGTGCGCGCACTTGGCCGAACTTACCTTATAGGGTGTTTTTTAACTGTTTGGGTTATGAAAATTGAAAAAAAAAACAGAAAATTTGCAAAAGTTAATGAAAGATTTATTTGGGCCGATAAATGTTGCCCGCTGCTACGCCGTAGGTGGTCCAATCGTGAGCTCCAATTTTGGCTTTCCTTTTCCAGCATTTCGGCTGGTATCTCACCAATGGGAACTCTAATGTCTTCCAGGACTAGAATTGTGACTAGTTTGTCCCTGTACACGAGACTTCACGTATCCCCACAAAAAATAGTCAAAACGCAGGATCTTGGCGGCCAATGGACTGCTCCAAAACGTGAGATTAATTGCTCACCAAACTCGCCTCTCAATAGGTTCGTGATATCGCGTGCTTAATGGCATATGGCATCGTCTTGAAACCACATGTCAACCAAGTCCCATTCTTCCATTTTGGGCAAAAAATGGAAGTAATCATCGCAGGTACCGTGCGATGATTAGTGCCCTATTGACTGTAAAGTTGCGATTCAGCAGCAATATTGGATTAATGTCCAATAAAGTGAAACTGGTGTGAAATTTGGTCACAACAGCTTGAATAGCCTGTTCGGTGGGTCGATTATGACGACCATAAAATGGACGTAATTTACAAAACAGATTTCTCACACAGCACGAATTTTGATAATACAATTCAATGATTTGCAAGCGTAGTTCGTTTGTTAGTCTAATCTTGGTGAAATGGCAAACCTTATTGAGCATTTTTGACATTTCACGAAGCCACATGTCACGAATCGTTTTTTACAATGAAAAAATTTACACTGAAAAACCAAATAGCAAAAAAATCACCCGTTATTTCAAAAATAATTTTAAAAGGAGTTATCAAATTGGAAAAGGATTGTAGCGGTGTCTCTCCAAACAAACTATTATATTTTCTAGTGGAATCGCTTTTGAAGGTACTCCTCGAAGTCGAGTACATTTCGCTAAATTTCGGACAGCATTTCCTCGCGGAACTGCTCCTACTCATCATCATCGAATTAGGTTTATTCGCCCGCTCTGACTGGGACAGTTTCCACCAAACCTCTTTGCGTTTATCCAGCTGTGATATTAACAGTTTTTCGTTACTTTCAAAACCTTTGATAACATCTCTAGCCCACTTAAATTTCTCTGTCAGAGATTTTTTATGGTTTTTTCTAAATTTTCCATGCGACTTTTCTCTCTTCCCTCAATTTATCGTTTTCCTCCATGACGCTCTTAATTAAATTCTCATATTTCCTAACTAAATCCAATTCACTGTTTTCACCTGCCGCTATAGTTCACTCATTTCATTGACTGTAAATTTTGATCAATTGATAAAAGTGGACATATGATAGGTGGCCTTTGCAAACTATTATTCATCCTTCGAAATAAGAAAATAGTTCAACACCTAAAATCAAGAGATTTTTGCCAGTGCATTTTACCTGTGATACATATGACAAATGGTGCAGAAAACTGGACTGCATTAAAAACTGCATCACATTGCAGGGATTACAAAATGGAACAAATATCGAAACGAAAGAATACAAGCAATAACTAAAGTCACCGATATTGGAAAGAAAATTGTGATCCTCACATGGAGATTCGCAGGTCACATTGCAAGAAGTGATAGGATGAGATGGGACACGCAAATCATAGAATGGAGACCGTATGAACACAAAAGAGAACCAATGGAGGCCTATGTGATGTGCGGTATGATGACCTCAAAGGAACAGCTGGACTAGCATGGATCCAAATAGCACATAATAGGGAAGGATGGAAACAATTGGGAAAGACTTTGTCCAAGGATGGACCTAATGGCTAAAAAAGGAAAAACGGAAAAAAAAAATATTTGTTTCTTAATTAAATAACTTAAATCTTAAATATGGTATCTGAGGGATGACTTTAATCTTGAAAAACAAATAAGTTGTGAATCTCAAAAGTCAAGAGCCAACTAGTATCTTGAAAAACTTGTAAGATGGGACACTCGTTAAATCAAAATATCATAATATATATAAAATATCTGAATGGATTATTTACCTCAGTATTAGTATAATATGTGCTCCAAGCTGCTCGTAATGATTGTTGTCCCCCTAAATCCCACATGATAAAATGAATGTTTCTCCACACGACTTCTTCAACGTTAGATCCGATCGTAGGACTGGTGTGCACCACTTCGTTCATGAGAAACTGATACAAGATTGTGGTTTTTCCTGCATTGTCCAGCCCGACGATGACAATCTTGTGTTCTAAAATAGGGGAGAATATGGGATGTTAATCTGGAAATTAGTTGGGGGCGAGTTTACCTTCGTTTCCGAACAGATTCCAAAGTTTCGAGAATAAAAGTCCCATGTTGTCTAAAAACTAATTAACAATATGCACTGAATATTTATAAATCTGTCTTTGTTTTAGTTGGTTTTAAGTATGTTAACTAGAAACTAATTTACACTAATTAAAATTCTCACTCAATCTTATGAAACATTTTTGTTTTTATTAAAACTTCGAATTTAATAATATTGTCACTGTCAGCTAAATTTCTGAATAGTTGTTCTGTCTGTTAAGTTTTTTGACGAATTTTCAACTAAAATATGTTTCGAGAACGGCCAATCATATGGTTTACGCCATTATGACGTCACTACTTAGACTTTCCAACAAGTTAGGAGTGGGTGAGACAGATCTACATGTCTTCACTTTGTTCACTATAATATGCTCGATCGGGGGGATTCCAGTGGCGTATCACACTAAATGCGTCACGGAATTGATAAACGGGATTTTTTAAATTTCATTTGATTGTTGTTTCAGATTAAAAATATATCTCGGTTTTGTTTTATTACCTTTAAATATTTAAACTTAGGTGAAAATATTTACGTAATATATTATAATTACTGGATCACTAGCCCAGAGATATAAAAATTAGATAAGGTACTAAGTAGACAAACAAATACAACGTATAATCAATAGGATGACTGTCGCAGTCATCCTATTGATTATACGTTGTATTTGTTTGTCTACTTAGTACCTTATCTAATTTTTATATCTCTGGGCAAGTGTTCCAGTAATTATAATATATTACGTAAATATTTTACTACGTTACTACGTGGTAATCCATAAATACACTGAATTGGAACAGGGATTGTAAAGGCTTTATGTATTAAGGAATGATAGGCAGCTAATTTGTGTGTAATCGGGCGATTCCATCGGAAATTGTGTGTTAACACACAAATTAACTGCCTATCGTTCCTTTATACATAGAGCCTTTTCAATCCCCCTTTACCCTAAAAAAAGAATCTAAGAGACAAAACTTATGAGAAAACCTAAAATTCAGATACAACTTTCATCTCCCTAATATATTTTGGCAAAACAAGCGAACAAATCACAAACGTCATTCGATAGCAAATTCTTCAAGTAGCATTTAAACCCGCTATTACCCGCTATATAACCTAAACACAAAAAATCCTGCGTATATGAAATTCATTGTTGTGAATGAAAATATTTCCCACAAAGCGTGTACGTAGGGTAGACAGGACAGGACGGAAGTTTTTCAACTCTGTTCTCAGAACATTCTCGAGCTTTTCGTCTTAAAAAAGACACTAAGAATTGAACCACAAACGATAACGGATTGTCGTGAAATGTACAGACTGACGAAAGAGGAAAACTACGAGTTCCACACTCACCAACTGAGCTCCAAGAAGAACCTCAAGGTGGTGATCAAGGGAATCCCCACCGAAGACGAGGAAGAAGAAATACTCAATGACTTAGGCCAAAAAGTTTACCCGGCAATCAAGGTGACAAGAATGAAGGGAAGGAACGCGACCCCTATCCAGATGGTATTAGTGGAAATACCAAAGCAGTATAAATCCATCTATCAAATGGAAAGAATACACCACCTCTGCGTAAGAATAGAGCCGCTCAAGCCCAGAGAAGACACAGTTCAATGCCACAGATGTCAGCTCTATGGACATGTACAAAGCAACTGCAACGCGGAATATAGGTGCATGAAATGTGCAGAGAAACACAGCACGCACCTATGCGAGAAACCGTCAACACTGCCACCAAAATGCGCAAACTGCGGAGGCGAACACGTCTCAATATGGAGGAACTGTCCCGCCAAACCAACCAAACCGCAGAGACGACAAGACAACGAGCAACTCCCAGGACAAACCCGAACAGCTACAGACAAGCTACAGATAGGGAAAACACGACATACCGGGACACATCACAAGCAACCGAAAACAGACAAAACACCGAAAGGAAAACACCGACGACAAAGACAAGAATTACGCCTCTATACAAACAGACGAGGACGAACTGACAAACTACGCAAATATCATCAAAATAGTCAAAAATGACTAGAAAACGGTACGTTGACCTACTAAAGATTGTTTTCTGGAATGCAAACGGAGTCGAAAGTAAGAAACTCGAACTAGTAGCACATATGACGGAATACAACACTGATGTGGCGCTAATCAACGAAACGCACCTGCGACACTGCAATCGCCTGAACATACCAAACTACCAAATCTACAGGAAAGACAGGGGCCAACAAGCTGGAGGCGGAGTTGCCATAATAATCAAGAGGAATCTGAAACACCACGAATTACCCGAAGTAGACACAACGAAGTATAACACAGAAACGATAGGAATCGAAATAATGACCGCGGACGGTCCACTGACTATATTCGCCACCAGGGAAAGAAATAAACACTGCAAACCTGGATAAAATATACAGAAATAACACGGCAACGATAGCCGCAGGAAACTTTAACGCAAAACACACACAGTGGAACTGCAGAAAAACAAACAAAAAAAGGAAGAGAACTAAAATGCTACACAGAAACCCGCCTACTAACGCTTCTAGCCCCAAACGAGCCAACACATTTTACAGCTAATAACAGATACCCGCCGGACATATTGGATATAGCGGTAATAAAAAACGTTACAGCAAACATCGACATAGCCTGTATTGAAGACTTGAGCTGCGATCACAACCCCGTGCACGTGAATGTCCAAGCGAAAAGTGCGAGAAGAACGTGCGAGAAAACGTCAATAAACTGGGAAAAGTTTAAATAGAACCTAGACATTACCTGCACAGACATCACAGACCCATTAAGCCTAGGACAGGCGGCGCAAGCATTCGAGAACGAAATAAAGGTGGCGCTCCAAACCGCCACAAGAAAACTAAACATCAACAGAACAGCCACACTCCCACAGGAAATAATGAGCCTAATACGCGCTAAACGGAAAGCAAACAAGACGTACCAACGTACATTAGCACCGACAGACAAAACGGTCCTGAACAGACTGACAAAACAAGAGAAACTGGCACTACAAGAACTACACAACACATACTGGGAAAACAGACTAGACCGAATAAACGACACCAGAGACGAAACGTGGTATTTAGCCAAGACCCTAAAACAACAGAACCGCAACGTAATACCACCTATCAAAAAGAACGACGGCAGCACAGCAACCTCTGACATTGACAAGACAGAGACTTTCGCAAACGCCCTCGAAGAACAATTCACACCAAATATCACAAACGCAATCCACAACTCTCAAGGAATCTACGCAACGGTAAGGAGGATTCTAAACAGCGAAGAAAACTGCGAAATAAGAGAATCAACGCCAGAGGAAATAACCGAAATAATAAATAACCTTAAAAACAGAAAAGCACCCGGTTGAACAAACCTAAAGCCGCCCGCTATAGACAGAATGAACCAAATAGTGAACGCATCGCTCAAACTCAGAACGTTTCCGACCTGATGGAAACACGCCACAGCAATACTGATTTCCAAACCCAACAAACCAAGGAACATAACGCCAAGCTACAGACCAATAAGCCTACTAACAGGACTTGGAAAAGTAACGGAGAAAATAATACACAAACGACTGACAGACATAGTTGAGGAGAACCAAATAATCCCCGAAGAACAGTACGGATTCAGACAAGAACATTCCACAACGTACCAGCCCAGTCAGCGTTGAATGTTGCGGGAATGTTGCAGCAATGTTCCGAAGGCTGCACAACATTCCGAATGTTGCAACAACATTCCTGAACATTCCAATGGCAACGTTGCAATGTGAATGTTGCAGCAACATTCCTACAACATTCCAGTTGCAATATTACAATGTGAATGTTGTAGCAACATTCCTAAAACATTCCAGTAAGGCTGCGCCAATTATTTTTTTCATTATTAATATTATCATTTATTTTTACTGTGATTATTTTTACTCGTCACTTTTTTTTATTCTTATACTCAAAAATGTATTATATTTTTACTTATTTTTCCGATCGGCGCGTGTATTTTCCGCCGATCAATATTTGCATACACAATGCGTGTATATACTCAATGAAACGTTGCTGTATTTATCTACGCTCTCTCTTCTTTCTGTACTCCTCTCTTCCACTTTTATGTAGTGTATTAAGGCGGAATTACGATGAACTTAACGTGACGAGATGAGACCTGATGAAAACCTAAAACGCATTGTTTTATATGCGGCCCATTACGATCGAGGTAATGTGAAGTATCCGAATTTAACGTAATGTGAAATCTACCATTGTCCAAAGTTTCACGTCGTGTCGCCTTATCTTTCAGACAATCAACGCTCTCGATTCTTACGCGCATGCACTCGAATTCAAGAGTGGCATTTTCCATTGTGTTGTTACATTCGCTTTGTTTACGGTTCGAAAAGTTGTTTATAAATTAAGAGTTAAAAAATGTCGATTAATGACGTTTTGTCAGTTGAGTGTGTGCGGGCGTATCCCCAAATATATGATAAGGGGCATGCAGGTTTCAAAAAAAGACTCCGCATACAAGAATGTGGCCGAAACAATGAATGGTAGGTTATGTTGCATCTTTTTATTCGAAATTTACAGTTCATACTTTTCTATATCTTTTCTATCTTTATTTCAGCAACAGTGAAAGGATGTAGCTCCAGGTGGCAAACGCTTCGTGAGAGGTTTGTCAAAGAGAAGTGGATTGTTAAGCTTGATGGGATGGGTCAGAGGCAGCGGCATCGACTCGTCCAGAATGGCCCTTATAGCAAATATTGCAATTCCTGAAACCCCATATTAGGAAAAGGAAGTGTATGAATGCTGAGTCCCTCCTAAACGCGTTTACATAACCTACTTGTACAACAAACACGTTACCTTAAAATTTAGTTGGCAAGGTCGTTCGAATAAGAAACGATGTTTTAGCGAATTGATGATGGCGAAATTACTCTGCAGTAAGTTTATTTCTTTAAAAGTGAACATTTTTATATTTTTGCCAGATATTTTTACTTATATTTTATATTGTCCTACAATTTTACAGAGACTTGGCGGAGAGAAATGGTCGGAAAAAGATATAAAAGATAGAAATGATTTATTCAAACTCCAACAAGAGTGAGTCGAGCCAAAAAAAGCAAATGCAGAAGTTTCCTCCGATGAGAATAACAATAACAGTAGGTACATGAATTTTAAAAAAATATTAAAAGTGAAATTTATAAATAAAAGAGAAGAATAAAAGAGAATAAAACTAAAAATATAATTTTCTATTTTTCAATATTCAATATTCCTATAACATTCCTGCAATATTCGCAATATTCCTGCAACATTCATGCAATGTTCGTAATGTTCCTGAAACGTTCGTAATGTTCCCGAAACGTTCGCAATGTTCTCGCAACGTTCCTGCAATGTTCGCAATGTTCCCGCAACGTTCCTGCAATGTTCGTAATGTTCCCGCAACGTTCGTAATATTTCCGCAACGTTCGTAATGTTCCCGCAACGTTCCTGCAATGTTCGCAATGTTCCCGCAACGTTCCTGCAATGTTCGAAATGTTCCCGCAACGTTCGTAATGTTTCCGCAACGTTCTTAATGTTCCCGCAACGTTCCTGCAATGTTCTTAATGTTCCCGCAACGTTCCTGCAATGTTCGTAATGTTCTCGCAACGTTCGTAATGTTTCCGCAACGTTCCTGCAGTGTTCCGTGCAACGTGCCCACAACATTTCTGAACGTTGCAGAGAGGCGGACATAGGAATGTTGTAGGAATGTTGCAGGAATGTTGCAGCAATGTTTAACGTTGCGAAAGTAACATTGTTGCAACATTCATGCAACATTCAACGCTGACTGGGAGACAACCAGAATAACCGAAGCGATAATTGACGCTTTCAACAGAGGATACGCCATGGGAGCGGTACTTCTGGACGTCTCAAAGGCCTTCGACAAGATGTGGCACGAAGGCTGAATATATAAAATGAATAAATTTAAAATCCCGAAGGGGATGATAAAGCTACTAGCTTCGTACCTCGGCAACAGAACGTTCCAGGTGAAATTAAATGACACGATGTCGACGACTCGTCCAGTGAGAGCGGGTGTCCCCCAGGGGTCCGTACTGGGGCCCTTGCTCTACAACATTTACACCGCTGCACGTGGAAAATTCAACTTCAATTCAACGCAAATTCAACGCTGAGAAAACGCAAGCCATCATGTTCACAAGAAGAAAATTCAAGCACATCTCAACAAAACGCCTCAAGATTAATAACACAATTATAAAATGGGAAAATCAGGTAAAATATATAGGTATTATACTGGACAAAAGACTAACCTTCGCAGGTCATGTGGATTACACTGCGAAGAAAACAAAACAAATTAAAGGCTATCTTTATCCCCTCATCAACAGGAAAAGCAAACTCAACATGGAAAACAAGCTGAAACTGTACAAGAGAGTAATACGAACTGTACTGACATATTCGCCGACGTGCTGGATGCAAGCTAGCAAGCACGTAAAATACAAACTACAAATCATTTTTGTATGATACTGACATACAAAATACTGAGATAAATCACAGACTCGCAATTGTACATAACCAACGAGCAAATACATAAAGACCTCGAAATGGAGACAATCACAGAACACATAGCAAAACTTACACAAAAAATATTTGACAACATGCGACAACATGACAACACCACAATCCAAGAAACCGCAAACTACAGAACAAACATCAAATGGAAATTCCCAAAACTGCAACAAACCACATTTAGACAATAAATAACACTGTTCTGTATCTACAGGGCACCCAGTGTAACCCCGGCAAAACAAAAGGACCACACCGACAGCACAGCAAACGAGACAACACAGAAGAAACAAAAAAGGAAACCAAAGGACCACAGTACCACAGCAGGACCAACCCAGCCGAGAACAAGAGGCCACAGCAGAAGAAACGAGGAAACCAAGGGAAAAAAAAGGGAATGAAAAGAACCGTTTTATTGTACTTGCCAAAGCAGAACCGAAACCAAAGACAACAACAAAAGACAAACAACAAAAGACCACAACAAAAGACAAACAACAAACACAAACCGAAAAACAAGACAAAGACGGCGGAAGACGAGCAGGCCGCTCAAGCCTCCACGAAACAAAGGATACAATAGTAACGAGCTCTCAGTATGCGTCTAACGGTTGACCCGCACGGACGCATATATCTCTTGAAAATGGCGAATGTTAGTTCGCCGAAACGACGACAATCCGGTTCTTTTCAGAACCAACCCTCAACATCAACACGGAATCCCCGAGAAAACAAAACAACATATATATATATATATATATATATATATATATATATATATATATATATATATATATATATATATATGTATATATACACACACCCAAACATGAAACATATAAAAAATAATCGGCAAGGTTAAATCTTAACTCTACTTAACTCTATAGAGCACAGAAAGATATAAGTAACTATAGAGCGACTAATTTTATATTAACGTGCTGAAATCACAATCGAAAAGAGTATTGAAGTTTTTTCAGAGTTGGAAACGAACCATTGAACATATCTATATTATGTTCATTAATAAATTTTAAGGATCTTTCATTAGGTGAATATTTACGACAATTGCTGGCGTGGAACTTTATATGGAAAGTATTGTTACAACGTAGAATTCTATTAGGCATATTAAAGGTACATAGGCATATTAAAGTCAAAGTTATCAGTTGGAGCAATTTAGCGCTAGTTATCAATCCATTCTGTAACTTAAAAATGAAGCTTATATCACATAAATGAAGCTTATAACCGTTCTACGGTTAGGTAAGGAATGCATGTTCAGCATTCTAGTAATAGCAGAGTAATCATAATTTTCAATGTTTACATGGAGTTTGTGTGAACAGAAGCTCAGGAACTTGTTATGAATCTTCTCGATTGTGAGATTATTTGTGGAATTGATAGTGAGGAGACCACACAGCAGAGGCATAATTCAGGTTGGAGACAACCAATGACATGTAAACTATCTTTACAGCACGAATGGAGAAATTTTCGCAATTCCTTAAAATATAGCCTAACATCTTCGAGGCCTTCAAAGATACACTATTTATGTGGTCAACAAAAAACGTTAGACGTTCATCAAAATAGATGCCAAGTTCTTTTACAGTTGCTCTAGATTTCAATAAGTTATTGTTTAGGATGTACTGTGAATTATGTTTTTTAATAGATTATGAAACAGCATTTCTGAACGTTTAGTTGTAGATTGTTCAGATTACAGGATTTGGCAAAGCAATTTAAATCATCTTTTAGTAACAATTGGTCAGAGTGAGAGTTTCTAGGCCTAAAAACTTTTAGATCGTCAGCGAATTGTAAATATTTACTATGACTGAAGCAACTCCCTATATCATTCATGAACAAGTTGAAGAGGGGCGGTGCACAGTGCGACCCTGTGGAAACCAAGATGTCACTGCAATTTCATAAGATACAGAAGAGCCTATTTTGACCCTCTGAATGCGCCCAGTCAAAACATAATTGTTTGTTCTTATATAATTGTGTGTTCTGACTACAATGTGTGTTTTCTGATGCAAAAAACAATGGCTAACTAATACTAAGGGAACTGCATTACGGTCCCTTATAGGTGATACAAAACTTTTTATAGATCCTGTATTACACTGATCATTTTAACACACAATGATCATTTTAGCCATAGAATCGATCAGACCACAGAATCATTGCCCTAATGAGCCCTAATGAGTCTGAGCTAATGAGCCCTAATGAGTCACACGTTGAATATCTTTTTAAAGGTTATACATAACCGCATTTATAAGGAATTGGAACACGACATCAGTGAAACTCAAATGTGTTTTAGGAAGTGTGTGGGAACAACTATTCGGAGTAAGTAAATAAATTTCTGCAAAAATGCCTGCATGTGAATCATGACATGTACATCTACTTTATCGACTTTCAAAAGTCATTTGATAGGGTCCAGCATTCTAAACCCCTAGAGATACTAAAGAGAAGTAAAGATAGTAAAGACATAAGAAAAATATCCAATCTATATTGGCACCTATATTGGCGTGAGTCAAAGTTGGAGAAGAGCTGAAATTAGGATACGTCGATGAGACAGGGATGTGTATTGTTAAATTTTTTATTCAATATGTATAGTGAAAGCATTTTTGAAGAAGTGCTGTCAGAAGAAAACCGTTGGTATTGTTATAAACGGGAAAATAATTAACAACTTCCGATATGCGGAAGATATCGTTATTATAGCTGATAGTCTCGAAGAACTACACCGTCTAGTTGAGTTAGTAAACAAATTCTGAAAGAGATGTGGCCTAGATATGAATCTGACATAAAGCAAAGAAAACCAAAGTGGGTATCCTCCTATAAATGGTACACGGATAACACTGAAAGAAATAAAGTGTCGAATTGAAGTACCTCGCCACACTTTCATAAAAATGAATAAAATACTCTGCAGTCGGGATAGAACTTTGGAACTGAGAATCAGAATGCTAAAAAGCTATATATTTTCCATTATATTGTATGGAATCGAGGCTTGGACACTCAAATCAGAAAATATCAATGAGGCATTTGAAATGTGGTGTTATAACATAGGGTCACTACTGTAATCTCCGAACAATTTCTAAAGGATTTAATTCTTGTGTTCAAAGGATTGTTACTACTACAAAGGATTGTTACTACAATCCTCGAACCTAGACATCTACTAACGGATATTCTGCTGGACGTTATTTGACAGGGTATAATCCAAAATTGCCCGGTAATCCAACGAACGAAAGGAAAAGGGTCCCCACAGAAAGGGTCCTGATTCATAAAGGGAGTATAAATACTTGTACCTTCACTGTTGTACCTTGACTGGTTTTTGTATGTCGGGGGTACATACAAAAACAGTTTTTCCATCAACAATTTTTCAAATTCCATCAACAGCACCACGCTAAGTTCGTCATTAGTCTCAGTAAGTTCCTGTTTAACGTTTCAACACTGTATACATATTTGTAAATTTCAACATAAAATAAATATTTTCAACATAAAAAGCGAGGGTATATATATATATATATATATATATATATATATATATATATATATATATATATATATATATATATATGTTGTATTGTTTTCTCGGGGATTCCGCGTTGATGTTGAGGGTTGGTTCTGAAAAGAACCGGATTCTCGACGTTTCGGCGAACTAACATTCGCCATTCTCAAGAGATATATGCGTCCGTGCGGGTCAACGGTTTGACGCATACTGAGAGCTCGTTTTTTTTGTATGGGATCCTTTGTTCAAAGGCGGTTTTGGGCGTGAGCCCGTCCTTCCGCCGTCGTGAGTTTTGTTTTTCTGTTGTTGTTTTGTTATTTAGTATGTTGTTGTCGTCGGTTTTTGTTTGTCTTTCGTTTTTTTTTTTTTTTTTTTTTAATTTTTAGTTTTTCATTTCGTTTCCTCCTTGGCTTGTTTCGGTGGTCTGTGTTAGGTTCTGCTTGGCTGCGGGTGGGTCTTGTTTCCTTAGTTTATTCTTGGTCCTTTGTCTTTTTGTCTTGATTTTATTGTCGGTTGTTTTCTCTTCCTCTTGGTCTGGTTGCGCATCGGGCGGTTTCTTTTGGGGGCTTCGGTTCTTTTCTTGGCGGCGGCTTCGGTCGTATTTTTGGGGGCGGCTTCGGTGGCGGTTACGGTGGTCTTCTTGGCGGCGGATTCAGTGGGGTATTCGGCGGCGGTTTCGGTGGTATCTTCGGCGGTTTCGGTGGAATCTTCGGCGGCTTCGGTGGAATCTTCGGCGGCTTCGGTGGAATCTTCGGCGGCTTTGGTGGAATCTTCGGCGGCTTCGGTTAAATCTTCGGCGGCTTCGGTGAAATCTTCGGCGGCTTCGGTGAAATCTTCGGCGGCTTCGGTGAAATCTTTGGCGGCGGTTTCGGTGGTATCTTCGGCGGTTTCGGTGGCTTCGGTGAAATCTTCGGCGGCTTCGGTGAAATCTTCGGCGGCATCGGTGGAATATTCGGCGGCGGTTACGGTGGTCTTCTTGGCGGCGGTTTCAGTTGGGTATTCGGCGGCGGTTTCGGTGGGCTTTCTCCTTTGCATGATGTAGGTTAGCATTTCTTCGATTATGCTGTCCTCCAGGGTGTCCAGGTAGGCTGGGTCAATGTACATTTTTGCGGCTGCTTCGATGGGGTTTGTCGTTGTAGCGGTGGTCATCTTGCGGCTGCGACGGTCGCTGAGACTATATGATGAGAGCTCGTTCGTGCGGTGCGACTACTTATAGCTGTCTGGCTTCGGGTCATGCGCGTTGTGTGCGGTGCTTCGGTTCGGTTGTTTGTTTGTCTTGTTGGTCGTACATGACTCTGGGGTGTCTGGGGTTGCATTTTGAGGGTGGATATGATCGGTCGCCATGCTGGGGGCAGTCTCAAGGAATCGTCTCTCGTGTTCATGCAGTAGTCTCGTTTTTCTATCTCTATGGCTTCTCTGTATACTCGTGACATTTCGTGGCTAATCTGTGCAAGAGTCCTTAAATTTCTAAAGTCCATCCAGTGACCGGTGTTTGTGTGTTGGACAAGTGCCGATGAAATTTTGTCTCTGTGTCTGACTTAAACTACATGTTCTTGAATCCTAGCAGATATTTTTCTATTGGTACGTCCAATGTAGGTTCGTTCACATGTTCCGCAAGGTATTTCGTAAATTCCATGGGATTCTAACGGGATGGTGTCTTTAACGCTGCGTAGCATGGAGGATATTTTCTGGTTAGGTTTGAAAATGGTGTCGATGTTGTGTCTTTTAAGAATTCTGGAGATTTTGTCAGTTGATCCATGAACATATGGTAGGTATGCTGTGCTAACGGGTTTCTGGCGTTCTTCAGTTTTCTGGCTACTGTTCCCTTTACGACGAAATGCTCTGGATATTAAGCTGTTTGGATATCCATTTGAAGAAAGAGCTTCTCGTAAGTTCCTCAATTCTTTCGGTAAGTTCAGCTGGTCGGCTAGTCTTTTTGATCGGGTGGTAAGAGTGTTTACTACAGATGCTAGTTGTTTGGGATGATGGTGCGAAGAAGCGTTCAGATATCTGTCTGTATGGGTTGGTTTCCGGTACACAGTGTGACTCAAGGTGCCGTCAGGTCTCTTCTGTACCAAAAGATCCAAGAAAGGAAGTCGTTGATGCTTTTCTATCTCCATTGTGAATTTAATTTGGTCGTGTTGGGAGTTAAGATGGGTAAGGAATTTGTCCAGCTCTGGTCTGCCGTGGGGCCAGATTACAAATGTGTCGTCAACATATCTTAACCAGAGTGTAGGTTTAAGTGTGGCTGATGAGATTGCCTTTTCCTCAAAATCTGTAAGAAATATGTTGGCTATTACTGGGGATAGAGGTGAACCCATTGGTGCTCCTAGGACTTGTTTGTATATTTGACCACCGTACCTAAAGTATGTATTCTTTAAACAATGTTATGCCAGATCTGATACGTACTTTTCTGGTTTTAATTTTGATCTTATGATGTTTAAGGCCTCAGGGACCGGTACTTTTGTGAATAAAGATACAGACGGAGACAAAAACCTGCACCAAAACCACTCAACATCGACAAAGTGGTTTACAATCTTTCAGACCAGCCCCTTGACGAACCTACCAAAACCGTACTGGCCAAGGGTTTTAACTTTGCAATAGCACCAACGCGCCTTCCCAAAGAAGACATAATCACTGGTGTCGAGACTGCTATTTCACAACTCCCTGCCACATTAGCCGAGACAATAAGACAGGAAACATGCCATATTTTAAGATCTGCCAAACCACCGACAAAAAACATCTCATACGAGGAATTCAAAGCCCTCAAGGCACTAAGGGAAAACAACAGCATTGTGGTCCTACCAGCTGACAAAGGAAATTGCTCTGTAGTCATGAACAGTGCTGACTATAAACAAAAAATGACCACAATCTTAGATGATCCAGCTTATCTGCCCAGTACAACAGACCCCACAACCTATCTTGAGAAAACTACCAGACAAAAGATCCTAAGCTCTAGCATTGACAAGGAAACAATGAATTATCTTATACCAAGGGAGAAATCTTCACGGTGTCCCAAGATATATGGTTTGCCAAAGATCCACAAAGATGGAGCCCCACTACGACCAATAGTAAGCTCCGTTGGTTCACCGGTCCAACTTCTTGCGAAACATTTAGCAAAATGTTTACAACCATACGCTGAAGATTGTGATTCCTATGTCCGCAATGCTGAACACTTCATAGACATACTGAAAAATCACCAACTCCAGCCTGGCCACCTCCTTGTGAGCATTGACATTGTATCTTTATTCACAAAAGTACCGGTCCCTGAGGCCTTAAACATCATAAGATCAAAATTAAAACCAGAAAAGTATGTATCAGATCTGGCAGAACATTGTTTAAAGAATACATACTTTAGGTACGATGGTCAAATATACAAACAAGTCCTAGGAGCACCAATGGGTTCACCTCTATCCCCAGTAATAGCCAACATATTTCTTACAGATTTTGAGGAAAAGGCAATCTCATCAGCCACCCTTAAACCCACACTCTGGTTAAGATATGTTGACGACACATTTGTAATCTGGCCCCACGGCAGACCAGAGCTGGACAAATTCCTTAACCATCTTAAGTCCCAACACGAAAAAATTAAATTCACAATGGAGATAGAAAAGCATCAACGACTTCCTTTCTTGGATGTTTTGGTACAGAAGTAACTTACCAGAAGCTCTTTCTTCAAATGGATATCCAAACAGCTTAATATCCAGAGCTTTCCGTCGTACAGAGAACAGTAGCCCTAGAACTGAAGAACGCCAGAAACCCGTTAGCACAGCATACCTACCATATGTTCATGGATCAACTGACAAAATCGCCAGAATCCTTAAAAGACACAACATCGTCACCATTTTCAAACCTAACCAGAAAATATCCTCTATGCTACGCAGCGTTAAAGACACCATCCCGTTAGAATCCCATGGAATTTACGAAATACCTTGCGGAACATGTGAACGAACCTACATTGGACGTACCAATAGAAAAATATCTGCTAGGATTCAAGAACATGTAGTTTCAGTCAGACACAGAGACTAAGTTTCATCGGCACTTGTCCAACACACAAACAGCGGTCACTGGATGGACTTTAGAAATTCAAGGACTGTTCAAGGACTGTTGCAAGGACTGTTAATCTGGACAGATTAGCCACGAAATGTCACGAGTATACAGAGAAGCCATAGAGATAGAAAAACGAGACTACTGCATGAACACGAGAGACGATTCCTTGAGACTGCCCCCAGCATGGCGACCGATCATATCCACCCTCAAAATGCAATCCCAGACACCCCAGACTCATGTACGACCAACAAGACAAACAAACAACCGAACCGAAGCACCGCACACAGCGCGCATGACCCGAAGCCAAACAGCTATAAGTAGTCGCATATATATATTAAACCGGTGAACACAACATAAATTAGTAACACCATAAAAAGGCGAAATTGAAAATATATAGGACATGTTCTGAGAGGAGACAGGTACAACACGCTTCAGCTGATTATTTAAGGAAAAATCAAAGGAAAAAGAACGATCGACAAAAGAAGAATAATTTTACACATTGTTGAAGCACCATTTTTAATTCTGATTGTATTCATGGTTCCGATGCAGAAAAAAAATGTGTAACTAATAGATTTTTGTAGAAAATACCCGGAAATACCCTTAGATGTCATACCTGGAGTACCGTCTGTACAAATGTCAATGGAAAAATTCACGAGATTGATTGTAAATTGATTGTCTATTGATCTAATTTCTTGTAAATACGTATTAATTTCATCGAAAATTTGTTTTCCTGTTCTGTTATCAGATAATTGCAGATAGTACAATTTTTCAGTCAAATTATTTATGAGTTGTAATTTATGAGCAATTAATTTAACCACTTCATAAGAAGCAATCTGAGCTTTTTTAGACACACCAAAAAGCATTTCAAAAACCTTTACCTTGTTTGAATCTTGCAGATAATGATATTTGAAGTTGCTGTTTGAATCTTGCAGATAATGATATTTGAAGTTAGATTCTTGTTTTTTGGTGCAAGCTACGATGATTAGTGAGCAAGTGATGTAGGAACATGCTAGGAACCATGGCACTGTTTCAATAAAATACTATTTCCATTAGTGAGGACCCATAGCACTGTTTCATTAAAATACTGCTTCCTTTAGCGAGGAAGCATCCCACAGTTTGACAATTTATACCCACACTTAACAGTTTCATCACCTCCCGTTGTAGATGTAAATCCAAGTTGTAAGTTGTCATGTATTATACTATATTACGAACATTACATTTTATGGTGGAAGAAACATCTTTACTTGCAACGAGATCATTTTCCCGATTGCAGCATGAGTAGCAAGCGTTGCAAAAGATTATATTTATGACATGTAAAGTGCCATCCACCAGAAGTTATTTCAGTCGAGGATAATTGTATTAGCTGGTGACTTAAAGCTTGAAATTAAATAATCGAAGTGTGAAGAATATTAGTTGTGGCTTCGTGACTGATCCATAATATAGAACGTGAAGAAAACGTTCCAGTTAGCCACACCTGAACATGACATACAATAAATAGATAAAGTTAAAAAAATAGTATTAGTAACGAACAATTCTAGATATCCGATATGTTTGTTGATAAACAAAACACCGAGCATTGTTGTTGCATGCCAAGCGACTAAACCTTTTGGTATTTAAACTGCACAATTCAATCACGACCGCCGCGATCCTCCACACGTGATTGGTTCACAATTACTGAAACCGTTTTCATCACGTTACCCGGAAACATCTTAAAAGACGAAAACGTAGAATCTTCACCGACAATCACGAGTTATTGCCCTATTAATCTCACTATGATAAATACTTTCGAGAGGTTTTGAATTAAACTTAACGATTCATTTATTTTTTTAAATCTCGCTATAATTGCTGCTTGACTCGATTTTGAAAGAAGAAGTTAATGATGGCGGATGTGTCACGAAGACCCTGTTTACACTAATTAGTTCGCGATTCTAGTAATACTATAAATTTGGATTTACTGTAAAACTAACATTATACCTATTACACAACAGAAGAGAGAAATTTATTATATAATATATATTAACAACACAAAGTCTATCGTGTATGTCTAGACATGTAGATTATGTCTAGATTTTGTAGTCTTGTCTGTCTTGTCTTGTCTGTCTAGTCTTGTCTGTCTAGTCAATCAAATCATTTATTTCATTATTACAGGTAACAATACACTTAATGAAATATGTCAAAACAAAAGGAAATTCATAGAAAAAGTAGAACAAATATAACAAATACATGTGTTCATAATCAATAAAAATGTGAATTCAAAATAACATTATGAATTGTTCCCTGAGGACAAAAATTCATCGAAATTGTAAGGTTCCATATCGTTTATATATGTGAACAGGTCTTTCAACTTCTTGATATTGTCAATTTGTTTAATCTTCCTTGGTAGTCTGTTATAGATTCTCAAGATGCTGTAAGGAGGGCTCCTTTCAGTCATTGATAGATTATGTCTTGGAAATTGATAGAGATCGGTATTATATCTTGTATTCTGAGCCGTAGGTTTTATAAAAGCATCAAACAAATGTTTATGTTTAAATTGGAAAATTGTGCTTTCATATACGTATATACCCGTACAGGTTAGTATATTAGCTCTCTTAAAGTGCCCTCTGCATGACGAAAGGGTAAATTAAGTAAAATGCGTAAAACTTGTTTTTGTACTCTGAATACTTTCTTTGTATGGATCCCAATTCCCCAGAACATGACACCAAATCTAATGTGCCAGTGAAAATTCGCAAAATACACTATTCTCAAGACATTTAGGTCAACATATCTACTGAGGACTCTTATTGCGAACACTGCTCTATTGAGCTTTATTAAGATATTATTAATATGACAGGACCAGTCCAATGTCTCGTCGATGTGAATACCTAGAAGCCTGGCTGACTGTTGCACTTTAATTATTTCATGTCCAATTATGGTATCCTGTGGGTAGGTAGCTAAGCATCTTTTTGTTTTGAAAATAATTACCTTTGTTTTCTGGTTATTTAAGATCAATCTATTCTCATTGAACCATGACAATAATGCCAACATCACCAGGTTCGCATTGTGGGTGATATCCTCTACATTCTTGTTTATTATTAGCACAGACGTTTCATCAGCATAGTTAACCAATGAGTGTCGAGGAATGATTGCTAATTGGGCCAAATCATTGATGTAAATTGTGAAAAGTAAAGGGCCAATAGTACTTCCTTGCGGAATACCTCTATTAATCAACCGTGGAGTAGATTTCACTATACCGTATGGTGTTTCAAGTTTTGTAATAAGGATTCTATTGAATAAGAAGGATTCGAGCAAATCCAGTGCAACTCCACGAATTCCATAGTTGTAGAGTTTATCTTTTAATATTACATGGTCTACTAAGTCATAAGCCTTAGAAAGATCCACTAGCATTGCATATGGTATATTTTTTGCTTCCAGATTGTCCGTTATAGCTGATATAATTTCGTAACATGCTGTGTCTATGCTTTTACCCTTGACAAAACCATGTTGTTGTTGGCTTATTATGTCATGCTTATTCATAAAAGAAAGTAATCTAACGCATAACAATTTTTCAAAAATCTTTGAAAACGATGACAATATACTTATAGGTCTGTAGTTATTAATATCCGTATTATCACCAGTTTTGTAGATTGGGGTGATTAACGCCACTTTTAATGAATCCGGGAATACACCAAATTTGAAAGAGTTATTAATTATATAGAGCAACGGATTAAGTATTCTAGACAGCGCATTTTTTATAACAATACAAGGAATATCGTCACTCCCCGCACTTTTTTTATTCTTCAAACTAATTATCGTATTGTATAGCTCCTCCTCAGTCACTGGTTTAAGAAAAATCGTATGACTATTACTTAATATCCTGTTCACATATTTTATCCTAGGTTGTACACTAGATAGGCTTTCGGCTTTATCAACAAAGAAATTGTTGATACGTGTAGCAATGGAATGTAGTTCCTCAGAGTTTTCGCAGAATGAGGTATTTTTCTTTTTTATGCCTGTGATTTGTCAAACAATGCTCCATGTTGTCTTCTGAATATTCGGTGCATTTTTAAGTTGCCTCTTAAAATTGTTTCTAAGTAGTTTATTGTAAACCCTGCGTAGTCTATTGTAAGGTCGCTTATAATCACAGTTATAGTATGATATAGTTTGTAAAAATTCAAGATGCTTCTTCATGCTGATAAATTTGGGATTTGAGAAAATCTGAGGCATTTTCCGTTTCATATTGATTGTAAATAATGGGAATGCCATATTAAACTGAGTAAAAAATAAATTCGAAAAAACATACCATTGATAATTAATATCACAGCAATCACATAGAAGAAGATCGTTCCAGGACACGTTCTCCATAAGCTCCCTATGGTATCTCTTGTTATCATCACTGAAGGATCTAATTTGTTTATAATTCACTCTGGTATCCCTTTCCACAGCTAAACTAAGAATTTGGGCATTGTGATCTGATATAATATAATTCTTTGTTTTAAAATTGTAGTCACATTTGATATTAACAATAATATTATCAATACATGTCCCGGTTTCTGGATGACTTACTGCGTTGGCTAAAGGGATTGCGTTGAATGATTGAAGTAAAGGCACAAATTGTTGGCTAAAGTTTGTTCTTGTTAAGATGTTTATATTGAAGTCACCTCCAATTATAAATTGTTTTCCTTCACGAGCAAGGATCAGTAGTAATTCATGAAGTTTATCCATGAAACAATTGGAGCTTGTTTACGGGGCTCTGTATAATCCGACAATTATTAAAACATCTCCATTAAAAACGGTTTCAATTAAGGCACATTCAAAAATTTTCTGAACAGCAATGCGGTTAATATCACTCCTAGATTTAATGGATATGTCTTCCTTACTGTAGATAGCAACACCTCCATGTGCACCTTCCTGTCTGCAAAAATGCTCCGCTAAGTTAAAATTTTTCAATTTAGCGACTGCAAGATGGGTTTCGCTCTGCCAGTGTTCAGTTAAAATTAGGAATTTACAGTTTTTGTTTTTTCTTACATGAAATCCAATTTGTCCATTTTGTTTCCAATAGACTGGGCATTTTGGTTCAATAGTTGGATAATGTGTGTGGCTTTTTTCACTGATGCCTTATTCACTTCTTTAGTGTCGCTATTTCTATTTACGGTAGTTGTCTCGGTACTTTCGTTAAATTTATTTTTTACTCTGTAGATTTTGTTTTTTCCAGCCTTAGGAAAAAACGATTAACGCGGGTGTATTTCGGCCAGGTTTCCGGTAATTGTAACACTCCTAAGAAGTCAAATGGTGCTGATAATTTGAAAGATGAGTATTCATCAGGTCGCTTTGACTCGAGCTTCTTACACTTTACTTGCGTTATGTTTTTCCCTTGTAGGTAATTAGCCATATCGGTTTCTGTTACAGAAGGTTTTAAATTAGATATATGTAAATGAGCTAATCTATCAGTTGCCTTTATATCCGTGGCTTCGGCATTCCCAAATATAATCTTAGACTTCCTCCTGTTTTTATTTTTTTGTACTTTCCATTCTTCATTCATTGAAATTTCTTCAAAGTTTTTCTAAGTTTTTATTTTTGTTCTTGCCTACTTCCATATCTCCCGTGACCTGCTCGCTATCAGTGTTTTCAGTTATCTGTTGTAGTCCGTGAATTTTATCACACTGCTTTTTACGGGACCTTGTACCGGGCTCGAAGACCGACGTATCCTTTGTTGCTACGCACGGTGGATTTTTAGTTGATTCAATATTTATTGTAGAAGGAACCATCTTTAACAATTTTTCATTTTGGATTGTTAGTTCTTGAATTTTTTCAGTAAGTTGTATAATTTTCTCTTCAAAAATCACACTGAGAGAATCCGCTTGTTTTTTTACAATCCCTTCTATTAGATTTTGGAAATCGGGACTCGTCAGATATGATATAACTTTATCGTACCGTGGTGATTGTTCTTCTGCAGGACTAGAACTAGCTACGTTAGACCTTAGTTCTCTTTTCATTTTAATTGTCTCCGTGGAAACTTAATAATTTAATTTAAATTAATATATCGATATATTTAATTTAGCTTGTAAACGCACAGCCTCACGCTGCGGCTGTTCAAACGTGACTGATCTTGAACGAGACAGTCTTGTCTGTCTAGTCTTGTCTGTCTAGTCTTGTCTGTCTAGTCTTGTCTGTCTAGTCTTGTCTGTCTAGTCTTGTCTGTCTAGTCTTGTCTGTCTAGTCTTGTCTGTCTAGTCTTGTCTGTCTAGTCTTGTCTGTCTAGTCTTGTCTGTCTAGTCTTGTCTGTCTAGTCTTGTCTGTCTAGTCTTGTCTGTCTAGTCTTGTCTGTCTAGTCTTGTCTGTCTAGTCTTGTCTGTCTAGTCTTGTCTGTCTAGTCTTGTCTGTCTAGTCTTGTCTGTCTAGTCTTGTCTGTCTAGTCTTGTCTGTCTAGTCTTGTCTGTCTAGTCTTGTCTGTCTAGTCTTGTCTGTCTAGTCTTGTCTGTCTAGTCTTGTCTGTCTAGTCTTGTCTGTCTAGTCTTGTCTGTCTAGTCTTGTCTGTCTAGTCTTGTCTGTCTAGTCTTGTCTGTCTAGTCTTGTCTGTCTAGTCTTGTCTGTCTAGTCTTGTCTGTCTAGTCTTGTCTGTCTAGTCTTGTCTGTCTAGTCTTGTCTGTCTAGTCTTGTCTGTCTAGTCTTGTCTGTCTAGTCTTGTCTGTCTAGTCTTGTCTGTCTAGTCTTGTCTGTCTAGTCTTGTCTGTCTAGTCTTGTCTGTCTAGTCTTGTCTGTCTAGTCTTGTCTGTCTAGTCTTGTCTGTCTAGTCTTGTCTGTCTAGTCTTGTCTGTCTAGTCTTGTCTGTCTAGTCTTGTCTGTCTAGTCTTGTCTGTCTAGTCTTGTCTGTCTAGTCTTGTCTGTCTAGTCTTGTCTGTCTAGTCTTGTCTGTCTAGTCTTGTCTGTCTAGTCTTGTCTGTCTAGTCTTGTCTGTCTAGTCTTGTCTGTCTAGTCTTGTCTGTCTAGTCTTGTCTGTCTAGTCTTGTCTGTCTAGTCTTGTCTGTCTAGTCTTGTCTGTCTAGTCTTGTCTGTCTAGTCTTGTCTGTCTAGTCTTGTCTGTCTAGTCTTGTCTGTCTAGTCTTGTCTGTCTAGTCTTGTCTGTCTAGTCTTGTCTGTCTAGTCTTGTCTGTCTAGTCTTGTCTGTCTAGTCTTGTCTGTCTAGTCTTGTCTGTCTAGTCTTGTCTGTCTAGTCTTGTCTGTCTAGTCTTGTCTGTCTAGTCTTGTCTGTCTAGTCTTGTCTGTCTAGTCTTGTCTGTCTAGTCTTGTCTGTCTAGTCTTGTCTGTCTAGTCTTGTCTGTCTAGTCTTGTCTGTCTAGTCTTGTCTGTCTAGTCTTGTCTGTCTAGTCTTGTCTGTCTAGTCTTGTCTGTCTAGTCTTGTCTGTCTAGTCTTGTCTGTCTAGTCTTGTCTGTCTAGTCTTGTCTGTCTAGTCTTGTCTGTCTAGTCTTGTCTGTCTAGTCTTGTCTGTCTAGTCTTGTCTGTCTAGTCTTGTCTGTCTAGTCTTGTCTGTCTAGTCTTGTCTGTCTAGTCTTGTCTGTCTAGTCTTGTCTGTCTAGTCTTGTCTGTCTAGTCTTGTCTGTCTAGTCTTGTCTGTCTAGTCTTGTCTGTCTAGTCTTGTCTGTCTAGTCTTGTCTGTCTAGTCTTGTCTGTCTAGTCTTGTCTGTCTAGTCTTGTCTGTCTAGTCTTGTCTGTCTAGTCTTGTCTGTCTAGTCTTGTCTGTCTAGTCTTGTCTGTCTAGTCTTGTCTGTCTAGTCTTGTCTGTCTAGTCTTGTCTGTCTAGTCTTGTCTGTCTAGTCTTGTCTGTCTAGTCTTGTCTGTCTAGTCTTGTCTGTCTAGTCTTGTCTGTCTAGTCTTGTCTGTCTAGTCTTGTCTGTCTAGTCTTGTCTGTCTAGTCTTGTCTGTCTAGTCTTGTCTGTCTAGTCTTGTCTGTCTAGTCTTGTCTGTCTAGTCTTGTCTGTCTAGTCTTGTCTGTCTAGTCTTGTCTGTCTAGTCTTGTCTGTCTAGTCTTGTCTGTCTAGTCTTGTCTGTCTAGTCTTGTCTGTCTAGTCTTGTCTGTCTAGTCTTGTCTGTCTAGTCTTGTCTGTCTAGTCTTGTCTGTCTAGTCTTGTCTGTCTAGTCTTGTCTGTCTAGTCTTGTCTGTCTAGTCTTGTCTGTCTAGTCTTGTCTGTCTAGTCTTGTCTGTCTAGTCTTGTCTGTCTAGTCTTGTCTGTCTAGTCTTGTCTGTCTAGTCTTGTCTGTCTAGTCTTGTCTGTCTAGTCTTGTCTGTCTAGTCTTGTCTGTCTAGTCTTGTCTGTCTAGTCTTGTCTGTCTAGTCTTGTCTGTCTAGTCTTGTCTGTCTAGTCTTGTCTGTCTAGTCTTGTCTGTCTAGTCTTGTCTGTCTAGTCTTGTCTGTCTAGTCTTGTCTGTCTAGTCTTGTCTGTCTAGTCTTGTCTGTCTAGTCTTGTCTGTCTAGTCTTGTCTGTCTAGTCTTGTCTGTCTAGTCTTGTCTGTCTAGTCTTGTCTGTCTAGTCTTGTCTGTCTAGTCTTGTCTGTCTAGTCTTGTCTGTCTAGTCTTGTCTGTCTAGTCTTGTCTGTCTAGTCTTGTCTGTCTAGTCTTGTCTGTCTAGTCTTGTCTGTCTAGTCTTGTCTGTCTAGTCTTGTCTGTCTAGTCTTGTCTGTCTAGTCTTGTCTGTCTAGTCTTGTCTGTCTAGTCTTGTCTGTCTAGTCTTGTCTGTCTAGTCTTGTCTGTCTAGTCTTGTCTGTCTAGTCTTGTCTGTCTAGTCTTGTCTGTCTAGTCTTGTCTGTCTAGTCTTGTCTGTCTAGTCTTGTCTGTCTAGTCTTGTCTGTCTAGTCTTGTCTGTCTAGTCTTGTCTGTCTAGTCTTGTCTGTCTAGTCTTGTCTGTCTAGTCTTGTCTGTCTAGTCTTGTCTGTCTAGTCTTGTCTGTCTAGTCTTGTCTGTCTAGTCTTGTCTGTCTAGTCTTGTCTGTCTAGTCTTGTCTGTCTAGTCTTGTCTGTCTAGTCTTGTCTGTCTAGTCTTGTCTGTCTAGTCTTGTCTGTCTAGTCTTGTCTGTCTAGTCTTGTCTGTCTAGTCTTGTCTGTCTAGTCTTGTCTGTCTAGTCTTGTCTGTCTAGTCTTGTCTGTCTAGTCTTGTCTGTCTAGTCTTGTCTGTCTAGTCTTGTCTGTCTAGTCTTGTCTGTCTAGTCTTGTCTGTCTAGTCTTGTCTGTCTAGTCTTGTCTGTCTAGTCTTGTCTGTCTAGTCTTGTCTGTCTAGTCTTGTCTGTCTAGTCTTGTCTGTCTAGTCTTGTCTGTCTAGTCTTGTCTGTCTAGTCTTGTCTGTCTAGTCTTGTCTGTCTAGTCTTGTCTGTCTAGTCTTGTCTGTCTAGTCTTGTCTGTCTAGTCTTGTCTGTCTAGTCTTGTCTGTCTAGTCTTGTCTGTCTAGTCTTGTCTGTCTAGTCTTGTCTGTCTAGTCTTGTCTGTCTAGTCTTGTCTGTCTAGTCTTGTCTGTCTAGTCTTGTCTGTCTAGTCTTGTCTGTCTAGTCTTGTCTGTCTAGTCTTGTCTGTCTAGTCTTGTCTGTCTAGTCTTGTCTGTCTAGTCTTGTCTGTCTAGTCTTGTCTGTCTAGTCTTGTCTGTCTAGTCTTGTCTGTCTAGTCTTGTCTGTCTAGTCTTGTCTGTCTAGTCTTGTCTGTCTAGTCTTGTCTGTCTAGTCTTGTCTGTCTAGTCTTGTCTGTCTAGTCTTGTCTGTCTAGTCTTGTCTGTCTAGTCTTGTCTGTCTAGTCTTGTCTGTCTAGTCTTGTCTGTCTAGTCTTGTCTGTCTAGTCTTGTCTGTCTAGTCTTGTCTGTCTAGTCTTGTCTGTCTAGTCTTGTCTGTCTAGTCTTGTCTGTCTAGTCTTGTCTGTCTAGTCTTGTCTGTCTAGTCTTGTCTGTCTAGTCTTGTCTGTCTAGTCTTGTCTGTCTAGTCTTGTCTGTCTAGTCTTGTCTGTCTAGTCTTGTCTGTCTAGTCTTGTCTGTCTAGTCTTGTCTGTCTAGTCTTGTCTGTCTAGTCTTGTCTGTCTAGTCTTGTCTGTCTAGTCTTGTCTGTCTAGTCTTGTCTGTCTAGTCTTGTCTGTCTAGTCTTGTCTGTCTAGTCTTGTCTGTCTAGTCTTGTCTGTCTAGTCTTGTCTGTCTAGTCTTGTCTGTCTAGTCTTGTCTGTCTAGTCTTGTCTGTCTAGTCTTGTCTGTCTAGTCTTGTCTGTCTAGTCTTGTCTGTCTAGTCTTGTCTGTCTAGTCTTGTCTGTCTAGTCTTGTCTGTCTAGTCTTGTCTGTCTAGTCTTGTCTGTCTAGTCTTGTCTGTCTAGTCTTGTCTGTCTAGTCTTGTCTGTCTAGTCTTGTCTGTCTAGTCTTGTCTGTCTAGTCTTGTCTGTCTAGTCTTGTCTGTCTAGTCTTGTCTGTCTAGTCTTGTCTGTCTAGTCTTGTCTGTCTAGTCTTGTCTGTCTAGTCTTGTCTGTCTAGTCTTGTCTGTCTAGTCTTGTCTGTCTAGTCTTGTCTGTCTAGTCTTGTCTGTCTAGTCTTGTCTGTCTAGTCTTGTCTGTCTAGTCTTGTCTGTCTAGTCTTGTCTGTCTAGTCTTGTCTGTCTAGTCTTGTCTGTCTAGTCTTGTCTGTCTAGTCTTGTCTGTCTAGTCTTGTCTGTCTAGTCTTGTCTGTCTAGTCTTGTCTGTCTAGTCTTGTCTGTCTAGTCTTGTCTGTCTAGTCTTGTCTGTCTAGTCTTGTCTGTCTAGTCTTGTCTGTCTAGTCTTGTCTGTCTAGTCTTGTCTGTCTAGTCTTGTCTGTCTAGTCTTGTCTGTCTAGTCTTGTCTGTCTAGTCTTGTCTGTCTAGTCTTGTCTGTCTAGTCTTGTCTGTCTAGTCTTGTCTGTCTAGTCTTGTCTGTCTAGTCTTGTCTGTCTAGTCTTGTCTGTCTAGTCTTGTCTGTCTAGTCTTGTCTGTCTAGTCTTGTCTGTCTAGTCTTGTCTGTCTAGTCTTGTCTGTCTAGTCTTGTCTGTCTAGTCTTGTCTGTCTAGTCTTGTCTGTCTAGTCTTGTCTGTCTAGTCTTGTCTGTCTAGTCTTGTCTGTCTAGTCTTGTCTGTCTAGTCTTGTCTGTCTAGTCTTGTCTGTCTAGTCTTGTCTGTCTAGTCTTGTCTGTCTAGTCTTGTCTGTCTAGTCTTGTCTGTCTAGTCTTGTCTGTCTAGTCTTGTCTGTCTAGTCTTGTCTGTCTAGTCTTGTCTGTCTAGTCTTGTCTGTCTAGTCTTGTCTGTCTAGTCTTGTCTGTCTAGTCTTGTCTGTCTAGTCTTGTCTGTCTAGTCTTGTCTGTCTAGTCTTGTCTGTCTAGTCTTGTCTGTCTAGTCTTGTCTGTCTAGTCTTGTCTGTCTAGTCTTGTCTGTCTAGTCTTGTCTGTCTAGTCTTGTCTGTCTAGTCTTGTCTGTCTAGTCTTGTCTGTCTAGTCTTGTCTGTCTAGTCTTGTCTGTCTAGTCTTGTCTGTCTAGTCTTGTCTGTCTAGTCTTGTCTGTCTAGTCTTGTCTGTCTAGTCTTGTCTGTCTAGTCTTGTCTGTCTAGTCTTGTCTGTCTAGTCTTGTCTGTCTAGTCTTGTCTGTCTAGTCTTGTCTGTCTAGTCTTGTCTGTCTAGTCTTGTCTGTCTAGTCTTGTCTGTCTAGTCTTGTCTGTCTAGTCTTGTCTGTCTAGTCTTGTCTGTCTAGTCTTGTCTGTCTAGTCTTGTCTGTCTAGTCTTGTCTGTCTAGTCTTGTCTGTCTAGTCTTGTCTGTCTAGTCTTGTCTGTCTAGTCTTGTCTGTCTAGTCTTGTCTGTCTAGTCTTGTCTGTCTAGTCTTGTCTGTCTAGTCTTGTCTGTCTAGTCTTGTCTGTCTAGTCTTGTCTGTCTAGTCTTGTCTGTCTAGTCTTGTCTGTCTAGTCTTGTCTGTCTAGTCTTGTCTGTCTAGTCTTGTCTGTCTAGTCTTGTCTGTCTAGTCTTGTCTGTCTAGTCTTGTCTGTCTAGTCTTGTCTGTCTAGTCTTGTCTGTCTAGTCTTGTCTGTCTAGTCTTGTCTGTCTAGTCTTGTCTGTCTAGTCTTGTCTGTCTAGTCTTGTCTGTCTAGTCTTGTCTGTCTAGTCTTGTCTGTCTAGTCTTGTCTGTCTAGTCTTGTCTGTCTAGTCTTGTCTGTCTAGTCTTGTCTGTCTAGTCTTGTCTGTCTAGTCTTGTCTGTCTAGTCTTGTCTGTCTAGTCTTGTCTGTCTAGTCTTGTCTGTCTAGTCTTGTCTGTCTAGTCTTGTCTGTCTAGTCTTGTCTGTCTAGTCTTGTCTGTCTAGTCTTGTCTGTCTAGTCTTGTCTGTCTAGTCTGTCTAGTCTTGTCTGTCTAGTCTTGTCTGTCTAGTCTTGTCTGTCTAGTCTTGTCTGTCTAGTCTTGTCTGTCTAGTCTTGTCTGTCTAGTCTTGTCTGTCTAGTCTTGTCTGTCTAGTCTTGTCTGTCTAGTCTTGTCTGTCTAGTCTTGTCTGTCTAGTCTTGTCTGTCTAGTCTTGTCTGTCTAGTCTTGTCTGTCTAGTCTTGTCTGTCTAGTCTTGTCTGTCTAGTCTTGTCTGTCTAGTCTTGTCTGTCTAGTCTTGTCTGTCTAGTCTTGTCTGTCTAGTCTTGTCTGTCTAGTCTTGTCTGTCTAGTCTTGTCTGTCTAGTCTTGTCTGTCTAGTCTTGTCTGTCTAGTCTTGTCTGTCTAGTCTTGTCTGTCTAGTCTTGTCTGTCTAGTCTTGTCTGTCTAGTCTTGTCTGTCTAGTCTTGTCTGTCTAGTCTTGTCTGTCTAGTCTTGTCTGTCTAGTCTTGTCTGTCTAGTCTTGTCTGTCTAGTCTTGTCTGTCTAGTCTTGTCTGTCTAGTCTTGTCTGTCTAGTCTTGTCTGTCTAGTCTTGTCTGTCTAGTCTTGTCTGTCTAGTCTTGTCTGTCTAGTCTTGTCTGTCTAGTCTTGTCTGTCTAGTCTTGTCTGTCTAGTCTTGTCTGTCTAGTCTTGTCTGTCTAGTCTTGTCTGTCTAGTCTTGTCTGTCTAGTCTTGTCTGTCTAGTCTTGTCTGTCTAGTCTTGTCTGTCTAGTCTTGTCTGTCTAGTCTTGTCTGTCTAGTCTTGTCTGTCTAGTCTTGTCTGTCTAGTCTTGTCTGTCTAGTCTTGTCTGTCTAGTCTTGTCTGTCTAGTCTTGTCTGTCTAGTCTTGTCTGTCTAGTCTTGTCTGTCTAGTCTTGTCTGTCTAGTCTTGTCTGTCTAGTCTTGTCTGTCTAGTCTTGTCTGTCTAGTCTTGTCTGTCTAGTCTTGTCTGTCTAGTCTTGTCTGTCTAGTCTTGTCTGTCTAGTCTTGTCTGTCTAGTCTTGTCTGTCTAGTCTTGTCTGTCTAGTCTTGTCTGTCTAGTCTTGTCTGTCTAGTCTTGTCTGTCTAGTCTTGTCTGTCTAGTCTTGTCTGTCTAGTCTTGTCTGTCTAGTCTTGTCTGTCTAGTCTTGTCTGTCTAGTCTTGTCTGTCTAGTCTTGTCTGTCTAGTCTTGTCTGTTAGTCTTGTCTGTCTAGTCTTGTCTGTCTAGTCTTGTCTGTCTAGTCTTGTCTGTCTAGTCTTGTCTGTCTAGTCTTGTCTGTCTAGTCTTGTCTGTCTAGTCTTGTCTGTCTAGTCTTGTCTGTCTAGTCTTGTCTGTCCTAGTCTTGTCTGTCTAGTCTTGTCTGTCTAGTCTTGTCTGTCTAGTCTTGTCTGTCTAGTCTTGTCTGTCTAGTCTTGTCTGTCTAGTCTTGTCTGTCTAGTCTTGTCTGTCTAGTCTTGTCTGTCTAGTCTTGTCTGTCTAGTCTTGTCTGTCTAGTCTTGTCTGTCTAGTCTTGTCTGTCTAGTCTTGTCTGTCTAGTCTTGTCTGTCTAGTCTTGTCTGTCTAGTCTTGTCTGTCTAGTCTTGTCTGTCTAGTCTTGTCTGTCTAGTCTGTCTGTCTAGTCTTGTCTGTCTAGTCTTGTCTGTCTAGTCTTGTCTGTCTAGTCTTGTCTGTCTAGTCTTGTCTGTCTAGTCTTGTCTGTCTAGTCTTGTCTGTCTAGTCTTGTCTGTCTAGTCTTGTCTGTCTAGTCTTGTCTGTCTAGTCTTGTCTGTCTAGTCTTGTCTGTCTAGTCTTGTCTGTCTAGTCTTGTCTGTCTAGTCTTGTCTGTCTAGTCTTGTCTGTCTAGTCTTGTCTGTCTAGTCTTGTCTGTCTAGTCTTGTCTGTCTAGTCTTGTCTGTCTAGTCTTGTCTGTCTAGTCTTGTCTGTCTAGTCTTGTCTGTCTGTCTTGTCTGTCTAGTCTTGTCTGTCTAGTCTGGTCTGTCTAGTCTTGTCTGTCTAGTCTTGTCTGTCTAGTCTTGTCTGTCTAGTCTTGTCTGTCTAGTCTTGTCTGTCTAGTCTTGTCTGTCTAGTCCTGTCTGTCTGGTCTTGTCTGTCTAGTCTTGTCTGTCTAGTCTTGTCTGTCTAGTCTTGTCTGTCTAGTCTTGTCTGTCTAGTCTTGTCTGTCTAGTCTTGTCTGTCTAGTCTTGTCTGTCTAGTCTTGTCTGTCTTGTCTTGTCTGTCTAGTCTTGTCTGTCTAGTCTTGTCTGTCTAGTCTTGTCTGTCTAGTCTTGTCTGTCTAGTCAAATCAAATCAAATCAAATTAGTTTATTTCCTTATTCAAGTTATATAACTAAGGGAAATATGTCAAACAAATACAAATATTAAATAGTAAAACATAAATAATAAAACATATTAAAATCACTTTGAACTTTGTTTTCCATTGATGAAATCTTCTACACTGTAGGGTTCTAAATCATTTATGAGGTTGAATATTTGTTTTTTAAATATTTTGAAATTTTTTATATCCTTCATATGTCTGGGCAGGTGATTGTAGAATGTAATACACCTATAATAAGGACCTTTTTCTGTTAATGTTAAATTGTGAATTGGTGGGACATATTCCAAATGTTTTCTTCTTGTCGGTATATTGTGGCTGGTTTCGCTCTTGACAAAATTATTTTTATGCTTGAAATTGTAAATTAATATCTCATAAATATATTGTCCGGGAACAGTTAATATATTAGCTTGCTTGAATTTTCCTTTGCAGGATTGATTATATTCCAAATTTAATATGATTCGTAGAGCTTGTTTCTGAATCTTGAAAACGTCTGTAATGTTTTTTCCAGAACCCCAAAAAATTATGCCAAACCGAGTATGTGATTGAAAATTCGCATAGTAAACCATTTTTAGAACTTTTGGGCTTAGAACTTTTTGTAATATTCTTAAAGAAAATGTTGTTTTATTTAAATGGCTAACTAAGGAGTGTATGTGTGTTCTCCAGTTTAAAGTGTTGTCAAAGTGTATCCCCAAAAGCTTCACACTCTCTTTTATATACACTGTGTTTTTATCTATTTCAATTTGCGTTGGATAATTCAGTCGGGATCTGTTTGTTTTGAAAATAATAATGTTTGTTTTTAGCTGATTTATTGTTAATTTATTTTTTTTAAACCAATGTTCCACTAGGTCTAAGGCAGAGTTTACACTAAAAATCACTTCCTCCATATTTTTGTTTGCTACTAGAAGGGTTGTGTCGTCGGCAAAGTTTAGAATTTTATATGGAGTATTATTTAAGGCTAGGGGTAAATCATTTAGATAAATTAAAAACAATAGTGGGCCTAATATACTTCCCTGTGGTATCCCTACTCTAGTACTTCTCACATTCGATTTTAAATAACCACATTCTGTGTTTAATTTTGTTTGTTGAGTTCTACCAGACAAGTACGACTTGAACCAGTCAAGAGCAATACCTCTAATGCCACACTTTTCAAGTTTACTCAACAGAATTTTATGGTTCACAGTGTCGTACGCCTTTGATAGATCGATCAGGATCCCACAGGGAATTTCATGGTTTTCGAGATGCTCTAGAATATTATTGAGAAAGTGGAAACAAGCCGTTTCTATATTCCGTCCATCTACATATCCGTGCTGGGTGTTGTTTAATAAATTATATTTCTTGAAGAAAGCAACAGTCCTACTAGCTACTATTTTTTCAAATATTTTTGAGAACGACGATAGCAGGCTAATAGGTCTATAGTTTTCCACAAGTGATTTGTCTCCTTTCTTGAAAATTGGTGTAATTATGGAGTGTTTCAATTTGTCTGGAAAAACTCCATATTTAATTGAGGTATTTATTATATATTCCAATGGTTCTATTATTTCCTTTATAACAGTTTTTATCACACCTATAGGAATTTCGTCTACTCCAGAACTTTTTTTGTTGTTGAGATTGATTATTACGTTTATAATTTCTTCACGTGTTGCAGGTCTTATGTATATTGATTTGTTGTTTCCGTTTATTGTATCTGAGTATTCTATATGCTCGATTTGTCTGGACAATTGAATTGGATTGTCCGAGTAAAATTTATTGAATTTATTGACTGTTGCAAAGACGTTCATTTGTTCTATAGGGAAAATGGTACTATTCCGTTGGTTCTTCAAGTTTACGATTTGGTTGACTACATTCCAAGTTGATTTCATTTTATTTTTAGAATACTTTATTTCATTTTCTAACTGAATGCTTTTTGTTCTTTTTAGTACTTGGTCATATTTTCGTCTAGTTTTGTTGAATTGTTTCCTGCTTTTGTCATCAAATTTTGATAGTATTTCCAAGAAATCTAGCTTTTTTCTGATTGATGTAACTTCTGGGCATGTATATCTATGATTATTGCTTGCTTGTTTTTTTTTTAATAAACAAGGATAACTGCTATTGAACAATAATAGGAATTTTTCCATAAATATATTCCATTGGTTGTTGACGTCATTTTGTTTTTCCTCGTATATTTCCAACCAGGTTTCTTCGGAAAGTAATTTCAAAAATGTTGTATTGTTTTCTGGAGAAAAATTCCTGACTCGATATGTAGTCTTCTGTTTTTTATTTTCAATTAGACTTATTATTTGGGCTCTGTGATCGGAAACATAATATTCTTTAGTTTTGACCGTGTACATTATATCTGCTGTTATAGCTATGTTGTCAATGCATGTTGACGATTGGGGGCGACTTTGTTCTTTAAATGCCATTTCTAGGTTGAATGATTGAAACATAGACTTAAGTTGTCTACATTCATAGCTTAATTTTAGCGTGTCTACGTTGTAATCTCCAGCCACAATGCATTGTTTTTTTTCTATATTTAATTTTATTAGCAATTGATGCAAGTTATCCAAGAAATTACGAAAACTAGTTAGAGGGGCTCGATAAATTGCCACAATTATTGTTTCAATTTCATTCAATATTGTCTCTATAGCTGTAATTTCAAAAATGAGTTCTTCTGCTAGCTTATCGATATCAGGTCTTGCCGTCCATTTAATGTTATTTTTGCAGAAAATAGCTACACCTCCATGTTGTCCCACTTTTCGACAATACGATGCTCCTAGGTGAAAATCTGAGATTTGATAGATTCGCAATTGTTCGTAGTTTTTCCAATGCTCCGTTAAAATAAGAAATTTACAATTTTTATTTTCTTGGAGCATGTATTCTATTTTTTCTATTGAATTTCCAATAGATTGTGTGTTTAGATTAATTAATTGTATTCTTTCTTCGGAGTTATTTTCTAATTTTATTGCTTCCGTTTGTAGATGTAGGTTTTTTGAAAATTTGAGGGCTGACGGTTTCTGTTTAGGTATTTAGATGTAAATTTGAAACGTTCATGTAAGATTCCTTCTGGCCAGAAGGATCTTGCATAGACCTTCTCTTTTAAAATTGGATCCACTCCTATTTTGAAACTGTTATTGTCCATTATATGGACTTTTGAGGTCATTTTCTCTACTATAAAGTCTGTTTTCGGTAATCCTGTATTTTTTTGAAGGTAATCTTGGACAATTTCTTCAGTTACGTGTTCTTTCGCTCGGGAAATGTATAGCCACAGTTTTTTTGGTTGAGTTTCTCTACCCGAAAAACCTGTGGCTTTATCTTCTTCATTTACTTTTGCGCTACCAAAAGATTCGCGATTTTTTCGTCCACTGAAGGCTGGTTCTTTATCTCTGCTGGATTGAGGCTTATCTCTATCTATTTTATTTCGTTGCTTTTTGTTCGAGTAAGTCGTTTCTGATGCTCGCTCAATTTCTTCGACTATCACGGGATTGTTGGTAGATTCCGAACGGTTATGTTGTTGATTTTCTTGTGTTAATGTTAAGTCTTGACAGCCAGAGGTGTTACTTAAGGTGCGATGCGTGGTATTAGGTTGACATGAAGAAATATTTTTTTGTTGATGTTTTAATGCCTGGATTTGTTCTTCTAACGTAAGTAGATAGCAATTCATAATCCTGTTCTTATCTTCCATCTCCATCAACAATTTTTTTAGGAGAAAATTTTCCTTTTGTAAGATTCTTACGTTATCCTCTTCCAAAAAATTGGAAGTTTCTAGGTGAGTTTTTTCTATTATATCACTTATTTCATGATCACATTTGTGTTTTTTTTTAGAATGGGATACACATCCCGAATGGAAATGCTTGCTGCATTTTATACAAAACACTGGTTCACACACTTTTTTTGCACAATAATTGCAGAGCACTTCAACTGTGTTGTTACTTTCAGCCATCTTTGTCCAGACTAGTCTTGTCTGTCTAGTCTTGTCTGTCTAGTCTTGTTTGTCTAGTCTTGTCTGTCTAGTCTTGTCTGTCTAGTCTTGTCTGTCTAGTCTTGTCTGTCTAGTCTTGTATGTCTAGTCTTGTCTGTCTAGTCTTGTCTGTCTAGTCTTGTCTGTCTAGTCTTGTCTGTCTAGTCTTGTCTGTCTAGTCTTGTCTGTCTAGTCTTGTCTGTCTAGTCTTGTCTGTCTAGTCTTGTCTGTCTAGTCTTGTCTGTCTAGTCTTGTCTGTCTAGTCTTGTCTGTCTAGTCTTGTCTGTCTAGTCTTGTCTGTCTAGTCTTGTCTGTCTAGTCTTGTCTGTCTAGTCTTGTCTGTCTAGTCTTGTCTGTCTAGTCTTGTCTGTCTAGTCTTGTCTGTCTAGTCTTGTCTGTCTAGTCTTGTTTGTCTAGTCTTGTCTGTCTAGTCTTGTCTGTCTAGTCTTGTCTGTCTAGTCTTGTCTGTCTAGTCTTGTCTGTCTAGTCTTGTCTGTCTAGTCTTGTCTGTCTAGTCTTGTCTGTCTAGTCTTGTCTGTCTAGTCTTGTCTGTCTAGTCTTGTCTGTCTAGTCTTGTCTGTCTAGTCTTGTCTGTCTAGTCTTGTCTGTCTAGTCTTGTCTGTCTAGTCTTGTCTGTCTAGTCTTGTCTGTCTAGTCTTGTCTGTCTAGTCTTGTCTGTCTAGTCTTGTCTGTCTAGTCTTGTCTGTCTAGTCTTGTCTGTCTAGTCTTGTCTGTCTAGTCTTGTCTGTCTAGTCTTGTCTGTCTAGTCTTGTCTGTCTAGTCTTGTCTGTCTAGTCTTGTCTGTCTAGTCTTGTCTGTCTAGTCTTGTCTGTCTAGTCTTGTCTGTCTAGTCTTGTCTGTCTAGTCTTGTCTGTCTAGTCTTGTCTGTCTAGTCTTGTCTGTCTAGTCTTGTCTGTCTAGTCTTGTCTGTCTAGTCTTGTCTGTCTAGTCTTGTCTGTCTAGTCTTGTCTGTCTAGTCTTGTCTGTCTAGTCTTGTCTGTCTAGTCTTGTCTGTCTAGTCTTGTCTGTCTAGTCTTGTCTGTCTAGTCTTGTCTGTCTAGTCTTGTCTGTCTAGTCTTGTCTGTCTAGTCTTGTCTGTCTAGTCTTGTCTGTCTAGTCTTGTCTGTCTAGTCTTGTCTGTCTAGTCTTGTCTGTCTAGTCTTGTCTGTCTAGTCTTGTCTGTCTAGTCTTGTCTGTCTAGTCTTGTCTGTCTAGTCTTGTCTGTCTAGTCTTGTCTGTCTAGTCTTGTCTGTCTAGTCTTGTCTGTCTAGTCTTGTCTGTCTAGTCTTGTCTGTCTAGTCTTGTCTGTCTAGTCTTGTCTGTCTAGTCTTGTCTGTCTAGTCTTGTCTGTCTAGTCTTGTCTGTCTAGTCTTGTCTGTCTAGTCTTGTCTGTCTAGTCTTGTCTGTCTAGTCTTGTCTGTCTAGTCTTGTCTGTCTAGTCTTGTCTGTCTAGTCTTGTCTGTCTAGTCTTGTCTGTCTAGTCTTGTCTGTCTAGTCTTGTCTGTCTAGTCTTGTCTGTCTAGTCTTGTCTGTCTAGTCTTGTCTGTCTAGTCTTGTCTGTCTAGTCTTGTCTGTCTAGTCTTGTCTGTCTAGTCTTGTCTGTCTAGTCTTGTCTGTCTAGTCTTGTCTGTCTAGTCTTGTCTGTCTAGTCTTGTCTGTCTAGTCTTGTCTGTCTAGTCTTGTCTGTCTAGTCTTGTCTGTCTAGTCTTGTCTGTCTAGTCTTGTCTGTCTAGTCTTGTCTGTCTAGTCTTGTCTGTCTAGTCTTGTCTGTCTAGTCTTGTCTGTCTAGTCTTGTCTGTCTAGTCTTGTCTGTCTAGTCTTGTCTGTCTAGTCTTGTCTGTCTAGTCTTGTCTGTCTAGTCTTGTCTGTCTAGTCTTGTCTGTCTAGTCTTGTCTGTCTAGTCTTGTCTGTCTAGTCTTGTCTGTCTAGTCTTGTCTGTCTAGTCTTGTCTGTCTAGTCTTGTCTGTCTAGTCTTGTCTGTCTAGTCTTGTCTGTCTAGTCTTGTCTGTCTAGTCTTGTCTGTCTAGTCTTGTCTGTCTAGTCTTGTCTGTCTAGTCTTGTCTGTCTAGTCTTGTCTGTCTAGTCTTGTCTGTCTAGTCTTGTCTGTCTAGTCTTGTCTGTCTAGTCTTGTCTGTCTAGTCTTGTCTGTCTAGTCTTGTCTGTCTAGTCTTGTCTGTCTAGTCTTGTCTGTCTAGTCTTGTCTGTCTAGTCTTGTCTGTCTAGTCTTGTCTGTCTAGTCTTGTCTGTCTAGTCTTGTCTGTCTAGTCTTGTCTGTCTAGTCTTGTCTGTCTAGTCTTGTCTGTCTAGTCTTGTCTGTCTAGTCTTGTCTGTCTAGTCTTGTCTGTCTAGTCTTGTCTGTCTAGTCTTGTCTGTCTAGTCTTGTCTGTCTAGTCTTGTCTGTCTAGTCTTGTCTGTCTAGTCTTGTCTGTCTAGTCTTGTCTGTCTAGTCTTGTCTGTCTAGTCTTGTCTGTCTAGTCTTGTCTGTCTAGTCTTGTCTGTCTAGTCTTGTCTGTCTAGTCTTGTCTGTCTAGTCTTGTCTGTCTAGTCTTGTCTGTCTAGTCTTGTCTGTCTAGTCTTGTCTGTCTAGTCTTGTCTGTCTAGTCTTGTCTGTCTAGTCTTGTCTGTCTAGTCTTGTCTGTCTAGTCTTGTCTGTCTAGTCTTGTCTGTCTAGTCTTGTCTGTCTAGTCTTGTCTGTCTAGTCTTGTCTGTCTAGTCTTGTCTGTCTAGTCTTGTCTGTCTAGTCTTGTCTGTCTAGTCTTGTCTGTCTAGTCTTGTCTGTCTAGTCTTGTCTGTCTAGTCTTGTCTGTCTAGTCTTGTCTGTCTAGTCTTGTCTGTCTAGTCTTGTCTGTCTAGTCTTGTCTGTCTAGTCTTGTCTGTCTAGTCTTGTCTGTCTAGTCTTGTCTGTCTAGTCTTGTCTGTCTAGTCTTGTCTGTCTAGTCTTGTCTGTCTAGTCTTGTCTGTCTAGTCTTGTCTGTCTAGTCTTGTCTGTCTAGTCTTGTCTGTCTAGTCTTGTCTGTCTAGTCTTGTCTGTCTAGTCTTGTCTGTCTAGTCTTGTCTGTCTAGTCTTGTCTGTCTAGTCTTGTCTGTCTAGTCTTGTCTGTCTAGTCTTGTCTGTCTAGTCTTGTCTGTCTAGTCTTGTCTGTCTAGTCTTGTCTGTCTAGTCTTGTCTGTCTAGTCTTGTCTGTCTAGTCTTGTCTGTCTAGTCTTGTCTGTCTAGTCTTGTCTGTCTAGTCTTGTCTGTCTAGTCTTGTCTGTCTAGTCTTGTCTGTCTAGTCTTGTCTGTCTAGTCTTGTCTGTCTAGTCTTGTCTGTCTAGTCTTGTCTGTCTAGTCTTGTCTGTCTAGTCTTGTCTGTCTAGTCTTGTCTGTCTAGTCTTGTCTGTCTAGTCTTGTCTGTCTAGTCTTGTCTGTCTAGTCTTGTCTGTCTAGTCTTGTCTGTCTAGTCTTGTCTGTCTAGTCTTGTCTCTCTAGTCTTGTCTGTCTAGTCTTGTCTGTCTAGTCTTGTCTGTCTAGTCTTGTCTGTCTAGTCTTGTCTGTCTAGTCTTGTCTGTCTAGTCTTGTATGTCTAGTGTTGTCTGTCTAGCCTTGTCTGTCTAGTACTCTCTTTAAATATTCTAAACATTAAAGTTATGTCCTTGCCTTCATTTATGTAGATTAATATATGATTATTGGAATAAATATGTAGTTAGATAAAATGTCAACGGAAAAAAGGGATTGTAATCTAATCGATCTGATAGTACAATAGAAATACTAAGAAATTGGTTCGTAAAACATCTTGTGGAATTGGTAACCGTGTCCCAGTTGCTTCGCGGCAAAAGAGACGAGTCTGTGATGTAACCGAAAGCAGGTCATGTAAGCATTAAGCACTAAGTAAGGGGAGAAGAGTTAAGTGCGGGTTGGCATGTCGGATCCCAAGAACACTCTCATTCTACTCCTATTTATAGTTATCGCCGTAATTTACATACCTACCCACGCATCTTGCCTGCTCGCCTCCTCACGTTCTTTTCACACAACAGACGATACCAATAAACCACATTTTATAGATCCACGAGGAAATTTCTAAGCGCAGACCATAAATTTTCAGTTGGGACATCAACAAGAACAATAACAAAATATGCATATGATAAAGCTAGAGATGGTATGGTCGATATTGCTGAGTAGACGGAAAAACCAAACAAACAAGCATTAAGTAGTAAATATTAAACTTAAAGCTAATGCTTTGATAACCAATAGAAACAAAAATAAACTATAGGTAAGCTTACGTTGTCTTGGATGAATGTATATCTTAGAACTAATATTGCATTATGTTCATAAATTCAGTATAAGTTCTTTGATATACATGACTCCTCCATAGTTCTGTCAAGTTTTGCCAAACTTTTATTATTCTAGTTTGGTTTTAGAAGGTTCTTCTTTTGTCTGCACCAGTGCTGCCTTGAATGAATAGTGTTGTCTAGACTGATTGTCTATAGTTTCAAATTATCCAAATATAGTAACCAAGGATTTTAAATTGGCTAATGATAGAGTAATTAAAAATTAAGGACAAAAATCGAATTATTTTCTAAATAACCAAATATGAGATAATGAAACAATTAGTGTTGTTGGCACGTGCCAAAGTTTTTGCAACTGCCTCGCGTCCTTGTTCGGCTCACTACAAAACCGGCTCCAAATCGAATTATTCTGTTCTAAAAAAACGAAATCAATTTGACATTTTGTGATATCCGACAGGTTCCATTTACGGCGAGAGTAGGCTAAGCTGCCTCGAATTTTATTAACGACTTTTCATTGAATTGTAAATTTCCTCTGTAACACTCGACATTTTCTTATAATTTTAAGTAAATTATAATCTTCAATTAACACAAATTCATTAGACTTTCTTACATTTTGATTACATATTCTTTCAAAACCTATTAACGCTAAATTAATTAAAACAGATTCATGAGGAAACTGTCTCATGTTTGCTAGACTTGTCTATCTAGTCTCGTAAGTTCTGTATTATACAGATAGACTATTCTCTGTATTATCCAGATCCAGATTATCCTTTTGACTGATCTTGCCTGAGGAGTCTGTCCTGTACTTTCTGTACAGTCTCGCAAGTCTAATCTTCTTTATCCTGTCCTGTCCTGTACTCTCTGTACAGTCTCGCATGTCTAATCTTCTTTATCCAGTCTCCACAGCTTCCCTATCTGTCCAGTCTTGCCGGTTTAGACTGTTTAGCCTTTTTTATTTCTGTGTCAAGTAAACAATCTAATCTTTCCAATATAACGTCTTCTTATTTAATCACACTTGTAAGGTTTAGTTTTTTAAACTGGAGACAAGATAATTTTTCTTTATGATCGGATATTATAGACTTTCACTCGAGAAACAATCCGATGTTATCAATCACTGATTCACTGGACGCGTCCAGTTCGATTTATGTAGTATTAATAGATTTAATTGGAGGTCAAGCCGCGATGAGCGTTTCTGCAATACTTTACTTTTTTCTCTTAAGCCGTGCATTTTACGATGTCACTTGTACAAGGATTTTCAAAGAATCACCACTCTTGCGACGATTCTAAACAGTTTCACTATTTCACTCAACAGAACAAATCACTAATATGAATGGATTAAGCAAAATCTATAGATCAACTTAGAAAAGACTAGTCAGAGAAGACTACACAAGGTCTTGTCTTTCTCTTTTTGTCAATGTAATCTTGTCTGTCTACTCGTTTTTGTCTCGGTTTGAATTTCTAGACTTGAGTCTAGTCCGTCTAGTTTTCTTTGTCTAGTCCTGTCCGTCTAGTTTTGTCTGTCTAGTCTTGCCTGTCTAATGTTGTCTGTCTAGTCTTGAGTGTCTAGTCTTGTCTATTTAGTCTTGTCTGTCTAGTTTTGTCTGTATAGTCTTGTATATCTAGTATTATATATTATATACCTAGTCTTGTCTATCTAGTAATGTCGGTTTAGTCTTTTCTGTCTAGACTTGTTGGTTTAGTCTTGTCAGTCTAGTTTTTGTGTCTAGTCTTGAATGTGTAGTCTAGCTTGTCTGGTCTTGTCTGTCAAGTCTTGTCTGTACAGTATTGTCTGTCTAGTCTGGTCTGTCTAGTATTGTCTGTCTAGTCTTGCCTGTCTAGTGTTGTCTGTCTAGTCTTGTCAATGTAATCTTGTCTTTCTACTCCTCTTAGTCTCGGTTTTAATTTCTAGACTTGTATGTCTAGTCGTGCCAGCGTAGTCTTTTCTGTCTAGTCTGCCTTGTCATGTATGTCTAGTCTTGAGTTTCTGCTCTTGTCTGTCTAAACTTGTCTATCTAGTCTTGTCTGTCTGGTCTTGTGTATCCCTTGCGTAGTCCTGTCTGAGTAGTCTTGTCTGCATTGTATGGTCGTCCTAGCTTTGCCTATCTAGTCTTGTCTGTCTAATCTTGTCTGTCTAGTCTAGTCAGTCTAATCGTGTTTGTCTAGTCTTGTAAGTCTAGTCTTGTTTAAGTAGCCTGGTCTCTCCAGTCTTGTCTATCTACACTTGCTGTCTAGTCTTGCTTGTTTAGTCTTGTCTATCTAGTCTAGTCTGTCTAATCTTGCCTGTCTAGTGCTGTCTGTCTGTTTAGTCTTCAGTGTCTAGTCTTGTCTATTTAGTCTTTCCTGTCCAGTTTTGTCTGTTTAGTCCTGTCTATTTAGTCTTGTATGTCTAGTCTTGTCTGTCTAGTCTTGTCGGTTTAGTTTTCTATTTTTTCATTTCTATTCTTAGACTAGCCGGTTTAGTCTTCTCTGCCTAGTCTCGAATATCTAGTCTCGTCTGCCTAAGACAATTCGGTTTTAGAGAAGGTAGATCTACAATAGATATGTAAAATACGTCATGAATATAGTCGAAAAGGCAAAAGAAGGTACAAAACGGACCACGAAAATATTAAAAATGCCTTCAACTCGGCTGCCTGGCAGCACATCATGGTTGAATTAACGGGAAGAAATATACCACCAACTAAGAATGATTCGTAGCTAAAAAGGAAATTAAAAGTTGGGACGTCAGTAGTGGTTTGCTCCGTAATGAAACCAACCCCGTCGAATGTACTCTACCATGGTGTCCTCAGGCTGAAGCTACCGGAGGGAGTTAACATAATCGGGTTTGCGGACGACCTGGCACTCACTGTAGTGGAAAAAAATGAAAGAAGTACTATGCTCAGAGCTAACTTGGTCATTGAAAAAATTACGAAATGGATGTGATCAAAATCCCTCCACATAGCGCCGAAAAAGTCTGAGGCGGTCCTGTTAACGGCATATAGAAAGTTGGTTCCTATGTCTTTCAAAGTGATGCGTGTGGATATTAAACCAAAATACTCTCTAAAATACCTTGACATCACAATCGACAAAAACTGTCTTTTACAGAGCACACTAGAAAATCAGCGGAAATTGGCATGAAAACTACTGCGGCACTGGAAAAACTAATGCCCAATGTAGGCGGATCTAGATACAGTAAACGCAGGCTTCTAAGCACTATGGCCCACTCTGCTATGTCCTATAGAGCTCCCATATTGGCACATGCTCTTAACAAAGCTAGAATACCCGAATTAGCTGTATTTCAGAGGGAAATGGCCCTACGAGTCTGCAGTGCCTACGTAGAATATCGCGCCATGCAGTTTTGGTTATTGTTGGTATCCCTCCCGTCGAACTGCAGGCAAGGCATAGAAATTCTCGATACGAGGCAGGCTAGAACAAAACATCTAGACATGAGCCCGATACCAAACTCACTCAGGAGTGGCAGGAAGAGAGGAATAACTGTACAAAAGGGCAGTGGACGATGATCCTCATCCCGGACATTGACACCTGGACTGCTCAATGACACGGGAAAGTTTCATACTACCTCACTCATATCCTAGCGGGCCACGGTTGTCTCCGAGATTACCTGTACAACATCGGGAGAGCATCCGACGCAGATTGCGTATACCGTGGGTTGGCCGATAGTGTTACCCATACTATATTTGAGTGTCCGAGATGGGTCGACGAGAGGGAAATGTTCAAGAACGACAAACTCGATCCCCAAAATATGATGGCGCACCTATTAGGATCGCAGTAAGGATGGAACAATATCCACAAAATGGTAACTGTTAAAATAAATCGGAAGACTCGGTTGCAGTACTTAATGTATATTTATTAAATTACTATTTACAATTACATACTAATAACTAAATGAGAACTTCTTCTATATAATCAATAATTAACTTCTCGCTTGAACTTCATTCTTCGGCAGGCGACATGCGACGACTCTTTGTTCCTGCTTAGCGCACACACTATTTAGTTACCCACTCTCTAAGTCTTCGTAATAAAAATGATAACAGAAAAGGAAAATGACGATAGAAAAATAAAATTCAAAAATCGAACCTCTAATCGCACATAGTGCGGACGGGGGAAGTAGATAGTACGCGTCTAAGAACAGGTCACACAACAGCCTGAAGAAATGCGACAAGAGGTTCCGGAATGCTCGGGTTACTTTCAGGGGGCTCACTTGCATGATTAATGGCCGAAAGGTGCCATCTACACCCATAAAAAAAAGTCTTGTCTTTATAGTCTTGGCTGTCTAGACTTGCCTGTCTAGTCAAATAAAATCAAATCAAAATAATTTATTCACCTGTAAGTTACAAAAATTACTTTAGGCTGTGTCTAAGTACTTGTATAGTAATTGAATATAAAGCACATACTAACAATATATTAAATACAATTTAAGATGAACAGATTTTTAGATACTTTTTTTAGAAATTCTGTCAAACTATATAAAGACAGTGGCAGTAGAAATTGTTTCACATTATATCTGAATGTCTTTATTGATTTTGCTTTTTCTACATCTGTTGGTAACTTATTATATATTCTTATGCCTTGCTGACATGGACTTTTGCTACACATGGTTAGGTTTGCGTTAGGCATATATAGATTCCTTTGCCTCTTGTACTATAGGTATGTTTATCCATATTTCTGTCCAACCTTTGTTTGTTTTGATGGATGATAGAGGAAATTTCTAATATATTCAGGCTATGTACAGTCAGAATTCCAAGTTTTTGAAAGTAAGTTTTGCTGGATGTTGCTGGTTTTAGTCCTAATATTGCTATAATAATTCTTTTTTGGGCAACTAACAAGGAACGAATTTGTGGAGAGGATCCCCATGCTGCTATACCATATGACAACATCGACTGTACCTCCGCATGATAATATGTTAGAAGGTTCTCTTTGGACAAAGTTTCACATAAACATCTTATTAAATAGTCTTAAATTGTCTTAAGTCTTAAATATCTTTTACTTAATATTGAACACACATGGTTTATAGTATAGTTCCACTTGAGATGCTCTTCTATATAATTTCCTAGGAATCTCGTTTTGCCCTTTTTAGTGAAGACGTATTCACATGTAGGTTTATATCTTCTGAGTATCTGCTCCTTGCAGATTGGAATATAACATACTCCGATTTACCCGTATTCAGAAACAAATTATTTGCTGCAAAACAATCGCCTACACTATCTAATAATTTATGAGCTAGTATTTTATTACCATCAGCAAGTGTGTCGGGTAAAATAAAGCTCGCGTCATCTGCATAGAAACTACTTTGATCCATATTTATGTATGCTGGCAAATCTGCTATATACATTATAAATAACATTGGTGCCAGTATACTCCCTTGAGGAACACCAACATTTGTTTGAATAATATCAGACTGGGCTGTCTTCTTATGATTCTTATGATTTATTGCAACGAATTAACTACGATTTACCAAATATGATCTTAACCATCTACCAGCTTTTTCCCTTATTCCATAAGTGTATAGCTTATTTAGTAGATCCTCGTGATCTACACAGTCGAACGTTTTAGATAGATCGCAGAAAATGCCAATGGGTCTTTTTCGTCGATCTACTTCCTGCATAATTCTGGTGATAACTTCTACTATATCTGTGTTTGTATATTAAGTCTTGTGTGTTCAGTCTTGTCTGTCTACTTTTGTCTGCCTTGCCTGTCTAGTTTTGTCTATCCAGTCATGTCTGTCTAGTCTTGTCTGTCCAGTCTTGTCTGTCTAGTCTTGTCTGTCTAGTCTTGTCTGTCTAGTCTTGTCTGTCTAGTCTTGTCTGTCTAGTTTTGTCTGTCTAGTCTTGTCTGTCTAGCCTTGTCTGCCTAGTTTTGTCTGTATAGTCTTGTCTGTCTTGTATTGTCTGTATCTAGTCTTGTCTGTCTAGTCTTCTCTGTCTAGTCTTGTCTGTCTAAGCCTTGTCTGTCTAGTCTTGTCTGTTTAGTCTTGTCTGTTTAGTCTTGTCTGTCTAGTCTGTTTTGTCTAGTCTTGTTTGTCTAGCCTTGTCAGTTTAGTCTTGCTGGTTTAGTTTTGTCTGTCTAGTCTCGACAATATAGTCTGGTCTCTCTAGTCTTACCTGTCTAGTCTTCTCTATATGTTCTTGTCTGTCTAGTCTTGTCTGTATAATCTTGCATGTTTGGTCATGTCTGTCCAGTTTTATCTGTCTAGTTGTGTCTAGCCTAGTCGAGTGTTGTCTGTCTGGTCTTCTTTGTCTAGATTTGTCTCTCTAGTCTTTTATATATTGTCTTGTCTATTTCGTGTTCCCTATCCAGTCTTGTCGGTTTAGTCTTTTCTGGCTAGACTTAAAGGTATAATAATGTATGTCTAGTCTCTTCTGTCTAGTCTTGAATGTCTAGTCTCGTCTGTCTAGTCTCGTGTGTTTAGTCTAGTTTTGTCGGCCTAGTCTGGTGAGTTTACTTTTGCCTGTGTAGTCTCGTGTATGTAGTATTGTAGTCGTATCTGAGTAGTTTTGTCTCTCTAGTCTTGTCTGCCGAGTATTGTCTCTCTAGTGTTATTTATATGGTCTTGTTTGTCTAGTTTTGTAGGTTTAGTTTTGACTGTCTTGACATGTCGGTTTAGTCTTGTATATTTAGTCTCGTCTGTCAAGTTTTATCTATCTAATTTTGCCTATCTAATCTTGTCTACGTAGTCTTGCCTGTCTAGTCTTGTGTGTCTAGTCTGATTTACTTAGTCTTGTCCGTCTGTCTAATTTTATCTGTCCAGTCTAGCATGTTTAGTCGTCTTTATCTAGCCTTGTCTGTTTAGTTTTGTCTGGCTACTCCTGTCTGTCTACTCTTGCCTGTTTAGTATTGTTTGTCTAGTCCTGTCTATATAGCATTTGTCTAGCCTTGTCCGCACAGTCTTGTCTGTCCATTCTTGCCTGTCTAGTTTTACCTACCTATTTTGTCTGTTGAGTCTTTAAAGTCAGATTATTATATAAAACTATTGTATCTTTGTCTTCAATATTTTGAAGCAGTTATTAAGAGCAAATAATTGTATGTGCATTCCATTTGAAAAACGTTACAAAATGAACCAAACATGGATCGTCGCCTAATGTCAACCGCACCAAGAAAAAGAGAAAGACGACACAGAAATCTGAGCGTCGCGACGCCGCATAATTCAGCGATTAGCCTTAGCTGTAGTGACTTTGTGTGAAAGGATGTGCAAGTGATATTTGTTGTTGTGTGTGTTAAGGATGATCTCGTTATGTGTTCTGATTAATCTCGTAGTGGGGTTGGTGGATTGGTTTTTGCTCCGATTTGGAATTGTGTGATGAGTTTGTGTATATAAGAAGATTCTGCCGGTGGTTTCTTCACAGCGCCCTCGACTTCACTAAGAAAATCTACAGTGAATACAGTTTTCGGCATAAGATAAATATCTGGTTTGATTTTATCTCTTAGATTAAACAGAGTTTGGTTTTCTATTTTTGCGGTTTATCCCAGTCCCAGGAACAAAACAACATGAAATTGGTAAGCAAAAATTTTGTTGAATGTTCAAAATGGATCTTAGTTTCAATAATATTTTTATTTTATAAAACACGACATAAGATGTTATATAATTTAAGACCTATCTGAGATTATTAGAAGATTTAACTAGTAGACATAGATTTTAATAGAATTAGGTAAATAAGTTAATATAGTTTGAAGAGTTGGAAGTATCCCACAAACTATTTCAAATAAAAGAATCTAGTTCAATCATATATTGATAATTTTGGATTACTGAATCTTGAAAATGTATAATCTTGAGAATTTTGTATAATTTGGAAAATGTTGTATAATCTTGAAAATCTTGTATTATCTTAAAAGTTTGTATGATTTTGAAAAAGAAATTGAAATACATAGAATAAATACATTATTATCCAGTTTAATATTGAATTGAATGATTGGATTAAATCTAAAACAGATTATATTGTGATAACATAATCTTGACATAAACAAAGTTTATTTAATATAAATGATTGAACTTATCTATTTACTATCGAAAATAATCGAAAATAAGTTTAATTCATGGAATAAATTAGTTTTACAATTAATGGTTTTCTATTGGTGAAATATTTCAATTTCACGAAATTTTCGGAAAACCTTTTGGAAATGATCATAAAAGTATAGTATATTTTACAACGAGAGATGAAAGTGGCGTTTGTTTTGGTGAGGTGAGAGTTTGATCACGAGCGCCAGCGAGTTAGCAATCACACCGAACCAAAAAAAAACGCTTTCATCTCGAGTAGTAAATGCAGTTTTTTCTACTGATTTCGGTTGTAGAATCTATAATTCGACTTTAATAATCCAATTCGAAGCGAACTGTCAGATTTTTTAAAACAAATTTACTTGCTGGTTTGGACATTTCTATGGTAACATATTGCATTCTCATAGAAGGTGATACTTTTCAAGTCAAATTTTAATTTTATTTCGGTTTTTTAAATAGTTTCAGGCTCGTTTTACGTTTGTACATAAAATATTTCATTGAAATTGATGTAATTAATAAGAAAGTCCATGCAAATTTGGTTAGTTTAGTGTTTTAATCGAGAAAATCATAAATTTAAAATGCTCATTTTCGTCCCTAGATGTCAAAATATTTTCATCTCTAGAATGAAAAAATGTCACTTTCATGTAGGGAAAACCGTGGAAAAAATGCTATTTTCACATATATCAGTAGAAAAAATGATGTATTATTTGTTGAAAATGTTATTCTATTGAATGGGGATTTGATTTGTGCGTAAATGGTTAAACAAAATTCGTGTCAATTTCATCAATAACCAAAGAGTTTAACAATTATAGACTTCTATTTGAACCTAAATTAAGATGGTGCTTGTTGTATGAAGATATTTAACATGTTTATTCATTGATGTGTATTTTGCATGTCTAATAAATGACGATTTGAATTTTGCATAAATATTCATAATAAAATTAAGAAAATTTGTGCAAATTTAATTAAAATCCAAAAATTTGAACAATTAAAGTCTTCTATTTGAAAATTATACGTGACCCATGATCCATGAGTTACCTAAATTAAGAAGTGAAATTTTCAATAATTTGATTAAATTTACAAATTACAGTTACCTGTTTCAGTTTGGTCTGAAATTAAAATTTCACGTCGAAAAATGAATTTTTGCTAGATTTTCGAAATGATACGAGAATAAATTAACTTCGTCGAGATTGTTACTTACTTACTCCTGGGCGCTACAACCCTTCTTGGGTCTTAGTCTCACGAACGATCCTCCTCCATGCAGTCCTATCCTGGGCTGTCGTTTCCACATTTTGGACTCCGAGGGATTCTAGGTATTTTCTGATGTTATCTTGCAATCTAATTCGAGGTCTTCTCTTGGTCTTTTTCCATCTGGTGATATCTCCCAAACAGATTTTATGATTCCAGAGTGGCCACTTCGTATAATATGCACAGCCCATCGCATTTTGCGACGTTTGATGAGTTGGAAAATATTTGGAGACTCGTAGAAATCTTGGAGTTCCAGGTTTTACTTAATTTTCTATTCTTTCGTCGCATTGTCTAGGGAGGAGCCAAAAATTATTCGGAGAGTTTCCTAAGTTTTCCTCAGTATCCATGTTTCACACCCATACACGGCGACTGGATGGATGACGGGGTGGTAGAGCTGGAAATTTAAGGCGCGGTTGAGAACCTTGTATCTGATAAGGCTAAATTGAGAATTGGTACAATTCCATGCAGTATATATTAGTATCTGTATCTCCTGTCTCATCTCATTATTATTGGTAATCAAGGCCCCCAGATATTTAAATTCATGAGCTCTTTAAAAAATGGAAGAGCCCATATTGGTTTTCAAACCTCAGTCCTAAGTCTTCATATTTCACACCCAGACACGGCGACTATTTGGATGAGGGCGTGATAGAGCTGATTGATTTTAGTCGGTAATCACCGCCGAATATTGAGAGAGGTGGAGATACTTAGTTTTATCTTCATTGATGTTCAGTCCCATTTTCTATGCTTCCTTTTGGAATCGAAGGAAGATACCCTCTCACTGTATCAAAACTATCCCAAACCACGTCTATGTCATCTGCGTAGGCTAGGATGAGACTTAAGTCCGGGAAAAAAATGTTGTCGGTGTTAAAACTAGGGATAAATAAAACTAGGGATAATGCGTCTCACTGTTTATGGCCACTTCTGACCTCAATCGATCGATATATATATATATATATATATATATATATATATATATATATATATATCTTTATATATATATATATATATATATATATATATATATATATATATATATATATATATATATATATATATGTATATATGTCGTCTATCTTCCCTCTACTCTTGGACCCTTCTAGAGATATTTTTACTAATGATATAAGTTTCTTTGGGATTTCACATGCAGCCATCGCCTGCCACAGCTGGGATTTATTAATACTACCATAGGCTTGCTTATAGTGTATGAATAATTGATGTAAGTCTTTTTTATTATATTCACATTTTTTTCCCATTAGTTGCTTTATACAGAATATTTGATCTATGGTAGAACTAGTTTTTCTGAAACCGCTTTGGTAGTCTCCTATATTTTCTTTTCAGCATATGTAGTTACTTTGTGTTTTTAAAAGATATGCCCCTGTAATTGCAATATATGGCCTTATCTCCTTTATTATGTATTGGTATTATTATACTTTCTTTCCAGTCATCTGAAATATTTTATTTTCTCTTTATAGCAATAACAAGTTGGTGTATTGCCTTGTATAGCAAAATATCTCCGTTTCTAATGCATTCTGCCAGGATGGAATCCTTCCTTTTTATTTTCAAAGTCTTTAATGGCTATGGTCGTTTCTTCTAAAGTGGTTTCTTTGATAACATCATTATCTATATATTCTTGCATATTTTGGTCATTATTTCTAGAGGGGTTTAGAAGGGCGCAAAGTAGTTTACAACATTTAATTTTTTTTTATTAGTAATTAATGTACCATAGACGTTTTAAAAAATGCTAATTGTTTTTGGGTTACAACCATTTTTCATTGGCTTCATATCTTTATGAAATTTTCGGATATTGTTGTGATCATAATTATTTAAAATTTCCCGCAGTCTGTCATTCCTAGCTTAGCGTTTTGATTTCCTAATTATCTTTCTGGACATTGTTCTTAAATGTTTGTAATGTGACAAGGAGTCTTCACTTGGGTCTTGTAACATTGGAATTCTGGCTTTACTCTTTTGTTTTATTATTTGTTCACATTCTTCATTGAGCCACTGTTTGTGCTTGTTCTTAGGTGCCATACCTAATGTCGTTTTGCAGGTTTGTCGATGAAGTTGTTCTCAATATAATGTTAGTATTTGTATCCGAGGTATCACTAGGTTGTAGATCCATGAATTTTTCATCGTCGAAATTGTTGGAAAGATTTAACTTCACTCCGTTTCTCGCTTATAAATGGATTAACCACCTACTAGTACTAGACCAAACCAAGTACTAGAAAAACTAGATTCAAATAAAATTTTAATCAAAACAGAAATTATCGTAATAATACACGAAATATCAAAAAAACTAAACTAAATATATATATATATATATATATATATATATATATATATATATATATATACATATATATATATATATATATATATATACATATATATATATATATATATATATATATATATATATATATATATATATATATATATATATATATATATATATATAAATATTTCGCGAATCATTTAGTTTCGTCAGAATTTAAAATTAAGCAACTATTGTTTGTTTGCTTTACATTTTTAATAATTTCGTAATCGGATTTTTCTATATGGTTCGAATACATTGAACTACAAACTAATTACTTTCCATACAAGTGGAATAACGTTTACAAAAGCCAGATATTTTTTCGGAGAATGTTATTGAGGAACATTCCCAAGATCGATCACAAACAAAACAAAACCATTATCGAATTTCTAACGCATTTACTCAACAAAAATGGGAATTCGCAAAGAAATAAACAGTTAGGTTTTAAACAAATCTGTTAGGAGTAATATTTAATCTTAGTAAAAAAAACCTTTAACCTACAAAATATTCAACACTTACATTATATTCAAACATAATTAAGATTCGCATTTACATCAATTAAAATGTTTATTTCCATTGCAATTGGTTTTTGATTGAACTAGAATGTAAGCTGCTTAATAACGTTTGCTACTGAGCGAATGAAAGTGAGATGATTTAATATAAGTGTCAGGAAATTATTTCACCTGAGAATTGCTAGAAGCTTCAACTCGGGCAAGGGCAAACTATAAATGGTAGGCGATTATTTCAATTGATGCGTTATTATTAAATCTAATTTATGTAGGTTAATACGAATAAGGAATAGATTTACAATAGAATTATTATAAGAAGCTATTAGGTTTTCTGTGTTATCACAACCCAACCGTTGAACTTGATATGATATGACCCCCAAAAGAAATTGAAACATTTTATTAAACTCAATTTCAATTATGAAACACTCTAATTTTATTAACTTCGGGACTTACTGTTACATGACCTCATTAGAGATTAATAAAAAATCATTGTTAAGGCCCTCTCAAAGATGAAATGTCCTCATTGTTCGCCTCCCTTCCATCTACTGTCGAATAAGAAGGTAGTTTTAGTACTTACTAACTAAAACTACCCTCTCACCCCATTGAAAGTACGTTAATTTTTCACCACAAATTTATCAATGGTCATTGAACAAAAAAATAGAATCCGTGATTCTAACACTACATCCCAGAATCCGTGATTCAATTTATAACAATAATTTTAAACAAGTTACACAATTATTTATATATTGTTGAGTTTGAAGATTTTGATAATATTAAATATTAATATTTGTATCTTTTCTTCAAAGATTATAATTTTTAGGAAATCATTGAATACATATCGTCAACAAAGGTTTTTTATATCATTTGTATAACTAATCTTTCTATAAAAAACTTTCTTAAAAACAACCAAGATAGTCACCAAAGCAGTCAAGATGTTAAAGTAGTTTCTAAAATGCTGTATTTAAGCGAAATTCTCCGTATCGATTCTGATGATGATCACTTATGGTAATAGAAGACGAAGTTAGCTTGAGGTTACTCAGTTATTTCGAGAACAGCATCCGGATATACCAACCATTAGACAGACAGCGAAATCCCACAGTTAAAGCAGATACCAGGCGAAACGTATTATTAACTCTTCAAGAAAATCCAGTGACTCCAGCCAGGCAATTAGTCCGTGACAATGAGATTAGTCATACTACTGTCCTGAAAATTCTTCTCATCCTTACAAGATGCAGGCACTCCAAGAATTAACGGAGGATGACCAGGGCCGCCGAATCGAATTTTGCGAGCAACTGGTGAACCTGATCGACAATAACCAGATATCTTTAGCATCAATTCTTTTTTCCGACGAAAATACTTTTACTGTTTTGATTGAATCTATAATTAGTATGATTTCACCAATAGTCAATTATCAAGTTATACAAAGGTTACTATTAACTGTAATTCTTTCTTTTTAATTTCTTTTTCTATTACATTATTATAAGTTCTTATTTTAAGTTATTATTAATTATAATTAAAATTTTCATTTACAAATCTAAATTATATTGAAAAAAAAACTAGTACCAGTATATCTGTTGTAGTCATATAGTGAAATCCATCACATTGTGTAAAATCTCGTCATTGCATGATCTGTCCGCAGTTCGTGTGTTCTAATTCAACTACACGATATGACGAGGTAGTTCATGAAAGCACCTCACATATCTGTTTTATTTATATCTTTATTAATAGGTCTGTTATTTAAGACTAGTACCTTTTACTGTCAGATATCTGCACTTAGATATTTCTTGAAACGTCGAATCGGTAAGCAAGTAAGTAAGATTGTGTAAATCCCAGTTAAATAAATCCTTCATAAAATCGGCGAATTCATGAGCTACATGAATTAAATGAACTACACGAACAATGGCTCAGTTTTACACAATCTGACTGATTTCACTATATGACTACGACATATGTATACATATAACCTTGCGCCTGCACCATAACTTCATTTTCGTCGGACGTAAAAGAACAAAGTTTGTCTACTAGTGGTGTAAATTAATTAGAATTTGTGTGTGACCAACCTGACCAAATAATTTCTAAATAGATTTCAAATATCACGAAATTCTTTACCTGTATCTTTGAAAATTCTATATATTTTTTCTATATTCTTTGAACATTCTACACCTGAAAGGGTAGAAGAAGTTCGATTATAATAAATAATCTTTGACAATTGATTGCTTTGACCATTGCAATATTAACATTTATAAAACAACTTCAATAATTATTAATTTTTAAAAACAACGGATTTGATTATAATATATGTTTATGTGATTTCCAGTTCTCTCGAAGATTGTAAATATTCTTTGCGCTATCAACCAAACAAAAAAACAAGATTTACTTATTTTAATTTTTACTACTTATTTCACACATTAATTTATGCAATTTTATCATTTTTCCAGTTCATTTTTGTCACGATAATTGGTGCCTGCTATGCCGCCCGCCTAGAAAACACTTACCTACCACCAAATGGAGCCGGAGGAGCAGGCGGTGGACCAGGACTTACGGCTCCCAAGAACGGTAACAAAATTACTAACAATGATTTATATTAAATTATAATTGGATTACATGTTCGTTGTCAAATTGCCGAAACAATAGTAAAACGTCTGTTTCTTGCTTTTGTCGGTTCAAGAATTCGCAGAGCACATTATTTTGACAATATGTCATCACTTTATGTCTTAATATGGTCATTTAATAATAAAAAAAGTGATAACTGATCAAAAGTATCAAAATATTGTGCACATTTGAAAATAATGTGCAAGATTTTTGAACTAACGAAGGCAAACAGAAAACTTTTTAAGTTTGAAAGTCGACAATCTGACAACAAACATGTAACCAATTATAATTTACATTTTTTTTAAACTTTAAAAGACTAAAAGATAAACAGTTAATAAGAAACTTAGTCTACAGCTTAGTCTAGTACTTAGTCTACTACTTAAGTCTATAGACTTAATAAGAAACAGTTTCCATCGGAGCAGATCAATAAAATGTAATCTAAATCAATATAATATTATTGATTGATGAAATTTATGTTGAGATTTTTGATAGACTGACTATTTTGATTTTGATGGACAGAAAGTTTCGAATGCTTTGAAACTTTATTCACAATAACAAATAATACCAAACCTACTTTAATATATTCATGCGTGTATTCTTCAATCTACTAAATCTAATTGCTCACATTAAGAGGCTCCGCGAACGGATATTAGTGCAATAAACATGAATGGACTGCGTGATAGGTCATCGGATTTATCGACTAAATAGCTTGGATATTGTTCAGCTACCCTATTACACATCGACTGGAATCCGGTTGGATTGTCAATGGCAATTACCCGGACACGACTCATACTTATTGGTAACGTTTCATAGAAAGAGATAGTTCGTTTAATAAATCAAGATATCTACTATTAAATTTAAATGAATGCTGAACTTGGCAGAAATTAGATAACCAATGTTACATGGACGCTAGTGAATGTTATATAGTTAGAGTATATAAAATAAGAAGGTCTGTGACAATAGATCGAAAATGCGAAACAGAAAAGATAAAGTAATCAAGACTAACTAGAAGAGACTAGACAGACTAATAATTGCAAAATTATGGCTAAAAAACGGAAATGATTATATTAATTAAATTATGGAGATAATATTAACTAATCAAGACTAACTAGAAGAGACAGACAAATAATTACAAAATTAGGACTAAAAAGAGGAATTGTCAAATTGATCAAGCTGAACAGATAAGATTTACTAATAAAGACTAACTAGAAGGGACTAGACAGACAAATAATTACAAAATTAGGACTAAAAGGACTAAAAAGTGGAAATAATCAAATTCATCAAGCTATACAGATAAGATTGACTAATCAAGACTAACTAGAATGGACTAGGTAGGCATATAAATAATTATAAAATTAGGACTATATAGTGGAAATAATCAAATAAATTAAGCTAGACAGATAATATTAATTAAGACTAATGAAAAGAGACAATAAATAATCAAACAATCAGATTAAAGACTAAATGTCTAAAGATGAGAAACATTGAATGTGCAGAGAGTGCACATTCAATGTTTCCCTTTTCCTTGGTTTTACGTACCTTAAAGAGACATTGCCGCCGCCACTACAGCTCTCCACTCGCCCCGGTCCATACTGGCCTGCTTCCAATTCCGCACATTTAGTTCTGTTAGGTCCCTCTTCACGTCACCTATCCATCTAAGTGTCGGGCGCCTTTTTTTTTCCTCTAACCAATGTGGGTCCAGGGGAGTTAGCCCTTAAAACACTGCGGCCCATTGGCCTATTGTATTTCCCCTCATTGTCTCGTTCATGCAAATATATCCAATCCCTCTATCAGGTCCAGGATTCTATGTGCCATGTTTTTCACGGGGACTCTCTCAGCTGTAATATCAAGCTTGTGTCTGCTACGTGCAATTGCTTCACAGTGGAAGAATATATGGGCGGCAGTTTCGTCCTCCTCATAGCACAACCTGCATAAAGGTTCATCCTTCCAGATACCCATTGTATGCAGGTGTTCTCGTAGTGGGCAGTTTCCTGTAAGTAAGCCTACCACAATTGCGACCTGCTTCCTTGGTAGTTGCAGGATTTCAGCAGTTAGAGTTTCCGATAGGTTTGTTAACATTCGTTTGCTGTGTGTCAGACCATTCAAATTGACCCACTGTAGACGGTGCTTAGTTGCTACCCATTTACAGATTTTATTTCGGGTCGTGGTCTTGGTAATGTAGGGTCCGCTAGACGATTCTCTGTCGGATGATTCTTGTCTTTTGTCAAAGTCCACGTTTTACTTAATAAATTATACCATACTTAATATATTATACCATATATTACTATTGGTTTGATTAGTATTTTTATACCTACGTATTAATCGCCTTATTTCCTTGCGCAATTCTATGCTTGATGTCCTAGCGGATCTGTGTCTTCTCGTCTATTATAGCACCTAGATACTTAAAGGACTGGACATTCTCCAACATCATGTCCTTGATATATACGTCTATATACTTGTCCTAAGGTGCACTTATATTTTGTCTTCTCCGTATTCAATTGTAGGCCAAGATTTTCTAATTCTCTTTCTATTGTATATCTATAGCAGTACTACTTTGAGGTCCAATATTAATCGGGGGAGCAACCCAATATCGTCCGCCTAGGCTAAAATTTGTGTCATGCTGTGGAAAATGATCTTTGTGGCCTATTCCCCGCTTTTCATTATAATAAACTCTAGCGCCCCGTGTTGTTGATAGGCCATCTCCTTGCTTTAGGCATCTGGTGCACACACAGTTTTTTTGCAGTGAAAATCTACGGTTAATTCGCCGTATGTAGGCATCGCCAGTGTTGTATGGATAACTGTGGTAGGTTGTTGCATTACAGAACTACGGCACGGCGCCGCCTCTGTATGCACCTTGTTTGCCCTTCGTCGTACCGCCTCTACGCACGGTGTGATTTTCATCAATGTTGTATCTATTTTGGACAGATTTTGTTTTTTACAAATAAAATGAACACAAATCAATAAGTGCTTATTACATTGATTCAAGAAAAGCTTATAATATGGGATAAGATTATCGATGATTATAAAAATAAGCGGCTAAAGTATGATTCCTGGAAAGAATCCTGTTGTAAAGATATATTGATGTTTTAATTTCTGGGATAATTTTTGCAGAAATTTGTCGAATGTCGTTTTCTGCATTTTAAAATAATTGCAAAACTTGTCTTCATCCTCCCTCAGTTGTTTCTTGATAAGTGTATGAAATGCGCCAAATTCCTCCATTTTTTAGGGTTCCGCTGTTATCAACACGGAACCCTTATAGTTTCGATATGTCTGTCCGTCCGTCCGTCTGCAGTTTAGCTTAGAGACTTTTAGAAATATAATGCTGTAATTTGGCATGGATTTACAGATTAATCACGCCAACAAAGTGGTAAAATGAAATCTCCGAAAAGAAGGTTTTTTTTAGGGTAGGGGAGATCCTTGTACTTTGGGACACTTTTCTTTATACATACATATTTTAAGTTCAAATTGATCTATAGCCATGAATGTTGAAATTTCAGCCATGAATGTTGAATGTTGACAGAATTTAAATATATATATATTGGGCTGAAATTTATTCCAGGTGTAGTACACATGTTACAATTATGTAAGGAATTCGACGATATTTATATGACAACCACGAGCACGACAACAGCGATTGATTCTTTGGACCCGATTTTCAATAACTCTTTCACACAAATTAATATTGTTCCTAAGCTCCTCTAACGTTGTTGGATTGTTTGCATATACCTTCGACTTAAGGTAACCCCATATGAAAATTCCAACGGCCGCAAATCGCACGAGCGAGGTGGCCATTCGACTGGTCAATTCCTCGAGATTAGAACCACATATCGATGAACTACATATAGTTCAGTTAGAACCACATATCGATGATGTCAAGTTCATCAAATTCTGGCCAAAAATAGTCTTCCAACATGGCACGATAGTGATCATAACATGGCGATTATTTTCATCGACAAAAAAAACTCTGGCATGAAATCCATACCACACGCCGACTCTTTGTGGATGCAATGTAGTCTAATGATGCACATGTGGGTTTGTTGGTGTCCAGTAACGGATATTTTGCTTATTGACAAAGCCATTCAGCCAAAAATGAGCTTTATCGCTAACGATAATTTTTTTGATGAAATTCAGGATTTTCTTCAAAGTTTTGCAGAACAAAATTGGACAACATTAGGCGCTTAAATTATCCCGAGGTTTCAGTTCTTGGGTTAATTTGATCTTGTAAGTGTGTAGCTGGAGATCTTAACGCAAAATTCGCCATAATGTGGACAAGGAAATTAGCAATTCTTGTTAACGGCGTGGAATCGACTAGTTTGGTTCATTTTCAAGTGAAGCTTTTATAGATCCATTTTTTTCAGTACATTGACCGGTGCGTTGTCTCACTGGCACAGGAACATTTAATAGTGAATATGTTGATACAAATTTATTCATCATCGCATGCACAGCTTGTCTGGTGGAATGATTATTGCAATCAGAAATTTTAATAAGCGCTCTTAAAGATTAAATTTAAAATAAATATGGCATACTGAAATTTAGTTTTGTTTAATGACAATGTAAGACAATATAACAGTGAGTAATAAAACTATATTTATATCAAGCATCATAAATAAGTTAATATAAATTTAATATTATCATAATTTAAAAATGAATCTACAGGTTTATTATATATATTAAAATAGGATCGTATGCCTTTTTAGGAGGCGGCAGGAAAAATACGTCAAGTCGGCTTTGGAGGAAAACGCAAATTTTGAGTGATTTGCAAAAGAAATTTTGCCGGGCAAAAGTATTAAAACGTTGAAAAATCCCCCGAGAATTGACTAATGTATTAGATATTGTGGTGCCGCAGGAGGAAAATAAGTTCGCATTTTGCGTCCGAGTTTGTAGGTGGTTGCGAATTTTACAGACATCTTTGCACGATGTCCTTCCGCCAGCAGTTTCCGACAATCCGAAACCATGTTTAACACCATGGTTGCATGTTTAGCTTCTGCAGTGCGCGATCATATTTCGTGCGTCATATTTTAGATACCCGTTTTTCAACTGTAGCAATTTTTACCGCCACAATTCGCAAATTCTAACTCCTTTCTGCAAGGGTTGTAAATTTCGCTTACTCACCGGTTTCGGTTCAGTAGGGGGAATTTTCAAAAATTCCTCAATTTTCAGGTTTTTTAAAATCAGAAATTCCTTGCCATGACATTTACGATGCAACGAAAAACACCAATCGGTAGCAAACACATATCCGTACTTTCACCTGCAAGTCTCGTGGCAAGACGATTCAAGTTTTCTTAGCATTTGCTGTACCGAGAATTCAACAAGTGGTTCTGGCACAGCACTCAAGCGTTACTCTTGCGTGAGTGCCAGGCCACATAGGTCTGTAGGGAAACGAAAAGACGGACGTATTTGCAAAAGAGGGCGCTGTGGCAGCGCTCTGATTGCAAAGGAGAGGTCCTACGCCAACAAAACTATGACCCGTAAAATAATAACAGAGTGGACCAATAAAAGTCACCAATTACGATGGGTCCGCACAATTAGCCAGCACTACAGAAAATGGATGATAGGTCCCATATCTAACACACTAACAGCTGAAATCTTGCAAATGTCCGGCAAGCAGATTGCAACTGTGGCAGGTCACCTGAAACTCAACATTACAGCCGAGAGACTCACGCCGAACCACGCCGCTACTGGCAAGACGCAAATACAAACGTCAGCCCTACGAACGCGTTGTCGTACGAACTACGACCGCAGAAAATGGGTTTTCGACCAATTCTGATCGGGAACATACATTGATAAATCAGACGTTCATCGATAATTTGGGTAAATTTCATGATTCGGTCGCCGGTAGCCCTTTGGATAACACGAGTGAATTACTCGTCTATTACACCAAGTTCGATTTGCGGAAACACGTGAACCAAATTCAAAGAAGGGGTACTCATTGAAAACAAATCGCTTTTCATATTTTTCACTTCTATGACTAAACCAAACGATTTTGCAATATTACCAATAAATACTTTTTTATAGGTAGGTACATAAGTGCTACATAGGTACATAGGTCCAAGTCTCAATTTCAAATTTTAAAGAATTGTCATGATATTTGCAAGAAATCATTAAAGGAAGACAGTGGAGCATTCACATGTTGCCAGGAAGTACCTACTTCTTATGGATACCCATGTTTAGTAGAAATTTGATTGAAATTCTTCAAGGGTTTATATATATATATATATATATATATAAATATATATATATATATATATATATATATATATATATATATAAATATATATATATATATATATATATATATATATATATATATATATATATATAAAACAAGTGAAAGGCATACAGCTAGGAAGAACACGCGAAACAAAAACAATCATTAAATGTTTGGCATTTGCAGATGACGTTGCCATAACTAGCAATAACACGAAGGAGGCAAAGGAAGCACTGGAGCGATTACATGAAATAGCCGCTAAAATAGGTTTACAGATATCGTATGAGAAGACCAAATACATGGAACGACATACGAACAATGTACACACCATACATACGACTTATGAATCTATACAAAGGGTAGAAAAATTTAAATACGGAAAAACTCCAGAAAGCATACAAACGTACAAGGTCATATTATAATAAGAAAAGCAAATCAAGGCAGGCCAAACTCAGACATTATAAAACAATTGTATTGCCTGAAGCATTGTATGCATCAGAAACAACCACAATTGGAGCATCTGGCAACATAGAAACAGAAAAAATTGAACGCAAAATTCTTAGAAAAATATTTGGAGCAGTACACAGAGATGGGATATGGATGAAAAGACCTACCAAAGAGCTATATGAACACAGAGACAGATTAACAGATATCATTAGAAAACGAAGACTAACTTTCTATGGGCACATACAGAGAATGAACAATAAACGACTTACAAAAAAAATCTTTGATGTAGTAAACAGTTCAAGTAGGAAAACAAATTGGTTTCATGAAATAGAAGATGACTTAAAGCAATTGGGGATCATTTAGCAAATGATAGAAGACAGGAAAAAATTCAGAAGCAAAATTAAGAATACCAAATTTTTAGTAAGCGAAAGGAAGATAGGAACAAAGTGTGGACAGAACAAAGTAAACAGGAGCACAGTCAAAGCATAAAGAGATTTTGGGAAGAGAAGAAAAAGAAGGGAAAGAAGCGAAACTTGTGTCATCTTGAGATATTTAAGTTCAAACACTGTCCATATGGGCAAAAATGATGTAATAGCATATATATATATATATATATATATATATATATATATATATATATATATATATATATAAAAAATCAATTAATGCCTGAGATTCTTCTGAACGAGAATTTACATTGAAATCTCATTGAAACTTTAAATTCAATTAACATTTATTTCTAATATTTTTAGTATTACCTCCATAACCGTCAAACAAGTTTTACTGCATCCGCGCGGATAGTTTACACAAACCTATTTTTTTAATATTAGACTAGTAGTAATACTTTAGTTTTAGGTTAAATACAGAATAGAAATAAATGCATGCATGTATGTGTATATAATACATAGACTCACTGAATTCTTTAGTCAATCGGTGTTTAAAATAGAGGAAATTCTGTAAGCAGACCATCGACTTTACTGCAAGTTATTTCAGTAAGAAAAAACATCTGAGTTACTCCGCGACTAGATGGCGCCTAAGGTTTTCAAAAAACCTAACCTAACCTAAATGGCGCCTAAGGTTTTCAAAAAACAACTAGATTAAAACTTTAAGGCTAGCAAAGAAATACTTGTGAGATAATTCCATACAAACTTAATTTAGAGATTTGGAGATTTAAATAGGACAACAAACTTAATCTAGCAGGCATTGTAAATTTTAAAATTCTAGGTGGAGGTGGCAGAAGTAGAAATGGCAATTGAAAAACTGACCAGGTTATGGAATTCCTGGAGCTGGCGCTGGGGCTAGTACTAGTGCAGATGCCAATGCTCAAATTATAAGCTTCGAAAACGAATCATTTTTTTTCTTCTAAAAAATCAATTATTCTTCGGTTGAGTTGAGTATATTTGGGTTGAGTTGGGTATTCTTGGATTGAGTTGAGATTCTCCTGAACGAGAATTAACATTGAAATCTCGTTGAATAGTTAATTTAATTAATATTTAGTCTTTTTAGTTATACCTACCCCTACCGCCAAACAAGTTTTTCCTCATCCGCGCGTACAGTTTACACACACTCATTTCTTGGTGTTAGATTTTATAAAAACAGAATAGATATTCATGCATATATGTGCATATAATAAATATACTCACGAAACTCTGTAGTCAGTGATTATAAATAGAGGAAAATACACAAGCAGACTATAGACTTTATTGGAAAAGCAAGATCTGAAAACACGTATTGAGAAATGGAACTGTTAAAGAAAGAACTGTCGAAATGTTGGAACTATTAAAGAGCGACGTAGATATGACTTATTGTTAGCCTAACCCTATTTCCGTCAGTCAATATCACTTCCTGTTCTGACTTACTCTCTCGCCGCGCTTAAAGTAGTTTTAAGTTAAAAATATTGTAGATTTAAATAGGAGCTAAGACAACAAGCTTAATCTAGTCGGCGTTGTAAATCTAAATTATTTCTAGGTGGAGGCGGCGGAGGTAGAAATGGAAATGGAAGACCTGGGCCAGTTTATGGAATTCCTGGAGCTGGCGCTGGAGCTAGTGCTAGTGCAGATGCCAATGCTCAAATTATAAGCTTCGAAAACGTTAATAATGGAGACGGAAGCTATAAATACAGGTAACTGACTAAGTCCTAATACTTTAATACTTGACTAGACTTCTCTATCTAGTTAATATAAGCTTTACAACATAACTTTTAGACAAGTGTTTTATTAACCATATAATCAAATCTAACTAATATTGTCTTAACTAATATACATTTAATATTCTTGTTTTAGCTATTTCACATTTATCTAATTCTGCATCTAGAATTGCTAGCCTTGCGCTATCATTGCTTATCTAGTTTTGTGTATGTATCTAGTCTTTTAGTATAACTTTTCGACAAGTGTTTTATTATCCATATAATCTTGTCTAAATCATATTGCCTAAACTAATATACATTTAATAATCCTGTCTTGGCTATTTCGAATATATCTAATTATGTGCCTAGAGACGATCTAGCTAGTCTAGACTTAACATTGCGTATCTAGTTTTGTCTGACTAGTCTGTTCACACTTGTTTCTCTCTTTCCTCTCTTAGCCTATCTAGTTTAGTCGAATTTTGGGTGTATAGTTAGTACATAAGAAAGATTGTTAGAAATCTATTAAAATTGTATAAATTTCAGTTATGAAACGTCGAATGGAATCAAGGCCGAAGAACAAGGTGAGTTGAAGAATGCCGGGAGCGACGGCGAGGCGCAATCCGTGAAAGGCTCCTACTCTTACACCGACCCCGAGGGCAACCTGATCACCGTCGAGTACACCGCCGACGAGAACGGTTTTGTACCAAAGGGAGACCATCTGCCAACACCTCCGCCAATCCCCGATGAGATTCTGAAGTCCCTTGCTCAGAACGCCGCGGAAGAAGCGGCTGGCGGCGGCGGTGGAGCCGGAAACGGGTATCCGTCCAACGGGAAGCCGCCTGGCGCAAACGGAAACGGATACAGATATTAAGTATAGAGTTTTAAGACATCATAATTTCATAACTTATTAGTTCTTTGTCTGGATATTTCTCTGATTTAGCTTTGTTAACACGTTCACGATTTCGTCTTATTATTAATAATTAGTTTTTATTTCATGGAAAAAAATCAAAGAAGAAATAACAGCAGTTATGTAAGTGCTAGTTGTTAGTGCGTAATGTTCGAGGATTTTGTGCAATTTTTTTAATAATATTTTTTTGACGAAAAATCTTGCACAATGTTATGAGTCGACTTTTGATTTGAGATTTCTTTGCATCACACATTGTTATGTCACATTCATTCATATTTACTGAATGCTAAACTAATATTCCTCGATAAATCTATTACCTTAGGTTAGAACAGTTCGAATCTAAATATTTAGTCTGTATCAAAGTTTTTTACTCCTGATTCAAATTTGGATTAATCTATCAATCACCACAGTTTTGCTGATAAATTTAGATTATCTATTTCTATGCAGTTATCTGTAAAATTAGGACAGACTACAAAACAGATAACTAAATTTGTCTCTATATAATCTTGTTGGGATGAAGATGTAGATAGTCACTAATAGAAGATCAATAGATTACGTTATTTATCTACATTATCTATCTACTATTATCCATCTATAGACATTAACAACTAACTAATTTATAAAATATTGTTTTAAACAACAACAAGAATCTATCAAGAAATCAGGTTAAATGTGGGAAGATATGTATTTATAAAGAATTTGAAAGCAATATAGATTATATTGATGCATATTTGTCTATAAAGATTTTGTAATCAATCCAGATTATAGAATGTAGTAGATTTTTATTTTGAAAGATTTTGTAATTAATCTAAATTTTACAATTATAGAATTTATTCACAAAGATTCTATAATTAATCTAGATTATGGAAACTAAGAAAATAATCTTGACACCGTTATAAAATTTATACAAAATCTGGTATCAAGTTCATTCTAATCTAGTTTTAATCTAAATTTGATTTGTCGAAAGGGATTATTTATTATTTAGATTGTCACTAACTAAAGGCCCAAATTTAGGTAACATACTAAATCCATAAGTTAATCATTTTTTTGTGCTATTCTATTTTATTGGAATATAACACTGAATTTTCTACATTTTTTTAGTGACTTTGTGTTGTAAAATTTCTCTAATCATTATTTTTTAACAAATGTTTTTGATGACGACCTTTGCGATGTTTTAAGGGTTTTCGAAAAAGATGTGATCAGTTAAACGGTGCTATATATACAAATAGGAGGAGATTGCGCGACATTTGTTGCATAATCTCGTATTTATCTGCGAGTGGATTGTATTTATGTAATTTAATTTTTAAGTTGCATGCGCTATAAATGTACACTATATATACTATATTATTATATATTATTATTTTTTATATAAATATCTATTTAAATAAACAAGAAAGTTTGTGATGAAAAATATTTTTTTCTGTTTTTTTCCCGTTACGACCAGCTTAAATGTTAACCCAGTACTGTCGCATTCGTTCTCGATGTTTCTGCTTCAGTTCTTCAGTCCAGATCTTACATGTTTTCAGCATCCGCTTTTCCTGGAAACTCTGGAATGATTTTAGGTTCATCTTAAGAGGTTTACGTTCATGAATATCTGCCCATGTGATCCCCACTTCTATCAAGTCTTTGTTCAGTTCTGTGAATCATGCTCCCTTGATCTTCTTTCCTAGGAAATAAGTATTCTGTTTGACAATCTAGTTGGGTTCTATCGCGCCAGGTGACCATAAAATGTGATCCTTCTCTTCCGAATAATGTCCGTTATTTTTTCCATGTGCACGTAGAGTTCATGATTGTGCCGTCTTCTGTATTCACCATTTTAGGGATACTGACTTCTTGTTGTAGATGCCCTTGGAGAGTTGATATACAGTTTCCATTTTCCTGGAAGGAAAAGGAACGTGAAATCTAGGCTTCTTTCTCCGAGATGTTGAGATCCATTAGAATATATTATATTTGAATTTGTCGGCTAGCTTAATTTTTCCTGGTTCCATGATAAGTACTTTGGGTGCTGGTTTGTGATGAAACTCTGTTTTGTCAAAGGAAATCTGAAAGCCTGCCTTAGCTGCTTGTGTTTGTACTAGGTTGATTTGCTCCACAGTTCTATCCAGGGAATCTAAAAATATCGCGAGATCTTCTGCGAAGGCTAGACAGTCTACTGTTAGTTCCATGTTTCTGTATTCCAATCTGACCGAATTTTCCACTCATTTGATGTTTACTTCTTTGCGCTACTCACGGATAACTTTCTCGAGTATGCAGCTGAAAAGCAGAGGTGAGAGCCCATCTCCCTGCCTTACGCCTGTCTTGATTTCGAAGGAATTTGAAATCTCTCCTCTAAATTTCACTTTGAATTTTGTGCTACTTAAAATCTGCTGAATTATCGATCTTGTTTTATTGTCCAAACCCAGTTTTTTCAAGATTTTTATTAAGGAATATCATACATATACAGGAAATCGACAAAAATTACCACAAACTGTTTGTTCCTGAGCTTGAGATATGAAAAGATACATTTTAAGATGATAATCTGTTCAACACATGAACGCCCTTTCCTGAATTCATCTTGGTATTCTCCCAACTGTGGATCTAGTTACTCTTTGGCCCGATTTTGTTGAGGTTTAGAGAGAATCTTGTTAGTTATAAGAGGGTAAAAGAGGGATTCCATGGTAATTGTTCACGTGCGTTCTCTCCCCTATATTTTGAAGAGGATGGATTAAAACTGAGGCCCAGTCTCCTGGAAGTTGCTCGGTTTCCCATATCTCAATGATTATCTATGTAAGCTTTTCAACTGCCTTGTTCGCAGCTTGTTTCCACAGTACAGCAACAAATGCTTGATTTCTTCCTTTGTAGGTGGGGATGCGCCGGGATTGTTGCTTGCACTGTCTTCAAACGTGAACGCAGATTCTGGAGTTTCGCAGTTGAGGAGAGACTCAAAGTAGGTTGCCAAGTAGGTTCCGGCAGTTGACTTTTTCATTGAAAGGAGTTTTACCATCAGGATTCTTAAAGTATAGACTCGGTGGAGATCACTTGCTCAAATGCTGTTTTAATGTTCTATTAAAGTTCCGTATGTTGTTCTTCTTGAAGTCTTGTTCAACTTGAGCTAGATGATTTTTGTCGAAGGCCCGGTTTACCCCTCGGATGGTTTTCGCAGCGTGTTTTCTTGCATTTAGAAAATTGTGGATTGTATTTAACAATAATAAACACAATTTTGATTTAGGAATGAAGTGGGCACGCGCGAGGCTCTCTTATCTCTCATCGTTCTCACACAGCGATGCTGCGATATTAATGTCGATGTATACGCACCATGTGTGATGATGTGTGTGATGGTGTCTCGCACCAGTAGCTCATTGCGATTCTAAAATACACCGGAGTCGATGAGGGAGATCTGAACATCATCATTCAACTGTACTGGCATCAAACTGCATAGCTTATGATGTTATAGAACTGGGAATAACAAATCTCCGAAATAGACTGTCTGTGAGACGCACTCTGAAGGAATTTCGTGGATTTCAGGAAAAACCCCGAAGGAAAGGTACCCCCTGGACAGAATAGAGAAAGGAGTTGCACCAGCAGAAGATGCGACAATACTGGGCAAGGATCAAACCCTAACAAATGAACAAACGTGGTCCAAAGTAAGCATATTCGAAACAAGAAGAGGAAGATATGATACCCTGACGATAGGTCGGGCTCGCCGAGAGCCTCCCACATCTCCAGAATATGATGGATCTCATCGTTGAACATAGCAAACAGTATGGACTACATATGAACGTTGCCAAGACCAATGTGGTTGTGTTCTCCAAGACACCACGATGGACGGTCCTTTAAATTAACAACCAAAACAATGGAACTAGAGCCGTCCGTTAAATATCTTCGAATCCTCGTCAACGAGAACTGTGGCCCTAAAATAGAAATCAGATCAAGGATAAGGCAGGCCAGAAGCACATTCATCTCTATGAAAACCCTCTTCACTAGTAGAGACCTTAACTTACAGCTCCGCATACATATATTGCGTTACTATATCTCCCAATGCTACTCTATGGCTCCGAGAGCTGGACATTCAGCCAATCAATGGAGAGCCGTATTGTCGCCTTTGAGATGTACTTGTATCGCGGTATTCTGCGTATATATTGGGTAGACAGGATAACCAACGAAGAAGTACTGAGGAGAATAGATAAAGTTAAAGAGCTGATGACAACCGCCAAAGAACTAAAGCTCCAATACATCGGGCACCTTGTGAAGGGAGAGCGTTACGAGATCTTTCGACTAGTGATCGAGGGAAAGATCGAGGGTAAACGATCTGTTGGCAGACGGGAGATCTCGTGGCTAAAGGATCTGCGTCGATTCAAATTTAGATGTTTGCGCGATTCTTATCGATCTTGGCGATCCCGCACGTTCGTTCGCCAGTAAAACATTAATAAAATCATGAATAATTTTGTAACAGCAAGATCTATAAAAATAAGTTCAGATTTTCTATCTGTCGTTTCTCACCGTTCTTCTCGCGGACCCGTTCGTTTTAAACGTTCATTCGCCAATAATACATCATTCATGAATAGTTTTGAAACAGTAAGGTTTGTAGAAACAAGTTCATATTTTCTATTTGTCGTTTCTCACAGTTCTTCTCGCGTACCTGTTCGTTTTTAGACGTTCAGTTGCCAATGACATATCATTCATGGATAGTTTTCTAAAATGATTTGTAGAAATAACTCCACATTTTCTCTTTGTCGGTTGCCACCGTTCTGCACGCGGACCTGTTCGATCAACATATCATTCATGAATAGTTTTGTTATAGAGAAGATTTGCAGAAAGAAGTTCAGATTTTATATTTTTCGTTTATCGACATGCACTGCCCATACATCGACTTCAAGAAAGCCGCAGATAGTTGGAAACCCAAGTACCAATTCAAATTATCTGCAGTTCTCTTGAAGTACGTGAATAGGCTTACAATCACAATAATGAAGAACTAGAAAGCAAAAGTGGTAATCTAGAAGGACAAGCCAAAAGCCATTAACGAAAATTTCGGGGGTTAGAAAAGGTAAAGAAATATCTGTAATAATCTTAATCCTCACACTACACTCCGCCATTTTACGAACTAACAAACTTACGAACTAACGTTGCACCCGTAACATTACTCCGTAATGAAAAACCTAGATAGTGAGGGACCTTATTTGCTAAGTCATATATAATCTGTGCATATGCCGACAACATCCTGATAATAAGTCGGCGCTACAGAAAAAGGGTAGAAATCTTTACAGAGTTAGAAGCGAAAACCAAGAGAATTGGTCTATCCGCAAATGAAAATAAAACAAAGTACTCGTGGCTAAAGGATCTGCCTCGATTCAAATTTAGATGTTATTCGCGATTCTTATGGCGAACCCGCCAGTTTAACATGTTCGTTCGCCAGTATAACATTCATGAACTCATGAATAGTTTTCTAACAGCAAGATCTATAAAAATAAATTCATATTTTCTATTTGTTGCTTCTCACCGTTCTTCTCGCGGACCGGCTCGTTTTAAGACGTTCGTTCGCCAATAACATATGGCTCAGGAATAGTTTTGTAACACCAAGATCTATAGAAATAAGTTCAAATTTTCTATTTGTCGTTTCTCACCGTTCTTCTCGCGGACCCGTTCGTTTTAAACGTTCGTTCGTCAATATTACATCATTCATGAATAGTTTTGAAACAGCAAATTTAACTTAATTAACATATTTAAATTGTACATATATGAAAGTATCCAGCAACGGAAACGCTAGAACAACATAAAACATAATCATCGCAGATCTCAACTTGGAAGCCGTTAATGACTTTAAATACTTAAGTAAAATAATCAACTCAAACAAGAAAGGATTCAAACATGTAACATATGTTAACATACGCGCACCTGTTATTATTTAGGTCCAAACTACTCTCCAGGTCTCTGAAAACGAAGATGTATAAAACACTAAGCAGGCTAATTTTGACTTATGGAGGAGAAGTCTGGGTTCTTACCACTACAGACGAAAGAAAACTATTCACAATTAATAGAAAAATTTTCCGCAAAATATACCGAGCGATTCACGAAAACGATATGTACATAATCACATATGAACTATGAACTTCTTAACCTAACCGAAATCAAGAACGTAGTGCGCTTCGTAATAGCACAACGAGTGAGGTGGTTGGGCCACCTAATAAGAATGGGCGAGGAAAGATCCCAAAAGGGAATTTATGAAGCCAGACCATAGATAGAACCAAATGTCTATTCGACGTACGTTTTTTATCGATTGATCATTGATCCAGAAAACGTCTAAGACCATTCGGAACATTAAATGAATGTATATTATACATCGAATCACAGTTCATATAACAGCCATGCACGAGTCACAATTAGTACATTCATTGGACGTCCATTTTTCGATGACTTTAACACGTTATTATGTGTCTATCAACTGGACGTACATTCACGAAATCCATCCATTGGAAGTCCAGTTTTTGGCGACGTTAACACCTCATTAGGATTACATTAACTGGACATTCATTAAAATTTATAAAATTATATATATATATATATATATATATATATATATATATATATATATGTATATATATATATATATATATATATATATATATATATATATTATACATGCACGATGATACGTAAGTTGGACGTCTATTTTTCTGCAACTGTAACACGTTATTATATGTCTACTAACTGGACGTATATTGTATGTCTACGTACGGATATATAAAATAGGAACGCTCATGGAATCCATCCATTGGACATGTAAAATAGAGTCTTGAGGTAAGTTTTACATTTTATTTTATGTTACCGTACAAACATATTTAACTTTGAATTTAATGTCTCTTTTCAAAAGATTTTATTTCATCTTGATTTAGGGTATGTTCCGATATACACTGCGAGCACTGTTCAGTGCTCTTATTGGAAAGAAATTCGTTCCGTTATGGACTGACAGTATACTGCCGCAGTATCCTAGGGAAATATATGACGTCATAAATAGTCGCCATTTTCGTACTGTGAGCAACAGCGCAACTGGCGCTCTCAGTGCTTTGATCATTATTATTATTGAATGTTGCTATGGCCGTTAGAGACATGGAAAATTAAAAAAAAAATGCGTTTGTTGCAGTGTGAAACCAATACTTTGTACGAATTGAAAGTTACTGATGAAATTTATAATCGTGCATCCGTCGGTAAATATTCAATTGCATCACAATTAAATTCATAACCAAAATATTTTCTCGTTATCTTGCAGACATGGTTTCAATTCAATTGACAATTAACTTGAATATTCAATTTTTAAATATAACTACATTCAAACAATAATTTTTCTTGTTGACAGTTGCCAGTATACTGGACTGCGTTCCATTTTAAACAGTAACCAGTATAGATAACTATAGAGGAACGCCTTCGCAGTATACTAAATTGACGTCATGCCTTACAGTGCACGCAGTGTATATCGGAACATACCCTTAATAAACAAGTCTTCTTGTTCTACGTTGAGGTTATGTTAGCCACGTGTACCACGTGCTCGTTTTTTTTTTCTAGATAAATGAAAAAAGTGTTTTTCTTTCATAGTTTTTCGTCATCTTGACCACCTTGGCTGTCGATTGTTTTCGATTCTGTTGAATCTTCGAACAGAACACGTGATTGAGTTTCACAGCATGAAGAGTGAGTTTCCTGCATCTTTTAAAAATTGCCTTCACAGTTCCTTTGAAAATATTCCTAGTGCCTACGAAGAGTTGCTTTCGCAGTGTACATCTGGTGTATTCAAGGAATACTTTTTTGTCTACTTTCGAAAACAACGGGAAGAATTTTGTGAGATGTGTGACAGATACTTATACCGACATATTGCCGATACTATAGGTATATCGACAAATTTCAAGAAAAAGAAAACTAAACATATTGTTAATATTTCCATCCCTACGATTGCGAGGGGCAGTAATCAGGAGCCTAGTGAGATTCTCGTTCAAAATCCTAGACCCTCGACTTCTTCTAATCACAGGCCACTTCCGTTGCCATCGGATAGCTCAAATACATCGGAGCAGGATTTAACAACAGAATACGAAGAATCCACAGAAAAAAAGAGCTAAAACTTTAGCTTAATATGTCGCAAATATGTCTCAAATAATATAAGCCATCGAGCTACAGGTGAACTGCTCAATCCGATGAGGCTTCATAAAGGGATTCATAGAGGGATTTTCTGAAGTCGTCAAAAACATTGTTATCGACAGCAAGACGTGTCAATACTGATTCTATGGGTCCAGGCTATTATTGCCATTTTGGTTTGCGTCGCGAACTGATCCAGTTCTAACAATAAAATTTTAATGTTTCAAACGATCAATAGACGAAAAATGTACATCCCTTGCACGTACACTATAAAGATCATTAGACGTACACTCTACATCCTTTGGACGGATGAGGTCTGTCTGCTCCATCCATCTGTCCCTCTCGGATATCCACCTACTGCATTCAAACACAGTATGAAGTGCACTGTCCACGTTGCCGCAGTATACACACATTGCGTCACTTGCCCTTCCAAAACTATGTGGATACTCACTCAAGCATCCGTGGCCGCTGAGGGCCTGTGTTAGATGGTAAGTTATCTCACCATGGTTCCGTGTTAGCCAAGGTTTAAGTTTTAGGATCAGTAGTTTGGTCCAATGTCATGTTTTGGACATATATCCTATTATTTCCACCGGGCCCAACACTGAGTTCTGAGGAACACCACTATTTACTACGCATTCGACGACCTCATCGCCGGATTCCATCTGTATTCTTCTATTTGAGAGGTAGCTGCGCACCAGCCGCAACAGGTACGGGGTAAACTTTCTGTTAGTTAGCTCTTCCATAAGCATTTCCCAGGCTGCAGAGTTAAAAGCATTTTTTATGTCTAGGGTTATCAGCGCCGTCATCTTACGTGTTCTTCGTGTGCCGCTTGTGGCTTTCTCTGCTCTGATAAAGGGTCTGAAACTAAAACAATGTGGATTTGAGTGCGGATCAGACGGAATGGATAAGAAAATATTCTTAAATGAAGATCTCCCTGTTGAAAAGCGCATTTTATTTAAAAAAGTAAGAGAGCAAAACAGAGAGAAAAATTATAAAGGAGCTTACTGCAGTAATAGATCGATATACATAAAAAAAAACTGATCAAGATTCACCCATTAAGATTAGAAAAGAGAGTGACCTGCTATAAAACATTTGTGTTTGCTATTAAAGATTTCATATAGAGAGGCCTTTTAGTATTAAATTCAGTTCAACAAATAATATTTTAGACGACTACGCAAGACGCGATAACCTGTGATAATATAAATGATGTTAACTTTTTTGATAATAGTCACAGTGACATTAATATCATTCAGGTGAATATCAGAAGAATTTATCAAAACATTGACAAATGTTTTTTTTTTTTTGGAGGTACTACAAAAACAGTTTGATGTGATTGTAATGTCAGAAACTATATAATTTATAACAATAATGACTTTAATATACCTGGCTTCTGTATGGTATATAATGATAGCACTTTAAGCCGGTGTGGTGGGTGTTTAATATACGTAAAACAAGAATTTTTCATATCTAGTCGGATATTGATTGAAGGAAATTTAAAGGTCAATTCTGTTTCGCTTCAGAAGAATGGCAAAATTATAGATATCTTAGCGACCTATAGAAGTTTTGCAACAAGTAAGGAGGAATTCACTAGTAACTTAAATATTATCTTGCAAAAAGTTTAGTGGATCAAAATAGGTTTTACGTATTTTCTGGTGAAATTAAATAATTTAATTTAAATAATTTATTTCACTGTATCAGCTTACAACAGAAACCTTAATTATAGAAAAAAACATATAACGCTGAACATTTTGTATGCTAAGTGAAATTTGTCAGGTTAGCTTTTAACCCTGGTGAGATTTTACTCCTATGTAGTATTCCTGCAAGGAGTATGGCTCGTTATCGATGAGAAGGCGATGAAGCTGTTTCTTGAAATTCTTTACGCTAATTAAAACTTTTATATTTTTGGGTAGTCTATTATATAAATTAATGTTACTATACGGTGGTATTTTCTTCGATATAGTGAGTTTATGTATTGGAATGTTATAATTTAGATTGTTTCCTCTTGTATTCATGTTGTTGTTGATAGTGAATTGATCAAATAGGGATTTATTTTTGAATAAAAATAAAATCTTGTATCATCTGCATAGTTGAGTATCTTGCTACCTGTGTTAATAAAATTTAATTTGATATTGATATAGATTTATTGGATACAGATGCAGACAGTAATAATAATTACAGCACAATGATGTACAGCCATGGATTAGTGAGTATTGTAAACAAAGCTACAAGAAAAATGGCAAATTCACAAACTTGTCTTGATCACTTCTTCATTAAATGTAGAAATAGCTTCCTACAAAAAGTGAATGCAGTAATATTGGAATATAAACTAACGGATAATGATCCCATCTTGCTTAACATAAAATTAAATGATGATAATGCAGAGAATATGGCAAAAAAATATTCATATGTAGTCACTGATTTTGAGAAACTCCTAGCATTAATGCAGCAAACAGAATGGGATGATGTTCTGAGCAAGGACGATGCTGATATTTGTACAGATGGTTTTATGAAGATTTGAAAGAAATGATTGTGCAGTGTAAAAAATTAAACCAATTACTTGTAAAAAAAGGCGTTTAAAACCATGGATTTCTGCTGGTTTCTTTGGCCATGGATTTCTGGTGGCTATTATATATAGGGATCAATTAAAGAAAGAGTGTACAATAAATCACAACAATATAGTGCTGTTGAATAGATATAGGGAATATAGAAAAAAAAGTGCTTACGAAACTTATTATTATAAAAGTATCAAAATATTCTTATTACAAAAATCTTGCAAAAAAAATGACAATATAAAAATTATGGAATACTATAAGAGAGGCTACAAGTGACTAGAAGTCCAGTATTGAAATTAATAGTATTTTGGATGATAACAAAATAGGAATTAGTGATAAAAAAAAGATCGCTGAAGAATTTAATAAATATTTTTCTTGTATAGGTAAAAAACTTGCTGACAGATTTAAAATCAATTTGAGTGTAAACAGAATAGATGGGGTAAAGAGGGCTGGAGTGTCATTTTTCCTAAATCCAGTCGCAGAAGCTGACTTGGATAAGGAAATAAAAAGCCTAAGAAATGGGGTGAGATGAGGATAAAATGAAATAAGCTCGGATTTTATAAAAACTTTTAAACCCCATATCATTAAACTACTGCTGCATATTATTAATGTGGTTTTTGGTACTGGAGTTTTCCCTGAGGTGCTAAAGACAGCAGTAATTATTCCTCTATATAAGTAAGGCGATTAACAATCGACCGGTAACTATAGGCCTATTACTTTGACAAGCACAATTAACTAAATTAGGGAGAAATGTTACAGAAGCCAGTTAGTGACCTTTTTTTAAGTAAAAACCGTTTGTTAAGTAATAACCAATTTGCTTAACCATTTTGCTTTCAGAGAACACCAGTACTGAGAACGCACCATGCAGGGTAATTTAAACTTTTCTGAAAAACTTAGATGCAGGCAAGAAGGTAATTGGCATTTTTCTGGATATGCAGAAGGCATTCGATACTGTGGCGCACCAAATTCTTCTTGATAGATTGAATGACGTAGGGGTGAGAGGGATCCCTAATTTGCTAATAAAATCATATTTACCAAGGAAACAGAAAACAGATATAGCAGGGGAAGAAAGTCGAAGAAGGGAAGTTGAATTTGGTGTGCCGCAGGTAGGGTTTCTGGTTCGGATATATCCGAACCGCAAAACCGCGGTTTTCTGTGCAAAAACCGAAACCGCATAACCGTCATAAAAAACCGCGGTTTTCGGTTTTATCTGAAGATAAATAAATTAGTGCTCTTTCAAACATTGCAAACTGTTGATGCCAAAATGGCAACCATCGATGGTATATGTGTTGAGCAATTTCAAAATCTGTATATATTTGGAAAGTAATAGCTGGCCGATTTCCCAACCAAATTTTGCAAAAATGTTCTTCAGGTGTTATGACCTTCATTCAAAAGTAATACGAAGAAAGAAATGATTTTAATATTTCAAGAATGAATGGACAAAAAAATAAGTACTGCGCTAAATGAGTGGACTAGTTTGAGACGCCGAAGATACTTAAACATTAATATTCACGGAGAAAACGATTTTTATTGCAATTTAGGTTTTCTGCGAATTGAAGGAAATTGTTGTGCAAATAACATCGTAATAAGTGTTGAAAAACATTTAGATTCATTTAGTATCAGTTTCAGAAATGATATTGTAGGTGACTTGGATCAGATAGTTAAGGTTCGCGGTGACGTCACGACGCTGTTGTCAAAAATTTCGCAATGCGGTTTTTAGTTGCGCTTTATCACGAGCTTTCCCTTCACCAAAACATCAAATTTGTTTCGCTATCTGCAAAATTGCGAAAACTACAGCGGAAAAATCACCGCGAGTTCCAGAAATTCGACCAAGATTAGCAAATTGAACTTTGCGGCGACATCGCGATGCCGCTGTCAAAGATTTTGCAACGCGGTTTTCACTACCGCTTCCTGAGAAGCTTTCCCTTCCACAAAACGTCAAACTTGTTTCGCTAGCTTGAAAATCACGGAAACTACGGCGAAAAACCAGCAGTCCCATTAGGAAATTGAACTTTCCGGTGGCGTCGCAACGCCACTGTCAAAGATTTCGCAATGCGGTTTTCAGTCACGCTTCCCGACCACGTTTTGCTCTAACAAAACGTCGAATTTGTTGCGGCAGCTGCGAAATTTCGAAAAAACCAAAAGCAACCAATCCTCGATAGATCTAACTTTGAATGGCCGTCGCGGCGTTATTTAACAAGCGATTTCAACGTGGTTTTCAATTGCTGGTCGCAAAAACCTCAAAGTTTGATTCAGTCTGGGATTTATTGCCGTGGTATTATTATTGAGTAAGATACTACACATGACGATGCCCGGGTAATTAAAAAAATGGTAAATAAACAAAGCTTCAATGAAAAATATCATAGAATGTTTGAAGACGTGGAACCGTGAAAATCTGGAATCAACAGAATTGGCTAGATGCTTACTTAGATCCTTCGAAAGTTCCAACAATGTCTGTTTTAATATTGGCGGAAAATCTTTTTGAACGACTTTATCTAGACAACAATATGAAGTCGAAGATGAATGTTCGGCAAATTCAGAAGAATTAGAAGAAGTGACCAATCCAAACTATTCTTTGCAAGACGAAGTAGAAAAAGCTATCCAAGAAGAATTAAACAAAAATACTTATATGCAAACAAATCGCTATCTTAATTTTATGAAAAAGGAGTTTGCTAAATATAAAAGAACTTCTGAGAGAACAAAAAGATTAAATATTTTGTTTCAAGCACTCTCTACACAATTAAAGTTACATCCACCTACTCCGAAAGATCATTTTCTCTAAGCGGCAACTTTTGTACAAAACTAAAATCTCGTTTAAATATCAGACACTAGGTACTACCAAAAGTTCTTAAAAACCGAACCCGAAACCGAAACCGCGGTTTATAATTTTCAAAAACCGAAAACCACGGTTTTGAAAAAGTGCGGATTTTCAGAAACCCTAGCCACAGGGTACAGTACTATCGACATTGCTCTTTAATATTTATATAGATGGCTCGTTGTCTTTGTTGGGGGAGATTGGTATTATTTTTTGTTTTTCGGATGATTCAGGAGTGATTATATGTGGGAAAACCTGGGAAACAAGAAAGCATAAAGCAGAATTAGCCTTACAGAAGATTAAACCATGGTTAGATGAGAGCCTGCTCTCCCTTAATGTTAAAAAGACAAAATTCATCACATTCTCATTCTCACCTCGTTCATTGCCTAACTTTCAAGAAATTAAACTGCATGATCTTCATTGCAAAATAGCACAAAACTGTAATTGTACTAATAAAATAGATAGAAAAATCACTTTAAAGTACTTAGGTGTCTACATAGATGAGAATTTTACTTAGAAGGAGCAGGTTTAGTATGTCACAAATAAAATCAGAAAACTAATTTTTAAGTTCTATGAATTAAGAAACATCTTAACTTTCAAAACAATAAAGTCTGTTTATCAAGCACTGGTGGAATCAATAATAAACTATGGGATCGTAGTTTGGGGAAGTGCGGAATCAACTATTTAAAAAAAAATGAGGTTGCACAAAAATGGGTCTGTTTGTATTTAATTATAGTGACTTACTTACATTAAATCAACTATTTACTAAGGCAGTTATCAGATTTATGTTGACATCAAATTATTACAAAGAAATTATTAGCCATGGACTAAACACAAGAAATGCAGCTCAAAATGTGATGCTGCAGAACACAAAACATGCTATCTGTCAGAACAGTATTTATGTTGTAGTATCAAAAGTTTACAATAGCTTGCCAGTTGAAATTAGATCTAAGTCTTATTATAAATGCAAAAAAGAAATTAAAACGTGGTTACGAACAAGTAAATATAGAGTAAGCTTTGTTTGAGTAGGTATAGTATAATACATATAATCATTAAGATTTAAACCTATAATCATTAAGATATTACACAAGTTCCCAAATATTGTATATAAAACATGTTATTAATTGGTTTAGATAAAGTTTTTAGAGCCCTAAACTAAACGGTAATTTATTATTGAACTCAAGTGATATTTTTGATTAGTTATAAGGTGTACACACAGCATCCTGGATGCAATTATGCACGCATAGGCAGTATAGTGATAAATTGTTAATTTTGTTTATTTTTTTTTTGTTATTTTGTACTAATACTAATTATGCTGCTAAATAACTTATTATTATTATTATATTATATACGACCATAGATGTTCGTTGGATATTAGAATATCAAAAAATACGTCTATAAGACGTCTATTATACGTTTTGTTCTATCAGGGACCGAACATAACAACATCGAGGGGAAGGCCAAGAAAGAGATGGTAGGATAGCACCCAACAGGATAATTATAAAAGATAACAGGATATTGGTGATAATCGATGAGCGAAGGGAGGCCGAAGACGGGAATGCCTGGAAAAGATTGACGAAGGAGGTCAAAACCTACTCAGGGTTGTGGAGCCAATAAGATAGGATAGGATTATTCATATTTTAATATAATTCAATTTATAAAAAAATATGTTACAAAATGAATACATTGTTTATATATTATTAAGAAATATCCTTTCGAATATTTACGCAATAAAATGGCAAACAAGACTTTTTTGACGACGAAGGATAAAGGACAAGATTTCAACATGTAACTTTTTTTAGAACTTATCTGGCTGGAATTACCGATCAATTAAAGCAATAAATTTCAAATTACTTTTTTTCTATCGCGAATATTTGCTTTAATAGAAATATCAAAATTTGCAAGAATTGTGTGAAAGAAATAAATGTTTGCATATATTAATAGGTCAAAGAGCAGATTTTAATTTTTTTATCGCGTTTAATTTTTCATGGTCGAATGAATATTGAGAGAATTATTGCTCAATTCGTTTCCGGAATATTATTGGCTTATTTATTGATTTCTGTCGACATTTTAAATTTATTTGCAATCAATCTAAATCATTTCAAACTCATTTTTTAGGATACTTTATACTTAAGTATCCAAAAAAGTTTGCATTTGCGGGAAAATTTGGGATAAACATAATAAATACGAAACATAGCTTGAATATATTGAATATTCAACCTATTCGATACTCTACAACAGCGTTTCCCAAAGGGTGGGTCGCGACCCGGCACCGGGTCGCAGAAAAATTGTGCCGGGTCGTGAATAAAGAATGTAAAAACACAAAAAATCAATAATCAGCTGTTAAGAAAAAGAATTGATTGAAAAATTAATTCTTTAATACCGCTTTAAAAATTGTTGCAAATAATTTTTGCGGAATAAAGGAAAATGTTTATAGGGTATTCGGCGATACCATTATCAAATAGTGTTCAAACCATTCTCTACCCTTCTTTTTCATTTTTTCATTGTTACCAACTACATATGGTGTGGCATGATTACCAACCTAAAACAGCACTAAGAGCAACCAGAGTTGAAAGGCGGCATTCACCAAGAGTCTCCATTCGGTTTAGACGTGTAACACTATTTTACAATAAAACTATAAAATAAAACGACGCCAAGTTATATTATTTTTCTCACAAGAATCACAAACAAATAGCCATTACAGTTAAACGGCAAATTGACGATTGCATGAAACATTTAGAAGAAGAACTAGTTGCTAAAGTAAAAAAAAGAAAATATGTGTGTGTCCTTGCAAGTATATGAAAGCACTGATATCGAGGATAATACAAATGTTTGATGTAATCAATGTTTTGATAATACAAATAATACAAATGTGTTTTGTCAGATATAAAGATGTGTTTTGTATTTTGTTCAGATGTGTTTTATCAGATATATTGACGAAGACAAGAAAATGTTTTGTTTTGTAAAAGCCTACCGAGAAGAACGACCTGAGATGAGATTTTTAAGCTTACCAATGGTTTGTCACCGGTCACTGGTATTGCTGGTTTTTTTATTATTGTCACAGTTCACTATAATGATTCTGAAAATAGAATTGTTCACAAGAGACAATAGGATTGATAACTTGTACAGCTCCAAAAAACACCGCATTCACAGGTAAGACAAGGCTCGTTTTCGTTCAGGTTTTTGGATAATTTCGTCAATCTTTCTTGCAGTGGTTTTATGAACAACCAGTTCTCATCAGTAGTATTTGAAAATAATTTGGTTTCCCAATTAACATTAATAAATTTCCTATCATTGGTCTCCTCCCTCTGATTATACTCCAAATCGGCTTTGGTCTGCTTCGCCTTCTCTATGTCGTTATACTTCAACGCTGTCGTTACGTCCTTCCACAACCGCCTGGGTTCGTTCTCACTCTGCTGACTTATCGGCACCAACACCTGCTTCTTCACAATCCTCAGCTTCTTTATGTCAATAAACTCCTCAACATCTTTATCTTTCCATTTGGATTTCATGAGTCGCTGGATGCGAACACGTCCGCGGTGGTTTTGTGCTTTTTGTTGCCATAGAACGGTTTCGTATGGATCTCAATGTTACTTTCATTTAAGCCGGGCAGGTTATCGTCACCTGCCCGCCAAGTACAACCCGCAGCACCGTCTGGATCGACCTGCCGTAACCATTGGGAAACGTCACAAGGTAGTGTTCATCGTGAACCAGTAGGGAAACGATACCCTGACCGATATTTGAATTTCATCTTGGTGTAAATGTAGGTTGAACGTGATCTATTTGTTGCAGTGTTCCGCGTAAAAAGCCGAAACTGGTGGATGGTGAGAGACTTGTTCGGTGATGAAAAAAAGTTGGTTTACGGCGTCCCAGACCGGACTGAATTTGATAGGGTTGCCCTTGGGATTGTTGTAAACGCTGCAAGTAGCGACGGAGCACGTGGCAATGGCAGGCAGTTATAAAGGTTTGTTAAAACAAATTCAAGAATTAGTCATTAATTGTGTATGGGTGCATGGTAGTATCTACAGACAAGCTTTCGCGGTAGAACGCATGCCTTTAAATTTAAACATGACTTTGGAAGAATGTGTCAAGTTTATAATCTTCATTAAATGTCGTCCATTAAATAGCAGACATTTTACCGCAAAAGGAAATGAGGAGTGATTCTCACCTCCTATACGGAAGGAGGAGTGATGAACACCTACTTTTGTATTGCAATTCACGATGACTTTCAAAAGGAAATGTTTTAAAACGTATGTTTGAGCTGGGAGGCGAAGCTTTTTGTATTTCTGAAATGAACACACATCTAATAATGATGCAAGAAAAAAGGTTTTGAAACTGTACAACTAATTAATTTTTGGTTGCACTATCAAAAGGAGTATCCAAGCTTAAGCGAAAAAGTGATACAATTTTTAATGCCTTTTCTCACAACTTATACGTGTGAAGGTCGCGTTCGGCTCGTGGTTTAAAATTCGCAACCCATGCACAAAAGCTCTTCTTCACACACTTGTGTCATAAACTACTATTTATTTACAATACACGTGTGGTACTGTTAGATATATACTACTATATGAATGTGAACATTTTGGTGTGTGAGTAGATAAGGTTTTTTTTCATAAGGTGGGTCGTCAAAAAAGTTTGGGAAACGCTGCTCTACAATATTAAGTCCTACTAGGACTGTGACAAATGTCATATTGAAACAACTACTTATCTGGCTAATACCACGCTGGATATTGAATTACATAATAGACAATTTACATGCAATAACATCCTAATTGACTTAGTAAATGATTAGTAATAGCATGCAAATTGTCTGTTGTGTAATTCAAGATCCTACCTTTCCAGAAAAGCGAGAAAGAAAAACTTAAAAGCATTTCGATGAATTGGCTTCTGATCGCCCGTTCCAAAACCAGGAAGAAGTCTTTCAAGTTGCTGTTTTCAGTTGTTTCAGTCAGTTAGAAGCTCGTTTTAATGGTATGTATATATATATTTTTATTTCAAAAAATTTGCTCAGCATGGATGAAAAGACTTTACTCGCAAAATGTGATTAGTTTCAGATGAAATATTCCAATATAATACGAACCAATATTTTGTTTCAATTTCTTATTATATATCATCTAGACCTTTCTAAATTGATGGAGACGTGGTCCATTCGCCAGTATTGTAAAGAAATTAAAACGAAATTTGGCGTGCTTGAATGAGACCTTAAGGAAGTGCATAGCAATGTTACTTTCACACAATTCCGATTACTTCCGCGTCTGCAGAAAGATTATTCATTAAACTGAAGATTATGAACAATTATTTAAGAAACAGCTTTGGATTTGAGCGAGGTTATAGACGAATTTGCAAAAATTAAGCGCGCAAGAGATAATGAATTTGACTAGGATTTTTTACCGTCTATTCTCTTATCTGTATAATAAATATTTTATAATGTCATGTGCATCGTTGTTTATTTATTCCCATTTTCCTTCATTAAACACATAGGATATCCCTTATAAAAACTTATCCTACTAGAAATAAGTTCAAGTCACTGTATTATTTTCTTATCCCTACCTATAAGTTTGAGGGCCAATAAGTCAATGCAATATCAAGCTACGTAGAAAGAGGAGGTGGGAGGCCACTTTTTTCTTTATGAACCGGTGTCCTTGTCCACCTAGCTACGCCACTGAATAGAACATTCATGGAATGTCCCTAAACGATGAATTTGAGCTAGGCTTGGTGCTCCAACTTCGATCCCAGAGCTTATTGTTGCAGTAGAAGAAGAGTGGCTTAACATCCCTCTAGAAACAATAGCGAACTTGAGTAGATCTATGACTAATCGTATGAGAGATGTTACTATGGCAAAAGCGGGTTATACCCATTATTAAAATTTTTTTACTAATTTAGATAATTGTCAATAATAATATTTCTTGTAATAATAAAGAAAAGTTAATTTGTTTCATGAGTTAATTTCACTATGTTAACCCTTTTAGTGCCGATATATCGGCCCTCCTTGCGCTGGCGAAAAGTGCCAGGAGACGATATATCGGTCAGCACCTTGTAGCGCTTTACTATTCGGCCGGTTATTTCAAGAAACCGAAATAAATTTTAATAAACCCACACTCATATTTATAGTATATTACGTAATGAGAGTTGTAAGAAGCATATTACGTACGAGCGGAACAGTTACGCGCGACCGAGTAATTCCGCGAGTACGAGTAATTCCGCGGGTACGAGAAATTCCGCGAATAAGTAATTGCCTTACAACTCGAATTATGTACTATACTTTATCTACGACCACACTAATTTGTTTCTGTTTAATAAGAAAATATATTTGATGTAACACCTTCGACCTTATTTAACTTAATAGAAATGAAAATACATTCGTAATGGTTACATACATTTCATTTAGTATTTATTTGTAGTTTTTGTTAGATTTAAACGTGAAAAAACGAAATGAATGACTGCTTCTATGCGAATGATTTGACGTTTAATGATCGTTGGGAAATTACAGAGTGCAATATTTAAAAATAGTATTAACGTGCAGCTCTCAACCAATCAACGAATCGTAAACCAAACAAGCAAGGTTGATTTTGAATTATGACATAACATTAATCGCGGATTGTTACATATGTGTGGTATGATGTATTTACATTATCCACGAACTGTAAAATAATGGGAATTTGCTATTGAACCCGTCATTTCGAAAAGGGCATGAGTCACTCTTTTTGAAATATCACTTTTTTACGCCATTTTATTCATTGAAACGTTTTACATATTCCATGCGAATACAACAAGTCAACTTAAAAAGCAATGAAAAGGGCACGAGTCCTGTACTTATGTCCCTTTCAAGTGAAACGAAACGCATCTGTCAGATATGACATAACATCACTTTATTAGTTACGGAAATGGAGCATCGTGAGCTTAGCGAAAATGCTTTTAGACCCTGAAAAATATATCCCAGCATACAACCAAGTAACTAAGTAACCACGTAAGTTTCTATGAAGAGGTTTTTGCATGGGCAACAACTTAAGTAAACAAGAAATACCAAGAAAATTATCAATTCTTGATCATTTCGAAAAAGGCATAAGTCCAAAAATTTGAATTCAAAATATCTTGATGAAAATTGTTTCCTTTTTAATAAATAAATATTCCAAAAAGCGTGTATATTTTATATTTAACAACGTCTATATTCAGTTTCTTCAGCATAAATGACTTTTTTTACAAAAAACATATTTTTGTTGATTCTGAAAAGTTTTAATTCATTGACTCATGCCTTTTTCGAAATGACCGGTTCAATTGTGGTCGTAGATAAAACATTTTAAATTATCTTTCAAATAGCATATTTCTTTATTTCAGCTCATAAGTTGTTTCTTAAAAAAAATAGTTAAAATCAAAAGTTTACTGTTTGCCGATTTCGATGCACACAAGTTAATCATAATAAATTGATTATAGTTTCGTACTGTTAAATGCAGAGTGCTTTTAATTATTTCAATAATATTTTTTAATTAAATATTTGTTTTATTCAATAAATATAAAATAAATATGCAGTTAACATCCTTTAGACAATGTATCAATAATTACATTGTATTATTAAATCCTTCCCGTTTTTATTAATACCATAAAACATTTTATTAATTAAATTAACCATTAAAATAAATAGCAATTGCTGCAAACACATTTCATTCCTTCGTTGAAACATCTTGCAACATTCTTGCAAGGATTCTTTAACAAAACGTCATAAAAAATTGATTTAATTATAATACAAATTACAAAGTTGTAAATCCACTGTTGTTTAACTCGGTAACAATTTTAACATTTACAAATATTTTCAGAATATCTAGTCCAATGTTTGTAGTCTTGTTTGTATAAATTAAATGTATTGCAAACTACTTGTATATTTGAATATTGGAGTGAAACCATATTATTTATAGATACAATCATACAAACTCACTAAAGCGAAATATAGCTTGAATATATAACAATTTCTATAATTAAATAGGTATTTATGGGAAACAAATCTTTTTTTGACTTGATTTTTAGAAAAGTACCAATAACTTACTAAAGTAAATATACAGGTATTCAAACTTACTATAGCTTGAATATATAAATATATTCTACCTGTTCGTAGCTGTATAATATTCAGCCTTATTAGGACAACGAACAAATGTCATGTTGAAATTTTTATGTTATTCCTAGAACCAGTCCATTTTCATGGCACTGACAGAGCTAGAGAAATAACAATGTTTTTTAAATTCATTTCTTTCTATTCAAATGAAGTGACTAGCCATGCAGACTAGCCATCTGCAGACGCGTATCGAGATCTATCTCTTATCGCTGCAGCTTTTCTCTTTGAATTATAAATTGGAATACACTTACATTAGCTTGATCACCATGTGCCGGACTGTCGAGGTTAGGTTTTGATTTGACATGTGTGAAGAAAGACCTGAACATAGTTTCTATATTATAGGGCTACGCACAGGTTGAATATAAAGGTTTTGATTTGACATGTGTGAAGAAATACCTGAACATAGTTTCTATATTATAGGGCTACGAACAGGTTGAATATATTTAAATATATTCAACCTTTCTATATTATAGGGCTACGAACAGGTTAAATATATTTAAATATATTCAACCTGTTCGTAGCCCTATAATATAGAAACTATATTCAGGTCTTTCTTCACATATGTCAAATCAAAACCTATATACTCAACCTGTTCGTAGCCCTATAATATAGAAACTATATTCAGGTCTTTCTTCACACATGCCAAATCAAAACCTAACCTCAACAGTCCGGCACATGGTGATCAAGCTAATGTAAGTGTATTCCAATTTATAATTTAAAGAGAAAAGCTGCAGCGATAAGAGATAGATCTCGATACGCGTCTGCAGATGGCTAGTCTGCATGGCTAGTCACATCATTTGAATAGAAAGAAATGAATTTAAAAAACATTGTTATTTCTTTAGCGCTGTCAGTGGCTTGAAAATGGACTCGTTCTAGGAATAATATACAAATCTCTAGTTATTTCAACATGACATTTGTTCATTGTCCTAATAAGGCTGAATATTATAAAGCTACGAACAGGTTGAATATATTTATATGTTCAAGCTATAGTAAGTTTGAATACAATATTTGAATTCCTATATATTTACTTTAGTAACTTGTTGGTAGTTTTCTAAAAATCAAGTCGTTTATAAAAGTAATTTAAGTGATTTGTTTCCCATAAATATTTAGTTATAGAAATTGTTATATAATATTTGTTAAAATGAACGAAACTTTTACTTTCCTAAAGATAATTTAATTGTTTTTTCAACATTCAAATCATCGATAAAATTGGTAGATTTAGATAAAAACGCTATGGATTTGGTTATAATAATAGTCTTAATAATAAAAAATCCAAACACAATAGTTGTAATAACACAGTCAAGTTGCGAAACGTGACCGATACGACCTTACAAATCTTTTAGTTTATAAGAAAAAAAAAATCAAAATGCAACTAGTAAATATAATCCAAACTAATTTTGTCTAAACTTGTACAAACATATAGCAAACATATCCAGTTTCTTCCACATATATCTTGTCCAATCCTGTTTAGCCTCTTCGAGGTTTGTCCAGTTTTATCTAATCTTCTCCGCTATTGTCCCGTCATGCCCGTCTTGTTCGGCCTTGTATGGACTTCTCTAGTTTTGTCCAGTCTTGCCCGAGCCTGTCCCGTCTTGTATGGTTTTGTCTGGTCTTGTCTGGTCTTGTCGGATCTTTAACCTCAACAGGAACTATCGCAAAAAAACGAATTGCTATCCAGTCAGATAGTCAAGCAGCCATTAAGGGCATTAGCTTATACACCATCAGATCCACCGAGTTATGGGACTGTGTGGGAAAGCTTAACAAGTTTAGCAGAGAAAATAATGTAACGCTATACTGAGTACCAGGACACACTGGTATAGATGTAATCGAAGAAGCCAATCACCTAGCAAACAAAGGATCTAGTACACTGCATAGGTACAAAACACCTCGGGGTTATAGGCCTAGAGGTGGAGGCCTAGAGGTGCAGATTCTGCGGCTCACCAGGGGAAACCCCCATACATCTGATCAAAGACTGCGCAGCACTGCGCCGCAAGAGACAGATATACTTTGGGGCCCACTGCTTGCACGCAGAGGAGTTGCAGTCCTTGAATCCCACCCAGATCCTGAATTTCATAATGGAACCTAAATGGGTAGGCAAACCAACGATTAGAGAAGGAGAGTGGGGTACAATATATCTTGTTTCGTCTGGACTTGTCTGGTCTTCTATTGTCTGGTTTTGTCTGGTCTTGTCTGGTTTTGTTTGGTCTTGTCTGGTCTTGTCTGGCGCAGTCTCGTCTCGTCTGGTCTTGTCTGGTCTTGTCTGGTCTTGTCTGGTCTTGTCTGGTCTTGTCTGGTCTTGTCTGGTCTTGTCTGGTCTTGTCTGGTCTTGTCTGGTCTTGTCTGGTCCTGTCTCGTCTTGTCTGGTCTTGTCTGGTATTGTATGCCCTTCTCTGATTTTGTCTAGTCTTGTCTGGTATTGTCTTGTCTTGCCTGGTCTTGTCTGATCTTGTTTGGCCTTGTGCGGTCTTGTATTCTCGGGTCTTGTCTTGTCTGGTCTAGTCTGGTCTTGTGTGGTCTTGTCTTGATTTATCTAGTCTTGTCTGGTCTTGTCTGGTCTTGTATGATCTTATCTGGTCTTGTCTGGTCTTGTCTTGTCTTGTCTGGTCCTGTCTGGTCTTGTCTGGTCTTGTCTGGTCTTGTTTGGTCTTGTCTGGCCTTGTATGGTTTTGTCTGGTCTTGTCTGGTCTTGTCTTGTCTTGTCTGGTCTTGTCTGGTCTTGTCTGGTCTTGTCTGGTCTTGTCTTGTCTTGTCTGGTCTGGTCTTGTCCGGTTTTGTGTGGTCTTGTCCGGTCTTGTCTCATCTCGTCTGGTATTGTTCTGTCTTGTCTGGCCATGTCTGGTCTTGTTTGTTCTTGTCCGGTCTTGTCTGGTGTTGTCTGGTCTTACCATTTTTTATCTGGTATTGTCTGTGCTTGTATGTCTTGTCTGGTCTTATCTGTTTTTTTCTGGTCTTGTAGGGCCTTGTAGGGGCTAGTTTTGTCTGATCTTGTATTGTCTTGTCTGGTCTTATCTGCTTTCGTCTGGTCTTGTATGGCGTTGCCTTGTCTTCTTGTCTGTTTTTCTCTAATTTTATCTCGTCTTGTATAGTTCTGTCTTATCCTATCTGGTCTTATATTTTCTTGTTGACCGTGCTTTATCTTATATAACTATAGATATTATCAATTTTATTAATACTAAAAATAATTGGATATGATGAGCCGTGAACGTTGTGACCTTAAAAACGTTTGCGAGAAAAAAGTTGTTAAATATTAAGAAGAAAGAAAAGAAGATGACAAAAAAAAAACTACTAAATGTATGTGTGCAAGCGTACAAATCCGTGTTGGTAAAAGGTTACACAGTTTACCTGGAATACTAATAAACACATTGTTGTTTGCTAATCGAGTCGCAGTAATTTGTAGTTATTTTTTTCTTTCATTTTTAATCTAGCGAGCAATTATTTCCCAATTGAAATTAATACACAAATTATCTAAAGCTGACGTCTATATACCGACTAACAATACAACAATAAATCGCAATGGATATTTTGTAATAGACAACAAATGTATGAAATAAATTATTTATATTGATGGTCAAAGAGAGCATTAGTTTATAGTACTAATTATAACTTTTTATGTATTATGTATATTTTTGAAATGACAATTTACGATTGAAAAGCTAAAAGTGAACTAGATAATAGTACAGTGAGACTTGTCTAAGATGGAATCCGTAATAGACTGAAACCTGCATTAAACGGAACTGTTAACCGTTCATTTTCCCATTTAAAACCACCTGTTTAAAACGGAAAATAATTCTTAAGACGGAATCAGATTTTGTTAGATTTATGGTAGTGATAGGAAATTCTCAATACTTGAAGATTTATCCACAATTAAGAAAGGGTGAGTTTTCGTAGTTTTGTGTCGGTATCATCTGCGAGAAAACAGATCAGCGATAACCTAATAATAAACATTCTAAACCGTTTTCAGATAGAATTCCAGAAAGAAATTAAATCACACAACAATCCCAAAAATAATATAAAACTCTTGCAAAATCCCTTCAACAACAATATGATTGCGGAAAAACGCAAATTTATAATATTTTTGAGGCAACAGAAATCTATTCAAAATGCATTTTTAACTTATGAAAGAGTTCCTTCTTCCAAGCAAAACGAAAAAAAAACTGAATTATGTGCAGTAAATCAACGGTTGTTTGGTTGGTTTCGTTTAGCTATCGAAAAAAATATTCCAATTTCAGGCCCACTTCTTAAGGCGCATGCTAAAACTTTATAGGAAAATTTTAATACTTCAGAATTTCAATCATCCAACGCCAACGGTTAGCTTAATAGTTTAAGAAAAAGTATGATATTACATTTGGTACAGTTTGTGGTGAAGCCACGGATGTACGTCACACAGTTGATGTGTGTTGATGTCAACTGTGTGACAGCAGTTGAGGTTTGTAGTGTCTGACAGTTGAGGATTGGAAAAAAAATCAATAGAAATTGAGGGATATGAGCCTAAGGACATAGCAAACGGAGAGAAAACGGTGCTTTTTTTCTTGATTTACCAAATAAAAGTATTGCTCTAAAAAATGAGAAATGTGTCGGTAGTAAGCATTCAATAGAACGAGTGACTTATTGACGTGTGACGAGTGACGAGTGACGAAGTTATTTCTTTGTGCTTTTGCTGATGGAAAATTTGGTTCAAGTATTTCAATTTAGGAATGGCAGAGGAAAAACGATGTTATTTTATTCTTAGATAATGCAACATGTCATCCACATTTTACACACATTTATATAGTATAGTATACCACAGTATAGTAGTAAAACTCTTGTTAACTAAACTGGCTGCTACAATTAGTGAGTGCAATAACGTCACAGGAATGACAAAAGCTATCACTATTCTTGATGCATTATATTGGATCAAAAGTACTGTTTCTTCAATTTCATGCGTCACTAATAATTAATAATAAAATCTGTTCCAATAAATTTTGTTTCGGAAGATAATTCTAATTTTAGCGAGCTTTTACATTTGCTTTTAGAAACGAATATGGAAAATATTTCAGCTTCAGATAATTTAAATATAGATAGTGAAACAATAACTGAGGATGCCGTAGAGCAGGGATGGCGAACCTTTTTGAGTAGTGGGTCAAATTTTGTTCATCATATTTTTAGCATCACTTGGAAAAGGGGAGAGAGGTCAAAGACTACTTTTTTTGTTCTCAATTTTAAAGGCATTTACAAAAATCAAGTTTCCTTCTTGTTTTACAACTTCTACTTTGGAAGTGGAAAGCAATAAAGTTCGAAGTCAAAAAAATGTATATCAATGAATAAGTCCATAAAACTTCCTGATGTAGGTATTATACAATAAAATCCAATTAGAGGATGTGGAATATTTTGTTTAAGATATTGGAAAAAAACAATGGATTTCCCCATCATATTAGGTGCATCGTCTGTTGAAACAGAAACTATTTTCTGTAGATCAATCAATATCCATTTCTTTAAATGCAATATCAAATTCTTTTAGAATATCAAGACCGGCACACTTGCTTTTCAACGTTATTATTTTCAATCGCTCTTTTTTATTATATTTCCTAATTTATCGAGCAAAAATTGCAAATTGAAGGGCCCAGGGGAAAAAACACGGAAGTCCATTTTTGGTCAATATTAAACTGTTGCTGCCATATGTTAGTATTAGAAGTGTACTTTATGTTCTACTGTATAAGATTGCGGAAAAAGCAAATTAGTCCCTAAAAACTGACAGGTTATAAGTTCCGAATGTGGATTTTCGTTGACTTCCGTGGTTTTTCCCTACAGAAAAGTGTTATAGACTTTTTTTAAGTTAAGTAAGTATTTCTAACACCTAAAATTTTACCTACCATTAAACAATAATATTTAGAAGCTGTTTGCTTTTTTAAAACCGGAATAAAACATGAATATTGGGAAACATGCGTACGCGACTTTATTTATTTTATCTCGAAACGAATCTAGGTGGGCATGTGTAGTTTTTCCCCTGTACCCCTATTGTATACTAAGCTGTATGCATTGCTCAAGCAAGTGAATACATTGCTACATAATTTAAGTCGTTATGTATATACGAAAAAATTTCTCTTTCTGATTATATTATTCGATCTTTAATTGTATTCCGACTTATTCGTATCTCATTTAAACGCTTCGTAATCAAGTCCTTATCTTTAAAATTTGGAAATAAAGTAGCACCACATTCTAAAAACTCTTGTTACACAAACTCTCTTCCTGAATGATGTTTCTCGTGGCGAGCAATGCAATCGGCAACTTGAAAACTAGCGCAGTTGTAATGCTAATTTCTGGAATCAAAAACTCTTTTAAAACACAAAATGATTATCTTTTTTCTTTTGTGAAAAATATGTTCTTCTTTCTTTATGTGTTTGGCATGTGAAAATGCGATATTAGAATGCAACTTTTCAAAAAGTCTTTTTACATTGTATATACGTGAAGTAACTTTGCCGTTACAAATTACACAAACAGTCTTTTTATTCTCTTGAATCACACAATATGTATCAAACCATTTTGTTTGGTGTGATCTGGGATTTGTATCGATTGTTTTTTTTAATGCAGCCATATTACAGTTAAAATAGTAGTTTATGATACAAGTGTGTGAAGAAGAGCTTTTGTGCATGAATTGCTAAGTTTAATCGCAAAGAGTGTACGTTATTATACATTATTTTATCGGCGAAGCATGTTAAAATACTATTGAATCTACAAATAACAAAACATTTGAAATCGCTGACACAATAAGGTTATAACGTTTAGCGCCTCCGTAGCAAAAATTGCTAAGTAGTAAAAATGCACAGTGACGGGAACACTATTTGGTCGTTGTCGATGTAATTGACCTAAACCTACATTTAATTTAGATTAGATTATGGCTAGATTAAGTTATGCTAGAGCCAGACAAATCTAGACTAAGGGGTGCAGACTTCTTTATTCAAAATGAGAAAAATTAATTCAATTTAATATACGTCAGAAAATTTATTTTCACTACGTCTATGTTTTTGTTTAGTGACCCGAGTTGTTTGTATAGTAACAACAAACAGAAATACTTTAATAATGAAACTCCATTTGATTTTTATTGGACTTTTACGCACGATTTGGATACTCTTATACATGATTATAATAATGGCATCCTTCACGTACAATACTTTACTTGTTAATGGTGTGCGAATAGATAAACAAATTTAAAATACAATAACTTTAGAAGAAATTTCTTATTGATATATTTAATATTCCTTTGTGGTTGAGAAATTGAAAGTGTTGCGTTATTGAACATTTCAAAAAGTTCTAAAATCAATACTTAGGTAACTTAAAAAGCCTGTGGGTCAGTGTCTGACCCGCGGGTCATAGGTTCGCCATCACTGCCTTAGAGTTACTTCAAATTTTAAAAGGGGAAGCACACGAAGCTGAAGAAGGAAGTTTTAATCTAGAAGGTTACTACAAGTTTCAAGATGTTAGGGTAACTGAAAAGAAGCTTTGGATGCGGCTGTAACCCTTAAAAAGTTTTTTATTCAAAGGTGAGAGGAGAATATGGTTGAAAGTACCATAACTATATAATCAAAAATGATGATTTGATGAACATTGTGTTCAAAAAAAATCTAAACAATCAGTAGTTACTAACTATGTAATAAGCAATAAGACAATAAAGTATATATTTACCAATATATATCCAATACATATATACACAATTTACCTTTAAAAGTTCCTAAATATATGGCTGCCTGAATTTGTATGCCAATTTTGTTATTTTATATTTAAAAACTGAATTTAAAAAAACTAAATGTATTGCATACATGTCCATACATTAAAATTTAAGAATAAAAGAAAAATTAATTATTAACCCGGGTAAGACTGAAACCTGTTTAATTATAAGACGGAAATATTTCCCGGTTCCTTCGAGGTTCCGTCTTGTACAAGATTCACTATAATAAATACAACTGCAAAAAGCTTAACAGGGATATACGTTGCAGGAGCACGAAACTTAACATGCGAGAATTTATACGTTAGACTAGAGTAAATTGGGCTTCATTATTGGTAATTACTGGATTGAACCGATTTAGACAACGAATTACTCTAAAAGTGAATTTGAAGTAAATTAAGAATATTGATCTTAAATAAACAAGACTGAACTTTGATTAGATGAAACAAACTAGCTTTAAGTATTGCAGAGATTTTGCTGAAAAATAGTGGACAAGACTAAATTCTACTGAATACCGTTACACTAAAACTTAATTTATACAATGACATAAACTGGAAGGTACTAGAATACATTGACTAGAAGCATATAAGTGAATCATGAGAATTGAAATAGAAAGGTTTAATCTGAACTGTAATAGACAAGAGCCGGCAGTACAGCTGTACTGTAATGTAATAGACTGACTACTATTGCATTACAACTTAATTTTTACAATGACATAAACTGAAGCTAATTAAAGCATGAGAACTCGAATAGATAGCATTAAGCTGTATTAAAGTGAACATGACTCTATGGACCAAACCAAACTAAACTGAAATAAAATTGTACCGAGTGGTACTGGATTGTGCCGAACTGGACTACTATGATTTAGTTCTATTGAACTGGAGAGTCCAGAAAATATTACACTGCAGTAAAATACACTTTATATGTGGAGACCAAACAGTCTAAAGCTGGAATTAAAGCAGACTAAACTGCGATTGGACCTGGATAGACTATAACTAATCTAGACTAAAAGATGTGAAACTGTACAGAAATATATTACAATAAATTCTATTAGAATGATCCAAATAAATACATACATGTAATATCAAAGATTGTTTTCTGTAAGTAATAAATTGGACTGAATTAGATTAGGCTTTTGATTTAGTATGTGAGATCACTCCCTATTAACAATTGTCTTCGGTTAGATTGTTAAAGAAAAACTGAAAACCGTTAGGCAAAGAGATTTCCTTGCTCGGTTTAATTCTGATGACAGTTGTTGTTTACCTAGAATAAACAAATGCATAATAAAAATGCGAAATAAAAAATCCATAAAGTTGAAGGTTAGATGATAATAGAACAGACAGATTTATATGTAGAAGACGTCCGACGCTTCTTCATTTGTTTCACTTTCATTCACCGTATTACGTAACCGCGCATATTTACCGTTCACAGATAATTACATAAAGAAATTAATCGTCTACAGTTAACTTGAATGTACTTGAGATCGAAGCTTACATTATAAGTCTTCTTTAAATTCATAGTCCGATAAACTAGATTATGCCTAATTAGAATCGATAAGTTACACAAAAACAAAACTTAATGAGACTGATAAAACTAGAACCACATTTGAGCCAGTTTCATTAAGTTTAGTCTTTGTCTACACTAGCTTTGTTAATATTTATATGGTCTGGTTTTTTCCGGTCTTGTCTGGTCCTGTCTGGTCTTCTCTGGTCTTGTCTGGTCTGGCCTTGTCTCTGGTCTTGTACGGTCTTGACTGATCATCTCTGATCTTGTCTGGTCTTGTTTCGTCTTGTCTCCTCTTGTCTCGTCTTCTCTCGTCTTGTCTGGTTTTATCGGGTCTTGTCTGGTCTTGCCTAGTCTTGTCTGGTCTTGTATGGTCTTGTATGGTCTTGTCTAGTCTTGTCTAGTTTGGTCTTGTCTGGTACTATATGGTTTTGTCTGGTCTTGTCTGCTCTTATCTGGTCTTGTCTGGTCTTGTCTGGTCTTGTCTGGTCTTGTCTGGTCTTGTCTGGTCTTGTCTGGTCTTGTCTGGTCTTGTCTGGTCTTGTCTGGTCTTGTCTGGTCTTGTCTGGTCTTGTCTGGTCTTGTCTGGTCTTGTCTGGTCTTGTCTGGTCTTGTCTGGTCTTGTCTGGTCTTGTCTGGTCTTGTCTGGTCTTGTCTGGTCTTGTCTGGTCTTGTCGGGTCTTGTCTGGTCTTGTCTGGTCTTGTCTGGTCTTGTCTGGTCTTGTCTGGTCTTGTCTGGTCTTGCCTGGTCTTGTCTGGTCTTGTCTGGTCTTGTCTGGTCTTGTCTGGTCTTGTCTGGTCTTGTCTGGTCTTGTCTGGTCTTGTCTGGTCTTGTCTGGTCTTGTCTGGTCTTGTCTGGTCTTGTCTGGTCTTGTCTGGTCTTGTCTGGTCTTGTCTGGTCTTGTCTGGTCTTGTCTGGTCTTGTCTGGTCTTGTCTGGTCTTGTCTGGTCTTGTCTGGTCTTGTCTGGTCTTGTCTGGTCTTGTCTGGTCTTGTCAGGTCTTGTCTGGTCTTGTCTTGTCTGGTCTGGTCTTCTCTGGTCTTGTCTGGTCTTGCTTGACTTTACCATTACTTTACTTGACCATTACTTCACTCCATATAAGTAATTACCAGTTGGTCAGTCATTTCAGCAGAGCCTACCCAACGGGAGGTGCTGTGGCTATATTTGCTAGCGTCCCACAGTGGTCTAAATCTGAAAAAAGTTGGCCAAAAATCGAAAAAATGATAGTCACCGAATGGGTTTATTTCTAAGAATTTGGTAAAGTATACTTTTTTGTGTGTTATTCTAAAAGAATAGTGTATAGTAGTGTAGATATCTTTTTTCCCTGAGACGCTACCCTCATTCAAAGTTACCCTTGTCGGTATAGCGCGAGCACGTGTAGCGGCTACGAAATATAATTGTTAATTCAAATGCATGTAACTTTTTACTTTTACTGTTTGATGGAGGGTGTTAAGGAAGTTAGGTAGAATTTTTACATATATAACGTTTTCATTAATTTATACTCGCGTGTGTTAGAAATCATGTCAAAAATGTGTCTACATCATGGTTTTTCATGTAAAAAAAAATTCCGTAAATTAGCAAAAAAAATATCACCGCAGCGGGGCTTAAGAAGTTCAGATATAGAACATATATATTACGGTGTTTTCTAATAGAATCTAGAAGAAAATCTTGCACATGTCTGCCTCTGTACACGTGAGATTAGAAATACGAAGCGCCGGACGGCATGGCGACGCGCAGGGTAAATTGTTAGTTTAGGATCTACGTTGACACAGTTGGGATGCGCGACTACCTGCTATATCGGATGCCTTATTTTAATATCTATTTTTATTTAATCATTAAGTTTTCATCATTTTTTAAATTAATAATTCGAATAACACTCCGCGAAAATATTATTATGAATAAATTTCTTACATCGCTTTATGTCTGCATTTTAGAATCGCGTATTGATAAAACAATCTGTTCTCGTCGAAAACTGTTCCAGATCATAGGGAACGATTTGAACTTGGAAACTAAATGTAAGCTTTTGCAAGAACATTTTATCGTGAAACCAGAAATAAGGATATAAAAAATAGGATTTTCCAGAAAAAATTCACGCATAAATACAATTGAAGATGTGTTTCATTGGCTCCTTGTATCTTCGAATCCACTTATTTCGAGCTTGAGAAAAATGAAACCAAAAATATGTAAAAGCTGTCATCAGAGGCCCTAGAGCCTTTGCTTTTCCCTGAAGATGATGAGTCTGCAAGGTTCCTAGAAATTTCTGATAAACATGATATTGATTTTGATTTCGAACATGATAATTATCCCGACAGTGATAGCCACCTCGAAAACTCTCATGAAGAAATGTATATGAAATTCTGATCAAATTTTAATGAAGTGGTTGGCCATATTGGATTCACTATTTTGAATTGTAATATTATACTATGAAATTCGTATTCAGTGACCTCGAAAACCCTTATATACCTACTCATATGATATATAGATCAAATTTTAATGAAGTACTCGGCCATATTGGATCCGCCATTTTGAATTTTAAAATTATACTACGAAATTCGTAATCAGCGGCCTGGAAAATCCCTATACATCAAACGTTTAAATCTGAAACTTCTTTCTATTTTTGGCCAGCGTTTTGAAATCCAGACCACTGTGCGTCCCCGCACTTAGCTATGTTGAAAAACTAGATCTAGAAAACTCAGCTATAGAAAAGATAATAGAGGTATGTGGAATAAAGATGAATATAAAAGATATACATTTGTTAATATTAAATATATATAGGCCACCTTTAGGATGTATAGGTACTTTCACGGCATCATTAGACAATATTTTACCGACATATGCAAGAAATAATATGCAAATCATCTTAGTTAAATTTTTAAGGAGACTTAATTTTCACAATATTAATTTTGCAATCAACACAAAAGACACAACCTCACCAACCTATTAGAGGTATATGGCATGGGCGAATACATAAAGGAATACACAAGAATAACGACAAATACCAAAACTAGAATAGACAATATCTTTGCTACTCAGGGTCTTGAACTAAAGACCTCAGCAGAAGATACCCCTATGTTTGATCATGGAATATTAAAATTGATCGCTATCAACAAAAAATTACGGGGAAAAACATATACTAATAAGGAATTTCTCTCTATCAAATAAAAATCGTTTTTCCGAACACCTCAGAAGAGAAACATGGGACGACGTCTTCCAAAATTTATTCCCAGGCTTTATCAAATGCCTGCAATATCATTTCTTCAAGTGCTTTCCGATGATAAAAACCAAAATTGAAATGAAACAGGGGTTACTGAAGACGTGAGAAGATCTGCTACACAACTAAAAGACATGTTTTTACTACAAAAAAATATATTCAGAATTAAGAAGTCACTATACGAAACAAAAAGGTATACATTATAATTTAATCACGTCCACTAAACAATCTTTCTTTAGCCGAAAGATACTAGAAGCTCCAAATTGGTGTAAAAAGTGGAATATCATACAACAGCAGACGAATAAATCCAAACCATCCGGGATTATTCAAATAATAGACAACAATAATAAGGTTACAGCACCTGAAGATATAGCCAACAGTTTTAACAGCTATTTCGAGCAAGCGCCTAAAGCAATTGTAGAAAATATTACTCCAACAAATATATCGAATGACCATAGGGAATTTAAAGAAAAACTATGTACTTGCAAGAATTCACTGAAAACGAAATAATGGATATAATAATGTCATTAAAAATTAAAACATCTAGAGGACCAGATGTAGTTCCTGGGAATATAATCAAGGCGTTCAAACATTTATTAGTAGAACCTATTACAAATATAATTAACGCCTCATTCACCGAAGAACAATTTCCAGAGGTATTAAAAATAGGTAGAATCATCCCAGTTTCCAAAAAAGGTAATAAAATGGAAATGCATAATTAAAGACCAATCGTCATCATACCAATTCTAGAAAAAATAATCAAAAATGCTTTGTTAATAAGAATAACTGCTTTTATTGGAAAATATAATCTAATTTCAAAGCAACAGCATGGGTTTTGCAAAGGCAAATCTACCACAACCGCCTTGGTAGAATTTCATGGCAAACTAATTTACGAGGTAGATAATGAGAAATATGCCATTGAATATTATCTGTGACCTCACCAAGGCCTTAGACTGTGTTACCCATAACAGATTAATAAATAAACTACATAATTATGGAATCAGAGGGAAAGTTTAGAGATGGATTCAATCTTACCTCTCAAACCGAAAACAGTACGTTTATGTGAGTAGTGGTAATGTAGTTGGCCAGTCGGACTTTTTAACCACAAATATTGGGGTCCCAAGTAAGCATTCTGGCGCTCCCAAGTAAGCATTCATTGTCGGGGAACAACATCGTCGACAATACGTATCAGGCGAAGGTACTATTAGAATCTCTAAATAAATGGTTCTCCGAAAATACTCACTCAACTCAACTCACTTCAACAAACGCAAAAAAGAGCACATAGTATTCAAAACGGCAAGAAGTACGTATGTCATAGATCTAGACCTAGAAATACAAAACTACAAAATCAATAGAACCATGCATGCCAAGTTTTAGGGTATTTATTTAGAGGAGCACCTTCGCTGGGAAACTACGACACAGAATATCTGTTCAGCACTACATAAGAAGGCTTATCAAACAACTATTCTGAGGAAACTACTAAACAGAGAAGACCTTCTAAAGTGGTATTATGCAGAAGTGCAGAATTTGCTGGCCTACGGCATTATTCTATGGGGAGCTTCGTCACAAATCAAATACGTTCAAATTGCACAGAAAAGAGTTATTAGAACTATCTTAGGGTTGAAATGTACAGAATCCTTTAAACCTCGTTTCAAAAAAATCAGATTTCTTACAGTTGTTAGTCTACATATCCTGGAAACCACTATGTACATACACAAGTCGCGAAGTAAGTTCAAAAAAAAAATGAAGACAAACATAATTACAATACAACAAGTTAACATCTTCTCCGTAGACAAAAAAGAAACTTAGGCCTATGTAGAAAAGGTGTAGAAAATAAAGGGATCCATATCTAAAATAAAGCTTCCAGTAGACCTTAGAGATGAAACCTCCGACAAAAAATTTCGTAAGAAATTAAAAGTTTTACTAGTATCAAATCCAGTATATTCTGTTGTGTTGATGATTTTTTGTTGTTGTTGTAATTTGTATTAATTATTCTTATACTATTTATCTTTATAATATTGTTGACAAATCCTATAGATGCTTGTATCTCATTTGGGAAATAAAGATTTTGAATTTGATTTTGCCTGGCCTTGTCTGGCCTTATCTACTCTTGTTTGGCTTTACTGAGCTTGCCTGCTCTTGTCTGGTATTGCCTGGTCTTGTCTGATTTTGTCTGATCTTGTCTGGTTTTGTCTGGTCTTGTCCGGTCTTGTCTGGTCTTGTAAGTTGTCGGGTCTTGTACGGTTTTGCCTAATCTTATGTGGTCTTGTCAGGTCTATCTTGTCTGGCCTTGTCTTTTCTAGTTTGGTCTGTTTGGTTTTGTCTTCTTTTGTCTGCATCTGTCTGCTCTTTTTTGCATATATATAATCGTGCTTGCTCGTGTTTGCTCTTGTCTGCTCTTATTTGCTCTTGTTTGGTCTTGATTTGAAAATCAGTCTCGCTTGAAATCATAGTTGGTCTGGATTAACTTGTGTTTGGCTTGGCTTTTATGTAAGTTAATGCTTCATTAACTTACGTAAAAGTCTCACCTAGTCTTCCCTGTAATTAAATTTACCTGTTAACAACTCATTTCCTCTGTTAGCTAAATGTAATAATATTGTAGATTAGACTCATTTCTTTCTAGAAACTTTCATATTTGGTTTTCATAACATAATTTATAAAACAATTAATGTGTTAGAATGTGTGAAGCACGAGACCACACAAAGACAATAATTCCCGTGCAATCTTTTCCTCGCTTCAATTCTCATATGATTTCCATAATTACACAAACAAAAATGTGGCATAAAACGCTGCAAGAATCGTAATTTCATAAACTCAATTTACCAACAATTTATAATATATTATATAAAATAAAATAATTGTTTCATAACAATTCTCACAATCAGTTCTCGCGATTGAGTGTATTAAAATTGGAAATAAAGTGGGAGAGTTCAGTGATCCAGTTTCACTTTTCAATGAACTTGGCCTAAACCCGGCTCGTAGTAAACTCACTATGTACACTTTAATTCATAACTCTCATTTTCAATGAACTCAAAAAAGCTATTATAAACTAGTTTTGCTCGCCGCTCTCGTTTCCTTTCTGCACTGGCAAAAAAAACTTGTTAACGTAACGTTTTCATAATTAATAATCGTTTCCGATTTTGTATAACAAGATTGGTGATTTATACGTTTTTTTTTAAACCGGATTTTAGTTTTTAAAACTTTCGATTATCCTTTTTTTCGTATAATCGAATGATATTTTATTTTTGGCAATGATTTGTCGGCCGCAAATTTATTATAAATAATAATTTATTAGTTATTGGTTTCCTAACAAAATAAGGAAATAAATGATTCTTTATCTTGGCTACATCTAATTATTAATCCATTGAGTTTTGTGATAGATATGTCAAAATTACAAGGTTATCTAGTTTTGTGTGGTCTAGTTCTTGACTAGATCTAACTATTCAACGAATATTAAAAATAACAAGAATGTCTTGTCTTTTCTGACTGGGTCAGAAAAGACAAGGGTCTTATTTTGATTATCTGGCAATGATTGTTGGCATTAATTATCTGGTCTTGTCTGGTCTTAATTTAAGTATCTGGTCCTCTTTGGTCTTCTTTACTAAGTTTGCCTAGTCTTACCTCTTTTCTCTCGTTTTGTCTAGTCTTAATTTAAGTTATCTTCCTGGTTATATCTACAAATTTGTTGATATATACTCTTGATATATATATATATATATATATATATATATATATATATATATATATATATATATATATATATATATATATATATATACTAACAAGTAAGTTTAAATTGGGAACTATCTAGTTTTGAGATAACGACGTAGTTATGTTGTAAATATCAAGTAAAGCATAAAATTATCGTAAACGAACGAGTCAAATCAAAATGTCTTGAAGATGTAGACAATAAAAACATAAAAGCAGAGATAGGTAATATTTTTTATTATAAGTTCATCTGTTGACCCGTGACCTGTTGCATTATGTATTTATTTATATTTTGGCATTGAAAAGGCAATAAAGAATTGATTAGGAAAATTGGTTGAAAAAATCAGCGATTTGCTTTCTAGCTAACTAGCCTTCGAAGAGCACATTTTTTTATAAAGAAAAATATTAGGAAATTGTAATAATTTGATATTTTTAACAATATTTTTCTCCTTCAATAACAACCATGATATAAACAACTTCAAATAAAATTGAATAAAATAAATTAGGAAAGTTATTAACCTAATCTTATGCATGAATTATTATCTATAAAATCTGTTTTGTCATTACAGTAAACTAATTTTTTTTTCTATTTCTTAGAATCCTTTTACCTTAATTCCAGAATATTTTGGAATATTTGAAATAAATTTAATTAACATTAACATATTATTATTAAATAATTTACTGGAATTAAAATTTGCTGGAATTTATTGAAACAGTATATTGAAATTATTTGCCGTTAGTAGCAACGTCCGTTAAAACTTATGAAACTAACAATTTCTTTATAATCTGTTTTAAATGAAATAAAACAGTGGTTCTCAAAGTTTTGTCTATCTGCTGTCTATCAGCGGGCCGGGTATTAGTACCCGTTTAAAAGTACGTGCGTTAAAAGCGGGACAAGATATTATTACCTGCTTAAAAAGGGCATATGGCCATAAAGGAGTAATGAATTTAGTATTTATTTTCGAGATTATTGATTATTTAGCATATTTAATCCGGATATCGCCCTGCAATAAAATATTACCACTCATTCTTTGTGTTCCATAAACATTTGTTAAATTATTTCATTTTACAACTTACACAGTATTTAAGGTTTATTGTTTGTCATATTTTGGGTCTTAAACCAATTTGTTATTCTCACCCTCCCCTACATTTATCTGTATATAAACGGCCTATCTCGTCAAAATAAATCAGTTTGTAGTACCACCATTTCAATGCAACAATATTTCATTAAAAGTTTTAAAAAAGCATATGAATAATTTTATTTGCAATGGATTACGATAGTGATGTCTATGCAGATGATTTGTCGCAAATTTCAAGCGATGCAGAGATTCCCGAATTTGATAGCGAAAGTGACGAGGAAGAATTGATTCGACCAAGAAGAAACAAAGCCTTGCCAATACCTTCTAGCGACGAAGAAAGTGATGGTGGAGTTTTGGACTGGTCGGAAAGTGATAATGTGCCAATTATCGAAGATTTCTTTGGACAAAGTGGGGTTTTCGTGATGCCAAATAATTCAGAAAATGTAATTGATGTGGTTCAGTTATTTATTGGAGACGATTTATTTGAATATATGGTGACAGAAACAAACCGCTACCATGCACAGACTGAACATTTATTTAGAGATCGTGCTAAGTCCGTAAAGTGGAAAGATGTATCTGTGATATAACTAAAAAAATGCTCGGATTGCTTCTACTAATGGGAAGAGTTCGTAAGGATACGAGGGATGAATACTGGTCGACAGATGAAACAATTGCAACTCCAATTATGCCTCAAATTATGAGCAGGGATCGATTTAGGCAAATATTCATGGCATTTTTCCAATAACGATGACAAAGATGATAGAGATCGCCTTAAAAAAATCCGCGCTATAATTTCATACATATTACCCAAATTTCAAGAAGTTTATAAACCACAGAGAGAATTGTCCTTAGATGAAAGCATCATCCCATGGAGAGGTCGTCTAGCATTCAAAGTCTACAATGCTTCAAAAATAACGAAATATGGTATTCTCATAAGAATGGTTTGTGAATGAGTTGTGGCACTATTCGCATAAACAGAGGCCTTCTTCCTTATTTGTTTAAAAAACGCGAAATTGAATAGGGGGGAATCTATGTTTCGTCGGCGACAAAACATTTTGTTACAATGTTGGCAATCAAAAAGGCCTGTGCGTATGATTTCGACTATACATTCAGCTGATATTGTAGAAAGCCATAATATTGATTGGGCGACAAAAGAAAAAATCTGTAAACCAAAATGCGTAGTGGATTACAATAAATTTATGAAAGGTGTAGATCGCGCCGATCAATATTTATCATATTATTCGATAGTACGTCGTACGAAGAAATGGACAAAGAGAGCTGTGATGTTTATTGTCAACTGTGCACTATTTTATGCTTTTAGAGTGTATACAACATTAAATCCGCATTATAATAATAAACCGAACCGAATACGGAAAATGTGAATGAAGAGCATCCTGTTCCTGGTACATCAGCTACACCCAGAAGGGATGACCCTCCAGGAAGGTTGTCAAAGGATACCAGAAAGCATAAATTAGTTAAGCTAATTACAGGCGGCATAAAACTTAAACCCCAGAGACAGTGCCGCGTTTGTGCCGCGCATAAGAAGAAAAGTTTGACATGTCATATGTGCAAATTTGTGCCTCTTCAAAAGGGAGATTGTTTTTTTAAATTCCTCACTTTAGAAAAATATTAGTGACTGGTTTTATTACATTAGTTTAAAAACGACAAAACATTTTATTTGTTTATAAATTTTTTGCCCTTCCTTCAACAGTCAACACCTTTACGTACATCTGCGCATCCACCATTACGAATCCATCCGGAGCATGCACCATCAGGATCAGCGATCCTGACTCATCCTCCTAAAATTTGTCTTCAAAATTTTGAAAATATAGCCAGTTTTACCTTCACAAACTTTGCTTTACAAAAATTTGTATTGTAGCTTACAAAGAACCTAAATCATCCCCTATTCTACCCCCTTCAGGGATGATATTGCAAAATAACGATGAAATATGTATTTTTTTTAATTTCTTACCAAAAGCCTAAATATTAGTTTTCATCTCCCTAACTTGAAAAATGATCGGTTCCTCATACATCCCCTATTTCATCCCTTTTTTTTGAAAAAAGTATCTCAGGGTGCAATCAGAAGTCCTTTCTCAGGGTGCAATCGTTCAAATACCCAACTTTTGATAAAAAAGGCCTCGAAAATTACACCCGCTACGCAGCACAGTTTCATATCTTAGGATACCCGCTCAAAATGTGTTAATAGCTAAATATTCACGACTCATCCCAAAATTAGTAACCTAATATTTTATCATTATATTGGCTTACTAACTTATTTTTTTAACTCTTATCAATTTTATTTTAACTTCCCGAAAATTGGGAATCTTCAAAATAAAAGGTGGCAAATTAAGAGTGTCCTGTATTTACTTAATTAAAACAAATATAAGTAATGACTTATTTGCGTATTCGGTATCCAGCTGTAATTTCCTTGGTCTTACTGATGATCTGATCCATGATTGTGTTAAATAGTATAGGGCTAAGGCTGTCGCCCTGCCAGATTCCCTTACTCGTTTGGATTGACTTTGTAAGTTTGTTTTTTAGTTGTATCTTTGTTGAATTTCCGGTGTTTCGAAACTTTATTACTATTATCAGTTTGTTTTGTACGCCTTTTTCTTTTAGAGTGTTGATGTCGTCGGCTAGCTTTACTGTTGAACGCTTGTGTCAGGTCTAAGAAGCAGACCAACAGGGGTGTATTAAATTCGAGGGCCTTTTCAATTAGTTGCATATGAATATCGCGTCTGTTGTGGATCTGTTTTTCCTAAAACGCTACTGTTCTTTAATTAGGGGGATGGTTTCATGCAGGTTCTTCGCTAGAATGCTACTGAATATTTTAAGTGATACTTGTTTTCCAGGCATTTTGGGACAGCTTTGTATTTGATGATTTTATTAAATAGTTTCTCTAATTCTTCTCTTAGAGTATTACTCCATACTTGATGAGTTCATTGCCGATACCCACATCATCCGTTGTTTTACGAATTTTCAGCATTTTCACTCTCGTGTTATTCGGTCGTCAATTTCTAAGTGTGAGCCTTTGGTTTCAGGTGATTCTGGATTTTCGTTGATTTCGTGTTCACGGTATAGTTGTTTAAAGTGTTTCATCCATTTACTTTCACTGATGTTAGTTATAGTAGTGTGATCGTTAATGTCCCGTAACATTGATTTTATCGTCTTCTAAATGCGTTTTCATCCTCCATAGATATCTCTCTCCATTTCGCTACTGAATTTCTTCCAAAACTCTTTAATGATAACACGTTTTGTGTTATTATATTTGTTTCTGAGTTGTTTGTAGTGCCGGATCGTCTCTGGTGACGGGTTGTTTCGAAATTGTATGGATGCCTTTCACTTTTCGACAGATACTGCTTTGATTTCTGGTGCGAGCCATGGTTTGGCTCGTTTGCGATGTGTCGTTTTCACTATTCAGCCACGGCTTCTGCAGCTGCCTTTTTAATGTTGGTTGACTTTTTCCCATGCATCTTTAACTCAGTGATTGCTTGTAATTGGTTGCCGGTTTGTGTGTTCTTTTAGGCGGTTCTGGTATAGCTGCTGTGTGCTGTGGTTCTCGAGCGATTTGATGTTCAATTTATGTTTTGGTTTACATGGTTCTTCTTTCTTTTTGATACGATATATGTTGGTCTTGCAAAGTATTAGTTTGTGGCCTGAATTTATTTAATTTAGTTTGCTGAGCTTAGGCTCCTTACATCTTCAATGATTTCTGATGGTATCGCTCTATTCGTTATGACAAAGTGGATCATTGAGCTGTCTGTGTCTTTGGGTACTTGTGAATGTTGTGGTTTGTGTTCATAGAAAGTGTTTTTCATTCTAAATTCGTTGTGAGCACAAAATTCCACCAGAACAGCACCTCTTTTATTTTGAGCGTCTTCGTTAAATCTTTGTTTCAGCCCTTTGATTGCGACGATACCTATTCTTGGGTTCATGTCGCCTAGTATAAATATTCTCTCAGTTAGTGGTATTCTATTAAGCTCTTCTTGTAGATGTTCCACTCAGAGACTTCTTCGTTTGATCGGCTTGTGTCTGGTGCATAGACTGAAATAATGTGGGTGTTTATGTGGCTGAAATTGAAGGATACTGATAGTATTCTGTCGTTGACGTATCGTATGTTTGTTATATGGTTTTTGAACTTATCGTGAATTAACATGGCCACTCCAGAAGAGGCTCTTTTGTTCTTTGCTACGCCACTGTGTATGAGGAGGTAGTTGTCACACTGCTGTGATTCCTTGCCCTTTTCTTAGTTTCTGTGAGTGTGCAGATGTCTATTTTGTTCTGTTCTAGTTCCGTCACTATTTCACATCCTTGATTGTTGAGTGAGCGTGTGTTCCCCTTTTCTAACCTCAATGTATGATTTTTGTGTTTCTTCTCCGAGTTTCTTGCTGTGGTCATCTTCGCAGTTTCCTGTCCTGTTTCCGAGGCTGAATTGTCAGTTCTATGAGCTATATGTTTTTACGACGGGTAGGTCGCTGGCCTCACCAGATAACACTCCTCTTTTCACATCCGGGCTTGTGATCGGCTACGGGAGAGTTATAATTCGTGCGAAACTAGTTCACGCATTCAAAAAAGTAGCGACGAAGTACAACATGAGAATCTCTACCTAGAAAACAAAAAGCATGACAATAAGCAAACAATCCACGAGATGCAAGATTGTAATCAACGATGAAATTATTAAACAACTGATGTCATTCGATTTCCTTCGACTATCCAGGGGAAACCTGCAACAAGACATCAAACACCAAGCAAACAACTCTCTTTATTATTATTCTTTTTATTATTATTCTTATTTATATTATGTTCGATGTTAGTTTTAGTTATATATGTAAATTTTGGAATCAATTTATAAACCCGTAAGGGTAATAAATATACATAATACCACCAAGCAAACTAAGCTGCAAAAATATCAGGATGCTTGCGCCACGCTATATGGAAGAACAACATGCTATCAATGCCTAGCAAAACTCGGATCAACAAGGCTTGCAAACGTACCATCTTAACATATGCGGCAGAAACCCGAGCGGAAACGTCAATTAGCAAACAATCTCAGAACGATGAGAGCGGTCATTCTAGGACAACCCGCAAGCGGGAAATTGAAACATTTATTCCCGATTAACATTGCTGTCTTCTTATGCTTAGTACAGAGATCATACATTATGGGACTGGAAAGGATGTGCAGGTAAATATTTCAAAGAAGGTGCAAAATGCAAGTTTGTCTCAAAACATCTCTTTGCAATTTTCCGATTCCAAACGTATTCTTGTGCCATTACTGCTCTCAATCCTTTCCTTAGCTTCACTAACTTGATTCACAACTTCCTCGATAATCATTTTTCACCCACTGGTATGTCAACAGACTTCACTAACAATAAATCATCACGGAAGGAAATGCATCACGACGTAATAATTTCCGGCCATGGGCTCTCGGTTAATCTGATATATGGGGAATCATACGTTCAGCGCCCCCAGTGCCACAAAAGTTTCGATAGTTTAAACCAGTGTCTTTCAACCTTTTTCATGCCGCCCCCGAATGCCGTTTCAAATCCCCTTAATACGAAAAATATTTCGCGACCCCCTATACTACCTTCCGTTGTTTCTAGCTTGTATTTTTGATGATACAAATATGGAATCCGTACATCATTTTTACTTATTTTTATTATTAGATATCGGCTATATACGTAATTACTTACATATAACAAACATATTTTTACCGCATCGGCAAACGCCTCCACGGAGAAGCGATATGATTAAATACGAATTAAATTTCCCCTATCTGTGTTAATAATTTAATTTGTTATAGAGGGAATATTTCCAATATATGTATACCTACAATATGCTATATAACAATTAAAAAAATGTCCCTCTATTACTGAAAAAGGGTAAAAAATCTTAAAAATTCTACTCCCTTCTGGCAAATGCAACCATGTTGTAGGTATATCTTCTGTACTTTTCTTATTACTTCATCTTGTAATTATGCCATGCGTGGCCGATGCCGCTCGCGAATGTGGCGAACATGAAAATCGACTGAATGAACGAGACGTGAATAACGCGATACTGCCAATTTAGCATTTGTTTGACGAACGCAAGCTATTTTTGAATTGTGAATTTGCGTATTTAAATTTATTGAAGTGACATAATTATTGAGAATGGATATGTTTCAAAAAAGATCAAAACAACCGTCAGCTTCAACTTCTATTGAGAGTGGTGAAACAAAAGCAAAGAAAAAGCCTGTTGTCTGTATGAAGACAATTTTTCAAAATTCTGATTTTCTGTAATTGAAAATAAACCACAGTGCGTTATTTGCTTCTAAACTTTATCACGCGAAAGCATGAAACCATCAAAACTAAAAAATGAAAAACAAATCATCCAAATGAAAAAAACAAACCGTTAGAATTTTTTGAAAGAAAATTGAAGGGCCTTAATTATTACAAAAAAGCTGTAGTACCGATGTCTAATATAAATGAAAAAGCATTGCTAGCTAGTTATCGAGTAGCTTTTCGTGTGACTAAAGCTGGAAAACCTTATACGATTGCCGAAAATTTGATTTTACCAGCGGCCTTAGATATAGCAGAGATTATATTTGGTAAACAAGAGGTACAAACGATTAAAAGTAAACCTCTCTCTGACAATACTATTCAACTCAGAATAAACGATATGCCGACTGACATTCGTGATCAAGTCATAGAAAAAATAAAAGAAAATACTCTTGTATCCCTGCTCTTTGATGAATCTACTGATATTGCGGGTTGTGCGCAGTTTGTAGCTTTTGTGCGTTTTGATTCCAATGAGAGATTGGTGGAAGAAATACTGTTTTGTAAAGCTCTGCCTACGAATAAAACAGGTCAGTGCTTATATAACATGTACCTTGAAGCTACACAAGACGTCCATATCGATTGGGCGAAGAGAAGCATAGCTATTTGTAGTGGCATTATTACCAGACTTAAAGCACTGATGCCAAACGCTTGTTGGATACATTGCTTTCTTCATCGCCAAGCTCTTGCGTCCAAAACCTTGATACAGGAATACAATGACGTTCTTATTATAATTATTACAATAGTACATTCTATTAAAGGGAAAGCGTTACACGTTTATGTGGAAACATTTTTGAAGATATGGGTTCACTGCGCCAAAGTTTGCTACAGCTTGTGTTAACCTAATTTGTGTTCTACCTAACCCCTTTAATAAACCCCTCCTTAATAAACATAACATTTTCTTAATAAACATAACAAATTACATCTCTAGAGTCTCGTAAAAAAATAATATTTTCAAGCATTGAAAACCTGTAGCTTGGTGCAGATGAGGATGGTTTTATCTACTACTGTCATGAGTGAACTACCTTAAGGGCTCTTTATTTTAAAATAACTGCGATCCCTTTAAAGAGGATTCGCGGCCCGTTTAGAAAGGCTTCGCGAACCCCCAGGAGGCCGCGATCCCTACGTTGAAAAACACTGGTTTAAAAAATTTCAAACAATTTTTATATAATCTTCTATAATACTCTTCAAATTTATTTTCCCTATAGAATTAATCGAATATATAAAACAATAGATAAATATATAAACATATAATTATAGTATTAATATATTAGTACTAATGTATTTTTCCAACATTCACTTTCATCTAGGTCAGCCCTTTTTTAGTCTCAATTTTCTAGTTCTGTTTTTCTATAGTTTTCTGTTTCTGTAGATCTGCCTCTTCTATTTCTTCCTCTTCTAAGTCTACCACTTGTAGGTCAATAATTTAAAAGTTTAAAATAAGATATTATCAAGCATGGGCGTAGCCAGGGGAGGGTTTTGGGGGTTCAACCTCCCCCCTGAAATATGCAAAATACATACATAAATGTTATATTGAAATAGAGACGAGTAGAGACAACTCTCTTCAAGAGAGCATGATGAGAGTAGATGTGAAGTTTAGGAACCCTTGTGTGTCAGTTTTAGAAAGTAAATTGGTGCATTTCTGTTACTGTATTTTCTTCTGACAGGAGTACGCCAGAGTACCTGGTGCTACAAGAAGCCAATGTGTATAAAGTTGCAGTAGAAGCATCAGTAAGGGTGGCAAGATACGAACGGAAAGTGAATAGGTTAGGGAATGAAAGGATAGTGAAAGAGGTGTTTAATAGTTTAAGGAAGGAAGGTGTCGGAAGGATTAGACTAACAAAATGGGGAAATGAATGGAAAAAATTGTATGAACGAGTAGGGTGGTCGAAAGATGAGGTAGAAAGGATGAAAGGGGAAGGCGTAAAGTGTGAAAAATTGTTGGGTGAAAAAAGTAAGGAGAGCTGCAGATAAGGCAATGCCGTATAGACGAAAGCAGGTAGAAGTACAACAAGGTACAAGTATACGGGAGACTCCTTTTGTATCTAAGCAGAGGGTCCAGCGGTAGCCAATATATGATAGCCAGGTTTCAGTGCGGCAACAAAGAAAAGGGAAGAAGGTACTATTGAAGGAAAGGAAGAATTTGTGTACCATATGCGGAGAGGGTACTGACAGGTGGGCACATTGAATAAAAGAGTGCAAAGGGCTAAAATGGGAAGAAGGGAAGAAAAATAAGTGTAAAGTCTGGGAAGCGTGCATGGACGAGTCAGGTAGCGGGTGGCCCTTAATGCGGGAAATTTTAGAGCGGAAGGGAATGATTGTGGAAAGTGTTTAAGGAGGGAGAAAAGTTAGTGCGGGCGAAGAATTATTTATTTTTGTTTCTATAAATTGTAGTTTTAAGTTTGAATATTTGGGGTATTTTTGGGTCGGGTTATTAGTTATGTTCTGTTTTTCGTTCTTTTTTCTTTTTTGATTGTTTTCTTGTTTTTTTTTGTTTTGTTTTGTTTTCTTGTATTGTTATAGTAATTGTTGTAAATATGCCAATAAAGGTAACTATTAATAATAGTACCGGAATGCAAAAACACTATTATAAGTACACCAGATAAAGTGCTTGACAAAGTCCCAATCGAGGTGTACAACCTCCTAGATCGGCGTCCATAAATGTCAACGTGCAACGTTTACGTTTGACGGCATTAAATACAAACTAAATGAGAAAATAATGGTATAGGTGTAATATCAAGATCATAAAGTATCGAGGTTAAAAAAATCAAGCAAATTTAAATCACTTGCATATTCCCTATTTTAAATTAAGAATCCCTGATGAAAACTATCTAATATTTCGTAAATAGTATTGAATTTTTAATGATTTTATCAAATAAATCAATTCCAAGATTAAAACTACATTTCATTAAAAATCATGTTTATAAATCGAATGGTTTATAATAAATCCAAAGATAAATTATGCGAATGTTTATCAGATATTTCAATACATTAAAATGTTATTAACATGTTAAAGCTAGCGAACAAGATCGTTATAAATCGTTTTGGGATATTAAGCAAGAGATCGGAATATCACACTCGTTCCGACTAATATATTTTTAGAATCATAAATATTTACAAGATTTTGAATTTCATTTCATTTTAGAACCGAAATAATTTTTAAAAATTAAAATAAAAAAAGAATAAATCAAAAGACAAGTTGTGTTTAAATAATAATAAGTTTGTCATATCAATTATCTGTATTATTGTATACCTAGAACTCCTTAATTCCTTATTGAAGAATCAGAAGATGTCATAAATGACTATGGTTAACGAGATTTGTGTAATTAATTAGGCCGTGGATTGTGCATAGTGTCTTGTCTGTGTATATAGTCCTGTCTGTCTAGTCTATTTGACTTACAATTAGCCTAGTATGTTTAATTATATCTGTGTAGCCTTATGCGTGTAGGCTTTCCTTTCTGGGCTTGCCTGCTTAGTCTTATATGTCTAGGCTTGTCTGTTTAGTCATGTGTGTCTAGTCTAGTCTGTCTAGCCTTGTCTTTGTGGTCGTGTCTATCTGCTCTTATCTGTCTGGTCTTCTCTGTAGGATCTTGTCTAGTCTTATCTGTCTGGTCTTGTCTGTCTGGTATTGTCTGTCTGGTCTTGTCTGTCTGGTCTTGTCTGTCTGGTCTTGTCTGTCTGGTCTTGTCTGTCTGGTCTTGTCTGTCTGGTCTTGTCTGTCTGGTCTTGTCTGTCTGGTCTTGTCTGTCTGGTCTTGTCTGTCTGGTCTTGTCTGTCTGGTCTTGTCTGTCTGGTCTTGTCTGTCTGGTCTTGTCTGTCTGGTCTTGTCTGTCTGGTCTTGTCTGTCTGGTCTTGTCTGTCTGGTCTTGTCTGTCTGGTCTTGTCTGTCTGGTCTTGTCTGTCTGGTGTTGTCTGTCTGGTCTTGTCTGTCTTTTCTTGTCTGTCTGGTCTTGTCTGTCTGGTCTTGTCTGTCTGGTCTTGTCTGTCTGGTCTTGTCTGTCTGGTCTTGTCTGTCTGGTCTTGTCTGTCTGGTCTTGTCTGTCTGGTCTTGTCTGTCTGGTCTTGTCTGTCTGGTCTTGTCTGTATGGTCTTGTCTGTCTGGTCTTGTCTGTCTGGTCTTGTCTGTCTGGTCTTGTCTGTCTGGTCTTGTCTGTCTGGTCTTGTCTGTCTGGTCTTGTCTGTCTGGTCTTGTCTGTCTGGTCTTGTCTGTCTGGTCTTGTCTGTCTGGTCTTGTCTGTCTGGTCTTGTCTGTCTGGTCTTGTCTGTCTGGTCTTGTCTGTCTGGTCTTGTCTGTCTGGTCTTGTCTGTATGGTCTTGTCTGTCTGGTCTTGTCTGTCTGGTCTTGTCTGTCTGGTCTTGTCTGTCTGGGTCTTGTCTGTCTGGTCTTGTCTGTCTGGTCTTGTCTGTCTGGTCTTGTCTGTCTGGTCTTGTCTGTCTGGTCTTGTCTGTCTGGTCTTGTCTGTCTGGTCTTGTCTGTCTGGTCTTGTCTGTCTGGTCTTGTCTGTCTGGTCTTGTCTGTCTGGTCTTGTCTGTCTGGTCTTGTCTGTCTGGTCTTGTCTGTCTGGTCTTGTCTGTCTGGTCTTGTCTGTCTGGTCTTGTCTGTATGGTCTTGTCTGTCTGGTCTTTAATGTCTGGTCTTTATTGTCTGGTCTTGTCTGTCTGGTCTTGTCTGTATGGTCTTGTCTGTCTGGTCTTCTCTGTCTGGTCTTGTCTGTCTGGTCTTGTCTGTCTGGTCTTATCTGTCTGGTCTTGTCTGTCTGGTCTTGTCTGTCTGGTCTTGTCTGTCTGGTCTTGTCTGTCTGGTCTTGTCTGTCTGGTCTTGTATGTCTGGTCTTGTCTGTCTGGTCTTGTCTGTCTGGTCTTGTCTGTCTGGTCTTGTCTGTCTGGTCTTGTCTGTCTGGTCTTGTCTGTCTGGTCTTGTCTGTCTGGTCTTGTCTGTCTGGTCTTGTCTGTCTGGTCTTGTCCGTCTGGTCTTGTCTGTCTGGTCTTGTCTGTCTGGTCTTGTAGTGTCTGGTCTTGTCTGTCTGGTCTTGTCTGTCTGGTCTTGTCTGTCTGGTCTTGTCTGTCTGGTCTTGTCTGTCTGGTCTTGTCTGTCTGGTCTTGTCTGTCTGGTCTTCTGTCTGGTTTTGTCTGTCTGGTCTTGTCTGTCTGGTCTTGTCTGTCTGGTCTTGTCTGTCTGGTCTTGTCTGTCTGGTCTTGTCTGTCTTGTCTTGTCTGTGTGGTCTTGTCTGTCTGGTCTTGTCTGTCGGTCTTGTCTGTCTGGTCTTGTCTCTCTGGTCTTGCCTGTCTGGTCTTGTCTGTCTGGTCTTGTCTGTCTGGTGTTGTCTGTCTGGTCTTGTCTGTCTGGTGTTGTCTGTCTGGTCTTGTCTGTCTGGTCTTGTCTGTCTGGTCTTGTCTGTCTGGTCTTGTCTGTCTGGTCTTGTCTGTCTGGTCTTGTCTGTCTGGTCTTGTCTGTCTGGTCTTGTCTGTCTAGTCTTGTCTGTCTGGTCTTGTCTGTCTGGTCTTGTCTGTCTGGTCTTGTCTGTCTGGTCTTGTCTGTCTGGTCTTGTCTGTCTGGTCTTGTCTGTCTGGTCTTGTCTGTCTGGTCTTGTCTGTCTGGTCTTGTCTGTCTGGTCTTGTCTGTCTGGTCTTGTCTGTCTGGTCTTGTCTGTCTGGTCTTGTCTGTCTGGTCTTGTCTGTCTGGTGTTGTCTGTCTGGTCAAATTCAAATTCAAATTCAAATTCAAAATAATTTATTTCCATATTCAAGTTGTACAACAAATGGAAATGTGTCAATATAAAACATGAATAACTATTACAAAACTGAAGTTTCACTTTCAACTGAAATAATCTGATAATGCATAAGGTTCTAAGTCCCTTAAATAATTGAACACTTGTTTTTTAAATGTTTTAAAGTTTTGGATATCTTTAAATTTTTTTGGCAAGTGATTATATACTCTGATGCAGCTGTAGTAGGGTCCTCTTTCGGACATTGTTAATTTGTGTATTGGCGGCATATATTCAAAATTCTTCCTCCTAGTTTCCACATTGTGGTTGTTTTTGCTGCTTCTGAAGAGTGTTTTGTGTTTGAAGATAAAATTCAGAGCTTCATAGATATATTGGCCATACACGGTTAATATATTTGCTTCTTGAAATTTTCCTCGGCAGGATTGTCTGTAGTCTAAATTTAGCATAATACGTACAGCCTGTTTTTGTATAATGAAGACATTATTGATGTTTTTTCCAGTCCCCCAGAAGATTATACCAAATCGCATGTGAGATTGAAAATTCGAATAGTATACCATTTTTATCACCTTTGGACATAGAACTCTTTGTAAGATCCTTAAAGAATACACTGATTTATTTAACTGGCTGATTAAGGAGTCTATGTGTGTTTCCCATTTTAAGTTTTCATCGATGTGTATCCCAAGGAGCTTAACACAGTATTTTAGATCTACTTTATCACTACCTAGTTCTATTTGTGTTGGGTAGTTTAAAGGGGATCTATTTGTCTTAAAGATGATTACATTCGTCTTTCGCTCATTTATTGTTAGTTTGTTCTTTTTGAACCAATGTTTTAATAAGTTCAACGCATTGTTTGTATTAAGACTAACCTCTTCCAAATTTTTATTTGCTATGAGTAGCGTCGTGTCATCTGCATAGTTTAGAATGTCAAAGTGCGTCTGACTTAAAACTAATGGTAAATCATTTAGGTATATTGTAAACAATAATGGACCTAAAATACTGCCTTGCGGTATTCCTGTTGTTATGCTTGTGACATTCGATTTCAAGTGACCACAGTCTGCAATTACTTTAGTTTGTTGGGTTCTATCCGTTAAGTAAGATCTAAACCAGGCGAGAACTGTACCTCTAATCCCATACTTCTCTAGTTTTTGTAGTAAGATGTCGTGGTCAACTGTGTCATAGGCCTTTGAAAGGTCAATTAGAATACCACAGGGGATTTCATGATTTTCTAGCTGTTCTAAGATTTTGTTGATGAAATAAAAACAAGCTGTCTCTATATTACGTCCTTCAATATATCCGTGTTGAGAATCATTCAACAATTTATGCTTTCTTAAAAAATCCATAGTCCTATTAGCTGCTATTTTCTCAAATATTTTTGAAAACGATGATAGCAAACTAATGGGTCTATAGTTCTCTATTAGTGTTCTATTTCCTTTCTTAAAGACTGGTGTTATTATAGAGTGTTTCAGCTTGTTTGGAAAAACTCCATATTTTATTGAATTATTTATTATGTATTCTAGTGGTTCTATAATTCCCCATATAACATTTTTTATGACGCTTATTGAAATTTCGTCATGACCAGAACTTTTTTTGTTATTGAGATTCATAATTATCTCCACAATTTCCTCCTGTGATGTTGGCTTAAAATATAGAGAATTGCTTACTGGATTGATTGTGTCTGTGTATTCTACTTGGTCTATCTGTTTTGACAACTGTCTAGAATTGTTTGTATAAAAGTTATTGAAATTATTAGCAATTGTGGAAACATTCGCTAGATCTGTATTAAAAGATATGCTGTTTGGTCTCTTGTTTGTTGCTACAATTTGATTGACGACATTCCAAGTTGATCTCATTATATTTTCTGAATATTTAATTTGGTTTTCTAAATTAATTTTTTTAGATCTTCTTAGTGTCTGATCATATTCACGTTTGGTCTTATTGAATTGTTTCCTACTGTTTTCGTCAAAATGAGATAATATCTGTAGAATTTCTAATTTGTTTCTTATGGTTGTTATTTCTGGATCCGCGTATCTGGGATTGTTTCTTGATAATCTATTTTTTAATGTAGTTGGATAACTACTATTAAAAAATACTAAGAATTTCTCCATGAAACATTCCCACTGATTATTTATGTCATTTACTTTTTTTGTGTATACTTCTAGCCATGTTTCTTCAGATATTAGTTTTTGGAAATTTATTGTGTTTTCATTAGATAAATGCCTAAATCTAAATTTAGTCGCCGTTTTTTTGTCGTCAATAAGGCTAATTATTTGAGCTCTATGATCAGACACATAATATTCTTTTGTTTCTGCCGTGTAGCTAATTCCAGATTGTAATACAATGTTATCAATGCAAGAAGATGACTGAGGGCGGCTCGGTTCTATAAATGCCATTATTAAATTAAATGAATGAAATAGGGATTTTAGTTGTCTACTTTCATTATTTATTTTCAACATGTCTACATTGTAGTCACCCGCTATGATACATTGTTTATTTTGTTTGTGTAACTCAATCAGTAGTCGGTGTAATTTTTGTATGAACTCTTTAAAACTGGTCAATGGGGCTCTATATAGTGCAACAACTATTGTAGACATTTTGTTTATAACTATCTCTGTAGCTGCAATTTCAAAAATAAGTTCCTGCGCAAGTTTATCAATGTCAGGCCTTGGTATGCATTTCACTTCGTCTTTGCAGAAGATAGCCACTCCTCCATGTTGTCCTGACTTGCGACAATAGGACGCTTTTAGTTGAAAATTTGAAATTTGGAAAATTTTGATTTGTTGATGATTTTTCCAATGTTCTGTTATAATTAACAACTTACAGTTTATATTTTCCTGTAGCATATATTCAAGTTTCTCAATTGAGTTTCCAATCGATTGTGTGTTTTGATTGATGATTTTAAAAATCTTGGCATTTTCTGGAAAGTTTATTCTTGTTGCCTGTGATTGGGAAGTTTTTGAAAATTTGAGTTTCGTCGGCTTCTGTATTGTTGTCTAAAGTTGAAGCGTTCAATCAGTATCCCTTCGGGCCAGAAGGAGCTTTCATAAACATCATCTTTAAGGATTGGATCTACTCCAACCTTAAAGCTAATGTTGTCTACAACTCGAACTTTAGGTGTTATTTTCTCAGCTACACTGTTTGACAACCCCGTTTTCCTTTTAAGATGGTTTAAAACCATATCCTCGGTGACGTGTTCTTTCGCACGAGAAATAAACAACCATATTTTTTTTGGTTGTGTTTCTCTTCCAGCAAATCCTGTATTCTTATCTTCATCGTTTGTTTTTGCACTCCCGACAGACGTACGATTTTTTTTCCTTTTGGGGGCCACGGTTGCTGATGATAGTGAATTATCTCTACTTTTACTATTGGAGTTTTTGTTAAATGGCGTATTTTTGGTTGCCTGCTCATCTCGCGGTACGATGATATTCGCGATTGATTCTGACCGATTTTCTAGCCGAGAAGCACTTATTGTTTCTAAGTTTTGGCGAGGGGCGGCGTTAGATTTTGTGTTGTGTTTTGGTTGATTATTATGACATTTTAACAACTCTATCTGATCTTGAAGCGTGATAAGGTAGTTATTCATTATACGATTCTTATCTTCCATCTCCTTCACTAATTTTTTCAACAGAACATTTTCCTTTTGTAGGGTTTTCATATTTACTTCTTCCATAATATCCGAAGATTCAGGGTTAGTTTCTTCTGTGTTTACACAAAATTTATGCTCACATTTTGCTTTATTAGTACGAGACACGCATCCCGGATGAAAGTGCTTGTTACATTTTAAACAAAACACTGGTTCTCGCACTGATTTACGGCAATGATTGCAGAGCACTTCAAGCAGGTATTCACTTTCCGCCATCTTGAACACTGTCTGGTCTTGTCTGTCTTTTCTTGTCTGTCTGGTCTTGTCTGTCTGGTCTTGTCTGTCTGGTCTTGTCTGTCTGGTCTTGTCTGTCTGGTCTTGTCTGTCTGGTCTTGTCTGTCTGGTCTTGTCTGTCTGGTCTTGTCTGTCTGGTCTTGTCTGTCTGGTCTTGTCTGTATGGTCTTGTCTGTCTGGTCTTGTCTGTCTGGTCTTGTCTGTCTGGTCTTGTCTGTCTGGTCTTGTCTGTCTGGTCTTGTCTGTCTGGTCTTGTCTGTCTGGTCTTGTCTGTCTGGTCTTGTCTGTCTGGTCTTGTCTGTCTGGTCTTGTCTGTCTGGTCTTGTCTGTCTGGTCTTGTCTGTCTGGTCTTGTCTGTCTGGTCTTGTCTGTCTGGTCTTGTCTGTCTGGTCTTGTCTGTCTGGTATTGTCTGTCTGGTCTTGTCTGTCTGGTCTTGTCTGTCTGGTCTTGTCTGTATGGTCTTGTCTGTCTGGTCTTGTCTGTCTGGTCTTGTCTGTCTGGTCTTGTCTGTCTGGTCTTGTCTGTCTGGTCTTGTCTGTCTGGTCTTGTCTGTCTGGTCTTGTCGGTCTGGTCTTGTCTGTCTGGTCTTTAATGTCTGGTCTTTATTGTCTGGTCTTGTCTGTCTGGTCTTGTCTGTCTGGTCTTGTCTGTCTGGTCTTGTCTGTCTGGTCTTGTCTGTCTGGTCTTATCTGTCTGGTCTTGTCTGTCTGGTCTTGTCTGTCTGGTCTTGTCTGTCCGGTCTTGTCTGTCTGGTCTTGTCTGTCTGGTCTTGTACGTCTGGTCTTGTATGTCTGGTCTTGTCTGTCTGGTCTTGTCTGTCTGGTCTTGTCTATCTGGTCTTGTCTGTCTGGTCTTGTCTGTCTGGTCTTGTCTGTCTGGTCTTGTCTGTCTGGTCTTGTCTGTCTGGTCTTGTCTGTCTGGTCTTGTCTGTCTGGTCTTGTCTGTCTGGTCTTGTCTGTCTGGTCTTGTGTGTCTGGTCTTGTCTGTCTGGTCTTGTCTGTCTGGTCTTGTCTGTCTGGTCTTGTCTGTCTAGTCTTGTCTGTCTGGTCTTGTCTGTCTGGTCTTGTCTGTCTGGTCTTGTCTGTCTGGTCTTGTCTGTCTGGTCTTGTCTGTCTGGTCTTGTCTGTCTGGTCTTGTCTGTCTGGTCTTGTCTGTCTGGTCTTGTCTGTCTGGTCTTGTCTGTCTTGTCTTGTCTGTCTGGTCTTGTCTGTCTGGTCTTGTCTGTCGGTCTTGTCTGTCTGGTCTTGTCTCTCTGGTCTTGCCTGTCTGGTCTTGTCTGTCTGGTCTTGTCTGTCTGGTCTTGTCTGTCTGGTCTTGTCTGTCTGGTGTTGTCTGTCTGGTCTTGTCTGTCTGGTCTTGTCTGTCTGGTCTTGTCTGTCTGGTCTTGTCTGTCTGGTCTTGTCTGTCTGGTCTTGTCTGTCTGGTCTTGTCTGTCTAGTCTTGTCTGTCTGGTCTTGTCTGTCTGGTCTTGTCTGTCTGGTCTTGTCTGTCTGGTCTTGTCTGTCTTGTCTTGTCTGTCTGGTCTTGTCTGTCTGGTCTTGTCTGTCTGGTCTTGTCTGTCTGGTCTTGTCTGTCTGGTCTTGTCTGTCTGGTCTTGTCTGTCTGGTCTTGTCTGTCTGGTTTTGTCTGTCTGGTCTTGTCTGTCTGGTCTTGTCTGTCTGGTCTTGTCTGTCTGGTCTTGTCTGTCTGGTCTTTTCTGTCTGGTGTTGTCTGTCTGGTCTTCTCTGTCTGGTCTTGTCTCTAGGCATGGACGGACTCTCAAAAGGCTCCACTCTTAGACGGACCCTCATCGGATATCGTGTCGGCGGCATTTAAGGCTGCCCCTCAAGTTTTCCATAAGCTATTTAACAAATGTCTAAGTTGTGGCGTTTTTCCATCAATATGGAAACTACAACTAGTAAAAATAATTCCCAAACCACTTAGACAAAGTACATCCTGTAAAAACTTTAGGCCCGTAAGGCTTATGCCTGTCATTGGGAAAGTCCTCGACACCTTGCTCATCTCCAGGATCGGTTATCATTTCGTTAGTGGCAATTTACTTAGTAACAACCAATTTTTATTCATAAAGGACCTAGGAATGATCGATGCTATAACCAAAGTCATTCAATCTATCAAAGACAGCATTGCCAAGAAACAATATTGTGCCATTGTTGCACTTGATATAAGCGGTGCTTTCGACAATGCCTGGTGGCCTCCATTATAGAACAATTAGTTAATAAAACAGTGCCCTAATAATCTCATCAGCTTGAGTAAAGATTTTTAGCAACCGTAAAGCCATAATCTCTGAACCAGGCTCATGCGAGGAGAAATCAGTCACTAAAGGTTGCCCACAAGGATCGAAATCTGGCCCTACCTACTGGAATATTCTATACGACACAATTTTCGAGTATGATCTACCAGTGGGGTGTAATATAGTTGCCTACGCGGATGATACTATGCTTATTACTTATTGTGGTAGTATAATGGGCCTAAAAGAGAAAACCAATCAAGCACTAGATTGGTAATCTTTAATGCTAATAAGACCGAGGCAATATTCTTTGGAAAAAATCCTAGGCAGCGTAGACCAGTTTTGACACTAGGAGATAACCAGATCAAGTGTCAGGATAATTTAAAATATCTAGGGGTCACAATAGATAGAAACCTAAACTTTAAACCACACATCAAAATAGCTTGTGGAAAAGCCAAACATTAGGCAAAATGGCATTGAAACAAATTTATAGCGGAGAAATTGAACCAGGATTACTATACGCCGCTACCATTTGGCGTAAGTCTTGTGGAATTAGAGAAAAAGCTAAGCTCCTGGGAAATAACCGGCCTAAACATATCCTCCGACCTTGGCGAAACAAAGACTCACCTTGAGTATCTTATCCATCTCGCCTATTTTCGTTCCCTTGTCTACACTACGTCACCCACCAACTCACACCGAATAAAAATATTCACAGACGGCTCTAAATTAGACGCAGGAGTTGGAGCAGCTATTGTAGCATACAATGAAGAAGAGGAGTTTCATTTCGAAAAATTTGTTTAGGCTGAGTACTGCTCGATATTTAAAGCAGAGTTAATTGCAATTAACCGGGCATTAGCGTATATTCTTTGGAAACCTGACGTAAGGGACGAATGCTCTATACTATCCGATAGCAAATCTGCTCTAGATGCTCTTCAAAACATGGCCTCGCCAACCGATATACTATTCGACACATGGCAGCTCTATAACGAGGTCTCACAAAACACTAATCTAAGCTTCCATTGGGTGTGGGCATATGACGGCCTGACAGGTAACGAAAGAGCGGATAGTCTGGCAAGACAAGTCCACGCGGTCCAAATTAATACTGGCCATGGAAATTTTCAGTTTTACCTACATTGCTTTGGCAAAAGGGCATCGCCACTATGCCAGTGCGGTGAAGAAGACACAACTCCACACGTGCTTTTTTATTGCCCTGTCATCTCAAAATGGAGGCAAGATTCCGAACTGAGCATGTCCCATGCAGGATGCTCCTGGCCACAATACGAGGAGGAGTTAAGGGAAGTCGAAAAAAACAAGAAATGGTGGCAGATTTTTGACGAACGCGCCAAAAATCTAAGAAGATAGGATCATGACCTTGTCATCACCAAAAACTAATAAATTTACATTGACTTCTATGTTCTATGTTAAATCAGTCTATGTTCTATGTTAAATCAGTCTATGTTCTTGCCTCTTCTGATTATGTTATTAATTATTATGTAATAATTATTATCTGCCAGCATAGTGTCCTTGCTGACAGAGTGCTGGCGACTACGAGTCCAATAAATAAATAAGCTATCTGGTCTTGCCCCTCTGGTCTTGTCTGTCTGAAATAGTATTTTAAAGGACGAGTTCAGTCAGCGCGATTTTACAGCACGCGTCCAGTTTGGAAAACGACGAGCGTAGCGAGGAGTTTTCTAATGGACAAGTGATGAAAAACGCCTAACGAACGAGTTTTTTATAGTATTTTTTCTATTTTGTGCTCTTTTATGCCATTTTATGCCATTTCTAAAAAAAAAAATGTTCATAAAATTTTATGGTGGTTGGTTACACTGATAATTGACACTTGAAATTAATTTAAAGGTTATAATTAAAATGGGTGAAATAATATCATTAGAATTGAAAGAAATAAACTGCAAATACAGTGAATAAATTGTTGCCCGATAAATCGCGAGCAAGATAGGAAAAAGAATACTGCAAATTTAAGTGGGTGTAAAGTGGGAGTTGTGTAATCTAAATAAAGTTATCTAAGTTAAAGTTAATCTAAATAAAGTTTGTTTCGGAAAATGTTTTACTTGCTTACTTCGAATTACAACGTAAGAAGTATATACACATCTTCTTCAAGTGCCATCTCCTCTTAGAATGTTGGCTATCATCATAGCTATTTTCACTTTTGATATTGTAGCTCTAAACAACTCAACGGAACTATAGTTGTACCATTTTCTTAGGTTATTTAACCAGGAAATGCGTCTTCTACATCTTACTTTCATCTTAGCTACATTAAAAACTGTTTTTACTATTTTTTTTTTAAGTTCCATAACGAAAGAAAAAGAAAATTTGCCACTAAAATAATTTGACGTTTCGAACGATAACTTCTTGAAACGAAATTTACTTTGTTTTTAACACAATTTTTATTACACCAATATAACACCAATCTAAAGTTATCTTTTTGATTTTTCACTATAAATTTCTCTCTATATAAACTTTATACCATTCAAAAAATAAAGAATTTCAAAGAGCAAATTTTTGTTGTGATTTCACACATCACATAACCTCAAAACTATCTCGCCGAAAATTTGACATCACTGACAGCTCTGAATTTCTGTGCCAACTTTGAATAAATTAACTAACTAAAAATATTACAGCACTGGATGAGCCATTACCGCATGCATATTAGTGCTGTAATGAGTTCATTACAGACGCAAAATAGAAAAAATCATTTTGCAAAGCAGATAATGCAAAAGAAGAGCGTGTTGTCAGCAGTGTTGTTTCAAAGGGCTCGGTTCCGGGTTCGACGCTGTGGGACATCCTGTACGATGTCCTCAGACTTAAAATGCCGGTGGGAGTGGAGATCGTGGGTTTTGCTGACGACATCGCTCTGGTAGTGACTGGGAAAACGGAAAAGGGAATAATGCTCAGAGCAAATACTGCTAGATTAAGTTGGTAATTGGATGGAAGGAAAGAGACTAAAATTGGCCCCCGAAAAGACAGAGGCGGTGCTGCTAACAGGGTTCAGAAAAATCCATAACTTTTCTTGTAAAGGGAGAAAAGAGAGTCCCGTAAGATTCAATTAAATACCTGGGTGTGACCATTAACAAATGTCTATCATTTTAAAATCACGTCATCACAATCGCAGATAAAGCGCTAAAAACAGGTGCAGCATTAAACAAATGAATGCCCAACGTCGCGTCGGTGGCCGCAAAAGCTGGAAGCGAAGGCTCCTCTGCTTGTTGCTACATTTGACGGGCAACTAGCATGGAGAAGAAGTCAATCAGGCATAATCTATAGCTAATTCAACGGAAAATGGCACTGAGAGTGTCCAGTGCATACCGAACGAACTCAATGGAGGCCGCACTTGTAATCGCAGGCATAGCAGAGAGAGAGAAACTCTACCGAATGAGAACAGGCGACTCCACAAAGAGCAATTAAAAGAAAGCCGCCAGGGCAAGAACTAATAAGGCATGGCAAAAAGAATGACAACTATCGAGTAGGGGACAATGGAGCAGGATCCTTATACCTGACGGTCGAACTATGGTAAAACGAATTTTCACCTTACACAAGTGCTAAGCGATCATGGATGTTTTAGGGACTACCTGCATAATATGCGCAGAATACTGTGGCCTTATAGATAGCGCTCAAATGACGTTGATGGATACCAGAAAGAGAAACGCGGGAAAAGAAACCTCGTCTTAAACTACAGCCCGTAGGCTTAACCGGCCATATAATCAGGTCGAAGAACATCTGCACAATAACAACCAATACTGTCACAAACAACACGACCCTGGAAGAGCAGGACGAGAGGAAACGGCTCGTTTCGCCAAGTCGAAAGCAATAAGAAAATTGACACCACCTGAACACCAATACAACGACTAATAACTAATACAACGATATCTTGACGTCATGCGTGAAGCGGTTCTAAAATGCTCGTGAAGTTCAGGGGAACGCTTAACAAGTTATCCAATGGTTCTTGCTACGTCCAGTTTAAAAAAAGTGGTCTTGTCTGTCTGGTATTATCTGTCTAGTCTTCTCTGTCTGGTATTGTCCAACAGATCTTGCATGACTGGTTTTGTCTGTCTGGTCTTGTGGGTCTGGTATTGACTGTTTAGTATTGCTTCCCTAGCCTTGTCTGTCTAGTCTATCAAGCATTGTTTGGCTTGTTTTTTCTGCCTAGATTTGTCTGTCTAATCTAATCTGTCTCGACTTGTCTGTCTAGTTTTTTATGTGTTGTCTTGCTGTCCAGCCATGTCTGCCTAGCCGTGTCTATCTAGTCTTGATTGTTTAGTCTTGTCAGTCTAGTCTTATCTGTGTAGTCTTGTCCGTCTAGTCTTATCTGTAGTGTCTTGTCTGTCTAGTCCTGTCTGTCTAGTCTTGTCAGTCTAGTCTGGTCAGTCTAGTCTTGTCTGTCTAGTCTTGTCTGTGTAGTCCTGTGTGTCTAGTCTTGTCTGTCTAGTCTTGTCGGCCTTGTCTTGGCTGTCCAGTCTGGTCTGTCTATTATTATCTGTCTAGTTTTGTTTGATTGGATTTATTGGACTTATTGGTCTATCTGGCCTTGCTTCCCTGGTTTTGTCGGTTTGGTCTTGTCTGTATGGTTTTGTCTGTCTTGTCCTGTATGTCTGGTCTTGTCTCTCTGGTCCTGTCTTCTCTGCCTTGTCCTGTCTGTCTGGTTTTATCTGTCTGGTCTTGTCTGTCTGATGTATTGTATCCCACTCCCTTCCTCTAATGATTGGTATACTTACCCGTTTAGAGCGCCTCCTCTAGTCCTGATTCCTGAAGGAATTTCAGGATCTGGGTTTGTTCAAGGACTGCAACTCCTCTGCGTTCAAGCTGTGGGCCTCAAGATACATCTGTCTCTTGCGGAGCAGTGCTCCGCAGTCTTTGAGCAGATCTATGCAGGTGTCTAGCCTTGTCTGTCTAGTATAGTTTGTCAAGTCTTTCAGGGCTAGTCCGCCTAAATCTTGTCGTTTCTTGTTTAGTCTGTCTAGTCTTAGCTGTCTAGTTTCTGCTGTCTTGTCTTTCCATTCAGCCATGTCTACCTAGCCTTGGCTATCTAGTCTTGTATATTAGTTTTGTCTGTGTAATCTAGGCTGTCAAGTCTTGTCTGTCTAGTGTAGTCTGTCTAGTCTGGCCTGTCTAGTCTTGTCTGTCTAGTCTCATCTGTCTAGTCGTGTCTGCCTAGTCTTGTCTGTCTAATTTTGTCTCCCTAGTCTTGTCTATTTAGTTTTGTCTGTGTAGTCTTGTATGTCTTGTAGGTATAGTCTTGTGTGTCTTATCTTGTCTCTCTAGTCTTGTCTGTCTAATCTTGTCTGTTTAGTACTTTTTGCCTAGTATTGTCTTGTCTTGTTTCACTTCTGTCTGTTCAACTAATGTCTGCTCGACTTAGTTGTCTAGTCGTGTCTGTATAATCTTATCTTTCTAGTCTACACTTGAATGAATAATACTAAATATGAAAACTAGAAATATTAAATAAAATTGAATATATATTAAACTCTTTTGAATTCGTATATAATAACTAAAATTATATATCAATGTTGCGTTGTCGATTACCGAACCACTCATCAATCGCTTGAATTAAAAGCAATTTCAATTTAACACCGAATAAAAAACTTTTTGTTGTTGCTTTCTGTTGCCATTCTAATTCTTTTGTTTTTCGTGATCTTCGAGAAAAATTAAATAATACGGTAATGTTATTAAAAAAAAGTGGGAATTTGTGTAGACTTTGTTGGACCAGACGGGAACGACGTGGTGGGGTTAGTGCTGCTGCTGGAGACGTATAAATATCTGCTCGAGGTCTGCAGAGGACATAGTGTGATCAATTGTTATCAGTGTATCAAGGATTACAGATTCACGTTATTTTTCTATTGCAAATTACATTTAACTTGCAAATCAACATGAAATTCATTGTAAGTATACTGCAGTTAAGATGTGGAAACAGCAACTTCTTTAAACAATATTTATCTTATTGCTAATTGGTTTGGTTAGTGCAGAATCAATTTTAGTCTTGATTAGGGAATAGTGCAATAATATCGAACTGAATTGAATTTTTGTTAAGCAACAATAATATTGCGTTTAAACTAATCGGAAAACGAATATTTATTTTGTCTGACATCAAGATTAATCGAGACAGCATAAAAATCTGATCTAATTTTATTATAAACATTTAGACTAAATAAAACATGTATAGAGTAGACAACATAAGAAAAACATGACTGAAGACATAGGGCTTCGCTGACAAGTTTAATCAGAGGAGACTAGATAAACAAAATTAGAATATCAAGATTAAACAGACGAGGTAGACAAGATTTGACAAGACTAAAGGGATAAGAATAAGCTGACAAGAATATACAGATCATTCTACAATACATCTAATACTGTAGACTACGAGACCGACAGATTAGAACTTAATGTTATAGATTACATTTTAATATAAATTAAAGCTACTGATTAGTATAATTACTAATATATACAGCAAATATTATAGTTTATGCTAATTTGTCTGTCTATTTAACGTTCGTAATATATTAGACATACCAGCATAGAGAGAGAGAGAAGAATAGTCAGACAAGACTCAATAGGTAAGTCTATATATAGATAACTGGAGTGGCTCCTCTACAAAGTCAAAACTGGACCTGCAAGACCAGGTTAGGTAGAAGTAACAAGATTGGGTGGGCAGGACTAGACTCTCGAGACAGGCAAGACTGGGCTAAGACTACAAAAGTAGATCAAATATCAAAATAAATATAAACTATTTAATAATAAGGACTTTATACACGTGAGAGAGGTAATTTAAAACTAATAATACAAGATATCCAAAATCAGTCAGACAAGAGTTAAGACAGCAATGAATGGACAGACGAGAATATACAGAGAATTCTAAATACATAAGATACACAAGACTAAGCTGTCAGGGCCAGATAAATAAGTTTATATAAACAAAATACGTCAGATAATTCTAGCCAGACAAGACGACATAGAGAAAATACGTTGTAGACAAGATCCGATAAACCTAGTCGTTTTAGTTCATCACGGAAATCATTTCGCTGGTTAGTCTGCATAATCAATTATTACAGTCTGTTCTAGTAAGTCTCTAAATCTATTTAGCGTATTCAAGAAAGTCCAATATAGATAAGAACGTGTGTTTATAGTCTATGTTTTGATTTAAATTATAGCAACTATTAAGTAGTCTATATACGCAAATATACAGTCCACTCTAGTCGGTCCATCGATTCAAAGTATGCAAAATAGTCTAATATAGATTAGAACTTATGTTTCAATTTCAATTAGAGCTACTAATTAGTCTATATAAGCAAATAATAGAGTGTATTCTAGATGGTCTATCTATTTAACGAATGCATAATAGTCTAATATAGATTACTATTTTTTAAGTTTGGTCGAATGTGGATATCGGGTTATTAACTACCCTTCAAACACTGCGGCCAGGTGGCCTTTTGTGTTTTTCCCACATTTTTCACTTCATAGGCGCAGAAATCTAGGTGTTATATAAATTGGCGTTGAATAATTACGCATTTGTCTTCTGGTACAAATGCGGACGATACTCACTCCCGCGATAGATCCCGGGCTCTCCAGATTTGTAGTTAACCCTCTGTTAAAACACTCTAGACTACGAGACCGACAGACTAGAACGTAATTTTATAGCTTACATATTTATATAAATTAGAGCTACTGATTAGTATAAGCTACATATTAGTATATTACAGTCTATGCTAGTTTGTTATTCAACGTTCGTAATATGGTCTTACGTAGATTAGAACTATTATATGGATAAGTCATTAGACTTGCTAGGCATGCAACGTAAGACAAACATGACTAGAAAGACAGAACTAAACGGACTAGGCTAGATTGATAAAACTAGGCAGCCAAGACTTGACAAGGATAGACAGATAAAATAAAATTAGACAAACAAATCGATACAAATCATAGTAGACAGATAAACAAGCATAAGGAGAAAATAATTGCCTACAGAATATATTATATAGACATAACTGAACTTCTTTCTATGAAGTTACAACTAGATAGACAAGACTAGAGTGGTCGGATTTAGTGGGCGGACAAGACTAGGCTGAAGGGATAGACAAGCCTACGCTGACATGACTGGACAGAGTAAATTGAAAAGAAAAGATTAATTGATAAAATAAGATACCCACAAGTGGACAAGCAAGTGCTAAGACCGCTATGAATGGATAGACAAGAATGTACAGATAATTCTAACTATAGATGTTGGAGAAGACTAAGTTGTCAGGACCAGATAGGGATAGGGACAGGATAGGGACAGGACCAGGACCACTAGATTGGAAAAACACGTTAGATAATCACAGTCAAGAGAAAAAGATATAGAGACCATACTAGTTGAGCAGGATTCGATAATAAGTACAACTCTCCAATTTACATAAGAATCAAATGAAAGCAACAAATCATTTTTAGGAAACTTAAATTATCTGATGGATGTATGACGTGGTTCTAGGCTATGTTTTAATTTAAATTAGAGCTAGTAATTAGTCTATTTGAGCAAATATTACAGTCTATTCTCGTTGGTCTATCTATTCAACGTATGCTATCAACCTATGTTTCAATTTAAATATAATTTCTCAAATAATCCTTGTGGAACATGGAGCCTCTACGAACGCCTTCCATCTGACCCTGTTGATTGCGAGTTGCTTAACTTCCGTCCACGTTTTCCTGCATCTCTTTTTTAACGGTTCTTCGCCAAGTTGTTTTTGGCATGCGACGTTTGCGGCTGCCTTGCGGATTCCAGTCTTGCGGATGTTGCTGTTATCCCGACGCAGTGTCTTATCCATTTCTACTTTAATCTTTTTATTTGAACGGCTATAGGTTCTTAGTTCGTCAGCTTTAGTAATTTTTCGTTGGAAATTATGCTTGGCCATAGAATTCCAAGCATGCGTCGCAGACATTTGTTACTGAAAGTTTGGAGCCAATGAGTTAGCTGTTTTGTCACCATCCTCGTTTCACATCCATACAGCAGGACTTGATTAACGTTTGAATTAAAAATTCTAAGCTTGGTGTTCTTGCTGTATATGGTAGATTGCCATATGGGGCGTAGGCGTGCATATGCGGCACCCGCTTTGCGTACCCTTACTTGAATATCTTTTTCAGTGCCGCCACTTTCATCAGCAGTGCTACCTAGGTAGGTAAAGTAGTCCATTCTTTCGATTAAAGCTTCGTGGATTGACATTGGCTGCTGGTTGCTGAAATTTATCCTTACTTCTTTCGTTTTGAGGTAGTTAATTTCCGCGTTAATTTTTTAAAGCGCTCTTTAGCTTTTCCAGCTTAGCACCAATTCTTCTACGCGGCTGCGAAGATCCCATTGTATGCCCTTGTCAGTTTTACATGCCTTGTGAACAACGTCCAATGCATAAATAAAGAAAAACGGGGAGAAGATGAAGCCCTGTTTCGTGTACATTTCGTGTTTCCGTGTACATCTTCTTACATTGATCCTGCTGCCTAGTTTACCTTTGTGTAAGACTCTGCATACAGCGCCGGTGTAAAGCGCTTTTATAAACGAGTTTTTGGGTGATCTCACACTTTTCCATTATTTGTCAGAGAGCTTGGTGTTTCAAAGGCTTGTTAGAAGTCAACGAATGTTATGTACAAAGGGGTTTGTAATACATTTGACACTATTATGATCCTCAATGTGTTGATGTTGTCGGTACACCCGCGGTTTGGACGAAACCCTGCCTGTTCTTCCATAAGCTTTGGATCAATCACGCCCATTTGTTAATTTAAATAAGAGCTATTAATTAATCTACTCTCTATAAGCAAATATTACTGTTTTTTGACCAGTTAGTCTTACTATTTAACGTATGTAAATCTATCTTATATAGACTAGAATTATTACATATACTAGTTCTAAGTCTAATTAAAGGTGTAGACTGGACAGTACTAGACAATGATGTATAATAAGTCTACAGAGCATAGTAAAATAATCCATTATGAAGTGTCAATTTGTTTTAAGACTAATTTTATCCATCTGAATATATAGTAATATATATATACAAATTTAGGCAGACAAAATCCGACAGACAAAATCCGACAGACAAGACTAGACAGATCAAAATCAAGGGTAGACATATTGTTCTTGAATTTGTAGATTAGTCAATAATGCAAGACTAGAAAGACTGGGTAAGGTTAATTTTATTCATCTTAATTTATAGGAATATACATACAAGATTAGACAGAGAAAGTGGTCCGACGAACAAAACTAGATAGATTAAATTAAACAGTCAAAAATAGATAAGACATACTGACAAATTAGATTAGACAGAAGAGTCTAAACAAACTAGACTTGTTGTACACGGCAGGTGAGATTCATCAGACAAAGATTATGGTAGACAACACTAACTGAACAAGATTTAACAAACAAAAGTATGGACAATTATGAAACTAAGTTGTTTGTTACCTCAGGGCGAAGTAAACCTACTAGTGGATTGTATTATTCGAGTTATAATGTTCTCTTCTATATCACCGAATACACACTTATTCCATATTTATACAATCACTTAGCCCCACTTGTGAGAGAAATAAGAATACATACGTGTTTTCTAATCTTAACATTCTCCCTTAATTTCATTGAAAATTAAATAATTTGTTTGTTTGTTGTAAATATTTTTATTGTTTTGATTGTTGCTAAATTGAAAGAGAACTAAATAAATGATTTGGGTCGAGATGTGCGTTTGCATAATTGCGTGCGGGATGGAGAAGGACGGAGAAGTCTCGTTTTGGTTTCGTTCCTTGTCGAATTTGTAAATGAAGAGTCAGAGATCGACAAGAATAGTAATGATAATAAATAACCGCGTGAAATTGCACAAGTGGCATTGACGAAGAGACAATTCCAAATATATTAGTTGTTAAGTTCATAAATCATGAAAGATTGCCAAATCACTTTTCAAAATTCAAATATCTATTGTTTTTAATTATCTAGATTACAACTAATATTACAACTAACAATAAGTCTATTATAGATAAGAGAAATATTTTTGTAAAAACTATTTTTCATATATATATATATATATATATATATATATATATATATATATATATATATATATATATATATATATTAGAATATATCAATTATGAGAAATTTAACAAATATTATATACAGGATAGTCTAGATAGTATGTTATAGTATCCAGATAACCCTACTATACATATTGTAGGGTTATCTGGATTATTAAATAGTTACACAAGGTATTAGATTGGTATTAGATACACAAGATATTAAATATTATAGAGGCTATAGGAGCCCTCACACGGTCAATATAATTGCTTCAATTTCGTATTTCTGCCAGTTTATTGACCATTTGATGGGCATATTATGTCAATAAGATTGCTGTCAATTAAATTGAGACATCAAATAAATTTGATTATAATTGAAGCTACTTCAATATATAGAAGCAATGTAAAATATTGTACAATGTGTAATATTTAATGTCCGTGAGAGAGATATATTGACAATACTTTCATCATTTTGCCTAGTAGCGTCAGTGGAGGCAAGTTTTGGAAACAATCTTTACCAAAATAAAATATACACAATGGACATATTGCAGTAATCGCCCGGAATATGACTTAATTCTCGGAGTAGTAGCCCATGTTTATCACTAGGACTTTTTATTCTTTTTAAATACCATAGCCAAAGCAATTAAAATAATATCAAACTCATTATCATTTTAAACTTTAAACGGTAGATACGACTTTCTTTGGTGACAAAATATTGAAGCAATTATATTGACCGGGTGACGGGCAGCTTCGATATTTTTTCATTCTAAATATAATCTATAGTCCATTTTTTAAGAATGCAGTAGCTAGAAACCTGATTTACACTATGACAAATGTTCACTCTAGTTATAAAATTAGTCGCTAAATTCAAATATAGTTACTTGAATATAAAATTGGTAATTTATTAATGGTTTGATTGAATATCTATTAAATAAACCAAATGACAACAATAGTAATAAAAAACAAACAAATAAAAAACGCAAAAAATCTAAATGATACAAACAGATCAGATGGCAATTGTGAATTGACACGGCAGCCATTGCATCTAACAGCTCAACATGCATTGGCGTACGAAAAAAATATACTTGGAGTTAATTAATTGTTGTATCTTTAAATTTAAAATTGAATATTAAATTATATATAAAACATTGTTGTATAATATTGTACTTATTAGCCGTAGTATAATTTAACGTTCTATTATATTTAGAAATTATTCCTAGTATTATATTCATCCAAATTCTACGTCAGTGACTGAAAATGTGAGAGGAGAGAGATGACTAGAGAAAAGTTTGAGAATTATCTTCGGTAAGAACTTCTCCTCGATTTTAGCCAATCAGAGAACAAGGTCAAATAAGCCCTATCTTCCCTGTACTGCATTCTTAAAAAAATTAATTATAGTCAATAATATCGAAACAATTATATTGGCGTGTCCGTGGCCCCTTTATATTGACAATTCCTATAAGGAAGTAGAAAACTGCTTGTTACTCTAGTTTACTTAAGGTAAGTTAATTACCTTAAATTATTATATAAATTAGATAATAGTGATACATACTGAATTGTTTAGATTAGGGACTTATTAAACTATTTATGATATTGATACAGACTTAATTGACTAGATTGGAGACTTAATAAACTCCATTTTTTGTATATTTGTTAAAATATTTAATGTTTAATTGATACCCTAATTAAATGCTGCTTGATTTGTTTATTTACATTAGGATAAACACTTTACATTAGGAAAGTAATATATTATTTACATCACTAACTTATATTCTATGTCACATTAATGTTATTAACATATGTTCATATTTACATTAATTGTTCTTTCGCTTTCAGGTTTTATCTTTAGCCCTCTTTGGCGCTGTCTTGGCCGCCCCACAAGGCCCAAGCACCGAACCCATTCCAATCTTGAGACAAGAACAAGAAGTTAACTTTGATGGATCTTACAAATACAGGCAAGTTATCAAATACAAGTAAATAAAGTCAGCAGAATAAAAATGAGATTTGTAACCACATAATCATCGCTCAGTTTGCAAATGAGGCAGTTAACAGGCTTTTTAAGGAAATATCTAAGAAAGTTTTTGTAAATCTTTTTGAACTTATTCAAAATATAGAAGATATTTCAGCTGGTAATAACAAAACTTTGGTTACCTTATCATATTTGAATTAGATGTAGTTTCTTTTTTATACTTGTTGCGGTAATGAGATGTATCTTATCTAGCTTTAACCCTTTCGGTACGGATCCGCTTTGTGGTACGTGGAAGTTTTCCACAAGAGTGGTTGCGCTGTACGGCAGCGTAAGCCGAATGATAGAATCTTATCTCGTGGATCACATGGAAAGGCAGACAAAACAGGCTTGGCGCGTAACGTTTCGTGGATGCCGCCAATAGGCGACGGTAGTACACAAATAACGTTTCATGACCGCCGTCAATTGGCGGCAGTAGTACACACAGAACGTTTCATGACCGCCGCCGTTGCGGTAATGAGATATTTATAGATCTAATCTAGCTTTAACCCTTTATGTACGGAGCAGCTAGCCGCAGAAATACATTCGTGGTACGTGGAAGTTTTCCTTAAGAGTGGTTGCGCTGTACGGCAGCGTAAGCCGAATGATAGAATCTTTTCTCGTGGATCACACGGAAAGGCAGACAAAACAGGCTTGGCGCGTAACGTTTCGTGGATGCCGCCAATAGGCGACGGTACACATATAACGTTTCAATGCTGCCGTCAATTGGCGGCAGTAGTACATACAGAACGTTTCATGACCGCCGCCAATCGACGGCAGTAGTACCGAAAGGGTTAATCTTCAAGACCTCGATAGATCTTTTCTACCTTTATTCTACTTTTAATCGTTGATATACTTACCCATTTTAGAGCACCTTCTCCAGTCCTGATTTCTTTAAGATATTTTCAGGATCATGGTGCGATTCAAGCATTGCAGCTCCTCCTTGTTTAGGCAATAGGCCTCAATATTCATCCTTCTCTTGCAGGTTATATGAATCTACCATCTTTCTCTTGTAGTTTCTACGAATATAATATTTGAAGTAAGTAATTACTATAATTACTATTAAACCAGATAGACTTCTTCTATAACGTGGATTATAATTACTATTGAATAAGATACTATTAAACTTCTTTTATAAGGTTTATCTGTTGTATTACTTAATTTTATTATTATTATTACCTTTTTTGGAATTATCATTATCAACACAATACAGATACTTCCAAAACAAAAGCAAAACATACTTCTATATAACAAAGCAAAGCAAAAGCGAGGGTTGCAACTCAAATAATATATACTCAGGACCAGATCGGTCTAGATTTAATTAACAAGGAAGTTAAAATATGTGATAATACAAATAATTTCATTCTATGATAACATATTATCATATAATGTAATACTTTACATTGTATGATAATATTTTATCATACTAGGTATACCTGCATGTTATCATAGGTTGAAATTTAATTTTTTTGTATTATCATATATACTTTAACTTGTTTGTTAATTATATGTAGAATATTACATTTTATGATAATATGTTATCATTAGTACTACATGTTATGATAATATGTTATCATTGAATGAAATTATTTATATTACCATTTATTTTAACTTGTTAATTAATTATATCTTGATTGTTAATACTGACTGTTACGACTGTTAATAGAGGTTAATTAAGGGAAAATATAATTTCATGCAAAAAGTCTATACTTATTCTATATTTAGATTTTAACTTTAAAACTAAACATGTAATAGGGGTCGGCAGACTTTCAAATGACGAGAGCCAACTTGTCAAGCAAACGCGATAACTATCAGATTCAGCCATTTGTTTCGAAAATATCGTCAGTTTTTAGAGACGCGTTATTTCCTATTTCAAAATAAATAATTTTGTTTAGCATATTTATATCTTAGTTATTTCGAATGCACTTTTATTGTATAGTGTCCCATTTTGTAGAAAATTTAATCTAGTTTAAGAAAATTCCTGTATTTATTTAAAAAAACGGCGCGCCGTTTAGTTTTTCAAAGGTAACTTTGCTGCGCCGTTTATTAGAGGGCTCCGTCTATTAGAGGACGCTGTATAATTATATAGCTTGTACAAATACAGTTAAAGCTACATATATTTTTAAGTTCTAATTCTAAAGAAACTACAGAAAAAACAACATCTTAAAATTCAACTTCAAATTCTTCTTCGTCCAAGTTTTCAAATAAATACAAATCGTAAACATTTTTATCTTCTTCATAAATTATATCTTCAGAAGAATTAAAATCGTTTTTCAAAGCTAACATTTTTCCATTTAAAATGTTCTAACTACCGGCGGCACGGGCACATTTTTTTCCTTCTTGAAAACAAATAATAATAATAAAACATTAAATAATTTCCGTATCCTCAGAACCATCACTGTTTAATCCGATCCCACAGCATCTGAATATTTTTGTAATCAAAACAACTGGCAGCGATTCCTGTGCATTGCAAATTCATTGACAAACAAATTTCAAGTGGTGTAGCTTTCATGTTACCAGCTTTTGTAAATTCATAATTGCTTGTTGAAAGCCATTCGGTGTACTGCTCAGTTAAAGACGATTTGAACGGTTTGTTCATCCTAATGGAATCACAGCCATGTCCGTTTTTTAATGTTTGAAATAAAATTTCGTTTCATCAGATATATGAAACGAAAAGCTTCCTAGACTAGAGGTTTTTTGAAAAAAGTAATTTGGCCGCAAAAATCTTTTAGTCGGATTATTGTCCATTCATCCATTTGTATCCAAACTTTAGTTGACGAGAGCTGGAAATAGTTGAATTCTTTTAAGAAGCAAAAATGGTTTGCATTTAAAACCATTGGCTTTATTGTGTATGTATTATTACCATTTTTTTTTTGTGTTAGGTTTTGTGTTAGGTTCACACAAAATAACTGTAATACGCATTTTTTCGTGGCCAGAAGCTTTGATTGGAACCTGCTTCACCCCAACTGAGTCCACAGCTGTATCCGAGAGCATGTCCAACCAAACCGCAGTTTCATCGCAAGCATAAATGAAACCCAGGTCCTATTTGTTTTCAATTTGTTGTTTTTTGACGTATAGGACAAAATCACCAACTTTCCGTATTAAATATGCTGGCAGTTTCAGTTATACTGTTGTGCACCATCGAACAGTGAAACCATTTCTGTTGAGAGAATTTAAGAATTTTTAAAGCCAACCTCTGCTTGCAGTAAATTTTTCTTGTGAAGTGCTGTTGGCAGTTTCATGAAATTTTTCCTTATACAAAACTTTGTACCTATGCATTATCCATTTATATGTAACAGTTAAACGTTGTTCACGTCGCGTCGTTGCATAATTTCTGTTTTCAGCTTTGCATCAAAATCAGAATCTTGTACTTTTCTTCCACCACCAGTTAATCGAAATGTTTTGCTGGCCGCAGACGCTTTGACTTTTGTTTACGCCACTTCCTAACCTAAAGTTATGAGTGCACCAAATAATTTTGTAATAAAAAGAAAGACAGTACTCGTAGTTGACTTACGTGATATTCCGTGATATTAAGCCTGTTTGCTACTGGCCGATTTCCTTCTTCTTCCCCAGCAGTAACTGCAGTTAATTTTAAATCGATGAAATATTTCTTCTTTTATACATGTTTATCACGAATAGTTTCATTAATTTCAGTTGATTCCATCACAAAAGTAAAAAAATATATATATTGACGACAATTTCACAACGCGTTAACAAAATTATATACCTATTTGGTTATTTATATTATGTATTTCACTGTGTGTATTTTTACTAAGGATACGTGTCCTCTAATAAACGACGCGCCGTGTATTAGATTGCGCTGTTTATTATTTAATTTAATTTTTGAATACGCCGTCTATTGGAGGGTGTTGTTTATTGGAGGACGCTGTTTAATGGAATAAATACGGTATTTACTAATTTATATATGTTTAATATTTTCGAAGATATAAGAAATTTACGAAAATGTTATGTATGCGTTATAGTTAATTATCAAGCGTCGATTGTTAGCTAAATATTAGTACTACTTAAACTTATTCATATGTTATTTTAAAGCTAATTTAAACTAGTTTATGAATTTCGTTAAATAATTACAAAATTCCTTTTATTTTCAACAAAATAATCTTTTTTTTTTTAATAACAAAATAAAAATGGAAATTAAGGAAAATGTTTTAAAGTGAGTGTAAATTCTATGGTGATACCGGAGACTGAGGAGAGTTCTTATGATGAATCCACACCACCGGAGACAATCGAAAAAGTTAATTCTTCATTTTTATTCATTTTTTTTTTTGGATGGCACCTGCATCCCAAACTTGTATGATACCTCCCCTCGCAAGAGTGGTAAAAAATTGTCAATTTCACTCACTTCGTTCGTGCGCACATTGTCTACTATTTTTTAACTCGTTATACTTACTGATTATGTAATATATCAATTTAAAATCTGCTTTACTCGTCAAATTATCGAAATGAAGTCGTCATCAACTGCTTGAACGAAGGGCGAGGAAGTGTTTCATCATTTGTGAAATTCTAGTAGATATGTTGGAAGAACTATGGAAAGAATTCCAATATAGTCCGTCCATATAATTAAAACCAATACAAACCTTTTAGAAAATCATTAGTCTGTCCGTCGAACTTTTGGGAATTTCCTAAGGAATTTTGTCTCTACAAATCTCAAGGCGAATATTTTGGAAAAGCTTGAATTGGTCTGTTTGTCCAAAATTTGTAAAATTCCTTAGAAAATTTGTCTGTCCGCAAATTGAAAACCAAAGAAAATATTTTGAGTTTTCTTGCATTTGTTTGCCTGTTCAAATTTTGGAAACTAAAAAAAAATGTCTGTTCACAAATTCAAAGCCAAAGGAGGTAGGTAACTTTCCTAGAAATCCACTTACATTCCCCCCGGAAAATTCAATGCTTTCCTAGTTCTATAGAAGAGCGCCAAAATTTCTTGAAATGTCACTCGATTTTATTGAAGTTGGATCTTCTACTGCGTGGAAGAAAAGTGATATAAAAGTGGTCTGCTGAGCCCTCACATAAACTAATAATTTCTTCATTTGCAACAAATTAGTCTGCCTTATTAAACTATAATAATGCTTGTTTAACTATATTATACCTGTGCAATACTTTATTATGTTAAATGTAATAATTTATTTTATTATATTTTAGTTATGAAACTGGAAATCATATCACTGCCGAAGAACAAGGTTTCCTGAAGAACGCAGGAGTGCCTGAACAAGAAGCCCAGGTAGCCCAAGGCCAATTCAACTACGTCTCCCCCGAGGGTCAAAACATCCAACTCACCTACATTGCCGACGAGAACGGCTTTCAACCGCAAGGCGATCACCTTCCAACCCCGCCACCGATCCCAATCGCCATCCAGAAAGCTTTGGACTACTTGGCCTCGTTGCCTCCAACCCAAGAACCACACACCAGACGATAAACACTCAGATTGCAGGACATGTTTAAAACTATTCGGATTATCACAGTAGGAAATCTTCATAGTTTTTAGAATTCAGTAACTACAGAGAATTCAATTCAAAATATATTAATACATTAAAATAGTAGATATAGACTATATACTACATCAGATATAATCTAAAACTGAACAGTTTGAAAAATTAAAACTCAACATACTCAGAAAAACTGATTTATTAAGACTTTGATTGTCAAATAGTAAAATTAGTCTAGAGCAGGAACAAGCAACCTTTTTTTATCTGGGAGTAACTAGGGCTAAATTACCGTTATTCCTTCGAGTTCGGTAGGCATATTAGTCCCGTTCATACAAATTTGAGACAGGGAAGTAATCTTTATAGCCGAGGGAAGCCGGCGTTCTATTCTCATGCCTCGTCTAGATCAAGATTACAAACTTTACTTTTCGTATGTTGCCCAATAAATTATACAGTCTAAACCAAATCTTCTTTGATGAAGTTATTAGTTTACTGGCATGTTACAGATTTAGTTTCTAATTTGAAATCCAATTTATAACTTATTAGGTTAATACAATCTATATCGATATATTATATTAATTTTATCTAAATTCTAATAATACTTATCTATCTTGATATAGTATCTTAATTTTATATAAATTATAATAATACTTATCTATCTACTCTCAGCTAGTATTAACAATACTCTATATTATGTTAAAATCGATCTAGCACATGAGAATATTCACACTTGACTAAAAATACAGAGTTATATATTATGAGAGGATGAAATTAGGTTTCTAGTTAGACTAGCATATTTACTTACCTATCTAGTATTTAGCTAAGATTAACTATTTAGCTCTTAGACTACGACTATTTTTTAATCTACCATAAGAACTATTAAATTAAGTATTATGTGCTATTTTAATCTACATTTAGTTTTAAAAAGTTGAAACAAAAGCCTTCCAATCAAATTTCACATTTGAATTTCAAAAACTTTAGTAGACTATATCGATTTATTTCATTTTGTTGTTATTTGCATTTAGTTTATAGTCTTTATCTATTTTATTGTTTTGGGGATTTATTTGAATTGTGTTCTGTGTGGTAAAAAGTTTATTGTGAAATTCTGATCCTGATTTAGATTCAAAGATGTAGTAGTTTAGTCTGCAAGTTTATATATTGTACATATAATTTTATATAATTTATATAATTATTTTTTCATGACCAAAGTGCACAATTTGCGCAAAAAAAGAAAGACCAATAAAAATCGTTTAAATATTACAAATAGTGCTTTGTTTATTATTACAAATTAATTCGAATTAGAAGATGTTATTTTAATTTTAATAACAGTTATTATTGTTATTAAAATTCCCACTGAAAATTAATAATTTAACAAAATACATTTTCAATGTTCTATAATTACGTTATAATTAAATTCAAACTTACTATCATTAGGACACTTTTGAGATTTTAATTTAACATATTTTAACTAAATAGTATTGAAGATTTTTTTTTAGTTAAAACTCCCCTAAAACATTCAAGACTGAACAAATACTTAAGCGCCCGAACAGACTCATCCCTACTGTATTTTATAATTAAAAAAGAAACAAGTAAAACTCTAGTTAAAAATGAAAAAAAAAAATGGGATAACTAGAAACTTTGGCCAATAACGGAAACTAGAAGGAGTTAAAAAAAGAGCTTAAATCCATTTACTACACAAAACCCAGAAATCAAATAAACCTGGAGCCAAGTTCAAACGAAATCAATGCACATTTCATAATATCTAGTAGTTGACTAACTAACTAAGCTTTGTTGAAGATTTTAGAAAAATTGTTCACTCACAGCTTAGAGCATTTCTGAACTATAATAATGTGCTCCCTTCTACGCAGTCAGGTTTTAGAAGATATAGGAAATATTATTAATTTGGATATTACGGATGTAGTAACTAAAGCCCTTGATAATAGTAAAGCTACCGCACTTATACTACTACACTACAGCAAGGCCTTTGATACCAAAAATCACAAGATGCTACTATCAATACTGCACTATGTAGGTCTCTCCAAGCAGTCAATTCTGTTCTTGAGCAGTAACCTAACCAATAGATAGCAGATAGTGGAATTAGGTAATAGTCAATCTGAACCTGGCTTTACTTTAAGTGGTTGCCCCAGCACCAATCCACCAAGAACTCAAGTCATAATCTTCGCCGAAAAACAGAGTCAACATATCAAAGATAGCATGGAAATATACGTAGCAGAAGAAAATCTAGCAATAAAAAAGGAGGTCAGGAATCTCGGGGTTATTTTAGATGAGGATCTAAAATTCTCATCTCATGTATCTAAAACGGTCACACAGCCTACTTCCGGTTAAGGCTACTGTACTTTAAGAGAAGTTTCCTTACGAAGCACCTTAGAAAATGGATAGTGGAAAGTTACAACCTTTCACTTTTGATTTATGCAGACACAGTTTATAGTAGTTATATCGGATTCGAAAATAAACAGCGGATACATAGGGTTCAAAATGAAAGCATATGATTTGTCCATGGCCTGAAGTCTAGAAGCAGAATACGAGCTATAATAAAAACATTATGGAAATCGATGGAACAGGTCAGAAACTACCATGTCCTATGTTGCTTCAAGAGTGTCATAATAAAGAAACAGCCCGGTATGGTCTGTATAATAAAGTGACATTCAGAACAGATGTGCATAATCTCAATGTCCGCAGCAAAGGCTTACTAACACCACCACTTCATAAAAAACAGCTCTTTAAATCCTCTTTCATGTATCAAATAAAAAAAATGTCAACGGGCTAAACGACACTCTACGGCTAGCGGGCATTAATCCGTTTAAAAGGATGCTAAAGAAAGTAAACCCAATATGCTAATCAACTCTATCAACGACCTAAACCTTTCTCTTGAATTGTAGGAAATTCAAAGCTGGGATATTTCATATTTGTTCATTAAGTATAATTCACTAAAAGCTAAATATATTAAACAAATATTATACGAATGGAACACAAACAAAATATTTTTTTTTCAATCACTCTGGGCTCGTGGATGACTAGGACATTATAATTTTATGATGCCCAAACGAGTCCTTTTGTTCATTATTTTTTAAACATAATGTATATCTTATATCTATTGTATTACATTTAGAAAACAATAAATGCATAGAAATGAAATGAAATGAAACTTTGTAGTAGTTACAACGTTTTGCTCTTATTTAGTACTTTCCTCTCCTCAAAAAAAATATGTAAATGTTCAAAAAATATGTACATTTATAAGTCAACATTTTGTGTTTTTACACAAAAAAAAAAAAAAAATTACAAAATGTTTGTTTTTGTAGCCATGTCTGGAAGAGGAAAGATGTAAAATCTGAAGATTTGAACTTTGTTCCTAGGTTAACTACCACCAACTAGACCTGCAGTCTGTAGGATCTTAACTAGGGGGGCAGCTCATATTTGTTTGGAGGAAGGGATGGGGAACTGAAAACTATTGAGAAACTGTATTAATCACTAGACATGCCATGCTACAACTGAGACGGTTTTAATAAAATAAAAAATTGAAAATAAATTTTAGTATTTTAATAAACTGTACTTAATTAAATTTGTATATTAATAATAATTTTCTCGGCTTTGCTGCAAATTTATCCATTACTTTCTTTTCCACCATTTCACGGTTTTCTTTCACAAAATTCCGATGTACGCTCATCAAGCATAATCTAGTCAGCCTTGTCTCTCCCATAGTGCTCCTAAGCCAGGTCTTCACACTTCGAAGCGTACTGATCGCTCGACTGTCGCCGTAGTGCATAGAATAGTGCTCAAATTTAAGACTGATTTTCTCAAAGCGGGAAAGAAAATATTGATTTCCTTAAACAGGTCAGTGACTTCAATATCCCTTAATTTGTCTTTAGCTAAATCCTTATTCGTTCACAAATTAGTCCATAGGTCAAGTTCTCCTGTCAGGTCATTTAAATCATAAAAATCTAGGAACATTTCTGCGTTTATTTGAAAGTCTGTAATACTAGTTTCCGTCATGTATAAAGGATGTAGGATGTAGTTTTAGCAAAAGCTGGGGTATTTTCTTCAGAAAATCGAATATTTAACGATGACGTAAATGAATCAAGATAAGGAAGAATAAGTGAACGTTGCCAGTATTCATTATCAGGTCTGATGGAGGATTGCTCCTGTGATTTTGCTTTTGAGGAAAACGAGGGACAGAAATTTCTATTTCCAATTCCATTGAAATGTCTTGCGCTTTTTTGAGTAATTGGTCAGTGATTCGATCTGCTCCTTGACGGTTTCTTTTGGAAACTTAATATAAATACATTTATATTATATACTTCAAGGATTATATATACTTCAAGGATTCTTGTAATGTGTTCTCTTACAGCAATCAAATCCATGGTATTTGCTTGCAAGGCGTTAACTACTGGTTCCAACACTACCGAGTATTTTGCAATTGTAAATTGGCAACGATAAACACTGGTTTTGTAACCGCTGAATGAATCTGAAATGCATATTTTCTTGTAGCATAGTTTTCTTCTGTGGAATATTTTTCTAGCGCTTTTACAAGCTCTGGGAAATTTTGAGAAAATTTTGGATTGATTTCTATTTTTACGACCGTCTCGTCTCACACATTCGTGATAGATTGGTATCGCAATTCCAACGAGCAGTCGATTCTCCGAAAAAGATTATTGTGTCCATTATAGGGGCAATAGTATTTCTAATTTCCGGTATCTTGTTTGAATCGTTCACTACAAGATTTAGTTTGCGGCTTGAGCAATGAAATTATGGTACTTACGTATCAACGCCACCACCTTTATTTTTTAACCCCGGTTAGATTAGGTTGCCCGCCGCGAAGCGGACAGGTAAAACAAGATAACATACGCGCCGCAGCGCGAACTCTCGATCCAATATATAGCGGTGGTGGCATTAATGGCAGTGGCGGTGGTGGTGGCGAGGTAAGTACCGACATTATAATGCTCGAGAATATTTATTCTTTAAATTTGATTGTACACCGCCTACCATGCCTGCCATTTAAGAGCAGACATCGAAACACAATCTTACTTACTATACTTACTATACTATACTTACTATACTATACTTACTATACTATACTTACTATACTATACTTACTATACTATACTTACTATACTATACTTACTATACTATACTTACTATACTATACTTACTATACTATACTTACTACTATACTTACTATACTATACTTACTATACTATACTTACTATACTATACTTACTATACTATACTTACTATACTATACTTACTATACTATACTTACTATACTATACTTACTATACTATACTTACTATACTATACTTACTACTATACTTACTATACTATACTTACTATACTATACTTACTATACTATACTTACTATACTATACTTACTATACTATACTTACTATACTATACTTACTATACTATACTTACTTTACTATACTTACTATACTATACTTATTATACTATACTTACTATACTATACTTACTATACTATACTTACTATACTTACTGGTGATATATTACAGCTAATCAAAAAATTGTCAATTGCTTCAGCGATTGATTAGTCATCTTGTGCCTTTAGTTGCACAAAACCTACATATTCTTCTCAGATTATCCCCTTGTATTCATCTCAGAAACGCAAGCCAATTGATAGCTGTTCTTTCCCAGCTATGTCCACTGTTTCATCAGCTAAAACCGCGTAAGCCAGCGTTTTTATTTTATTATACGCTCCCTAATAACTTCGCCACATAAAGAAATTAATTCATTTTGTATTTTGGCGACGTATAAACAGCATTAAGGCAACACTTTTCCAGATGAGTCTTCAGTTTTTTATCGTCAGAATCGATTCGTATATACAATAAATCTAATAAAATCCCTCCATCTGCTGCTTTTCCTCTAAGAGGCGTATCATGTATACTGCAAAATACTATACAAGAAAGAATTGATGACAATATTTGTCTGTTTTCTTCGATTGCTTTTTGGTGGCCACTTTTCAGTTGAAGATCCACAGGTATATTTGGAAAAAAAGCCTTTGCAACAGCTGTTGCAGATACGTTGAGGTTGGTGGTGACATGATTTCGGCAGTATTCATGCATATTCTAGAATTTTGTGAATTGCCTGATCACAAATGATCGTAAAACTCCTCTAACAGTGCCAGTGCCGGGATAAATTATATAATAATGATTCCGGGATAATAATTCCGTAATATCACGTAATTCCTTGGCAAAACCCAGGGATTTTCTAACAAATCTTTCTTCTTTTCCACTGTTAACTGGGTAGCCAGCCCAACATAACGACCAAGATCATTTTCGTGACAGCCATCATTTAGTGTAAGTTCGGGATTGACACAAGCTAGTTGAGATGTTGATGGAGAATAATTGACAGGGGCAACTATGTTGACAGGTACTGCTGTAGAATTTGGTGGTTGCCAGACTTGTCCGGTGTCACAGTGACCTTTAAATAATCGTCGTACTTGTGTTGTCACGGTTATTATTGCTTCCGCTTCCACTGCTACTGCCCCGACCCTTTTGCCTCTTATGTGTAGTAATTACTGAAAAATAAATCTCATTTGTGTCTATCGGAAAATTTTGTGGTGGCCATCAAGTAACTATCTCCGCACGGATGGACACACACTACACACGAACAGACATTTTCCAAAAATGATCGGATTCGTTCTAGGGGGGTGGGGTATCTGCCCCCTGCCCCTCGCTGGGTGCGCCCTTGCCTACAGAAAGTCACAAGTTAACAAGATTTCTTATATAAAATTTAATTCTCAACAAGATTTATTTGAAAATCTTTTAAAAAATTTCTTCTAGAAAATTTGAATAAAAGGTTACTTTTTAAGCTTTATTTAAAAAAAAAAACAAATTTTGGCTTACAATTAATTTACGTGTTATTTCCCATCTTTTCACAAGTACAATGTAAAACAAAAATGTATTGACATTGTTCCAGGTTGACAAACTTGACAGATAGGAAATCACTAAGTAACAAGGTTTCTTATAGGAAATTGTATTCTCCATAAGTTTTACTCCACACACTTTTCAATTTTCCCTTAGTTTCTGTGTTCAAATACATTCTAAATGAAATGTGTCGCAGGATTGAATAAGAGATATAACTCTATTTGTATTACACCTTAAAAAAGAACTCTTCTACATCGTATAGTTCAATGTTATTTAGAAGTTGGAATAACTGTTTCTTGAAATACTTTATATTATCAATTTATTTGATTTCTCGTGGAAGAGCATTGAATTGTTTCATGCTAATATAAGAGGGAATTCCCTTGGCCAAGATGATAACATGCTTAGGTAGCTGGTAAAACTCTTTGTTATATCGTGTTAGCCGTTCAATAGACTTAAAATCTAAGAAGAGGTGTTGGATATTGAGAGAATGTTGAAATCTAAGGATGCCGTGGAAGATGGTAAAATAGAGAATCACCCGTCACAAAGAAGAACCCTCTTAATAGTAGTATGCGCATAAGAACGATATCGGCAGAAGCTGCAACGGCATTTGCGGGAGTTATATCAATAAAAATCCTGATCTAAGAAAGATCGCAGATACATAAAAGAATGACAGCGATCCAGACACAAGTTTCATAAGAAATAATAGCACCAAAAACAGTAATAATGCAAGAGGAGCGCGAAAACACCCTCTAAGCATGACAAATTAGATGTATCTGAGACAAAGCACAATGAACAAAAATACTTATAGAGAAGTTAAGAGCAAAGAGAACAAGAATACAGGAAAATGTAACATACTACATTACGTAACTCTTCATAGGACACGGCTGAAGTACATACCCGAAGAGAAACAATAAAAGACAAACATCTGAATGTACGACAGAGAAGCAGACACAGCAGAGCATATATTGTTCAAATGCCTACGCTTCGAAAGAGAAAAAACTAAGCTCAGTTTGAAAGTGGGAGAAACAAATGGCGAAAACCTTGTCCAAAAAATCTTAGAAAGAAAAGAAAACTGGGAAGCAACGAATATATTAGTGGAAAAAGTCATGAAACAGAAAGAAGCGGATGAAAAAGCAAGAGCTAGAGAAAGGACATAAGGAGATACACAAAGAACAATAAACAAATACTTTGGTTTTTTTAAGTGATTTATCTCAAGCTGGTTTCAACGAACCAACGAAATCCTTAAAGGTTAACAACAAGGTTTTTACACGAAAAATTATATAAGCTGCTTGTGCGTGCCACCATTAAACTACTTAAAAAAATTGTCTGTCGAAATATAACTAATTATCGAAGAGCAGATTAATTAATAATTAAAAAAATCTATTAATATGAATATTAACTCAATTATTTAAAATATTAGAGATTCCACAATTTACTGTTTTTCTAGTCTCCTGTATATCTAGTGTGTTATATTTTCTTAGTCTTATATGTGTAGTCTTGTTAATATACTCTAGTTGATTTTATTAGTTCAGCCTTCTTAGTGCTTGTCAATCTAGTCACGTTTGCAACTTTTTTACTTTCTTCATGGATAATGAATGCAATATCAATATAAACAATAGCCGGTACAAAAGTCTTGGAAAAAAACAATCAATGTTTCCATTGTGTAGGCCACATATTCATTTAAACTATCTCCTGTCTAATCCGACACTTACTGTCTTGCAAATATCAAAGATGAACCAGAAGATTTGCCTTAAGCGAAACCGTTTATGTAATAAGTGATAGAACATAAAATCGTACAAAACGAATAAAAAATCGGAAAGATGACAATATTTCCTAGTGATTGGTGTTAGATAATAAAGAGAGGTAATGATTTACTAACAGTTTTCTGTTTAGATTCTAAATTATTATGTAATTCGATAATTGATAGTCTACCATACATGGTTATTGAATGATCATTAAATGATCTTTTGATTGTTATATTCTTAATTTGTCTTATACAAGTCCCATTATTTTCCCATTTCAAATTCAAATGATATTTCATTAAATAAATAAATCTATAATATTTTATTAATTTGATAAAACAATAGTAATATGGAATATGTTGTTTGTTCGAAATGGAAATAAGAGTTAATTTAGATAGAACAATTTTTTTTTCTATGTTTCATGGATTTAGAGAAGAAAAAATACATGTTAATTATTTTTTCTATTTTGCGTCTGTAATGTACTCATAACAGCACTCACTTATATACGTGCGGTTATGGATCGCCGAGTGCGAAACAATTTTCTCAATATGTATAGGCCATTTTTTTATTTAGAAATGGCATAAAAGGGCGCATAATAGAAAAAATACTATAAAAAACTCGTTCGTGAGTTTTTCACCACTTGTCCATTAGAAAACTCCTCACTACGCTCGTCGTTTTCCAAACCTGGAGGCGTGCTGTAAAATCGAGCTTACTGAACTCGTTCTCGTCTACTATTAGTCGTTTAATATACTATTAATACGTGTATGTTGAAGTAAATTTAGAAAAAAGTTAATATCCAAGTATTATAGAAACTTTGATCGTGATGTATTTGTTACAGTACAATTAATATGAATTGATATTTATTACAGTACAATTAATATCTACCTAGAGTAGTCAATCAATGTTTTGTCTAAATCTATATAATGTCTATATATTATAGCTACAATTCGAAATATTCTACTACTATTATTTTCTAGACCTGATAGTCTAGATATACAACAATTGAATATAGGTTTCATTTATCAACAACTTATCTACATAATCCAATATAACTATTGTATGTAATTTAATTATAACGAACAACGAACAAAATCTCCAAAGATGGAAAGGACACATAGAAGAAGTCCTCAAGGATATCAGATGCCCCTTAAGTAACACACGACGAAGATATAACTAGCACCCCAAAAACAAAGGAGGAACTACAACACGCCATCAAGGACATGAAAGGCGGTAAAGCGGTTGTCCCAGATGAAGTAGCAATATAGCTTTTAAAAACGAACAAATTGATGTCATTACGAACTTGTACAACACAATATATGAAGCAGGAATTTTTCCAAACGAGTAGCTTAGGTCAACATTTATCACGAAACCAAAGATAGCGACTACCAAACTGTAAGCCATATGTATCATGCATTAAAGGTATTTCTCAAAATAATAAAAAAAAGACTACACAACAAATTGGATGAAGGTATTAGTGATACTTAGTTCGGATTCAGGAATGGCATGGGCACGACTGTCGCGAAACGCTATTTGGCATTAACGAATTGACACATTGATGTCTGGATGTGAACGTAGACATATATGTATGCTTCACAGACTTCAACAGATAGCTTTCGACAAGGTCCAGCATGAAAAATTAGTAATACTCCGGAAAACCAAAAACATCGACAGCGGACATACGAATCATTGAAAATCTGTATTGGAATCAAACGGCAGAGGCGAGAGTAGATGGTGATTCCACGGAAAACATTAATGTCCAGAGAGGCGTTAGACAGGGGAGCATATAACACAAGTACCTTGGTACCTGGATAACAAGTTACAACATTCTGACAAAATAAATGAAATACAGAATTGAACTATGAAAATAAGATGCCGCTTTAGCAATCGTCATTTAAAGCTAGATCTACGAATATTAATGATGAGGGGCGATGCGTTTCCAATGTTAATGTACGGCATAAGAGGAAGAACACTAAATCAACAGCTTATAAATGAACTCCAAACTTTCGAAATGTGGGTGCATAGGAGAGGAGGTGCATAGGAGCAAATATCGTGGACCGACAAAATTAAGAATTTGGAGGTGTTAGCAAGGATGGGAAAGAGCTAGAAATCACCTAAACAATTAATTGTAGGAAACTAGAATATCTGGGACATACTATGAGAGGAGGAAGATATAAAAGGAACCTGCATGATCTACAGTACTTTTTCATTCTATCATCTATGCTGCTCTTCTGTTAGATTTGTTAAATTTATTTAAAGAAAATGGCTCATTATTTAAAACTAGTTTCCGTCTCCTGGGTTAGACCATTTAAGTAAATAAATTATGTATTCAGAAAATTTAGTGTGCATAATATGATATAATGATAAGACATAATGGGTTAGATTGAAAATGTATATATCTGGAATATCTAGATAATCGAGCATCCAATTGCGTGAGAAACTTGTCTAGATTGTTTTATTGCCTAAGTAGTAAATCTAGTGTTTGTTGTCAACAATATGCAAATTATATTTCCTGTATTCTACTATTTATAAGTGTTTAGAATCTAGAGGATGAGAAAAAAGATAATCTTGTTAATCGAGAGTTGTCTAGAATCTATACGCTGAGTAAACAAATAATCTAGATAATTCAGATTTATAAGTGGAGTGGATCGATTTCTAAATAGACTAGATAATCAAGATAATTCATAGATGTAGATAATTCAGATATATGAGAAAATCCAATATCATTTTAGTCACATTAATGATGATATGAATCTATTTCTAAATAGGCTGGATAATCAAGATAATTCAGAGGTGTAAATGATTCTGATATGTAAAAAGAGCTAATCCCAGTTTTATTCACAATATATTAAGTCTATGTATTGATTCCTAAATGCTAGATTCCTAATGTATGCTAGATAATCTAGATGTGAAACTCTATAATGACATAAAATAATTAATAAAGAAATGTAGTGCCAAGTCTTGAACAAATTACAAGACGAAAATTATTAATGAAAATATTTACAAATATGAAAAAAATTGCAAATGTTTTTTTGTGGCTAGTGTTCATTGGTTTTGTAACTTTTGAACTATTCTATGTGGAAAGTGCGTTGCTTAAGAAAAGGTTAATTAGATTATACAATCTAGAGAATAAACGGTTGTTCATTTGAAATTTGTCGCGAATTTGAAACAGATGCTCCACCAAAAAATATATTCAATCAAAATATTACAGAAAAAAGGTAATAAGAGGGGACAATAACTAATAGTATAAAACAGTGTCACTGCCATCCGAAACCTATCACTATCCGCGTCCTTTTACTAAACATCAAGATGAAAGTTTTAGTGAGTATTTCATTCGATTATTTAAATATTTTATAATGAAATTGCTTAACCGATTAACTTATTGAATAGCATTTGAATATTGTAATAAATACAATAATTAAGTTCCTTTAATAACACCGTGATGTGGAAAAAGTAAAAAAAAAATGTATATTCTTCGCGATAATTTAATTTTAATTTGGCACAGGTTAAAACTTTGGAACATTAAAGATGAATCGAAAAGTCTGAGTTTTGAATAAATGAACCTTTAAGTCATATTTTTGTAATATATATATATATATATATATATATTAACCATAACTTGCACATTGGTTGCTCTACTTCGCAAATAACAGCCTGAATATTCGTTGAGTTTGATGATTTTACTTTTTAATTTGATAATTGAACTAATAAATGAACCTTTAAGTTGTGCAAGTTATGGTTAATATATATATATATATATATATATATATATATATATATATATATATATATATATATATATATATATATATATATTAACCATAACTTGCACATTGGTTGCTCTACTTCGCAAATAACAGCCTGAATGTTATCTTTGAGCTCTTCAATTGTTGTAGGATTATTGGCGTAAACTTTGCCTTTAACCTAGTTCTAAAAGAAAAAGTCTAGTGGTGTTAAATTACACGACCTATGCGGCCTGTTGATATCTCCTCTTCGCGAAATAACACGTCCGGGAAATTTCTGACGCAATAGTAGCACTATTGCGACACTGTTACAGTTACAGTCAATACGATGGTTACAGACTTTTTGTGGCCAATATTGTACGAGATGGAAGTAAGTGATGTCTATTTTCAGCAGGACGGGCTACAAGCCACACAAGAGAAACAATAGTTTGTTAGTTTCTGTCTTTCTCCACTTGTGTGGCCCATGCTGCTGAAAATAGACATCACCTACATCCATCTGGTCCAATATTGGACACAAAAAGTCGGTAAGCATCGTAGGTTAACGCTGCGCATTGACTTCAACAGTGTCACCTTTTTTGTTTTCGAAAAATCGGTTCGCACCGGCCCAAAAATCGTACCAAACTGTAACTCGTGTTGGATAAAGTAGTTTTTAAACAATTAAACTAGGGTTTTTGGAGCTCAAGATACGACAGTTCCGTTTATTCACGAAGTCACTTAAATGGAATTGGGCCTCGTCGCTCAGGATGATTTTACTGAGGAACTGCGGGATACTTTCTTACTTATCAATGCCCATTGAACAAAATTACGGCGTCGTTCGTGGTCTCACGATTTTAATTCTTCAGCGAGCTGCACTTTATATGCATGCAGGTGCAGATCTTTATGCAAAATGTGATGTAAAATGGTTTGTGTAATGTGCAACTATTGTGAACGTCGTGGAATCGACATAAGTGGATTTTCTGCGAGACTTTCAGCAACAGTATCAATGTTTTCCGCTGATCTAAGAGTTCGAGGACTGATGACTTAACATCACTAACTTCGCCGTCGCCTGGTCCCGGATTCCCGAAGTGCAGGAAAGTGGGAGGGTGGTCGACGTGCCGAATTGACCAGAATCGGCAAACCGAGGGAACTAGACATGAAATCGCATGGATATACGAATTAATTATTTACGAAATAGTGCTACCGCATCCGGGGCAGCCGATGCGCCAGCGCTGGGGACCAGGGAAGCTGGTGAGAAGTGGGCTACTGGCCGAAGACCTAAATTAATTTCAACGAAAATGGAAATTCGAATCGCCGCGTGGAATATACGAACATGGCATAACCTCGAGATATGGCATAGCATAACCGAAAGGAATTATCGAAAATAGAATTGAGGCGTTTAGTATCAAAACCCGCTCAATCCATTAATTATCAAAAGTTTTTTTTTTGCGTTGTTTGATAGGTCTTTGTCGATTCTATCAAGCTACAAAGCGATTTTGAAAGAATCCGGCTTGATCCGGTCGATAACCGGTGTCAAAAACTGGTGTTTTTTTAAATCCAGCTCAATTCATGCTTCTATTAAAGCCCACCAGGCGCGCCACCTGCTTTTTACGCCAGCATATCTGATCGGGAATTTGGCGAAATAGAAAAGGTTATAAAGAAGAACAATACATTGATAGACCCCGAAGAATATACAGCAACTTTCGCTCACCACGGAACCACAATTTCCTTTGCTGGAAAAGTGCATGATTTTAAAGCTGCTATTTCGTTGATTTTGCGCATCACAAGTTAGTGGCATTTTAAATTTTCAGCTTCTAAATCATTTCTGTTCATCAGGAATGAAATGAAAAATGACATCAAAATAAGAGGTCAACTTTTTTATAATTCGGACATAAGAGCTAGCAAGAGTTAGTCGAGGAAACAAAACTATTCAGGACCTTCTTCCTTCCCATGTGGCTGTTTTATGGCGTTCCTATTGCTCCAGCAAAAATAAATGACGTTAAATATTTTTTTTTGCTCACTACGCATTTTGGGGATCTGGGGATGTAAATCGAATCCCTCAAATCGCGAAGAACTACTTTCAACAAGAAAATAATTAAAAAGACAAGGAATATGTTGCCAATGTGAACTCTGATGCAAATGCTTTTATCTAATGACATTTTTTTATTATCTCCCTTTTTTTTTATATTATTAAGTAAATAATTCTGATTAGAAGAAGTCTCCTCAAAGAGAGAAAACTCCTCAATTATCGAAATTGAAAATATGAATTGCTACGTTATCGGAACTACGACTCACCGTATCGGGGACATTGACGGTCGACCCGCCAACAATCGATGAGACGGTGACACAATTCTATTCAAGTGGCAAGAAACGAGAGGTCGGTGTCGATTTTATGATTGATCGAAAAGCTGCCGCCAGTGTTATCGAATTCCAACCAATGTCTGAGCGTGTGGCGGTTATCATTATTTATTATTGGAACGATCAAGACCCATGTCGTATACGTTTATGTACCAACCGAGACCAGTCCCGGACGCCAGCAAGGACGAATTCTACGACCAGCTCCAACACGCACTGGACACGATGCCTGTAACCGAATTAATTATGCTCGCGAGTGACTTCAATGCGCATACGGGTGGAGATTGCACCAGATGGGAAGAAATGAAGGGAAAATTCGGACACGGAGAAATAAACTACGACGGACTATGCTTCCTATCATTCGCAGCGTCGAACAACTCGACCGTCGGCAACAGCATCTTTCATCACTGCCTCAAACATCTACTCACGTGGCTAAATCCAGCCGGCCAATACTCGGCAATGCTGCACTACGTATTGATCAACAACAGATTCCGATCGACGCTAAAAGACGTGCATGCGATGCGTGGACCTGACTGTGGATCGGATCATTACCTTGTCCGATCAAAATTACAAGTGCGATTACAAAGAGCAAAGAAAACGGCGCCACCACCAATCAGGAGAAACTGGGCCTGTCTTTGAGACCCGGAAACCGACCGAGAATTATTAAGCAACAAATTCGCAGCACTCGCATTATCGGACGATAATAGAAAAAAAAACGAAGTAGAAGAAAAGCAATTATTGGGGTCCGTTGTGGAGTGCGTAACGGAGTTGTGCCCACCCATCCGTCTACGGACAGAGCCGTGGATTTCGGACGACTGCCTCGACTTTGATAACCAGCGGAAACAAATGAAACACGTCGATTTAGAGCAATATCGTCGATTGAGCAAAGAAGTACGTCAGAAAATGAAATCGGAACGGGAAGCGTACTGGAGTAATGTCGCAGCCGAAATGGAAGAAGCAGCTTCAACGCACGAGTACAGGACATTGTACCAGTCAATCCGACGGTTAGACAGCAAAACAACATCAACGAACCACAACATCAAAAAATCGGACGGGACCTTCGTGACCTCTCTCCAAGAGCGCCTGCTGCAGTGGAGAGAATTCTTCCATCAACTCTACAACCACGATCCGACACAAGGTCCAGCGCCGGAACCACCGATTATCGAGCAGCCTACTAATCAGTCCCCCGACACCGAACCGACAATTACCGAGGTGAAGACGGCAGTAAAATCGCTGAAAATGGTAAGGCGCCAGGAGGAGATCAAGTAACAGCCGAGATGATAAAAGACGGAGAAGACGTTTTATTGCAACAACTTCACGTTCTCATAACAAATATGTGGCATTTGGATTGTATCCCGTCGGCGTGGAAGAAAGCAATTGTTGTGCCTATTCCGAAGAAAGGAGACAGTCCAGAATGCAAGAACTACCGTGGTATTAGTCTCCTCTCGATCGTCGATAAAGTATTTATGAAAATTATACAATCGAGGCTAAAGAAACATCGCGAGCAAACGAGCCGGGAAGAACAAGCTGGATTTAAGCCACATCGAGAATGCATTGATCAGATATTCGCTCTCCGTCAGCTAACGGAAGAAAGAATCGATGCGGCAAACGAGCCGTCATCGTCTTCATCGACTTCAAATCCCCCTTTGATTGCATCGACTGGGCAAATTTGTGGAGAGCCCTGGAGACCGAACACGTGCCGCTGAAAATCATTAAACTTCTTCAGACATCTTACGACGGCTCAATCACCAGTGTTGGTATCCGAAATGACTTATCCGAAATGACTTATCCGAGCAGTTTCCGATTCGAACTGGAGTACGACAAGGAGGCGTCGCCACGCCACTACTTTTTAACGTGATGGTTGACGCGACTATGTGGAAAGCATTTGATGAGCAACGCCGAGTCCGATACGGCGACGACAGCTTCATAATCGATCTGATGCTCGCCGAGAACAGTGCCGTCTGCGCCGACGCGGATGCCAAAGCAACAGACATTTTGTACGACATTTCCCGCATCGCCCAGTCATACGGATTAAAGATCAACAAAATCAAACTGCTCACAACGGACGGATCGGAAGCGAGGGTTTAATTCGATGTAATCCTAATCGAAGAGATACCACAGTTCAAGTATTTGGAATCGCTTGTGACAGAGAAGGAATTGGCGTCGACGGCCGATGTTCATAGCCGGATCGGTCAAGCAACAGCATCATTCGCCTCGCTCAAGTGGTGCATATGGAAGCAGACGAATATCACCATCAAAAGCAAAATACGCCTATACCGAAAGTTAATCCTCCATATTCTTCTTTATGGATCGGAAACGTGGACACTGCTCAAACTGAACCTTAATAAGATCGATGTCTTCCAAATGCGATGCTTGAAACAAATACTCCGTGTCTCTATCCGCGACCGACTCCGAAACGAGACGATTAGAGAGAGCTGCGATCAACAGACACCGATCGAAGAAGAAATATAAAAACGAAGACTACGCTGGTTTGGCGAAGTCTGCCGGATGAATAACACCTGGCTTCCATGCAAACTCCTTTGGCGGGAGCGACCGCCAGACTGGAGAATATAAATAAAGGCTCCAAGGAAGACATGGTTGAAATAAGTGGAAGATCTGAGAAACCCAAGACTGGATACCCATCAAGCCAAGGACATCGCAATCGATCGGAAAGAGTGGAAACGTATTATGCGGCACCGACAGCAGCGTATTGGTTGCGAGGGCGACCCCTTCTTCAATCGCCGGCTACAAATTAAAAAAAAACCTGGCAAAATTCCTCAAATTACTTAATTATCTTTACAACTGCTGCTCGTGGCGGTGCTTCATTCCGACCTAATTCACAGCGAACTCTACGAATCGTCTCGGCAAAATTTTTACTATATCTGTTGTGAATTTGCACTACATCCATTTTATGTTGAAATAGCTTTCTTGTATCAAAAAATAACATTCATATCTTTATAAGTACGAACATGGCGCGAGCTTTAAGATGACAATACTTAATGGAAAAACCCTGTATTAACGCTAAGTATTATATAACGCTGTATTAAGAACTAGGTTTTTAATCAAAATAACGGGTGACACTAGTTTCTCACCTAGTTCTCGCACAAGTTTAGTATTTTTATCTAATTTTGCTACAGTTCTGCAGCTTTCTGAGTTGGTTGAAAATTGACTATTATATGCTTCAAACTATCACTAAAAAGTACGCAAAATTTGGAAAAAAATCCAGAATGTGTTTTTGATATATTTGAAATTTGCACATTGGACAGCAAGAAAGTTCACTTTGAATATCTAGTCTCACAAAACGCTATCTATCTAGGAAACTATCGATCCGATTTGTAACAAAAGTAACACTTATAGACTGTTACTAATCATACTTAAAGCTTTTATAAAAATAATGACAGAAATTTCAACTTTATCAACAGAATACCTTGCTAGAATTATCCTTTGACTGTATAAACAGAAATATAGAGACAAAGCTGATCATTCAAAATAAGACTAGTAAGACTGTCTCCCTCACGTATATTATTTTTATCTAATTTTAGCTGTTATATAACATAACTAATGCTTTGAAAGCAGACTATGCAAATACATATAAAAAACTTTAGAATCTACATAGAAAACAGCAAGGAAGTTTCAAGAAAATAATTATTGCAATATATTATAGGACAATAGGACATTATTATTTAGCACCAGGAAATATATCACGTTTTTATAAACTTTTACTATTATAATATTCAATTTATTTAATAAACGGTTTGGTGTCGGTATCATTAATTTAAATGAACATATAGTATACACAAGTAATAATAAACGATAATCAGAAAATAAGTCTTGTTTGATCGGCGCGAAGTTTAATTTGTTTAATTTATCCCATATAGTATTTGTTAAACATAAATTAATAAAATATTAATTATTTATAAATAATAAATTATTAATTAATAATAAACTAAAAAAACATAACATTATTTGTTAAATATAAAAAACTTACCTTATAAAACTGTTGTTTAAATTGACTAATTCTTTTAATCTCGTCCACCGATCATTCGTATAAAGAATGTTTATATACTTGATTTCGTCATTGAATACAGCTAACGATAAGATGAAAGTTTTCGATATCCGAAAATATCTTCTAATGAAATTGCACCAATACATTTTTTATTAACTTTTGTGAACATTCAGATATTACAAAATACAATTTCCAATTAGAAATTTGCTATTGGCCGGCAATAAGCTATTATTAATTGCTCAATATATGATTAGATAACCAAAATATATAAGGAAATATACAATGTTTGTGTTTATTAAAAAATATTTCGCGTTTGAGAATAACTTGCGTATCGCGTTTTATTTATGAATTAAAATTATGGAAATGTTTAAAATATCGTAAATAATCCAACTCTAAACAGTTTTGTTTCACATTTTTGTGAAAACTGCGAGAATAGCTCAGAAACTGGGCAAGATATTGAAAAATGTTTCGAATAAATATTGTAGAGAATTACATTTTCTATAAGAAACCTTGTAATTTAGTAATTATTTGTCTGTATTTGATTTCAATCCGGAAAAGCGGATCCAGAATTCCGGGGGATCCGGCATTACTAAACGTTTACCGGAACCAGCACCAATATACCGGATCCGATTACCGATTTTATAAGCTGAAATTGTGTACCGACAAAGCTTTCATTGAAATACAATCAGAATCAAATTTAGTGACCTACAGACTTTATTTAAAGTTTGCAGCCATTTAAATTATCTGAAGATGTAGAAGAACCCTGTTAATTACCGAAACAACACTAAAGAGTTTTTTAAAAATTAAAAAGTTTGTTTGAAGTTTTTTACTCATAATACCAGAGGTGGATTAAGTGTCGACAACGCCCTAGGCAAGCACCTCATCGGCGCACCTCAGGTGATCATGAGGTATTAGAAATTATACAGCGAAACCCTAGTATAACGAACCTCAATATAACGATTTGCTAGGTTTAACAAATTCTTATAAATCCTCTAGAACTGGCCGTTAGATTTAATGGTCAGTAGGTAGAGTCAAGCAGACGAGTGACAAAGTATGATTTTTTTATTTAATATATAACGTGCCTAGTTTTCCTTATGGATAATCTATCACTACGTGTCGCAATGTTAAGTTATGAACTATCTGCATTCGAGGATTAAAGAACGCTGCACAGTAGTAACAGTAATTTTAATATACTTACCTAATTAAAAAAAATACCATGAAGATACAAACCGAGATCATGATATATTGACTAATGGAAAGAAAAAATTTATACTAGTATTGAAGAAAATCTTAAAAAGACTTATTCAAGATGATAACGCTATCGAAAACGTTGACGAAATAGTAGAGCAAAACTTACCTTCACTGAAAAATATTCGACATTACAGGAAGAATTGCGACATCTGAAAAGGGAAAGAAGTTAGAGAAGAATACTTGTCTACTAATTATGATTATTTTTTGATAATAAAGGTGGCAAGTGTAAAAGCTGAGAGATTTTCGAATTAGATTTAATACAGTTAAATACTAAAATTGATCTATCTGCGATATCTAGGAAGACTGAACCACCCATTACGTTTGGTAACTAGTTATCTGCACTGTACTAGTAATATTATAATACTATATCTTCCAGTATAATTGACAGTTAGAGAGTGACAGAACTGTCGAATTACCTGTCATTTATTCAGTCTGTTTTGCCAAATCACCATGAACGGATGTAGTGTTAAAATTGTTTTATCAAAATGGGTATTCTGTTCTGACAACGTTCCGCGCGCTGCGCCCATTTTATTACGGTCGCCATAATCACCCTACCGAGAAGACTATTCGCAGTGTAGTGGATAAATTTGAGTCCACTGGTTCAGTGAACAATAAACCAACACCAGTACGACGACAAAGCGCAAGATCTGCCGAAAACATAGCCGCTGTCCGTGAGAGTGTACAGGAGAATCCGAGACAGTTGATTTCGCGTCGCTCACAATAACTCGGCCCTACTCAGACCACAACTTGGCGAATTTTAGGTCGTAACTTAAGCCTGCATCCGAACAAAATTCAACTAACCCAGGAGCTGAAAGTAAACGACCATAGACAACGACGTGTGTTCGCTGAATGGGCGCTGGAGCAGTTGGAAACTGACCCTAATTTTCTTTAAAAATCAACTTCGATGAATCATCGACGATACCAATCCACACGAGATCCAAGAGCATCTAATACATCCCAAAAAAATCATTGTTTGGTGTGGATTTTGGGCGCGCGGTGTCATCGGTCCACATTACTTTGAGAACGACGTTGGCCAAGCCTTCACCGTCAACAGCGAGCGCTATAGGTCGATGATTACCAACTTATTTTGACCTGGATTGGATAATATGGACACCAACTGCATGTTGTTTCAACAGGACGGCGCTACGTGCCACACAGCTCTTGCAACATTGAACATTTTGCACGAGCTATTTGAGGGCATGGTCATCTCAAGTGGATGTTATGTGAACTGGCCACCGAGATGGTGCGATTTGACTCCATTAGATTTTTTCTTGTAAGGTTTTCTTAAGTCACATGTAAGGGAGAGTTACCAAATTTGGACCGCCGCCTAGATTGGACCACCAGAACACATATATGTCCTAATGTAGGCAACTTAATATACATTAGCCTAAACTTCGCTGCTACAAAAAGTAGATACGCATTACGTCGCATGACAGTGTTTGTAGAACAAAATTATTGCTTATACATTTGTGAACTAAATAATTCAACAAACAACGAAACACTCTTGGTCATTGTTAAAGTAACTAACAGCAAATTGTATTACATATTTAGAAAGCAAATTTATTCAGGTAGAATTTACTATATAGTTTTATTAGCTACAAGGGAAAAGTTAGGTTATGTAGTATATTGTTGCCTTCTTCGTTGAGTTGCTCGGATTGGACCACATCGTAGTTTCCCAAAATGGACCGGTCCAATTTAGGAAACCGTGAAAAATTACAATTACGATTTAAATTTTTATGATTTTTGGGATCACATGGCTAAAATAGGACATTACGGACGTTGGTCCGAAAGTGATTTATTAAAGGCTGTTGCATATATGTGTTGCGTATTTATCATGTTCCTAAAGCAAATATAAAAAGATAAATTATAACGGATACAAAAAATGCTACTGCAAATGAAATGAAAGCATATGGTAGACAACCCACATTTACTAAAGACATGAAAACAATTCTAACCAATCATATTTTTCAACTTGAAGAAAGATTTTTTGGATTTACTATTCGAGAAGTGCGAAAACGAGTTTTTGATGTCGCAGAAAAATATTCGTTACCACATACATTTAATAAAGAAAAAAAAAATAGCAGGCAAAAATGGTTTTACTCATTTTTACGTCGAAATCCACAGCTATCACTACAAAAACCCGAACGCACCTCAATGGCAAGAGCACGAGGCTTCAATAGAGAGAACGTATTTCATTTTTTTTTATATTTTCGAAAAAACTGTAGACAAATTTAAATTCACTGCAGATTCGTTATTTAATGTCGATGAATCGGGGTTTACAAATGTACAAAAAACTCTACAAAAAGTGGTTGCGCGTAAAGGTAAACGCCAAGTAGGCGGCATAACAAGTGCTGAACGTGGCGTTCTTACAACTATGGTATGTGCGGTCAATGCAGCTGGTTTTTATGTTCCACCGATGATAATTTTTGAAAGGAAAAAATTCAACAATGATCTTCAAGTTGGCGCACCCCCGGCAAGCTTTGTTACTATTTCAGAGCTATATCAGGCTTCATAAATTCCGAATTGTTTGTTGAGTGGCTTAAACATTTAAAAAAAACATGTAAACTGCAATGAAGATAGGATCCTTTTACTACTTGGCGGGCATACGACACATAGCAAGAACTTAAACGCCGGTACTTTTGCACGAGAAAATGGAATAGTATTACTGCAGTTGCCTGGCCATACCACCTATCGCTTGCAGCCCTTAGATGTTGCATTTTTTTGGGCTGCTATTGAAATATTTTGTTCAGGTGCAAGAAACTTTTCTTCGTTAATATAAAGGGGATAAGATATATCAAACTCAAATATCTCGATTATTAGATGAAGCATATGGTAGGGCGGCAACTGTGGCAGTAGCTGAAAATGCCTTTCGCGTCACCGGTATTTGGCCACTTAACAGACACATCTTTCAGGATCACCAGTTTGCATCATCCGATATGTTACAACCTCAGCATTGCGGTGATGCCACTGAAACAGAAATAACTACTGGGAATTCAGCACTCAGTGAAGGTGCAATCGGAAATGATTACGCTATTATTTATATTCCTCCGGAGAAAAAAAGTAAAAATTTTGAGGATATTCTTCAGGAAATATAACCTAGACCAGCGTTTCTCAACCTTTTTGATCCCCCGGACCAGTAAAATTTGTAAAAAAAATCGGGGACCAGTGATATTTTTTTAACAACAAAATTTTACTGACAATTAGTAGTAAAGAACTACTACATAAGTTAATTGGACAGAAAGTTAGTTGTAACATTTTTGCCGATAGAGGGCTGATTCTCTGGCCGGTGTCTGCGCGCCGCGCTCGCGCGCACTTGTAAGCATTTCGGGAATTTTTCTTCAGTGCCGTACTAATCAAAAATTACAAAATTCAATTACAGAATTAACATTAGTTTAAGATATTTGTATTTCGTAATTTTATAAATTTTAAAATTTAGTTATTATTTTTTTATAAGTAATTTGTTTCCCGGATAGAAAAAAATGTCCGCAGACTAGTAAAATTTCTCCGCGGACCAGCGGTTGAGAATAGCTGACCTAGACCTACACGAAATCCACAGCCAGACACATCGTCTTCTCGAGCGCAAAGTGGTATTGCTCAGAAAGCACAATTACTATCAAGTACTGATAACGTTCTGAAATTAAAACGAAGCACCGAAGAAAAGCTTGAAAAGACAAAACAGGGAGGGAAGAAAGGACAGAATGTACAAGCGAAAACTACATGGTTTTGTACGATATGTGATGAAATAAGAGAAGAAGTGATGATACAATGTATTACATGCCACACTTGGGTTCATACAAACTGTACTGGAGTGACTCCAAAAATCTAGAAATAGTTTTGTTGTAATTGTGTTTAATGGTATATTCTAAGAAACTAGTGGTCCATTCTAAGAAACTGGTTTCCTTGATTGGCCCAAATTTTCTTTTTTTCAAATTAATATTTTGTTATTATAATATGTAAACCTAAATAAAACAATTATGTTAGTTTCAAGGTAACAGTAGTACAATTTTTTTCCACTTAAAGATATTTATTCAAAATGCTGTTACACGCTCTTATATTCGAAAATGTGTAAATGGTCCGAATTCGGCAACTCTACCCTATATGCGAATAATCCACAAACCGCAGAGGCCCTCAGGGCCAACTTAACTCATACCATCGGACTAATTTAGCCTGATTTATGTGCCAGAGTCATGGAAAATTGGACATTTCGGAAACGCGCCACCCAGTGAAGCCACGGCGGACATTTGCAGGATGTTATAATCCATACGTCTTCTAACAGTTAAAAAATTTCGATCGATGATGTCACACACACTTTGTTTTACTTAACGATTATTTCACAAATAGTCCATTTTGCAACGAAACAGGAAAATTATCCTGATTTGATCACACCGGCCGTATTGATAAAAATCCCGTCAGATCTGGTCGGTTTGAAAATTACACCGCATAGCAATCCCTATTTGTCTGCCAAGTTGGTAATAATCAATTTGGAAGCAAAGTCTACTTTTGTTTTGTTTTACATTTTTCTTGTCGCAAGGATTCAGGGATAAATGAAAGAGTTGGTAAAATCATATAAACTTAATAAAGTCGGAACACAGCCTGAATATATAAAATATATTCTGAATATATAAATATATTCTCAATATATAAATATATTCTGAATATATAAATATTTAAAATATATAAATATATTCAACCTTTCCGGAGCTCTATAACATTAACAATGTTATAGAGCTCCGGAAAGGTTCCTATCTGTGTTCCGACTTTATTAAGTTTAACTAAATGAAACTTTGAAAAATCTTTCAAATAAAACTTATTTGCTCAAAGACCAGCTGCAATAAATATAATTATTATTGTTAAGAAAAATTAATTGTAAAATTTGTTTTAGATTGTATTATGCTTAATTATTGCCTTAAGCCTGGCTGTCGACATCCCAATAATTCGTCAAGTGAGTGAAATAAACCCGGATGGAACTTACAACTACGCGTATGAAACCGGCAATGGAATTGCGGCGGAAGAACAAGGATTCCCGAAAGGAGAAGGACAAGTGGCGCAAGGACAGTATCAGTATCCATCTCCCGATGGAAGTCTGGTGAGGCTAGTTTATATCGCCGACGAGACTGGGTTCCATCCGCAAGGCGAACATTTGCCAACTCCACCACCAGTTCCGGCTCAGATTCAAAAGGCTTTGGATTATTTAGCTACAGTTCCGCAATAGTAGCGTTTAGATGTCTTGATGCCGTGGGGAATCTAGTCGCACGGGCTTGCTTCGTAAATAAGTTGATATAACATTTCAAGAAATATTAATATTATTGTGTTGTATATTCTATTAATTATCAACTAATTATCAACTAATTGTTGATATATCAATATCAACCGAAACGATGGTATAATCCTTTTCCCAAGAACAACCTACAATTCATAATTATTTTTCTTCTTTCATATCTGTAATTTTAGAATATTTATTTTAGTTAAGATTTAAAATATATGAAACTTGGAAGTATTGTAACACGAATGAGCAGAAGGACCTTGTGGTCGATAGCCCTTTGTATAAAGTATACAATAAATATATTCTCTCTGTATTTCTACAAATACTACATTGTCAACTACTTGGTGTAGTAAATTTAGTCATCTCATACCAGAGAGTGAATGTCATTTTAATAAACGTATGCTACATTGACAACTAAGGTTGGCAACTAAGTGATTGCGGATTTTGTAGACAGATAGCCCTTGCACTTTCTTTTGTTTCCTAAGCGTGTTCAAAGCAAATGTAACACGAAATCAAGTAAAGATTATTTTTGATCTATGCTACTTATTAGAAAATCTATATATAGCCTATGTTTTGGAATAAAACATAGACTATTTAAAGATGTCTAAAGCGATAATAATTTAAGGAGTTGAAGTGAAAACCGAGTTAATTGCAAGGAAATCTATTTCGTTTTTTTTAACAAAATGTGAGGTAAATGCCCAGTAAGCTGAAAACCGAACTATGTTCAAATGTACTGTAAATTGTAGATTTCGGTGGTGACTTGTAATGCGACTTTCATAGATCTATTCTTCCCCAAAATGTACTGGAAAGTAGTTGAAAATAGATCGAAGATGTGACTTAAGTCCTAAGCCTCGACCTAACGTATTTGTTTTAATCGATTTATTAAAAATATTTGATTTGGTACACTCGGTTTTCACTTCTCCTTCAATTGTAACATATTACATATTCGTATCTACTGTCCTCGTATCCATAAATATGCCCCTTTAAATATAACTGTACCACTTTTTACTTGCTGTTACTATTACTTTTGCTTAGTCGTTAATTAGGCGACATTAACAACTAGAAAAAATAATAACATATACCTACCTACTAGAAATAGAAAAATTAAAATCATTATTAAAACTCAATTTTATCAAAAGCTTAGAATTGTTAGTATTATTAGGGTGTTTGATCATGGCCGTTAGAACTTGTTATAAAGAAAATATAAGTTCTGGCCCAAATATTCGTTTAAAATCCGAATATTAATTAATTAAATTAATAAATATTTGGGCTTTTAGTGAAGCTGAGAGTGTAACTTTTAGTGCAGCTTTGAGTAATTGCTTAACATATACATATACATATAATATACCTATAAAGCATGAAGGACAAGACTAGACGGATAGGACTATAGGATAGAGGATCCCACATCCTACAGGCCCATCTGCTTACTCGACGTATGTGGGAAACTGTTAGAACAACTTTTACTAACGAGACTGAAGGAAGAGCTCCAGACAGGAGTCGGATTGTCAAAGCACCAGTATGGGTTCAGGGAAGGACGATCCACCATCACGGCGCTAAAAGCTGTACTGGAAATCGCAGAACAGGCCACCAGTGTGGTCACAGGTCACCAGATAACGAAGCAAATGTGTGCTCTCCTAACATTCGATTAACAGTGCATCGTGGAGGCATATTATGGACTGTTTAACAACTAGAGGCATATCCCCCTATCTATTGCGGATGCTGCGAAGCTACCTCAGTGGGAGAAGCATCATACTGCAAGGATATCGACGGACCGAAGTGAGAAAAATTAGTAGTGGTGTTCCACAGGGTTCGATATTCGGACCCAATTTGTGGAACATACTATACGACGGAATACTGACAATGAGGCTTCCTGTGGGGGCTACTATAATCGGCTTCGCAGATGATATAGCACTGGTCGCCAGAGCCAGGAGAGAACAAGAGTTGATGCAAAAAGCAAACCATGTTACATCCCTAATCAGTGCGTGGCTGAAAGAAAAAAACCTGAGTTTAGCACCAGAAAAAACTGAAGCTGTCCTCCTCACGGGACTGAGACAATTTTGCCCCATATTATTTAAAGTGGAAGAGGCAATAATAAGATCAAAAAAGACCATCAAGTACCTTGGAATAACAATCGACAAAAGGCTTTCGTTCGCTGCACACATAACCGAAGCAGAAGCAAGGGGTTTAAGAACACTGGCAGGCATACAACAACTCATACCAAATCTGGAGGGGCCAAAGAGTAGTTCGCGCAGAATTCTCAGCTCTGTAGTGCATGCTACCATGCTGTACGGTGCCCCTATATGGGCCTCTGAACTAAAAAAAAATAATAACCTGCAGAAGCTCGCACAAGTTAAGCGAAAAACGGCACTAAGTGTAAGCAGAGCTTATAGAACAGTTTCTGGAGTGGCCGCGCAGGTTATTTTAGGTATCCCCCCAATAGACCTGATCGCAAACGAGAGGAAAAGAGTGTATGACTCAGAGGGCGACAAACAAAGTAAACGACTGGCCAGACAAGAACTCCTCGAGAAGTGGCAAGAAAGGTGCCAGTTAAGCGAACGAGGAGAGTGGACGAGACTGTTAACCCCGGACATACTTCCCTGGATCACCAGAAAACACGGGGAAATTAGCTACCATCTAGGCCAGTTCCTCTCCGGCCACGGATGTTTCCAGGACTATCTGCACAACACTGGCAAGGCATCTGACGACCTGTGTGTATATTGCGGGGAGACGGACAGCGTGATCCACACGATATTCGATTCCGGGAGGTGGGAAACAGACAGAGAAGAAGCGGAAAAAAAACTGGGAGAATCAATCCATCCGAGAACTATAATCGAAAGTATGCTGAAAGATGAGTTACGGTGGAGGAGCATCCAAGGGCTGATTCAGAAAATAATGAGCGAGAAGGAGGCCGATGAGATCAAATCGAGGAACAAAATAAAGTAGATTAAATTTAAGCCATCCATCACTCTTAGGTTATGCGACAAGCGGGTCCACAGTCTACGGATGCGTTCCAGGGGGGGGCACTTGCCTGGTTAGGTTAAGTTACCGCCAGCTACGCCCCCCCCCCCCCCCAATAAAAAAAAGACGGAGAGGACTTGTCAGAGAAAACTAAACAGAAAAAACAGGGCAGAAATGGCTTGACAGACAACAAAAGACTCAAATGATTAAACAAATAACTTGAATTTCTTCTTGAACTTAAGTTTGTTGATAAATTTGTCTAATTTAGAATATAGTATAATCTTGATAATCCGGCGGTTGGTTAATCGGACATGTTCAGTAATCTGGCGCAATTCAATAATCTGGTGAAACACGTGTCTTTTTTACGCTGCCCCGCGCCGGGTATGAACCCAGCGCACAAAAGAAATAAAGTTTAAAACAATACCATCCAATGTTCTTGGGAAAAGGTCTGGCCAACACATCCTGCTTTTAACTCTGAAAACTTGATTGACGATTCTGACCAAGCTAACTCCACTCTATAATTGTCTTACTATCTGTTCTAAGTTTGTAAATATTTTTTAATGTACACGTTTACTTATAGATACATATTTTATTCTTTCTGAAATACAATTGTACATAAAATATGGACAATATGGAATTTTTTGATAATCCTGCGGTTGTCTGGTCATATATGTGTCAGATTATACTGTATTTTTGAATAAACATGGTTTGTTCGTGATCAGTTTTTCTAGATTATGACATGTTTACTCAAGTCGTAATTCATTGCTTACTATTTCATAAATTTGTCGTCTAGTAAACTTATACCTTACCTACCCTAACCTAATAAACTTTATTAATATCTGATTATCGTATGCAGTGTCATAGCGAGCATAACTGGCGCCCGGGGCACGATACTTCATTGGCGCCCCCCACCCACCCTCCAGTTACACATATAATAATGCAGTAAATAGAATTTACTCGTAATAAGAATATAATACAAATAATAATATGATGTAGCTACATTAACTACGCTTCTAGAAAATATTATACTGTATTGGGATAAATAGGGACAAAGGCTCAGGTTACACTTTAAATTTGAAACAAAAAAATCTAGTTAAGAAAATCAAGCCAAGGATTGGGTTCGGAAATGTGCCTGTGTCAGTGGAAAAATTATTTCAATATTATACTATAATATATTAAAATAAATAAGTACTATGTATAAATTTTTCTTGCTTTAGATGAAGCAAGTTTATCAATTACTTCATCAAAGTCGATTATTTCGATCTTGTCCCATCTTTGATCGTACATATTTGAAAATTAATTTGTGTAAATCGTGTACTTATTCCCTTCTGCAGACGATGAAGAACATTTTTCATAAAGCGAGAAATTTTTCTTTCTGTGGAAAGGTCAACATTACTACTGAATTCTCCTGGAATTTTTCGGCGTCTTCTAACACGAATTGTTATATCAATACTCAATTTTTCACAGAAAGACTTATCCTTTTCTATTGGCTGTTCACAGATCTCTTCTCGAATTGACGCAAGTTCAGTCACTAATGATTTAAAATCATGGAACGCTTCTGTAAAATTCATTTTAGGATCTTGTAATCTCAACTGAACTCGATCAATTCTCCTCAAGATTTCATGCCAGATTTCATGAACGAATGTTATCAAATTCAAAATTCAATATATTTTGTAATAAAATTGTAGCTTCGCTTCTGGTGTCACTTGTAGTAGTACCGTCCTCTGCTAATTTGTTTAATACTTCTACTAACCCTTCCAGCCCATCGACAATAATGCTAACCGCTTGTGCTCTGGCACGTTTTCTTTAAAGATTTTTTAATAATTCCCATCGTAATGTGAAACATGAGAAAAAGAGATATATGCTTTCAATTATCCCAAAACATGTTACAACATTTGGTTCTTACTTAGCTGCAGTAACTCCTACTAAATTTAAGGAGTGGTTTTCACAATTTACAAATAATGCTATTTTTTTTCCAAAGTTCTTTGTTGAAAGTACAATCTACATACTTAAAGACTTGCGACTTGTTCTCGATGAGCGACATCAGGAGTCGAATCAAATAAAAGTCCATAATATTTATTTCTTTTAATGTCACTTGTTAGTTGACTTTGAACTGTGGATGCCAGAAGATGATTTGCTAGTAGTGGATTGAACTGAGCTACAGAGTAAAGTGTAAGTAAAGATAATAAATTTCCGACATTGGTACCTCCTTGAAGCGCTAGATTTTCAACATGACCACGTAGAGGAAGATTTTGTATAATCAGATACTTTATTCAAGCTAATATTCGTTGCAATATATTTCGCCACCGTTTTTTTTTGGAACTGTATATGTGTTTCTAATGATGAATCGATTCCCGTTTTATTAATGAATCTTCTATCTGTTTCTTTCCACATTGTAAACGATTTTCGATAGTTTGGATTTCTTTCATAAATCAATTTATCATTTTTGCTCCATTTATTAAAGCCATATGTTGTTACGAAAGATGATTGTGTAGCGGAATTTGATGTAATAAACAGTAAGTAACAAAAACATTACGCTGCATTATTTTTGGTGAGTATAATAACCAAGATCGGTTAATTTGAATTCCTTCTTCTTCATTACCGACTCGCTGATAAAACCAAGATGTTGGCATTAGACGATTAGCTGATATTGCTACTGCATTTAGACTGCATTCGTTCTGAATTATGCGGGATCCACGAATAATCTTTTCTGTGCGAAGTTGATTCGATATTATTGAAACATTAATATTGAATTTTAAATAAGCAACATCTCCAAAACGTCTGGAACTACAGAAAGTGTTTCTGTTGCATTTTCTGTATTTTTTTTTAGATATGGACGCGGGTTTGGAACTTCAGATGTACTTGGGCTCCAATATTCATCTTCAAAATCGTGCATTTGTTGTGATGTGTAGGAGTACATGATGTGATGCCAAGTAGCAGGACTACAACCTGAATCTGTTTCTGACTCTGATTTTACTCTGTGATCTTCATGCTTCCTATCTTCTGATTTTTCTTTTTGATTTCATTGTTATTCTGGATTTCTCAATTTGTTTTTCTTTCTTTAGTTTTCTTTTTCGATTCTGGGAACCGCTAAGTATTTTTCCAGGCATTAACATATATATAAATAAATTTCTATTATATTAATTAAGATACCTCAATACTTCCTTAATTTGTATTACTTTTTAACAACTTACAGTATAACGCAAAACTATTATTTGCTAGCCCTGAGGAAGTCACAAGTGACTTTGTAAATAAGGAATGGATTCTTGACTGAAAACCCGATTATTTTTATCTACGTCTTTATTTATAACTCGGTCGCAGTTTAGGTTAGGTTAGTTTAGGTTTAACAATAACTAACGTATATATAGCTCAACATTTGGAAACTACTACTAATTTTCCGGAAAATGTTGGACATTTATATTCTACACTACTGCACATGTATATTCTATATTGATTATTTTATGTCGGAAAAAATGAAAGAAGAAAAGATTTCATTGGTTCAAAAATATGCGGGAAACATAAGGTTGCATATCGAACAGTCGAATCAAACAGAAGCGAATAAGAACATAAGCGAACAGAAGCGTATAAAAATATAGGTATTACTATTTTAGCAAAATAAAGTGTTCAGGAAAGGAAAGAATAAAGGAAAGAACGTTTTGTATACGGTGATCTTTGAAAGATTTACAGCAAATTAATTATGTTACTATGATTATTATAAAATAACAATTACAATTTTCGGAAATATCTTGGTCCATGGACACCATTTGGCGCCCCTCTGGAAGTGGCGCCCGGGGCATGATACACCCCCTTGCAACCCCCCGCAACGCCTCTAATCGTATGGCATCTTATTTTTTTATTTTTGTACAGTACAATGCCGGCTCTCCGCTTTCGCACTGAGCCGGTAATCGTATGGCAACATGCAACAACGCATATACAATTAAAAATAAATTCTGCATCCAGGAAAGGTGTTTATGCAGGAAATCCAAAGACTGGTCTGGCTGTCGAGTCGTTCTAGCTCATTTAGCGTAACCCAGGGTGCACGTACAGCATTCTGCTGTGGACGCGAGTTAGATTTACACCCCATAAACTTAAAATGACAAGACAGAAAGGAAAGTAGACAAGGTATAGGTGAAACTTAACAAAACACAAATTTAAGTAGACTATTTCTTATCTACTTATAGCAGATAGATACTAACTAAAGTCAACAAGCAACAAACTTAAGTAGACAAGACCCAAACAAAAGTGGATAAGACTTTAACATAAGTAGATGCGACAAAAATTTAAGTAGATGCGAAACAAAATTAAGTCGACAAAGTACAAATATAGGTAGACAATATACCAACTTAATCAGATAAGACACCTACTTAAATAGATAAGCCAAAAGCTTAAATAATTAAGATCCAAATAAAAGTAGACCAAATATTAACGTAAGTGGATGCGACATAGACTTAACTAGACAAGATACAAATTTAAGTAGACAAGATATAACTTAAGTCGACACCAACTTAAATATACGAGACACCAACTTAAGTAGACAAGACACAAACAAAAGTAGACAAGACACTAACTTAATTAGATGAGAGAGAGAGAGAGAGAGAGAGAGAGAGACTTAAGAAGACATGACACAAACTTAAGTAGACAAGACACAAACTTAAGTAGACAAGACACAAACTTAAGTAGGCAAGAAACAACCTTAAGTAGAGAAGACAAAAACTAGCTTTAATAGACAAAAATTTAAGCAGACATACTTTTAGAGTAGATATACTTTCTATATAGAATAATCAATCTAAGAATTGTCACTTTACAATCAATCAATCTATGTCCAATCTAATTGTTTTTTTTTTAGAAAGTTGAGAAAAGATTGCTGATAAGACGATCCACGCGCTTTTCCAACTGACCCGAGCCTTGAGGAAACTCGTCTCAGACGAGACTATGCACAAGAACTTCATACAGCAGCTTTGCCAGACCATCGAGACATAGAGACAGTCATTCTGACTTGACAGGGAGATGCCAAGGACAGGGACACGTGGCGGCAGAAACTGCAGCCGGTCAATGGCCGATAGCGGCCTGTAGAACCAAGGAAGAAGACGAAGAATTCTGACATTGTCATCTACATTTTCAGAACATTAATATAACAACGTAAATGGAATTACCAAGAATCTAAATTTGATAAAATTATTAAGGCTATAGAGCAACAAAAAAATAAAAAAATTATGCAAAACATATAATTAGACAAAATATAAATAAAGCTTTGATTAAACTTAATATACTTCAAAAATTGGATTTGGAGAACATTTTATATAGGATATGAACACAAGATTTTGCACAAGATTTGGACAATATTTAAACAAAGTTTGAACAAAAATCGTATAAGATTTGACGAGATCTTTAACTACAATAGATTAGAGAATATTAGACAAGATTAAACTAATTATCTTCGAGTATAAGATTAAACTTAGAAAAGATTAAACTAATTACTGATATTCCTTTTACTATAATATCAACAACAAATGAGGGATGTTGCAATCTCCGAGCACGGAAATATTTACAGACATTTTTTCCGGATGTTCGGGAAATATCCGGAAAATGAGGAAATTATAGTCAAGTTGACATACATTTTAGGCAACGTTTTCGCCAATTTAGACAACGCCATAGTCAAAGTTAGTTTACTCGGGATTTAGTATATTTTTTTTCAAATACAGAATATTTATGAAAACCTTTCATTTGTTTTCTTAAAGTATTTTTGCACAAATTTGATTAATCTGTATGACCAGTTTGGTTACTATAAGAAGTTTCTCTTGATCGGCTTGTATTCATTTGGGTTCTCAGTTTGTCTAAAACTTTTATTTTGAATTTATTTATTTATTGAGTTTGTCTACTGTCGACCATTCAGACATATTTGATGTGTTGAAATGGCCAATCTGTCAAGATTATGACTTCTTTTATCTAATTTTTATACTATTGTTTTATCAATTTATCTAGTACAGATGTTGTACTACCATGTTCTTCTATTCTATATATTTTCTATTATAATAAACAGTTCTAATCGTCGAAGAACATTTCCGAAAACTAAAAATGTGTTTATTTGGCGAGATTATCTGGCTATAGAGCATTCTTGTATACATTTTAAGTGTCTATATTATCACTTTGTCTAGCAGGTCTAGCTGATTGTGCAATGCGTCAAGGGAGTATGACCACCCATTCCAAACACACAGCACCGGCCAATAATTTGTCAAGTCCTGGCAATATCTCGACCTAATAACATCCCATTTAGACGCAGATATAACTTCTGAAAAGCTAACTGGACCAAATTTCAGAAACTGTTGGATTGTGCAGTGGACACACTCGCGCCCATCCCGAGCTCCTATGATAGCTTTGTGGATACCGTAAAAAAATGTTCACGACTCTCCATCCCTAGAGGCTGCAACACTAATTATATCCAAGGCCTAACAACAGCGTCGAAAGCCCAATTACAAAACTACTTAACCCTGTTCGAAACCAACCCCCTGGGAGAAAACAAAATAGAGGCGGACAACAACTAATCAGCACTATATTCGAGACCAAGAGGGAGAACTGGATCAAACTGATGGAGGAACTTGATATGAGTATAAGTAGCCACAAAGTGGGAGACTATTAAAGCGCTTAAACAACGACCCAACCCACTCAAGAGCCCATGCAACGTAACAGCAGATCAAATAGCCAATCCGCTCGTGAAAAATAGCAAACCAGATCAAATGCCCCCCAAGAAAGCAACCAATATTAACCGAATAGAGGGTGACGAAACGACCAAACTGTCCACCCCCTTTACCATGGAAGAGCTGAAGACCGCCATAAAGAAATGCAAACCACGGAAAGCCGCTGGACCATACGACATCCTGACTGAGCAGATCAAGCATTTCGGACCGAAATCAAAACGGTGGTTATTGGACATGAACAATGCCTGCCTACAACAGTGCAAACTTCCTAACAACTGCCGAAAATCCAAGATCATAGCCATCCTCAAACCAGGCAAAGAAGTAAATAACCCAAAGAGCTACCGCCCGATCTCGCTGCTATGCCACGCGTATAAAATCTTTTAACGATTTTACTTACAATCGACTTTCACCGACCGTGGATCCAATCCTCATACCACAACAGGCTGGATTTCGCCCCGAAAAAGCTGTACGGCACAAGTGCTCAATCTAACTCAGCACATTGAGGACGGTTTCCAAGGAGGATATATAACGGGTGCCATTTTCATCGACCTCACGGCGGCATATGACACCTTCAACCTCCGATAGGTCCATAAGATATATCATTTGGTCCGTAAGATATATAATACAACCAAAGATATCAATCTCACAAACATTATCAGGAACCTGCTCCGAAACTGGAAGTTCCTGGTGGAGTTCTAGGGAAAGTGAAGTAGGTGGTGGAACCAGAGAACATCCAGCCAGAGGGAAGCGAGCTGGCACCACTTCTCTCTTTAATGTATATATATATATATATATATATATATATATATATATATATATATATATATACATATATATATATATATATACCAACGACCAACCCTTTCCTGAAGAAACAAAGAGCTATATATATGCAGGCGATAGGGCAACCACATCACAAGGGAAAACATTCGAAGAGTTGAAACAACGTATGAGTGCGGCCCTAGTAGAGTTAGTTTCGTACTGTAGAAATAACCAGCTGAAGCCAAACCCAACAAAAACGCAGGCATGTGCCTTCCATCTCAAGAACAAGCAGGTCGGTAGAAAACTACAGATCGAATGGAAGGGAGTACCATTGGAGCACTGTCCCAACCCTAAATACCTGGGCGTAACACTGGGCAGGGTCTTAACATTCAAGCGTCTCACACCAAACTGAAAGTTAGCGGAAGAACAAATACAGTCCGCAAGCTGACAAGCTCTAATTGTGGAGCCAAACCCAGGGTTCTCAAAACCTCAGCACTAGCCCTCTGTCACTCCGCCGGCGAGTATGCATGCTCGGTTTGGTATAGCTCAGCGCACGCAAAACAAGTTGATGCCGCTCTCAACGAGACAAGCAGAATTATCACCCCCTCCTATCCCGTCGCTCCCCTGCTAACCGTAGAGAAGCAGCAGCCCTCAAAGAACCCCCTCTACGGCCTCCAGCCGGCCCACCAGCGACTAAAATCAAGGCGAAGTATCCTGAGGTCGACAGAAGATTATGAGGAACCTGAAACCAGAGTGGACCTTTGGGGAAAGACCTAAAACCAACATTGGATGAAGCCGAATGAAGAACTGGCACCAGAAGGAGGTGAAAACTGGGAAATCTGGAAGGCGCTAAACAGACTGCGGACGGACAGGGCCATATCGAGAGATATAAGATAACTGGGGCTACCCTGTGGACTCCAATCTCTGCTATTGTGGAAAACTGCAAAGCAACAATCAACCTGCAAACCCGCAATATATGTACACTTGCACGCTGTGCCCCGCACATGTACCATTAGCTCACGTCTGAAGTGACGATAGACATTTATATATATATATATATATATATATATATATATATATATATATTATATATATATATATACTTTATTTATTTTTTTTCTTTCTTAAATTATGATGCTTCTGATACGAATATATAAATATAAATAGCTGATTGTGAGACAACAATCTAACAAACATTTTGGTGAAAGATTTGGTAGAGCATTGTTTCAGAATATCATTTTAAAATTATGCATTCATTTCCGATCAACGATGGCATTTACCCAGAAAATTTCCCCTACTAATTGCCTAACTCAACTAATACTATCTCAACCATCTTTAGCTATCCCAACAATATTTAACTATCCTTAGCTAATTGTGAGACAAAAATCTACCAAACATCTTGATGAAAGAGTTGAAGTATTAGATTTGTTTCAGAATATCATTCTAAAATTTACTGTGAATTTCGGACCGACGATAACATTTACTTCGCACACTTCCAGTATTAATTGACATACTCTGCTTATACTTAGCTATCTTAACCAACTGTGGCTATCTCAAAAATCTTTAGCTATCATTACTATCCTTAGCTCTCTCTACAATCTTTATGAATCTAACTTTTAATCTACGATAGTTTTCTTGCCGGGTTTCTTTAAATTGCATTGTTATTAAGAAACACAGAATTCTTGAAATTTAATTTTTTGAGTGATATTGATATTGGGTAGGTACAACGTACATACTAATGTATCTAGTAATTTAGATTTGTTTCAATTGGATTGACGATTCGTTTGATACCATTTAGTTTGTTTCTGTCTAAATAGACGAGTAAAAAGTCAAATATTTGCAACACAAAATTTATAAAATAAACATCAGAAGTCCATTACAAAAAGTCGGTCAATAATTTAGAATTTCTTAGTGTTTTCAACGGGTTGTGGATGAGCCGCGATGTAATCCAAAGCCCTTTGGATCTGAGCTGGAATCGGTGGTGGAGCTGGAGCCACCGGCAAATGATCACCTTGTGGTTGGAATCCATTCTCGTTGGCAACGTACTGAACGCTGATGGTTTCCCCTTCGGGCGAAACGTATTTGAACGATCCGGCAACCTCCTCGGCGGCTTGATCGGTTCCTGGATTCTTCATCACTCCATGCTCTTCCACGACGATTCCATGTCCGGTCTCGAAAGAATGCTGATAGGTTCCGTCAAAGTTCACGTCAGCTTCCTGCTTCAAAATCGGAATTGGCTCTTCGACAGCCAGAGTTAAAGCCACAAAGGCACAGAGGACGATGGCCTTATAGAAATAATTTAAAAGGAAAATTAAATCTTATAAACTCCTAGATTTAATGTTTAGATTTGTTAATCTAGATTTCGGAACAATATTTAGTTTCATTTCAAGCTCGTTAAATTTATCTATATAGAATAGTTTAGTATGTCTAATAAGTTTTTTTGGTCGGTTTATCAAAATTTGCTAAAAACATTTTTGTACAAATAAGGTTTGTCTAGTTGGATCAGTTTGTCTAGTCAGGAGCAATTTTCTCTTAAATATCTAATTGTCTTGCCTATCTAGTACGTTTGGTCTGGTAACTTGGTCTTATCAAACCATTCTGTATGCATAGTTTACCAAACGTGGAATGTTCTCAGACAATTTTTACCTACTTGTCTAGTAGACAATATTTCTAAAAGTAATTCAATAAAAACTTGTTTGTTAAATGTGTTTACTATTTTTGAAAAAAATTAGTCTAATTTAGAACATCTTTCGACTACTTGTTTTTGTTTGTCGCATCAGTTTGTTTAGTTTAGAATATTATTGAAAAACTTGAATTTGCTTGTTTGGTCAGATTGTTTAGATTATAAAAAAATGTAGACAATATTTCTTTCCTTGCTTAGTTAGTTTATCTAATATAGAACATTTCAAAAAACATTAAGTTTATTTGTTTGATGAGTTTGTCTAGCTTAGACTATTTTTGGACTAAATGAATTTGTCTTTATGGTCAGTTTGTCTGCCTATTTGTTTTATAAATTTGTAGAACTTTGTCGAGAACATCTTGGAACAAATGCCTAAATTATCTAGCAAATCTAATAAATCTATCTAGCCTAAAAACATGTATTTATTTTTCTTAATAGTTTGACTTGTCTAGAATATTTCTAAAAACTTTAACTTTAAATTAGTTTGTTAAATGAGTTTGTCTGGTTAGAATATTATTGGACAAATTTGATTGTCAGTACGGTCATAAGTAATTTTTCTATCTATTTCTGTTATGTCAATCCAGACTACACAATATTAAATTAATATCTAAATTATATTATACTTACGGTTTTCATGGTGGTGTAGGTAGCGTTGTAATGATTTTTGGAGAGTAAGTCTGTCTATTTATACGGCAGTTTCTGGATGGGATTTTGGCGCCAGGTTTTTTCATCATTTTTTTGCTTGATTGTCGTCAAGGCTAGTTTAACTAGTTGGAAGTACTAAAAAATACGTCGAAGATGGTCTTGTTGCCCTTTAAAACCGGGCTCATCACCAAGGTTAATGAATTTTAGTTTTGTCTTGGTCGCTGATTAGAAAAAAATCACAACATTTTGAATTGTTTAAGAATGGATTGTTTATTTATAGGTTTTTGGAAAGATAGTGACTCTAATTCGGCATTTTATAAATATTTAATGATGTTGGAATTTTAATTATTCAGATCCATACAGCTCATAAATACTTGATTTAGTTATTATTTATATTAGTAGACAGCAAATTATAAAAAATATTTTGTAAAAGAATCGATTGGGATTTGTTTCTATAAGTAAATTTAAATAATAATCGACATCTCTATTTTTGTCACTCGACATTTGTTTTATTTATTGTAAGTTCACACAATATTTCCCGCAAATTTGCAATTGTATTAACAAATATAAAAATATATCGGCAATTCTTGATAATATGATTATGCAATTTCATTTCTATTTTTATAAATCAATTATCTTCTTGTGATGCATAATCTAATGAATGTAATGTAATGAATGTTTGCGACCACATGACTCATTGGTATTCCGTCTCTGGCCGTATTATTACCCGTAGTATTAGGTTTTCCACTGTTCTTAAGCCGGTCCACTATCTTATGTTACGCATCCACGACATCTTTTTCCTTCCCATTCCCCTCCTTCCCTCTACCTTCCCCTCGATGATCAGTTGTAAGAGCTAGTACTTCGTATTTTATCGTATTTTATCGTAAATCGTATGTTATTCGTATTTTAAGAGCTAGTACTTCGTACTTAGATGTTTATTCTTCGTAGAACATTTTCCTTGGTCACCTAGGCTGTGCAATAGATTTTCAGCACTCTGCGGAATACCCACATCTCGAAGGTCACTATTTTATTCATTATGGTCACCTTCAATTTTCAGCTCTCCATGCCATATAGTAACACCGACAAAACGTAACACTTTATGAATCTCATTTTTAGGTTTATGTCAAAGTCAGTATTTGTGAAGATGAATTTGAATTTCAAGAATGTGTTGCGGGCGCTCTCTATACGACGCTCTCTATTGATGATCCGACCTATGTTGGTTCCACATTTCTTAGCATGTCTGGTTCACGAATAACAATCATGTATTTTCTTCTTCTTCTTGTTTCGAATGGGCCTACTTTGGACCACGCTTGTTCAACTGTTGGGCTTTGATCTTTGCTCCTGACGGTGTAACTCCTTTCTCTCTTCTGTCCAGGGGGTAGCTTTAATTCGGGGTTTCTCCACAGACTGTATATTTTGGAGATCTGTTATTCTCAGTTCTTTAATATCCTTCTCGGTTTCTGTCAACCAAGTGGCACGAACCTTCATGTTTTGCCAAAAGGTGAACAGACGGCTGGTTAGTCGATTTGGAGGCAGTCTTGCAACGTGGCCATAGAAAGCTACCCTTCTCTTCCTTGCACAGTCAGAGAGCATCTCAATATGTTCGTAGATCTCAGAGTTATGCCGGCTTCGGAATTCCCCATCTTCCTTTACCGGGCCTCAGGATCTTCCTGAGGATTTTCCTCTCTCTAATTTCCAATTTCTCTACCAGACCTTTTCGGTTCAAGGAAAGATACAACATGGCATATAGGGCTTCTGGTCGTAAGACTAATGTGTAGTGCTTAAGTTTCAGGTTTCGTGACAGGCATTTCTTGTTGTAAGTGTTCTTAGTCAGTCGATGGGCTAGTCCTAACTTGTTGACTCTCTTGGATAGCGATGCTCTTTCGGATAAGGTGGGTTCAATGCATTCGCCGAGATACTTAAATTTCTCAGTCCTCTTGGTGTTTCCCTGCTCTAGTAACATCTCTCTGTTTGATTCTCTGATGTTGGTGAAGAAATCAATCATATATTTTATTTAATTAGCGTTTATTTTTAGGCTAATTCAAGACCAATCCAATGCAATCAAGATCGTGTCATCCGCGTAAGGAATGTTGTTAATCCATGTTCCATTGACTTTAATACTCTTTTTAACATTAACAAGTGCTTCCTGGAAAATATTCTCTGAGTACAAATTGAGCAGCAGTGGCGAAAGAACACATCCCTGACGGCTCCTTTGCAGATTCCAGCATTGTTACTTTGTTCTCCATCGATCTTTATCAATGGACATAAAATAATAAATCAATGGATTTATAAATCAATACGTTCGCAAATAGGACAGTACCTACTTGTTTCTCACAGCGAGAAATTAAAGGGATGGGATCTTCGTCAACCTTTCCTCCTTCTTTCTCCTGCCAATCTGCTTTCTTCATCTGCTGCTTCCTCAAACGTTTTCTGAGAAGATTAAAAATGAAACTTACAACTTTATCGTAATTTTCCATATATTGCCTTCGTGAGATTTGAGGAATATTCATGTTACCATGTTGTTGATCATTTGAGATTAACCATAGCCGGTAGAAATGATGGCAAAAACTGCTGCAGTATTTACGTTTAGATCATCACAGTTTTCATTTACGCAATCTGTAGAAACTTCTTTTTACGATGATCTTTTTTCATTTTACGATGCCACACATTTTGTACTTGAGAATATAATCACTAATTAGACCGTTTCGTTTAGCAGATAATATAATCATAACATCTGATATGTTACAAGAATATGGACAATGATCTTGAAACATAATAGCCGACATTACATATTCTTCTACACGATAATTCATTGTTTCTGTCGTCGAAGCACTCATTTCGTGAATTCTGATTTTTAAAATGTAATGATTCTGTGGGCGAATTGAAACGCGATATGTTAATGTATATTAAAGAACGAGTTCAATAAGCGCGGTTTTGCAGCACGCAAAGAGAAGTTTTCTTATGGACAAGTGCGAAAAATGCCTTATGAACGAGTTTTTTATACTATTTTTTCTATTTTGCGCCCTTTTATGCCATATCTAAATAAAAAAATATTGAGAAAATCAAACGATAAATATTGAGAAAATTGTATCACACTCCTTGAGCCATAACTGCACGCATATGAGTGCTGTTATGAGTCCATTACAGACGCAAAATAGAAAAAATAATTATGTTACTTATAGTGAAGCGAAATCGGCCAAAAGTGTGTCTGTTTTTTTTTACGTAGAACCAAATGAAAACGTTCAAAACATTTATAACAAAATATTCTACATCCGAAATGGCTATTTACAACACAAATAAAATAATAATAGCCTTTATTTGCTTCGACAATTATGTATAATTATGTATGTATAATTATGTATAATTATGTACTTGCGAATTTGAATTAATTTATAATAGTAGTATTAGTCGTAGTCGTCTCTATGGCGTAGGCCTCTCCTTAACATACATCTCTATTTCGCGCTTTTCGCATCCATCCGGGTCCACATCTCTGGTTAAAGATGTCTCTCACCTTTTGCATGGTCTTCCTTTTTTTCTTTTCATGTATCTTGGTATCCATTCTGTTAACGTAGTTTACGAAGTAGTAGTCATTTCCGATTGCAAATTCTACTACAGTTGTGTGCTTTTGCTATTCTTGCGTAGTAGAATTACATTTTTTTTGTTCGTGGCGGATTGTACTATTGTGTAAAAATGTTCTATATCTTCTTTAGTGCAATTCTGTGTTGGGGCCTATGAATGAACAACTGCCCAGTTAGAGTTGTCAGATGTTTGTATTTCTAGTACAGTATAATCGCGATAATCCGGCGTTTGGTTAATACGTTCAATAATACGGCGCTCTGAGGAAACACGTATCTTTCCATTAGGTTGATCCGCGCGGCACACTGGGCCGGATTTCAAATATACAGCGACAAAAATAGATTTTTACAATGTCAAAGGGGGAATTCTCAGTCCGGGCAATCTGTCTGCCGAAGTGGGCGAGGCACTGTTTTAACCGTATTATACCGAGTATAGAAATATGTTCCGAAAAAAAGAATAGGAGTTACAGTACTTTAGAAAGAGAGAAACTGTACATACGACCGCGGGTTAGCATTGAGTTCATCATCTTCATTGACTCGATTGGCTGCCGACGAACTGACATTTATTATATGAGTTGCTTATTTCCAAAACGCGACCTGAAAACAGCTGAGAAAATAACAGCTGAGACAGAAAGTATAGCTTTTCGCGTGTTCTGACAGACGATTCAAAACTTTCAGGTCGTGTTTTGGAAATAAGCAACTCATATACAAAATTAACAAATATATTTATAAATGAATATAAATTTACCAGATTACATATTTATTTAGGTAATATATAGCACAACTTAGTCCTAATACAGAACATAGAATTTAGACCGTCACGGTCTGTCACCGAAAGAGTTTTCAAAAATTTTCACCGTTTTAAAAAATTGGAAAAGTTATATTCGGCATATTTCCCACAATCTTTTCCACATCACTCTTTTCCACAATCTTCACTATTTCAATCCCGGTTTTTTTATTATTACTTTACTTCGTTTTTGGCAAGTATTGGAAGCATTACTTCCATAAACATTTTTGTGACTTTCGGTAAAATTTTTGATGACCAACACTCGTCGTCCCTAACGATCTGAAAGAAAAATATTAATAACTGGCCAACAGCTGAGTGTAACTCGCTGTCATAGCGAACCCCTCAGTAATTTTTTTTTTAAATTACCTTCTCATATGCTATTCCATTTGGAGTCCACACGACAAAATAGCAGTGTGACTTACTTGTAATTGCCAGCTGACCCTGTACCTGGTAGTAATAGTTATAAGTCCTTTTTAGTTTTATGTTTTCTCCATCTCTTAATAAATAATCATTTTTTTTATTTCCGACGGCTTCCGCAGGAGTTAACCCCAACACTGCTAATTTGTGTGGACATTTTATTTCAATGATGGCATCTTCCGATTCAATAATTCCATCTGGACTAGCGGCCAAGAATGGATGTGTTTAGGAAATATATAAACCGCAATCTTTAATTTTTTTTGAATACGTCTCTTCTTGCTTCATTAGCTGTTGGTTCATGATCTTTTCCCCATTTTGTAGACGCATTTCCAAAAAATGTTGAATCAACAATGCTTTTTCCCAACTTTTTGGGGTCTGTCGTCGATTTTTGTTTGCATACTTCTCCGAAATTTGTTGCAGTAAGTCGAAAATGTCTCTCTTCGTGCCACAAAGAATTTCCATCTTGTCCGATTGTTATTTTTGCAATTTCTTCAATTTGCTCTTTGGTTTTATTAAGTGCACTTAAAATTTTGTACTTACTTTCCTCAATATGATCTAAGGGGATCTCTTCATCATCACTCACATGTCCATAATCCTTATCGGGACCGTTATTACATGTTCTTTTGCGGGAAAATTTTGATGATTCTGTGGACGAACTGAAATGCAATCCCTGCTTAAACAATCCTATTGGGAGCGGTAAGTTCAATGGGAAAATTGCATCGGAAATTTCCTATTGAATCCTATTGAAGGTTTATTTTCCTATAGAAATCTCCTGAATCCTATTCAGTTGTCCTATTGAGAAACGCTAAATCCTATTCGATTTCCCCATAGGATTTAATACTATTCAATAGGAATATTGTGGTCTGAGAATTTCCTATGGCATAATCCAGAATCCTATTCGATTCTTCAATAGGATTTGAGTAAATTGAATAGGACTCAGATTATAATTCCCCTATTGAAAAGAGGCAATTCCTTTTAGATGATCCAATAGGAATTGATACAATTCAATGAGAATATTGCAGTCTCAGAATTTCCTATAGAATAATCCAGAATCCTATTCGATTCTTCAATAGGATTTTAATAAATTGAATAGGACTTCTCAGATTATAATTCTCCTATTGAAAAGAGGCAATTCCTTTTAGATGCTCCAGTAAGATTTGATACTATTCAATGGGAATATTGCAGTCTCAGAATTTCCTATAGAATAATCCAGAATCCTATTCGATTCTTCAATAGGATTTTAATAAATTGAATAGGACTTCTCAGATTATAATTCTAATATTGAAAAGAGGCAATTCCTTTTAGATGCTCCAATAGGATTTGATACTATTCAATGGGAATATTGCAGTCTCAGAATTTCCTATAGAATAATCCAGAATCCTATTCGATTCTTCAATAGGATTTTAATAAATTGAATAGGACTTCTCAGATTATAATTCTCCTATTGAAAAGAGGCAATTCCTTTTAGATGCTCCAATAGGATTTGATACTATTCAATGGGAATATTGCAGTCTCAGAAATTCCTATTGAATAATCCAGAATCCTATTCGATTCTTCAATAGGATTTTAGTAAATTGAATAGGACTGCTCAGAATATAATTCCCCTATTGAAAAGAAGCAATTCCTTTTAGATGCTCCAATAGGAATTGATACTATTCAATGGGAATATTGCAGTCTCAGAATTTCCTATAGAATAATCCAGATTCCTATTCGATTCTTCAGTAGGGTTTTAATAAATTGAATAGGACTTCTCAGATTATAATTTTCCCATTGAATAAGGTCCAAGCTATATGTACTAATTTAGGGAATTTTTTATGAACATAAACTCTTATGTTGATTTTTTTAAATTTTTTCCTAGTAACATTTGCTTCAGTCTACTCAACAATTTAATATCAATTTTTCTCTTATTTCGAACTTTTATTTACTGTCCGTAAGTGGCTTCGCTTTCACTTTCTGCAATGATTTTTAATCTTTTTTCACATACATTGAATTGAAAAATTCACTTTGTTTTTTACTACACTTATATTATGTAAAAATTTTATATAACTTTTTACAAACAGTTATATAAATTTCTACACATATCACGACTCTAGTTTCGACGATTGACGGTCATTTTCAAGGGTCTTAACAAATTGCTGAGGTTGAATATATACCCTTATAATTTTGGTGGGGAGGGGGGCGGTGTCTGTCCGTAGATGAGGACTTATCTGTTTGAGATTGGGTGAGATTAAAAAGTTGGGAAAAGATTAGGTCAGTTTGGTCGTTTAGGAGATTAACTGAGGCATTACGGTTTTTTTTGAAAATTTCTAATGACTAGGATATTTAGTTTCGGGCCAAAAAAAAAACCGTAATCCCTCAGTTAATCTCCTAAACTATAACGGACAGACACCGGTCCCCTCTCCACCAAAACTATAAGGGTATATATTCAACCTCAGTAATTTGTTAAGTCACTTGAAATTGACCGTCAAACGTCGAAACTCGTCGAGTCGTGATATGTGTAGAAATTTATATAACTGTGAATAATAAGTTAATAACAATTTTTCACTTTGTCACTATCACTATCGTCGTTTACTTTTTTTATTAAGTATTATTATTTTTTTCCGCATCTACTTCATCACGATCTAAACGGTCGTGCTCTTCATTATCACTCCTTTCCTTTTCTATGTTGTTATTAACTCTGTCATCATCATTTCTAGTGTGTATATTATGATTTTCTTCGGTACTTACGTATTAACGCCACCACCGCTACATTTTAAATGCCGCCAAGGTACACCTAAAATTTATATGATAAATCATAAAATAAAACATTTTATTTAAAATTAAAACATTTTTAAAACACAAAATACTTTATTTTTTAACCCCGGTTAGATTAGGTTGCCCGCCGCGAAGCGGACAGATATATCAAGACAACATACGCGCGGCAGCGCGAGCTCTCGATCCAATATATAGCGGTGGTGGCGTTAATACGTAAGTATCTTTTCTTCATTATCATTGCTTGTCGTAGTTATATCCCCGTTTACTTCATCATCATTGTTGTTGGTTTCTAAATCGTCATACTCTTCATCATCACTTTTGTCATTTTCTACTTCATTATTTTCTTCATTATCACTCCTTTAATTGTTTATGTCATCATTTGTTCCATTAACATGTCTTTCATTTTCTTCATTATACGTTTCATCAGATTAGTATCATTTAAGTTTTTTCATTGTCCTGTCCCTTTTTGTATTTTTTTCAACTTTTCATTCCCATTTCGAATGTTATTTTCTGTGTTTCTCAGTTCTGTTCCAGATTCATCTACAAGTAATCATAATTTAAAAAAATCTTACTCTTTTACGAATGTACATAAAAAGATATCGAAAAATATATCTACCTCTGTAATGACATTGTTTTTTGAGATCGTTAACAGGTTGGCCTATATAAAACGTTAATTTCCCAAGATGAGAATCGTATAATAGTTCTTTTGCCATTGTATCTCGGTTATTATTTTTCTTCAAATATTCTTTATATAATTCTGTACATTAAAACAATTAGTATTAGATTTTACATAATTATACAATATTTAAGCTAAGCTATAATTATTTTTCTTAATAACAAACATATATGTTTGTTAGTTATATTGAATAATCTATTTATTATTAAAATATAGTAATTACTTGTAACAAAAGCAACTAATCCAGTGGTCATTTTTTCATCTTCATGTTATATTTTTTATTGCGATCAAAATTGGTCAGGTCAAAATTCCTAATTTCTTTGGTTAGAACTGCTGTCTGGGTATTGTTGCATTTCACGTATGCCCATTCATAATGCTTGTTATTTTGGCCTTCTTAAAAATAAATTATACACATGAAAATTACAAATGCTAACCAAATTTCAGTATACATATACAAAATATATACATTTATTACAATCCATGTTAACAAAAACAATAATTAAATAATGTTGCTTCAAATACTTACGACTAGTCATTATTGCAAGAATACTAAATTTACACTCTTTAATAAAAAAAATGTGTTCTCGTATGATGCGTATCACTATTATCCAGCTATTATCCACGTGAAAAGTAAATAATTTTTAATTCATTGTTTGCATTATGAGATTTTGGTGGTTTGCGCAGCCAACCCTTAGCGCTACGAGTGGCCAATCTGGAAACCGAGCCGAGCCGAGATTAAAATTATAAATGCGCGCTTGCTTCAAATAATGTCACCAAATGAAATTCATCGTAAGGCCTAGGCCGCACTACGGCTAAACCGCCGCGGTTTTCAACCGCCTGATTTTAAGAGTCAAGAAGATTAATACAAGCGGTCTCACTTGCGGTTTTTACCCGCGACTGATTTTTCCCATAGCGTGCTGTGTGTTTCTCGAGCGGTTTCGCGGTTATAGCAGTTACCGCTCACGGGAAAAAAACGTAGTGTTTAGCCACGTGTTTTAAAAAAGAAAAAAGCATTGAAGGCGACAGAATGGCGTTTTTGTCTACTTTTTTATACCATTGCAAGTGGTGTTACATAAAAATGTTTAAAATGTTTAAAAATGAAAAGTATGCACACCCTTCTTTTGGAGGAAATAACAGAAAGTCAACTGTGCGAATATGAAATGAATATTTTAGATTTTATTGTTAATTGTCAGGAATTGTACAGGCCAGAATTTATGACTTTTAATGTTCATTGTTTGCTTCATATAGTACAAAGTGTGCGGAAAAATGAGCCGTTGTGGGCCACGTCAACGTACCCATTTGAAAGTAATATTTACAAGCTAAAACAAGACGTTACAGGACCAAAAAACATCATAAACCATATGGCTACACGTACATTACGTCGGAATGGGTTAAAAAACCTATTCAATAATGCTAAATCCTATTAAGAATCATTATAAAATAAAAATAATTTCAAAGTCGTATTTCCCTATTGACAACTATTCATTTCCTGTTGGATGTTGGAGGAGTCAATCCTATTAAATAATGCTAAATCCTATTGAGGATCATTATAAAATAAAAATAATTTCTAAGTCGTTCCCTATTGGCAACTATTCATCTCCTATTGGACATTGGTGAAGCCAAACCTATTGAATAATGCAGAATCCCATTGCGAAATTTAGAAATAAAGATAAATTTGCTATGTCGCATTATCCTATTGATTCACTTGGTTTCCTATTTAGATCTTTACTTTTATTTCCTATAAAAACTCTTCATTTCCTATAGAATCGCTAACTTCCTTTTAGAATTATCATAATCCTATTCAGTTGCGTCAATAGGAAAGCGCTTAATCCTATAGGTTAACGCTCATCATTTTCTTTCCTATTCAGATTTGTATAATCCTATTAGGCATTATCCGGTTGCCAGAAATTTCTTAACTTTTCCTATTCAAATATGATGTTTCCTATTCAAATTCTGAAAAAGCGTATAGGATTTAACCTTTCTCAATAGGAATGTTTAAGCAGGGATATGTGATGATTGATATATGATTTTAATTATGCTACTTATAGTGGAGCCAAATCGGAAAAAAATACGCATCTAATACAACCACTATTTTTTTTTCGGATTTGCGACCGAGTGACTTTTATTGTCTATTTCACTCCAATATTAACTACTACTTGTGCCAAACTCACCTACTCGATGAATAATATTTAGATGTAGAGGCAATTTCCATCTGATCTTGGTTTACATCTTCTTCTAACAGCACTATTTTCTTTTCTGAATTCCTAACCCTGGACATGAAAGTTATGTTTTCAGTATTTTAAAAATTAAAAACTGTAAGTTTTGTCTAATCTTTATTGCCGATAAACAAAACTGTTCTAATACGCATCTAATGCGTTATAAAAGAAGATAAGCAAATGCTGCTTTTGACAATTCAAAAATTCAATAACATTCAAAATATTTAAATAGTTTCGTAAATATTAAAATTTATTCTTACCGTTTCAATCTCAGGCGAATACTTTTTCGTTTATAACGTCTTCCTTGTTTGTCACACATTGTCAAATATAATTGTTAGCAACATGCACTCACTAAACTATGAATGAGGATCGTAAAACCCTTGTCTATGTGTCTCTTTTAGAGTTTTAGGAACCGATAAATCTCATATGCGCAGGCGGAAACCCGCCTCCTGGCCTAAACTGTACCATGTTTCACTTTAAAATTTCTCCAAGAATGAGTATTGCAGCATTCATTTTATATTCTAAATCATGGGTTTAATTTTGAAAATATTTTGTTAACTCTTTCATAGACCTAGTTGGAATATTTTTTAAATTATTATAGTGTCGCTAATTTTTCGATAGTTTTATAATTACATGTTTTATTTTCTCTTTACGTATATTTTCGAAAATAGGAAAACACTATAATATGACTTATTTTTTTGTAAGAATTAAAAAAAAATTTGTTAAAATATTTTAAAAATAAAGTCAGAATTTAGAAAAAACTGATGAGGTAGTGGGCACTCCGCCTGAAAATGTTTTGTTTGGTAACCCATTCATAATAATACAAACAAATAAATGCGAGAAACCAATGCCATTGGTTGTGGGAACGTGTCAAACATCTCTCTTGTCCCTTCGGTACGAAGAATGAATTAATGCGCTCGATATTTCACGAAGTAACTACGCCTGTTTTGTGTTTGCGCTCAAAAATTGTGAACTTTTTAAATATGGAGAATATAGCTTCTAGTATGTATTTACATGTAATAATATCTAAATTGTAGAAAGTGTTAATCAACCGCGTTATAAAAAACGTTATGTTAACGACTAATGTAAATTTAAAAAATCTTTTAATATACTGAATACATTGATTTAAAAAAAAGTTCCTCATAGTTCTGTTAAATTAAATAGTTTGTAAGATAAAACCAACATTGTCAAAGCTTGGAAAGCAATCATCCCTTCCACATAGTTCCACCTTACTCAAAATTGCACCTTCTTTTCAAAAAAGGTCCAGCAGAGGTGCTGGGACTTGCGTAAAGTGCAACTCCTAAAAGGTTGAGAAGAATGTAAAAGGCTCACTATTCATCGCCTTCTAAGAGAGTAAGGCCATACAGTGGTCAGATATATATATATATATATATATATATATATATATATATATATATATATATATATATATATATATATATATATATATATATCCCTCATATCACGTGGTGCCGGAAGCAAAAAAAATCTATTACATGTCACTGTATCTGAAAACGAAGCTGTGGTGCTAATACAGAATCTTTTAGATCATACTGTGCGAAGACAGACTTATTATCCAGCACATGAACCAAACTAGCAACTGTCTTTAAATTAGTTACAAGTGGGGTCTAGATGACAATGCAAAAAGTGCACAGTGGCAAAGCAAAACTCTGCTAATAATAATTTTTATGCAGACTCAAATATAATTTATGGATGTTATAGAATTTGTGCGAGTGTTCATAAATTGTTGATGCATGGGGCTGAGATAACAGAATCACTTTCGTTGCCTGTAGGCCGCCTCGCAGAGGATGTAATAGAGACTAGTCATAAGACTTACAAACAGTTTAGACAATACCACTCCAGGAAAATGTCAAGAATTAATTCGTATACGGACATTTTGAACTGGTTACTTATATCATCAGATCCTGTAATCACTAGTTATAGGACAAAACCCAGCAGGCAGAAATAAAAATGGAATGAGGTAGTATTAGGAAAGCCTCGATTGCCCAACTATCTCAATGAAGAATATTCACGAGAAACTACTGATGATATCGTTAGTGATGATGAAGAATGTGCAGATAGTGATGATGATATCGATTTTGACGAAGATCGGTCCTCAACTTGTAAAAAAAATGTTGCACCAGCACTTTTGTCATAATATATTTTCCCACTTAATTTTGCATTTTTGATTAATAGAGGGAGGGCGTATACATCTAATATAGACTCCTTTTATATTAGGATCATCAGAATGTCATCATAAAATAATATTTTAGGCAAAAAAAATTAAATGAACTGCTTTTTATTTTTGTCCGATATAAACCTCGCGCACAGAAGAAATAAAGACAAAAACACCACCCAGTGCTCTTTGAAAAAGTTCTGCCCAACACACCACAAAGTCAAAATAGCGGCTGTATTCACTTCTATCCGTCCGGGTTTTCAAACCGTATTCAGTCATTTTTTGTCTGTCAGGTGTGCCTTCGAGTGTAACTATTTTTGTTATGGCGTTTTCGGAGAAAGACTTGGCTGTCATAGCATTAATTTTGGACGAAGAGGAAAATCAATAGAAGAAGAAACGAAAATGGGTTCACGAGGCAACAGAAAGGAGAAAACAGAAAAGAAAAACAGAAAACAGAAGGAGAATTTATTACATTATTTAAAGAATTGATCGACGATGAAACATAATTTTTTCAGTATTTCAGAATGACCGAAAACTGTTTTAACATACTGCACAGTAAATTAGATGCGTTTAAAAAAACAAGATAGTCATTGGCGAAAATCTATAACATCAAAAGAACGTTTAGTAGTTTGAGGTAAGTAAATAAAAACAATAATGCTGATACAAATACGTACTTTTATTACACATTCATTATTTTAAATCATTATTTTAATTGAGTGACATCATCGGTATTAGGTTGAAACTGATGAAAGTAATGTTGTACTGTGTCTTGGTCTTGTTGTACAAGACCTGCTGGTGAATATTGAGTAGACATTGTAGACGAGGAAGGTGAAAGAAATGGAGAATTTAGTGTTGTGTTACGTTGATGTACCATAATTGTTTCATATTCGTATTTCTGAACAGTGTTAAATATTTCTGCTTTAGCTAAATGGAGATGGTATGGAGAAAATGTTTTTAAAGTTTCAGCAATGCTAGCTACAAAAGTATCAACTGGGTGTGGAGATTGTAGTTGTTGTTTTTCATTATTTGAAATTATATATTCCATCAATTTGCTTGCGGCTGTTGATTCATTTTCTTTTCTTGTTACTGTTCTTGATTTGCTATGACGAAATTTTGGACATTCCTTGCTCTGATCTTTTCTATTTTGTGGAACATCACTTCCTACAATCTCACTATCACCAAGAAGTGAATCATCATTTTCTTCCCTTGTCGCTTCTGTCTTATCGCCATATTCTACTTCCTCGCTTTCAATATTACTTTTAGTTTCCCTTTCCTCAAATGAACATTTTTATTTTTTTTGCACTCTGACCATCTTTGTAGAGTGTTTTTTAAGGGACTTCCTATAAGTGTCATTGATGTTGTTTCAACTCGATTTACACGCCGCTTCTACAACATAATAAAATATTAATATTATTTCAGCAATATAAGTAGGTACTATTATTTTGTTTTTGTACTATTTCAGGTATCTAGCAACAGGAGATTCATTGCGAACTATTTCGTTCAGTTACCACTTGGGGCATAGCACAGTGTACCAAATAGTAATGGAGACATGTAAAATAATTGGTGACGTCCTAAGGAACGAAATGATGCCAAAACCTACTGAAGAAATGTGGAAATCCATTGCAGCTGATATTTATACAATTTGGAATTTTCTTAATTGCTTCGGAGCTCTAGATGGAAAACATATTAACATTCAAGCACCCGCATACAGGGCCGTGCCTGGGTATATGGCCGCCTGCGTGCTAGTATGCATGGCCGCCCTTTGAGATAACATCAAAATCAAAGAAAAAAATCAAATTTTCATTCTTAATGTTTATTATTATACTTATATATCTAATGTACATGTATATATTACCATTGAATATAAAACATTAATATGTTTTGGCACATCTATAAATCTATGATATTACAATCAAAAATTTACTCTACGCGATTTTTTAGAGGCAAATTCTTCAATCGCCCCTTCAATATTTAAGGAATTGATATATTACTGAGACTTTCTTGAGTCATTGAAGTTCTCAGGTGGTTTTTGGTTATTTTTATTTTTGAAAACTTCGCTCTCCAGATGCAACAGATACTGGAACTGTCAGTAAAAGTTTTAAACTTGTGGCGACATTTGGAAAAGAAGTCTCCAAGTTGTATTTGTATAAAAACTTTATGAGTTCTTCGGGCTGCTTTCTGTCTTTTATGATAATTTTTAGAGAAATTAACTCTTGATATAATTCTACGCCACTGATATCAGAAGATGCACCATCTTTAAATTTATTATGGAGATCGAAACAACTTTTTTTTATTTCCTCATGTTCCATATCAATAAATTTGTATAGAAATCCAAAACATTGTTCGAAATTTGACAAAGTTTGAAAACGGGTGGTATGAGATGAAATAGCTGTATCTAGTATTACATAGAAAAAATTAATTTGAAAATGTTCTTTTGGAGTAAATTGAATATCTTCATCTCCTTCATAGCTAAATTGTTTTCGGTTATGTCGGCGACGTACACTAATTTCAGCAGGAAAATCCGGTTCTGTTTCAAGTGCTTTACAAAGTTCATTAGAAATCTGCAAATAATTTTCGAAACTTTCGTCATTTCTAATGCTTTTGAAAAATTTTAAAACTTCCTTAATTGATTCAGCACACGAACTGATATTCCAAGAAACTTTCTGCATCATTTTGCTAATAAAATCTACCTTTTCCAAGATTTCGTACCATATTATTTAAGAAATAAATTTATAAGATTTAAGTTTCATTGCCAAACATTCAGCTTCATGTCGAACTGTTGGCATTGAAGATTGTGAAGATTCCTCAGCTATTTTATAAGGCTGTCATAAATTTCACCTAATTCATTTCGCAGTGGTCTAATCGCTTTAATTCTTGCTTCCCATCGAGTTTCACTAACTTGTTTCAATGTTAAAGATTTTACATTTTTCTTTAAAACTTGCCATCTAAATGGTGATCCACTGAAAAAGTTGTATATTGCAGATACATTACTGAAAAAATCCACCGTTGAAAACGAAACTTTAGCTGCATCATTAATGGCCAAATTTAATGTATGCGCGTTGCATGGCATAAACAGAGCTCGTGGATAATTGTCCAAAATTCGTTTTTGCAATCCTTTATGTTTTCCGGACATATTAGACCCATTATCGTATCCCTGGCCCCTTATATCGTTAATATTTAATTCAAGATAGTTTAACTTTTGAATTAAGAAGTCGTAAAAAGATTCTCCAGTACATTTTTCAGCTTGATAAAAACCAATTAAATTTTCTCTTACTTCAACTTCATAATTTTTAATTTGTACATTTGCACACCTAATAATCATTGTAATTTGCTCGACATGTCCAGTGTCCGGCGTACAGTCCAAAATGACTGAAAAATATTTTGCCTCTTTTATTGATGTTAATATATATTTTTGAATTTGGGTTGCAAGGATAGTGATTATTTCATTTTGAAAGCGATTTCCCAAGTAATGTGGCATGTGGTTCTTTAAAGCGATTTTTTCTTGTATGCGTTTTATGTGGTCTGCCATTATATCATCAAATTTTCCTATCATTTCAATTGCTTTCAGAAAATTATTTTCTTCGTACAATTTGCTGGAAGAACCTCTAAAAGCTAAACACTGTCCTGCTAGAAATTGTACCGCAGATATCATGCGCCTGACAATTTGACACCATCATTTTTTCTCGGCGTCATAATATCGTTGCATATTCTTATCAATTGTAGTTTTTCTTTTTAAATTTAATTCCAATTTTTTCCAACAGGTGCAATTTTCGATGTGCAGCGATGTTTTTTCGTGACGAGATAAGTTGTCAGATATGTGTTGCCAATCGTTGAAGCCTTCATTAACTAATTTTATTTCTTGTTTGCCAAATAATTTACAACAGAAGCAAAATGTGGCATCATTTTTTGGAGAATAGATTAACCACTCACGATTAAATTTTTCACCATTTGGCAGTTTTCTATAGAAATAAACCTTTGAAAATGATCTTCCAAATTCATTTAGTGGATATGTAGATTGTATATTTTGAATAGGGCCTTTTTCAAATAAAATATCCAGCATTTTATTGGTAAGTGTTAAAGGCCAGCAAGCTGGATCATTTAGTTCTACACACATAGCAACATATTCTTCATCAATTTCAGTGATATCGTCGATATTTGTAACTGCAATATCTCCTATTTCATCATTACTACTAATATTGTCATTATCATTTGTATTTTCGGCAGATAATTCATTTTTATTGGAAAAAAAAATCACTGCTTGGATTTGCTTGGCTACTGCAAGCATTTTGCATTTCTGGAGGTTTTTCCAAATATTTGGTTAGTGAACCAAAGATTTTTTTAGCAACATGTTGTTTTTCTTCTCGCTTTCTTTTATACTGTGCTCCAGACAATCTTTTCGTTTTTCTTCCAGTCATTCTTAGGCCTTTTACTAAAATGTTTAAAAATATCAATAAGGATTTATATTGAAATTAATTTATTATAAAATTAAATTCATTACCTTTTTCAACCTTTTGTAACAAAGCGATGGGTGAGGCGGTGTGGGAATCTGCCCAAGCGCTTTCCGAGTTCGAATAGGGTTTTATTGCCACGCAGCTGAGACGCTTGCCGTGCTATAGACAGACAGGTAAATCACATATTATAACACACACACACACACGCACACACACACGCGCTCCCAACTTACCTACAGCCAGGTAGAGCAACTGAACACACGTGAAAGATGAATTTGCACTTTGCACTTGATTCTGATATGGCCTATGCCGAGCGCATGTGAGCGCATGCTGGCGCGTAGAACCCGTAGAACTCAGTACCGTTAAAATCAGTTAGAATAAAGAGAGATGTACTCTGTTCATCGTGGGTTAAAAAGAGTGTTCATCTCTCTTTATTCTTATATCACGGAGTTCTATGCGGTCACTGCGCCAGCATGCGCTCGCTAATAAGCGCACATAATAATATTATGTGATAGGCGCAGCTAAAAAAAAATTAGTACGCCATAGAGCGCAATGATAATGATTACAATTGACGAATTGACAACACTCAACTATTTGACAATTTACTTCGATTATATATGACTATGACTATATATTAACATTGTTATTTTGCTTTTTAATTTTTTTTTGTTTTTCTGGTCGTCAGGCCGCCTTATTTACTTTTAATTTGGCCGCTTGCGTGCGGCGCACGTAATGAACGCCGGTCAGGCACGGCCCTGCCCGCATACAGCGGGTCTTTATTTTACAACTATAAACAAATGTTTTCTATAGTTTTGTTGGCACTTGTTGACGCTCATTAAAATTTTATTGCTGTGGATATTGGTTCGTATGGCAAAGAGAGTGATAGTTGAATACTTGCAAAAATCTAATTTTGGTCGGGGACTTGAACGGGGCACGTTGTCGATACCAGAAAAAACAGCATTGCCAAACACATCAGTTGAGCTTCCATACGTAATTATAGGTGATGAAGCGCTCCCGTTAAAAAATTATTTAATGAGACCATACCCGGGTCAAAATTTTGATAATTCAAAACGAATTTTTAATTACCGCTTGTCTCGTACAAGAAGAGTTGTGGAGAACGCATTTGGTATTTTATCACAAAAATTCAGGATTTATAACAGACGGATGCAGGCTACGCCACAAAATGTCGACCATATAGTACTTGCAACTTGTATACCTCACAATTTCATAAAAAAATATGATCGCAACACATACACATATGAAACAGAATCAACCGTTTCGTCTCAAGAAAACACAAATTTTGGAAATTTGTCTCATAAAGGTGGAAATGCAACACGGGAGGCTTTTCAAGTTAGAGAAGGGTTTAAAAACTTTTTCAGTTCAATAACAATGTTGTTTTTTACTTAGCATCTGTATTTATTTCTTTACCAATTTTCTTCCATATTCCGTTTTGAAAACAGTATCCATATATCTACTATTTGATAAGTCGTAGAGTACAGGGTATTTTCGAACACATTCAATTAACTTCTCATCATCACCCATTTTAACTTTTCAAAGAATTATAAAACGCCGTCAGTCAAGCAAAAAATATCGTTGAGAAGAAATCTGCTAAAGACGGTTCGGTAACTGCAGCACAACGGCGGTTCTGATTCGTGACTGCGCCGGCTCAATGTAGACAGCGCCATTTGACTAGCACGAAAACATATTTTTTGTAACTGATACTTCTCGGACATGACGGAACGGAGACGTGACGTGACTGATGTGTGTGAAAGGACCTTTACTCTGTTCTAAATTTGTACATATATATTTGTATTCTGAAATACAATTTTTTATTTTAATCCTGATAATCCGGAATGTTTGATAATCTGTCGGTTGTCTGGTCCTTTATGTGTCGGGTTCTTAAGATAATAAGCTTTTAATGTTCACTATATTATTCTTTAAATGTTTTTTGATCAAGAATCCCACTTCAATACTTCCGTTTGTCCCAGATGCCTGAACTTAGACAAAATCGGTGTATTCTTCTATTGTTTCATTCCATCTTCTTGTTTCGCATAAATCTATAATGTCTTGAATGTATCTTAAGAATGTATCTTAATTCTTCTATTTTGCTGTCCGATAATAATGTTCTAACATTGATGCTTGCTATTTAGAGGTTTTGTGGTTTTTGTTTTTTGTTTATGTTTTTATTGCTAATCTTGATCGGTTTTGATTGTGATTTAGGAGACTGACTCTTCTCTTGTGACCGGTCGGCTTGGAGAAGGTAGAGAGGTTGAAGGGGCGCCAGTTAGTTTTTCGGAATATATTCCTTATTTACAGTTGGTACTGTCTGGTTGTTAGGATTCAGTTGCAACTGGCGTAGAAAGCTGGTTATGGTTTGTAATTTGTTTTTTGTAGATACTCGTATTGTCCTTTCATTTCCGCATTCTATCGCGGCTTCTTTCTCAGTTTCATTAGGTGATGTAGACATAAAACACTTGATTATGTTCCTTTTCGCGAATGTCTGGATTTTTGACTCCCTTGGTTTTAGTGTCACAATTTTGTCGTAGCGCAAATTAGGAAAAATAGTGGCTATTTTTCCTGACTCTCGCTCACACTTAAGTTCTTCTTTTAAGTCTTTCCGTTTTTGAAGCACACTAGGTGGAAAGTCTTCTTCACATAAATATTTTATATTCATAATTAAAACTATAAAGCTTAGGTCAAATTTGTTGTTTCCCAGGTTAATTAAAACAATTAAATAATAAACAATTCATCTGCACTACAGAAAAATGTAGTAAATAGCCTTTTCGTGTTTAGAATTATTTACTTTATAAAATGTATGTGGCCCCATCTGGTTCTACGCACAATTTCTTTTCTATTTCGCTCCACTATTACTACTTGTGCCAAACTCACCTACTCGGGGAATAACAATAAGATGTAGTGGCAAGGTTTGAATCCGGTAAATACGAGTTTTAGTCATATGGTCTAGACATGGGTGTAGTAACGGAGAACAATAAGAAAATTGGGATAAAACCGTCATTTCGCACAGCCAAATTTTAATTTTTTGAGGTAAAAACTCCCGATCATGATAAACGAGTCTGAGATTACCGTATGGAATATTGATACATTGAATAATATATTTATTATATATAAAAGTGTTGTCATGGGTAATACCTAAGTTTTTCGCGTCAGAAGCAAATGAGATGGGTTAATTATTTATTGAATTTTATAAGTTTTAGTATTACTGGTTACTAATTCACTCCAAAGATTCCAACTAGGTCCTTGAAAGACCTCCAAATCCGGTTTTAGAATCCAATAATGTGCACTTAAAAATATTAAGATTAGGAATAGTATTTGCCCTGGAAACTATGAAACCCGAAAAACTGCTGGTCCTGATCAAATACCCATAGAGCTTATCAAACTCTTTGATGATGATGTGATTGAAATTCTGGAACTTCTTAACCGCATTTATGTTAAGGGAGAAATTCCTAATCAATGGTTATCATCCACTTTTGTGCTCATACCCAAAAAACTAAATCCAAGAGAATGCTAGGATTATCGAATCATCGCATTTATGAGCCACACCTTGAAGTTGTTCTTAAAAATCGTTCACAAAAGAATTTACAGAAGACTCCAGGAAGACATAAGCAACACACAGTTTGGATTCTGCGAAGGATTTGGAACACAAGAGGCGCTTTTTGGGATTAATGTTTTTTTCAGCGCTGTCTTGATAACCAAGAGGCGTATGCATGTTACATCGATTTTGAGAAAGCCTTTGACAAAGTGAAACATGACAAATTACATCAGCCACTAGTCAGCAAAAACATTGAATCGGACGACGTTAGAATAATTAGTAACCTTTCTTGGACCCAAAAAGCTAATAAAATGGTGGTAAACCAACCAACAGCAGAAATGGAGATTCGTCGTGGTGTGAGACAAGGTTGCATCCTATCCCCACTTCTCATTAATCTATATAGCAAAGGTATTTTTAGGGAAACCTTAGAAGATGAGTCAGTGGGAATAGTTATAAATGGAGAAGTGATTAATAATTTGTGGTATGCTGATGATACCGTCTTGTTAACGAGCAATCTTGAAAACACACAATACCTTTTGGAAAAATTATATGAGCGATGTAATGTATACGCACTAAAGATTAACTTTAAGAAAACCAAGTTAATGGTAGTTACAAAGTTCCCGCAGAATCTGAACATTGTGAACCTGACGGTGGCAAACACCACGATAGAGAATGTGCCGACATATAAATATCTAGGAACTTGAATAGAATAAACGCGTGATAAAACAGGAAAGATAAGAACAAGGATAGATATAGCCAGGTCAATATTTATGAAAATGAAAAATTTATTTACGAGCCGGGATATTAACATGGAACTTAGGATGAGGATGCTTCGTTGTAATATTTTTTCCACGCTTTTGTATGGAGTTGAGGCATGGCCACTCAAAAAAAACCACATGGACAGACTACAAGCCTTCGAAATGTGGTGCTACTGAAGAATGTAGAATGGAGAATAGAAGAATGAAGCTGGACCTATAGAGTTACTAATGCCTAAGTGCTGAACCGGATGCAGAAGGAGTGTGGTCATATAATGAGAGGACAGAAATACACACTTCTCCAACTGATAATCCAGGGAAAGATTAGTGGAAAGCGGAACATTGGTAGACCCTGTGTATCCTGGCCTAGAACCTAAGAACCTAAGGGATTGGTTTAATTGTAACAATGTTCAGCTGTTCCGAGCTGCAGTCAACAAGGTTCGGATTGCTATAATGATAGCAAACCTCCGATAGGAGATGCACTATAAGAAGAAAATAATTCACTACTCTTGCTTTTAGGCCCAAAAACAAGGTATGCTGACATTGACGGATTTAAAATGAGTCCATGAAAAAGGGACAATTCATATAGTGTATAGAGGTCATGATTTAATTAAAATAATCCATGGCGGTAATCTTCACCTGAAAAAGAAATGTTTGTGTAATTATTATTTTTATAAACCAATGAATTGTTAAGCAATTTTACCAAACGTTGTAGATTGTAGAACCCTTGTAAGTATACATAAGATGAATATAGAAACCATTTGAAATGAAAGGAAATTTGAAAATGAGACCACTCAAATTGTATGATCTCTTGTAATCCTATTGTAAATCGTGTGGCTTCATTTTTGGCCAGTAACGATTGTTTTTTGCAAGTAAGCTTTGTCTTAAAGTAGGAAAACTTAGGTTGCTTTATTTAGTTAATTTGCCTTCTCTGTATAGATGGGTTTAAACGTAATATCAATATCTAGTGGCAAACTATGAATTGGCAAACCCAAATATCTTTAGCTATCTTAACTATCTCTAGCTATCTTAACCATATTTAGCTATCTGATATACCTTTAGCTATCTGATATTTCTTCAGCTATCTGAACTATCTATATCTATCTCAACCATCTTTAGCTATCTGATCTATCTTTAGCTATTTCAACCATATTTAGCTCTCTCAACTATCTTTAGCTTTCTGAACTTATATTAGCAATTTCACCTATCTTTAGCCCTCTCAACAATCTATAGCTCTCCCAACTATCTTTAGCTATCTCAAAAATATTTGGCTATCTCATCTAGCTTCAAGGAATTAAATTTAATTTTACGACAATCTTTTTGCGAAATTTCTTTAAATTGCATTGTTAATTATGACATTTTCAAGACATACAATTGAAACTAGTTTTTCTAGTAATTCAGATATGGGTCCATTACACTAGCGATTCATTTGATAGCATTAAGGAGAAGTTTTTTTTTAATTGTCTAAATAGACGAGTGAAAAGTCAAATATTGCATACAAAAATTTATAATATATACAGAGATTTTCACAATTCCATTACAAAGAGTCGGTCAATAATTTAGAATTTCTTAGTGTTTTCAACGGGTTGTGGATGAGCCGCGATGTAATCCAAAGCCCTTTGGATCTGAGCTGGAATTGGTGGTGGAGCTGGAGCCACCGGCAAATGATCACCTTGTGGTTGGAATCCATTCTCGTTGGCAACGTACTGAACACTGATGGTTTCCCCTTCGGGCGAAACGTATTTGAACGATCCGGCAACCTCCTCGGCGGCCTGATCGGTTCCTGGATTCTTCATCACTCCATGTTCTTCCACGAGGATTCCATTTCCGGTCTCGAAGGAATGCTGATAGGTTCCATCAAAGTTCACGTCAGCTTCCTGCTTCAAAATCGGAATTGGCTCTTCGACGGCCAGAGTTAAGGCCACAAAGGCACAGAGGACGATAGCCTTGTAGAATTAATTTAAAAGGAAAATTACAAAAATTAAATCTTAAATATAAACCATTTAAAATTTAGATTTGTTAATCTAGATTTCGGAACAACATCGGTCATTTCGTTTTATTTTAAGCTCGTTTAATTTGTATGTATTGAATAGCTTAGTTTGTCTAATTAGTTTGTTTGGTCAGTTTATTGAAATTTGTAATATCAAGAATATTTTTGAACAAATAAGCTTTGTCTAGTTGGATCAGTTTGTCTACTACAGAGAAATTTTCTCTTGAATATCTAATTGTCTTACCTATCTCATACTTTTGGTCTGGTTAGTTGGTCTTATCAAACCAATCTGTTTTCTTAGTTTACCTAACTTTAAATGTTTTCTAGTCTAAACTCGTCTAGTAGATAATATTTCCAGAATTAATTTATTAAAAACTTGCTAGTTTGGTAAGTGAGTCAAATTTGGAATATTTTTTAACATATTTAATCTAGCTTAGAATATTTTTGTACTACTAGTATTTATTTGTCGGCTCAGTTTGTTTAGACTAGAATATTTTGGAAAAACTAGAATTTGTTTGTTTCGCCAGATAGTGTAGATTATTAAAATAAATAGACATTTTATATTTCATTTTTTAGTTAGTTTATCTACTATAGAACTTTTATAAAAACATTAAATTTATTTGTTTGATGAGTTTGCCCAGTTTAGACTATTTTTTGACAAAATTTATTTGTCTTTATAGTCAGTTTGTCTCCGTATTTGTTTTATAAATTTGTGAAGCGTTGTCGAGAATATTTTGGAAAAAATGTGATTTCATTATCTAACCTAGGAAACATGTATTTATTTGTCATAATAGTTTGATTTGTCTAGAATATTTCTAAAAACTTTAAATTACTTTGTTAGATGTGTTGCTTTAGCTAGAACATTTTTGGAAAATGTTTATTTTCATTACGGTCATTGTATAGGGAAATTGTTCTATCTGGTCTTGTTATCTCAGCCAAGCCTACTTAATACTAAATAATTATCTACATAATGTTATAACACTTACGGTTTTCATGTTGATGTAGTTAGTGTTGTAATGATTTTTGGAGAGTAAGTCTGTCTATTTATACGGCAGGTTGTGGTTGGGATTTTGGTGCAGGTCTTGCGCCAGGTTTTTTCACTAAATTTTTTTGCTATTGATTGTCGTCAAGGCTAATTTAACTAGTTGGAAGTACTAAAAAAGACGTGGACGATGATTCTCGCTGCCCTTTAAAACCGGGCTCATCGTCAAGGTTAATGAATTTCTGTCTTGTCTCGGACGGTGATTGGAAAAAAAGTTATTACATTTAGAAGTGTTTTTGAATGAATTGTTTATTTACAGGTTTTTGGAAAGATGTTTAATTGGTGATTCTTATACGCCGTCTTATAAATATTTATTGACGTTCAAATTATAGTTAGACTGTTCCATGCGGCTCATAAAAACTTGCTTTAGAAATAAATAAAATACATTTTACAAAATGCATTAATGTAAACAAATTTAAAATACATTAATGAATTTTAATTAAAAATAAAAATAAGAAAGAAAATTGAAAAATTTTATTTTACAAAAGTATCGATTGAAATCTATAAAATCGCTTCGGTAAATAAATTTTTACACAAATTAACGTATAACTTATATTTACTATAAATTCAACATTACACCCTAAAAATTTCCAATCGTTCGTTAATAACAAATATTAAAATTTAAAGAATCGTTAAGTTATATCTATCTATCTGTTCAATAGTAAATTAATTTCTATTTCTTTTATAAAATGAATTGATAAGCGATTTTACCTAGTCTGATAGATAATTAGATATACATAAGTTCAATATAGAATTGTTTGTTAATAGTTTGATGAACAACACACTAAAAGCAAGTTAGAAAAATACATAGGAAACACTCAATTTGGATTTAGAGACGGATTTGGTACACGAGAGGCTCTATTCAGTTTTAATGTGTTAACACAGATGTTTGGACATGCAGCACCAATATAGGTATGCTTTATAGACTACGAAAATGCTTTCGATAAGGCACGTCACCATACTTTAATGGATCTATTGAAACAACGGAACATAGACTCAAAAGACATGCAGATAATTGAAGCGCTCTTCTGGTTTTGGATGAAATAAGGATACTCAGAGGGGTACGGCAGGGATGTATATTATCCCCAATGTTATTCAATCAGTAATTTGAAGAGATATTCAGAAAACTCTCGGTGAAGAACAAGCTGGAGTCATCGTGAAGGGTCAATCTACACTTAACCGCAAAATAACCGCACCACATATACATTTTGATTTATTTTAATTGTTGTTAATATAATCATACATTTTTAAAAACATGTTAAGAATAGAACACATAAACAGAATTATTTAGATAATAATAATAAATTTGACTTAAATAATTGTGGAGAAAAAACGAATACCAAAAATATGGATTGATTATTTAACAAAAATATGTAAAATGATAATTATTATTATACACACTAATACAGCTTCTTTTGAAACGATTTTGGCTTATCAATGACTAGTGTTAATACCTCTAGATGTTATTACAGCCTAACATCGCCGTGGCATACTTTCAATTAGAGATCTAAACGTTTCTTGAGGGATATCTTCCTATACGCGGATAAGACTTGTCGCAGCTTGTCTAAGCTGATAGGTGGTGGATGTTGATTTCTAACCCTATTTCTAATGTTGCGTTCAGGTCTGGACTGCAGGCTGGCCACTCCAGGACTTGTAGTCTGCATAAGAACGAATCCATCCCCAATGTAAGATGCATAAGGTACCACAAAATGTTATAAAATGTCTGTTATGTTTCGTTCAGAATGCAAACGTGCACCATCTACATATTGTACATTGTAGATATGGTGGTGACGACTTGTACTGCGACCTTTATAGATCTATTGTACCCCACCCTCCTCCTCCAAGTGTTGGTGTACTTACCCATTTAGAGCGCCTCCTCTAATCCTGATTCCTTTAGGAATTTCAGGATCTGGGTGCGATTCAAGACCTGCAGCTCCTCTGTGTTCAAGCAGTGAGCCCCAAGGTAGATCTGTCTCTTGCGGAGTAATGCTCCGCAGTCTTTGAACAGATGTATGGGGGTTTCTTCTGCTGAGCCACAGAATCTGCATCCGTCATCCTCCTCTAGGCCTAGGGCCTTGAGATGTTTCGTAAGTCTGCAGTGTCCCGTCAGGACTTCTGTCAGAATTCTAAGCTTGTTCCTGCTTAGTTTCAGGCAAGCTTTTGTTCTCTTCTGGTTAAAAGATCCCAGCATCACTTTGGATTGCCTTAGCCCTTGAAGTTCTTTCCAGGTTTTCATCCATTTTCCTCTTGTTTCTTTATCTAAACCTTTGAGGATGGGGTTCACACTCATGCCTCAAAAGGCTTCCGGACCTATAAAGGGGCTACTGGATCCCTTGTTTGCTAGGTGATCGGCTTCTTCGTTTCCGTCTGTACCAGTGTGTCCTGGTACCCAATATAGCGTTACTTTATTATCCCTGATAAGCTTGTTCAGCTTCCCCACACAGTCCCATACCAGTTTGGGTCTGATGGTGTATGAGCTAATGGCTTTAATGGCTGCTTGGCTGTCTGACAGGATGGCAATTCGTTTTTTGCGATAATTCCTGTAGAGGTTAAATTGTGCACATCTTTCGATTGCGTGTACCTCTGCTTTGAAGATACTTGTGGATGGTCCCATGGATTCGAAGTACCTGGTACGAGGTCCAAACACTCCTGCACAAGTACCTTCCTTTGTTTTCGAACCAACTGTATACCACTTGATGGCATGCACCATCTACAATCAATAGCTCTGTGCGAGCTGTTAAAGATATTCCACCCCATACCACCACTGAGCCACCTCCATATAAAGTGGTTTCTCGAATAATACAAGCGGAATATCTTTCGTTTGGCCTTCTGTACGGGCGGCGATCAGAACTTATATGGCAAAATCTTGACTCATCTGTAAATAATACCTGCTCCCAATCATGGATTTCCCAATCCACATGCCTCCTTGCAAAAGCAATTCTGTTTCTTCGGTGGTCTATAGACAAATCTGAGACCAGTAGCTGCTAGCCGAGGTCGTAAATTTGAAGCACGAAGTCTTGAACCTCAGCAAGTTGTATTTGGAGTTGTATTTTGGACTTCGTGCAGTAGTGAACCGTTCCCTCAGTGTCCGAAGCATTGAAAATCGGTCCTTCACGGCATTAGTAGCTCATGGACTGCCTTGACCAGGTCGTCTAGCGTGATCTTTCTTCTCTATAAACCTCTGCATAACCTTAGAGACCGTTGTATGAGACACTCCATATCTTATACCAAGTTCGCGATTTGTTAGTCCTTCATTGGACAAAGTTACAATATCAACACATTCATCACGATTTAAATTTTGTGTAGCACGTTGCATTGCGAGCAGATGTATTTCACAAATGACAATTATCGTATCTATTGATAAAACAAGTGAAAACCAATTATAGAAGCGAGGTTTAATTATTGCAAAAATTGTACTACTCATGAAAAGCTGCTATTACTTCGAGATTATATAAAGAGGACAGCTAAAACCTACAAAAGGCGTAACAATAAACATTATTTTATCATATTTGTAATTGATGAATCGGAAAACACATATTATTTATCGAAATAAATCAGAATGCATAAGTGTTGCGTTAATTTTGCGGTTAAGTGTATATTGCGGTTAAATAACTTAGCGATATAGGGACGACAGAGTCATTACAGCGAGGACTCTTGAAGACCTACAGAAATTAACAAATAAAGTAAACGCTGCCGTTCTGCAAAATGATCTCAAGATGAACCTGAAAAAAACAAAATACATGATAATATTGAAAGTCCCAACCCAATATCAATCCCATACATCAAATACATCCATAACGCTCGGATAGATAAAACACCGAAATAGAAATATCTTGGCACATGGATAACAGGTACTATAGACTGCACAATATAGGGTGGAGCGAATTCTTTTTTTTTTTTGTGAGTGATCTAATAGTGAAAAACCGGTGCCTTTTAGGCTCAAATTAATCCATGCAAAATATTATTTGATTTGATTTATAGTAATAGCCTCCGCAATGTCATTGAATTTTTGAAAAAAAGACATTAACTATAGTTGCAATAGGAAACTGCAAAAGAGCCCATATTTTCAGAAATAGCAGATATAGTGACATCCAGATTTGAAAATATATGGCAAACTGCATCTATTCCAATAGTAACACGAACAAGGGTCGTACAAATGTTAAAAGCGTAGCATTTAAAATGCAAAAACTTACTCTATGTCTGTGTCTGAAAAGTCAGTGTCTGAAAAAGTGTCTGTCAAAAGGCGTATATCAAAAGTTTTCGACAAAGTAATAAGGTACTTTTTGATATTGCAGAATGCAAGTGTAAAGATTTCCCACAATGTATCTGTCGCAAGGATAAAAAGGTTCCCAAACAAGAACATTCTTTTTTAATTGATCATAGAAGAAGTTACGAAGAAGTTGCAAAAGACTCTAAAGAGGAGACAGGAACGAGAAAACCGCCCAACTAAAGCCTTAAATTATTATCTCTTATAGTATATATAGTATAAAAGTTAGTACTTCTCCGGTATGGTCAGCGTCTGAAAGTCGTAGTAGTTCAGATAATTCCACTAACACCAAGCATGCCGAAAAAAAAGTATACGTCGATTTTTCTCCGTTATCGAAGACCTGTGACAGGTATGGAGTATCAGATAGAGCAGCAGCAGCGATTGCGTCCTCTATTTTATTCGACATTAAGTCTGATATCGAAGTACGGACATTCAGTACGAAGAGAGAGAACTAATACTAGACAAAAGTTAATGAAGGAGATCGCAATCCCAAAACAGTCTGCTTTATATTTTGATGGGAGAAAAGACAAAACGTTGAAGATTATTAAAAAGGTGTTAAATGCTACAGGACTATGACAGTTGAGGAGCACATCTCACAAATTCAAGGGCCAAGCACTATTTCAATGGGGTACGTAGTACTTAATGTTGGTTCAGCTAAAGGAATAGAAACTGCGATGACAAGGTTTCTATCACATGAAGGAATTCCCCAACATCATCTTATGACAATCGGTTGTGATGGTACCAATGTAAATACTGGCAGGTATGGGGGTGTTATAAGACTGCTTTAAAAAGGGCTACACAAACCACTCTAGTGGATAATTTGTTTACTCCATATGAACGAACTTCGTTTGAGACACTTGTTTTTCGGAACGTAATGCCTAAATTTGTGACAAAACGAGATTTTCGAGCAAATTAGTTTTTTTTAAATAATATTTTTATAAAAAAATTGTTGCATTTTTCATTAAAGGTGATTAATATATATCTGAATTATATATTGCGTATCATTTATCACCCATTTATCATTAAATTAAGCTCAATATTTGGCCATAACTGTACTAGACTTTTATCATTAAATTTAAATTTTTGAGGTCAGTGCGGAGGCAGAAGATATTCATCAAATTGATTCAAAAATTATATTTGTTTTAACTTTAATATAATGCACCAATCCCCTCCTATTACAACTTTAAATGTGTAAAAAATATTTTTGCATACATCCGTGCTCCACCCTACTACACACTTGAAATAAAATTAAGAATTGAGTTTAAGAAACACATTTCTGAAAATGCGAACGTTCTATTACAATAGATAAACTAAAATAGATCTACAGTAGAGTACTACAATGCTAAGAGGTTACATCTTATAGATTCTACTCTATGAAGTCGAGGCATGGACATTGAAGCAAGCTGAAATAAAGAAAGGTGAAACAAAGTTCTTTGGACTATGGTACTATATACGTATGCTAAAGATATCGTGAAAAGACAGAGTAACGAAAATAAGAGTGATGGAACGTATAAATAATAATCAGCTGGAAGTTATATCGACAATAAAAAGAAGAAGCTGCAGCACATAGCTCACATAAAAAGAGGGAAAAATAATTTTGCAATTGATAATGCATGGAAAGATATTAGGCAGACGTAACATTGGTATGGTAGAAACTCATGGCTATAGCAAATATTTAAAAAGAAAAAAATGAAGATGAGAACACCAATTTACAGGATTGAAAAATACACCATGTTTCTACCACACCTTTTACTACGTTTTAACCACATAAAGTTTAGCAAAAAAATTGTGATTTTTTCAACTCAATGTAAGTATGAATTAGCACGTAGTAACGGTCGCAACTAACCTATAAAACACTCACACGAATTTTTTGATTAGCTTTGTCCATTAATTAAGTTCTCTGGGTTTGGAAACTTCTTCTCCGGGTTTGGGTTGATTTCTCATAGTTCTACTTCTATTTCTTACTTAACTATTGTCAATTTGCCTTCTCTGTATATGTATATAGGTTTAATTGTATTAATCATCGTCAAATAATAATATTCTCTTGCCTAGAACAATTTTAAACATCTTTATCTGGTAAAACCGGGCCAAACCAAGAATATTTTAATTAATTAATAATATATATATATATATATATATATATATATATATATATATATATATATATATATATATATATATATAAATTAATATAAATTAATAATAATAACAATATACTTTATTGCTCGACAGGAAACCCTTTTAACAAGAAAAATAATATTTACACAAAAATATGAAAAAAATAATCTTATAGTTCAAATCAATCAAAATACAATAAGAAATTGATGTTGCATTTATTGGTTATTGCAACAAAATTGCTGTTAATAGAGGAATACAGCTATACATCATCCGGAAAGACCAATGCTGAACATTTGAAGGCAGTTAACAGATTATTGATAAACAGCACAAAGATGACCCAGATTTGCACCTTGTGGAACCCCTTACGAGGATATGAAAAAATTAGGTTTAAAACCATTATAGAAAACCTAGTTCACTCTGTCAGATAAGTTCGATGCTATTAATTTTAAAAAAGATGGAGCAAAGCCTAAGAAAATAAGCTAATTTAAGAGTAGCTCATGATTTATAGAATCAAGGGCACTAGAAAAATCAATGTATACTACGTTAACTTGTCCACGGTTATCAAGTTTTTCACTTACATATTGAGTGGCCAGGGCCATTATGGCCAGGTTCGAAACAGTTGAGAGACCGGGTAGAAGACCGGTACTCAGAAACGTGGCTGCGAACATCGAGAAATATGTTTTTATAGATAGTTTGTTCAAATACTACTGCAAAAATGAAAGTATTGCAATAGACCTGTAATTCTCAAGGTGATTGTTCCTACCCTTTTTGAAGATTGGTATTATTCTAGCACGTTTCCAAAAATTTGGGAACTTTGAAGTTTTTATTGCTAAATTGAAGATAGTAACCAGTGGCTTGGCAACACAATGTCTAGCATCTCGTATTAGAAAAGTCATCATCAATTTCAATGTGATCTCATCTCATCAATCATTTGTTGTCGAAGGACGACAAAAGTGTCGTCCTCGCAGCTGTTCTTCTGTAATAGACTACATACTGAATGATAATTGATTAGAGTCCTCATCGGGAATATTATAGTTCGATTAACTTAATTTTATTTGTAAGTTTATCCAAACAAGAAAATTTTTGGAAAAAATTGGCTTGCTTGGCTAGTTAACACATTGGGTGTGCTTTTTTTACCATTTTTCTAAACAGATTTTTGATAAGATTCAAGATAAGATAAGATTTTTGCACAATTTTGAACAATGTAATAGAATTGGTAAGACTTTTAATTATCTACGTAATTTTGAGAAATATAATTCCCAGTGTCACTTCTAGGTGACGGGACTTTGCGATTCTTTTTTACATGCAATTTATTATATTTAAAAAACAAATATATTACTACTAAAATTTCAATACTTAGTGTAGTAGTAGTGTTTGTGATTTTATTTTGGGCAACACTGTAGTTATGTTATCTGTTAAATTAATTGAATTGTTTCTAACGGATTTTCTTGCTCATATGTGTTTTGTGAAATTTACATTGTTGTAAAAATGTCAAAAGGGTAAGTATAGTAATTGTTTTTTTTTTGTAAATTATTGTTCAATAATCAAACTAATACTACGAAAGTATTTTGTTCAAAAAATAATTAGTTTCGCGTGTCACCTGTAGGTGTTACCCCTTAAAAAAACTAGGGGATAGTTTTTTTTCTTTTTTTTTTCTTTCCATATTTTGAATATCCAAATACGATAATTAGCAGAAAATAAAAATTTCGCAGATGCTAGCTTGGGAATTAGAGTTAAGTAGCCAATTCGATAATTGCGGAAAACCAATTTAAAATTTCACAATGAAATAAAGCACTGAATTGATAATCCAATTGTTTAACCAGAAAATATTAAATGTTTTTCTAGACTAGACTTTTAAAATGCTTTAACCAAACTTATTACCACACATAAAACATAGTGAATTTATCAATTCAATGCAAGTATGGATTACCACACACTAACGGTCACAACAATCCTATTCAATGAAATAAAGCTTATAGACAATTTCAAACCTTAATTTATTGAAGTTGTTAAGTTAGTCTGAGTATACAACTCAGTTCAATTGGGATTATACAAAAAAAAAATTATTTTCTCTCGAATATATTATATGAATATTTCTCTGTACGAGTAATTTTAGGTCAAGTCTAACACTCGATAAAAAATAACCGAAATCATATTTTAATATTTGACATTTAGACTCACTTAATTTATGCACAAATCTTTAACATTGACCAAAATAATGATACTAATAATAAAAACAAACGTGAAATACAAACTAATACGGAATTTCACGGAGTATAAAAAGCTAGATTGGACTACAGCAAATAGACTAAATAGCTAAAAATTCAAGACGAGGTTGGAGATACAGGACAAGCGAGGGGCAGACCAGATGATATAAATTAAATAGAGAAGGCTAAACATGTACCCCTAGATGAACACAACTACAGACAAGAAAATAAATATTTAATAATAATAGTTCAGTCTAAACAAATTAGATTATTTACGTTAATGTGTAGTACTAGACAACGGACTAGAAATAAAAATAAACCAATTTAACACAAAATATTATACAGGCAAATCATGTAAAATTAAACTAGACAGGTAAGATTAGACAGGCAAGACTAGACAGGCAAACTAGATAGGCAAGACTAGACAGAGATGGCTAGACATATTAGACAAAGAAGGTTTACAGACACTGGACAGCGGAAACTAGACCGAGATGTCTAGACAAACAAGACTAGATCGACAAGACTAGACAAACGGAAGTCTAGATCGACAAGACTTATTTTAATTATTGACGTCATCCAAGCACACCGGAATGAAATAGGGTATGAAATCGGCGTGATGGTTATAATAAAATATTTTTTAATCTAAGCTGTATTTGGTAAAGTTCACATTTTTTTACTATTTTATCTCGTCTTCTTCTTTTGTGCTGATGATAAATTTGACAAGTTTGTGTGTTTTGTACCAGTTTTCCTTCCTCTCTAGTATGTAGTCTACTTTTGAGTTCAAAACTTATGTCCACATTTGATTTTTGGAGTTGTCGTCCATCTACAGCATTTAAAAAGTGTGTTGGGGGCTGAGTCTTCTTCAAGCAATATTCACACATATTTTCAGGTTCTTCGTATTTGATTCGTATAACCTTTATAGCAGTCATGCTCCATAAGAAATTGCCTTAGTTAATAATCAATGTCTCCGTGTTTCCTGCTTATCCAAGGAACTATTTTTTGTATTAGCAGCCCCGTCCAGTGCCCTTATCTGACGCCCATAAGTGTTAGATCGACATGACTAGAGAGAGAAGACAAACTATTTTAAAAGAAAATGGACAAATCCAGCAATCAACAAGAAACCCTGTGGAATATAGTTGATGATCTGTCAAACAAATCACGGATGAAACAAGACATCAATATTAAATGCAATGAGACTATTTTGAAAGATCCATATGCTATAGCTTCGATATTTAATGACTTTTTTAAAGCGGCTCCTGAGTTAATTGTTCAGAACATACCATCTATAAATATAGAAAACGATCCCTTATTCATAAATGACAAAACTAAATATGTGGAGGAACTCACTTCAAACGAGATGTCAATAATTCTAAACAAATTAAAAAACAAATCCACTTACGGCCCGGATTCACTCCCAGGAAATATCATCAAAGAATTCCAATTTGAATTAATCGAACCTCTTTAGGCCTCAAAAGCCTTCGATTGGGTCTCTCACCACATACTATTGCAGAAATTGCACTCTTATGGAATTAGAGGTAAAACAGGCAACTAGTTCAAGTCATATTTGGCCCACAGGATCAATATGTCAAAATTAATTCAACTGAGAAGATTGTCAGAAGATTGAAGAGAATTGTCAAATGCTAACGTCGTTAACGTGGATGTCACTGAAGGGAGTATTTTAGCACCTATGCTATTTTCTCTGTATACCGAAGATATGATAAAAATTATGGGTGAAAAATACTGCAAATTATATGCTTATGACTCAAGTCTGATAATCTCGGAGGGATCCTTGGCACAAACTACAATACAAGCAAATACTATTCTAGAAAAACTGTTTAAATGGTTCTGCGCTAACAACTTATACCTTAACATCGCTAAAACTAACTATCTAGTATTTGAGTATATTAGAAGGATGCCCTCAAATGATATTCTACTTGAAATTGGAGATTGCAAAATTGAAAGAGAGAATACAGTGAAATTTTTAGGTAGCTACATAGAGGAGAACGTGAAATGAACGCCACAACTGAGAAAATAATGAAACAACTGCACAGCAAGACGTAGCACATATTTGCTACGTCAAGTGCATCAAACTGTGGGTGAAAAAAATCTTCTCAAAGTCTATTATGCTGAAATCCACTCCCTTTTGTCCTATGGCATTTTAGTGTGGGGAATATCGACTGCATCACATGGAGTATTTCATCTAGCCACTAGTATTCCTAGCCGACCTCAAAAGTATCATATCCTGCAAGCCCTACTTCAAAAAGTTTAAAATCCTTACCGTTCCGTATATGTATATGGCAAGCTGCTTGCCATATATACAAAAACCGACATACAATGAGCACTAATGAGGATAGTCATGGGTACAAAACTAGAAATTGCAAGAACCTTAGAACGGTTAAAAGCCACCTAACTATTTCAAAAGGAGCACCCAATCGTATCGGCATTCAGATCTTCAATCATATACCTAGGGATATTAAAAATAAAGCCAACTATAATATATCGTTCAGAAGCAATCTAAAATTTGTTCCTAATAGGTAACTGTTTCTATAGCGTTAATGTTTTTTTTGATAGTATATTATAGTTTCTCTTTAATTGTTTTTTTGATTAGTCATATTTTATATGCTTATTTTATGTATATTTTGTTTTGATTTGTCTTAAATGTAATATTAACATTCTTAGAGAAATAAAATTGATTTTGATTTGATTTGTCTAGAAAGAGAAAACTAGACAGACAAGAGTTGACAGACAAGACTAGACAAATAAGACTAGACAGACAATAATAGAGGAACAAGACTGGACAGATCAGATTAGACAGACAAGATTAAACAGGCGAGACTAGACAAATAAGACTAGACGGACGAGGCTAGACTAGTGAACTCCGGAGAGGATCCAATGTATTCGAAAAACAAAACGGTTTTCCGCAGTAGAAGCCTCGGCAGGTACCAGAAGAAGCAGGAAAATGGTGGGTTCGAAACGCCTTTAACACAGCATATAACAATATAATCGATGAGATCGTCCAAAGGACACTTTCCAGCTTATTTGTATAAAATAATTTCTAGTTACTTGTCGAGTCGGAAAATACAACTCGATGCCACTGGGACAATGCTACAGCACAATGTCTCATGTGGTGTCCCGCAGAGATCAGTGAGCTTCATGGAATCATATGGGTCCTACCATGTGGAACAATCTTTATGTTGGTGTCCTAAAATTAGATCTGCCAGAAGTTGTGGAGATGTTTGGCTTCGGCGATGACATCGCTATCGTCATCTCTGCTAAAACCGAATTCAGACTAATGAACCCAGCAAACAAAGCCATTGAAACTATAGACGTTTGGATGGTTTCAAAGAAGTTTATTCTAGCCCGCGAAAAAACAGAGGTGGTACTTGTAACCGGTAAAAGGAAGATCGGGGCCGTACAATGCAAAGTAATAAATGAAATAATTATCCCAAAGGATGCCATTAAATACTTTAAACTTACCAAGGCTAGGCTTCAACCAACACAAGAAGAGAGTAACCACGAAGGCGCTGGAAACTGTTGCAGCCTCGGTAGGGCTTATTATAAATATGGCCCCCACTTTGCAAAAGAAGACTACTGAGTAGTGTTGTCCACTCGACGCTACCATACGCCGCTATTTGAACTCCACCTGAGAACCAATTAAAGAAACAGGCTTGCCAGGATCCAAAGGACAGCTCTGAGAGTCAGCAGCGCGTATAAGACAGTGTCAAGGGACGCAGTACCGGTAATTGGCAGAATTGCTCCAATAGAGCTCATGGCTGAAGAAAGGATCCTAGTCTACAGAAATAACAACCAAAAAACATGCAATGCAAAAGCTGCTGGAGAAGTGGCACAGCAGCTGGGACGCAGCATTAAAAGGAAGGTGGACCTTGAAAATGATACCTGATATAGTCCCGTAGCTATATATATAACCACTGTGAAATTAATTGCTATCTCAACCAGGTGCTAAGTGGACAAGGGTGCTTTAAAGAATACATGTTCCGCATAGGTAGAGCCGGAGATGACATATGCGTCTACTGTGGGGTTACCGACAGTGTGTCCTACACAATATTTGCATGTGAGAGATGGACTGATGAACGCAATATTTAGACCAACAATACAAAAACGATACTCGACGAATAGGCAGTGTACCGGCAATGCTGCAGGATAAGCAGGGTTGGACTGTCACCGACAACTTTATAAGAGCCAATCTAAGACAAAAAGAACAGAACGAACGAATAGCGCAAGACACGCACCAAATCCAACGAAATACTTCCTGTCTATTTACTTTGGTAAACTGAAACTCCCAGAATCCCGAAATACAAAAAGTGAACGGGGGATGTAGGGGTTACTGTAGAAAGGGAAAGGGGTTACAAATAAGAAATGCAGATTTGGAAATACCTTATCCAGTACAACCACATCACCAAGATATGCGGAGAGCGGTTCCGGGATGTACGTGAGGTCCAGGGGGGGCACTTCTCAAGTCAACGAAAATGCTTATAATATATATATATATATATATATATATATATATATATATATATATATATATATATATATATATATATATATATATTATTATTATTAGCGTATTTTCCCAATAATGGAAGACGCTAAGCAAACAACTCAATCAAGTTTTCTTGTCGTTCTTTTTGTTTCTCCAATAAGCTTTCATTCTTTCCGAAAAGGCTTGTTTACGTTCTTCCGACTACTTCGGTTTGTACTGATTTGGTTGCTCTAATTTAACTTCCCATTTCTTTACTTTGTGTCTGAAGGTGTCTCTTTCTAAAATGTATGTTTTACATATGTTTGCATTTCTGATGTCCTTTCGAAGTTCGCCTAACCAAGATGTCGAATTCTTTAGTGAGCTAACATAATCTAATATCCTTTGTGACAGTCGAATTGCTGGTAGACTCGTGCGATGTCCAAAGAATTTAATTCCTCTCTTCTTTATGGCATTTTCAATGTTTGAAAACTTTTCTGTTGTTTTGATTGATTGTAGCCTCTTGAGTATTTCTTGGTCCTAGGATTTTTCTGATGATCTTCCTCTCTTCCTTTTTGATTTTTTCTAGTTCTTGTTTTCTGTTAAGTGTCAATGTTTCGCTTGCGTAAAGGACTGCTTTTATAACCGTGTTGTAATGCCGAATTTTTGTCTATCTTGACATTTTTTATTAAATATGTCTTGGGCTAACCATAATGCTTTCTTGATTTTTTGAGACGGTTTTGCTGTGCGATCTTCTCAATGCCTGTCGGTTCGATGAATTCTCCGAGGTATTTAAAGTACGCGACCTTGTCGATTTTACCGTAATTTGTTCTCAGGCTCGCGATATCAGTTTTTGAACAAAAGAATTTAGTTTTCTCAAATGAGATCTGTAGTCCCAATTTTTCTGCAAATTCTTTAAGTATCTCAAGCTGTTTGACGTCAGTCTCCTCATCCTCTGTTAATATTGCCAGATCATCCACAAAAGCGAGGTATGGTACGTAGAAGTTGTTTTTGGGAAAGCCCAGTCGAATTGGTTTCCAAGACTCACATTTCTTGAGTTCCTTCTCTCATTCTTCCATAACTTTGTCCAGCACGATATTGAACAGAATAGGAGAGAGTCCATCACCTTGTCTCTCACCTGTTCGAATGTCAAACGGTTCTGAAATTTCCTCCATAAATTTCACTTTAGATTTTGTGTCAGTGAGTGTTTGTTTTATGAGTTCTAGGGTTTTGGGATTTAGTCCACTCTCTTCTAGAATTTGGAATTTTAAATAGTGAGGATCTGTCTATCGAATCGTAAGCCTTTTTGAAGTCTAAAAATGTGCATACTGTGGGCTTCTGTCCGAGGGATCGTAATTTGAGTATGGTTTTGAGGTTGATAATTTGTTCTGAGCAGGACCTGTTTGGTCTGAATCCTGTTTGTTATTCTGATAGTTTGGGTTCTAATTGCTTTGTGTTCTACTCAAGAGACAGGCTGATAGTATTTTGTAGGTGACATATAAAAGAGAGATACCTCTATAGTTGTTTACATCTAACTTGCTGCATTTTTTTATGTAGTGGATGGATTAGAGTAATCTTCCAGTCATCCGGGAGCTTTTGGTTTTTCGGTTTCGGTTAGAAAAACCAAATGTTTTGGATTATTTGTGTAATTTCTTTGAGTGAATTTGGGCCTATATTTTTCAGAAGTTCAGCAACAATCCCGTCCTAACTTGATGATTTGTTGTTTTTAAGTGTCTTGATGTGTAAATAAATTTCTTCTTGCGTTGGTGGTGACGAATTTATCGGTGTGATTTCTGATTGTACTTTCTGGAATCTCCATTTGGGTTCTGAAAAATTTAAAAGCTGTGAAAAATATGTAGCTAATTCTTTGCAATTTTCCTTATTTGTTAAGGCTAGTTTACCATATTGCCTGCAAAAGCAAAGGTTTTGTGGGGAATACCCTTTAATTTGGTTCGCAAAGGTTTTGTAGAAATCGTGTGTGTTGCAAAAGTTGTCTTCGATAGACTTCAGTTGGTCGTTTATGTATTTCCTTTTATTTTGTCTTAAAATCTTAGATACATGCTTGCGAACTTCGAAAAATTTTCTATGTGTTTCCTCTGATTTGTAGCAATTGTAGTTTTGAAACGCCTTTTTCCTTTCTTCTAGTGCTTTCTCACATTCTTGATTCCACCAAGGATTTTTGGGTTTCTTGCTAAGAGGAATTAGTTTTTCCGCAGTATCGATGATTTTAGTTTGAAAATTTTCCCATTGTTCATTGTTCTCTGCAGGTTGTTCTTCCCATTCTTCCTGTTATTTTAAGTCCTTGATTTTGTGTAGATAAAATTTTGGAATCACCGGTGCTTTCTTATTGAATATCCTTTTGGGTATGAATTTAATTTTGATTCTGGTTAAACAATGATCTGAATTGATATTAGCACCTCTGCGCACTTGCACATGTGTATTTATATTATAATATATTTATATATATATATATATATATATATATATATATATGTATACATATATATATATATATATATATATATATATACATATACATATATATATATATATATATATATATATATATATATATATATATATATATATATATATATATAGGCAAACTTAAATATTTTATTATCAAATGCATAAATGCAATAGACAAATTTTCGTTTTATTAATAAGAAAATAAATGATTTTGGAAATTTGTGCAAATTAGAAGAGTCAACAAGATTTTAAAACAGTTGAAATTTCCTGACAATACTTGTTAGATAATAATAAGTTGCATGTACGCTATGCCATTGAAATAGGCGCGAAGACGAATTATTGATTGATAAAACATTGCAAAATCGCGAGAAACTTTCGTTAACGTTTTGAGTATAAATAGTCGAGGGAAGGTTACACAAATCACCACACAGAATCTCGAATTCATTGAAATATCATCAACATGAAGGTTGCAGTAAGTACACCATTACAATTAGATGCATGTTATTAATAAAATTCTCAATAAGGAATGAAATTATTAATAAATAATTCGCCTGAAAATTGTTGCAATTTGTTATAAAACTCTAAATATCTCGTTCACAATTTTACAATACCTACTCAACTTAAATAAAATATTTAATTATGTTTGAAATTACTAATTATGATTGAAAAACTTAATAAATAATTCGCTAGCAAATTGCTGTAATTACTTATAAAATGCTTAATAAAAATGTTTAACGTCTCATTAATAATTTTTCAAAACCTTAATAGCTAATTAACTAAAGAAATTATCCCAATTAATAATAAAATCAAAATTTCTGATTTAATTAAAAACATATTATAGCTAATTAGTTAAATTCCTAACAGGTAAAGTTCAAATTACTTAAAATTTATAATCAATGATTTCTACAACGTATTAGTATCATTCTATACCAATCTATTTTTTGTTATCGCAATTTTGTTCATCTAATTATTCATCGAAAATTAATTTTCTAGATTTGTGCAGTTAGGTTTAAATTTCGTTCTTCTAGTCTGCAACTACATTTTATCTCCGCTCATTTTAAATAGATACCATATAAACAATCTTACGACTTGCAGAAGACGTGTCTAAAATTTGAATAGTTAGGTTTAAATTTTGTTCTTGTAGACTACATCTTAACTACGCTAATTGTAAATAGATACTATATAAACGATCTGTATGCAGATGTAAGAGGTCCAGGTTCATTTTGCACTGTAGCATCACAAAAGAAGAAGATAAACAATCTAATAGCTTGGATCAGGGGTATCAAAAATTGTGGGCAAAAGGACCCGGATATTGTTAGGGATAGATTGGTTTTATTAAATTTCATCTTCGCCCTGAATATTTTAAATATTTTCAATTGCGAGTTTTATATCAAGTGTAGACAAACAATATTAATCAGTAATAGTACATATATGTTTAATCAAACAAAAACATCAAATATGTTATATTGCAATTGGTGTAATTTTTAGTGAGACGAGATATATTATAATATATTAGACCAGGGGTGGCAAACTTTTTGGGAACATTTTGCACATTTAAATGCTGTTGTGCCAAATAACTTTTGCAATGAATGGCAAAAAAACTTTTAATTTGCACAAAACTAGATTAACTAAATTTACAAAATTGAGTTGCACAAACCTTATTAGACAAAACAAAATGGACAATATAGAGTTGCACAAACCTTGACAGTCAAAACTAAATGGACAAAATTGAGTTTGGTAAACCTCGACAGACAAAACTAAATGGACAAAACTGAGTTGCCCATACTTTCATAGACAAAACTAAACGGACAGAACTAAATATATAAAACTAAATGGACAAATTTGAATTGGGAAAATTTTCATTGACAACATTAAATGGACATAATTTGTCTATTATAGATTCCACGGTTACGATTAAATCTTCAGTGGATTAAACGGATTTTCTAAAAAAATTGTACAAAAACGTGTAGGATTTTTTATAAAAAAAATAAAATTTGAATAATATCTATTTTTAATGATATTCCACTATTTATTCGAATAAATATGATTCGATACAATTAACTCATAATAATAAAAAAAAAATAGCAAGTATTTCTCTTCATTCTCTAAAAATTCGTTCCACTAAAAATTTTTACGTGCTCGTTGTGGCACGCGTGTCATAGGTTCGCCACCATTGTACTAGACTATACAAACGAAATTAGGCAAATAATATTAAACAACAACACAATACATAAAATTCCAATTATCACAAAATTAGTCAAATTTGCAATATCTAAATGAAAAAGATATTAAAATATGCAAAAAGTGCATATCCTCTGTGGATGTCGACTATCACGTCAGTCCAAATCACTTTATTCACTGCCACCCTGAATGGAGCAGTTGATGCTATTCCGGTCTATGTTCTTAAATTCCGCAGCCACGATAATCGTCTGCGTCATGCTGACCACCCTCTATTTTCCCCTGTAGGATGACTTGAAGAAAGTGGTATTTTTCACCTCGCATTATATATCCGTAGTAGAGTAGTATATCCGTCGTGTAGTATTCCAATTTTCTGTACTTGACGTTTGGTAGGTAGGTATTCTAGTTGCCCACCGATGCGTTGCAGTACCGAGTCGTTTGGCATATGATGTATCCATGGGATTTTGAGCGATATCAGGCGATAGCACTACATCTCAATGCATCTTTGCGCCTAGATGAAGTATCGGCAAAAGTCTACGCTTCTGCCTCATACAAGAGGGTTTAGAGTACATAGCATTTTAAAATTCTTATTCTGGTATGGATGTTGAGAGATAGGTTGCACAGTATGTTACGCATCTTGTTAAATGTACCACTTGCTTTTTCGATTCGGCATCTTGTTTCTCGAGAGCGACCCCAGTACTTATTCCATGTGCAGCACAGGTATGTAACTGTCTCGGCTATTGTGAGAGCTACATTGATAGCGGTAAACTGTAAGTTGCCGATTACGTTTTTACTGACAATTGTCAGTAAAAAAACGTAATGAGTGCGGCAAGGATGCATATTGTCGCCAATACTGTTTAACATTTGCACAGAATACATTATGCGAAAGGTACTAGAATATTGGAACGGAGGGATCCCCGTTGGAGACAAACGGATAACGAATTTGAGATATGCAGATGATACTGTGATTTTGGCTTCGGAGGAAGCCGAAATGGAGGCTATAATGGCCAGACTCACAGAAGAGAGTAGCTCATATGGACTGGAGATTAATAGAGCCAAAACAAAGATCATGATAGTAGACAAACAAAATGAAAACCTGCCACAAGGCGGCACGGTGGCTGGGTTTGCAGTGGTGGAAAGATTTGATTATCTAGGATCAGTTGTTACCAACAAAGGTGGATCGGAGGAAGAAATCCGCAAACGAATAGCGATTGCCAGAATTTCTATGACAAAACTGGTGAAAATTAGGAAAGATCGAGCCATTACCAAAAACACAAAACTTAGGCTGATACATAGCCTGGTCTTCTCCATTGCAACTTACGCCTGCGAAACGATCAACGATCAGAATAGAAGCGTTGAAATGTGGTGCTATAGAAAAATGCTGCAAATACCATGGACAACCCACCGCACAAACGGCTCTATTATTCAACAACTCGGTATAGAGTCCAGACTATACCATACAATAAGCCAACGGTATTTGGGATACCTGGGTCATGTGGCAAGGAGGTTCGACAATATTGAACGACTCATAGTAGAAGGCAAAGTCCAAGGCCGCCGCCCATGACGAAAATCACCGACACTGTGGATAGACCGGACAAAAACCTTGGGGACAAGGGATGCAGGAAGTAATGAGATCTGCCCAATATAGAGAGCGCTGGCGAGGAGACATTGCGAGCGTAGCAAATTGATGTCACCACACCCTGCAGAAGGGTTATGTACTGAAGGGAGAGAAAGAGATAGGACATTTAATTTATTTATACTATAATATCATATAATTTAACTCAAAGGTTAAAGGGTTTGGAATTGCTGAGACAGGTAAAACAATGGAAAGAGCAAACAGGTGATGGAGAATGGTAGAATGTAAAATGTATACCAGTTTATTTTATTGTATTTAGTCTTTAGGAAAATAAATAAGAAAATAAAAGTAGGTAAAGTAGATTGAGTATTAAATGAATAAATAAATAAAGGATAGAAGGCTAAATAAGATATAGGCTTAGATTTGTTTATCCAAGATTAAGCAGGAATGGGCAAGATTAGGCATAGACTAGACAAGGATAAGGAGGATTGAACAAGACGGGACACGAGTAAATAAAACTTAATAATATAAGATCGCATAAGATTCGGCAAGGCAGAACTAAGGAACGAGATCGGACAAGACATTACATAAGACATAGCTTTGACAAAACTACTTTCAGTCACTATATACCTAAATCGCTGTAGGTAATGGAAAACCCTAGAGAAATATAAATAGTGACACATTTTCTTTCAAAAACGATTAGTGCAGTATGAATATCGACGCTGATAAATCTCATAATATGCCATGGCGTGTCAACAAATGGCGTGTCCTCGGGCTGTTATCACCGGCCATCATTAGCGATTGACCGGCGCTTCCCGAGATGAACGAACAAGGTTTAACACTTCCGCGCATTTCCACCGAAACGCCAGTGATACTAACACTGACCGTTACCTGCTTCCGGCGTGGACCCTCTGGAGGGCGAGCGTTGTCGGGAGTGAGAGTGAGATCATACTGTCTACGAGGCAGTAATTTTTGCTGTTCTCACTGAAGGTCACCTATCAAGTTGCTCGTAGCGGCCACCTGCGTTGTCAGCTCTTCAATCATCCGTTGCACATGCGGGGTTTCTTTTAAAACTGCTGGTGCCGCTGTCGCAGCGACAGCGGCACCAGCAGTTTTACACGCAGCGTCTTTGGTATCAACACCTCCATGACACCACCGGCAAGGTCCGCTATGTCATTTAATGATGCCGCTTTATTTGCAGCTAAAATTGCTTGGACGTAGGGACGTAGGTGAAGTAAAAACTGCGTCGGTTTACGGTCACCTAAGTCGACTAGCTGGTACAGCGGTTCCTGATAACCTACCCCGTACACTATGGTACAGCGACAATAAATAAAGAGATTACAAAAAATTAACTAGAGACGGAAGGTTACTAGTAGGTAAAGTTAGTCAAAATAAAAGTAAAAGAAAATATATTACGTAGACTTAAAAAGATTCTAGATTGTAGATTCGCTGGTGATTTGTTGTACTGCGACCTTTATAGATTGTAGATGCGACCTTTACTCGAGACCTAATTCCTTTAGACATAAGTAGAAGGACCAATTAGGCAAAATACCTAGATAGTCTACACAAATAAGGTACAAGGAGAAAAGTTGTACTTTAATCAAATTTTGATTGCTTATTCCTTGCTTGTTTAGTCTAGAACATATCTATTACATATCTACTATATATGTAGTCCCTATCTAGTACATATGTATTACATATCTAGTCTCATTAAATATATTTACCATATGCACCAAATCAAAAATAAAGAGATATTGAAAATAGTTTTAATGGAATATTCTGGATACTAAAATCAAATAGATGTACTGAACAAACATCTCACATTTTTTATTTGTATTTTTTAGATTGTTGGATTTACCCTTTTGGCTGCTGCCTCTGCCATCTCTTCGGCGGCGATTGCATCTCTAACTTCCAAAGCCGCACAGCCCGGCAACGAAATTCCAATCCTCTCCCAGAATGCCGAGGTGAACTTCGACGGTTCATACCATTCCGCCTACGAAACCGGAAACGGAATCAGTGCTCAGGAACAAGGGGTGCTCAAGAACGCCGGAAACAAGGACACCGAAGCCGAAGAAGTCTCGGGATCGTACAAATACACCGCTCCAGATGGAAGTCCAATCTCTGTTCAGTATGTAGCTAATGAGAATGGGTTCCAACCGCAAGGCGATCATTTGCCTGTTGCTCCAACTCCGCCACCAATCCCAGTCCAAATCCAAAGGGCTCTGGATTATATCGCCGCTCACCCGCAACCACAAGAACCCGGAAAGAAGTTCTAGGTTTTTGAAGCTATTTTTATAATGGATCTGTGATAGGATTTTTGAATAAATAAACTGTTTCACAAATAAAAAAAGCATAAATTTTCCCAATATCATCAATATCATCAAGCGTGGTGTCGTAGAACGTCAGCAAATATATCGTTAGAAAATAATTAATTAAAAACTTATTTTTATTTGGATCGAGTAATAAATATACAATATTTATTTAACAAAAATTAAAACGAAAGTTAATTATTAAACGTTCCAAAATGTATTGTTCTACAATAAATTTTTTTAAATCGCTTCCTGTGGAAGAATTCGATAGGTATATAGGAGAGCAATATCCTACTTTTCGTTTTCAAAAGTTATGAGAGTTAATATAATCGTTGAATCAGACTTCATACCAGTGATGGAGGATTAAATAGATAATCCAATTTAATTTTAGTTTTGATCAGAAATTTTGAAATAATTGCTCTCCTTGCCATTAATCAAAATACTAAATATTAACATATTGAATTTACTATACCTTCAAAATAATTAAAATTACAATTTAAACTAGAGTTTACTAAAATGTGAAGCATCATACTAGACTGTTTGAAATTAAAATAATGTAGTGTAAATTTGATCTTTTTTTATTTAATTTAGATTTGATTACGTGTAAGTTATTGCTCAAAATAGAGACAAGATAATAGATGATTGAAATCTATTTTAAAAAAGTTAAAAAAGCGTTAGGATGTTTTTAACCAAAGCTAATTGTTACAAATATGAGCAGTTCAACAAAATTGTTTGAAAATTTAAGAATCTCCAATTTGAAATTGAATTAGAAAGTTAAAATTTATTTGTCAAAATATTGACAAAATAAGTTACATCCAAAATTGAATTACACGTATACTTAATATTAACAGGTTAACTTGATCTAAAGAAAATACTTGAAACCCATTACAGGCGATTTTACTTAATTGTTTACATAAAAATTTTAATAAATTTTAATTATACTCGAGCTTAATTTTCTTGTGATATAAATTAAATAAGAATTGGTAAAACCATACTAAAAAGAGATAAATTACAACGTTTCACTTGACAAAACATAAATTAATATAATTAAAAGTACAAACTGACCTCATGCACTTTCATACCACGAGAGATGTGTATTGCAAAGAAAAACACTTTAACCTGATAAAATTAATAATAATGAACATCCATAGATGCGTTTCTGCCTTAATTAAAGTTGGAACAGAGCCTGTATATATAAATATATTGAGGATAATCAAAAGTTGAAATTATATTGTTTTTTAAGGTCACATCTTTTCGACACCTTAAGTGAATTTTCAGACGTGTTTCTAGATTTATCTCTCATTAGTGCAGCGTTACTTTTATGAATAACAATTTGTAAAATACTTACTTTAAACCCACGTGGATCATTAGGGGTTACATATTTTTAATTTGACATTTCATGAGATAATCCAAATATATGATAAGACAAATAATAACCATGAACTTAACAGGTTATTGATTTAAATGATAATTTAAAATTTGACAACCATACAACATTATAGATAATCATATAAACTTAATAAAGTCGGAACACAGCTTCAATATACAAATATATTCAATCTTTCCGGAGCTCTATAATATTATTGAGTCTTTTTAGGACTACTAAATCAAATCTCATGTGAAATTTGTCAGTTATTTTATAGCCTCCATTTGGTAGTCCTAAAAAGGTTCAATAATGTTATAGAGCTCCGGAAAGGTTGAATATATATATATATATATATATATATATATATATATATATATATATATATATATATATATACATATATAAATATATAAATATATATATATATATATATATATATATATATATATATATCTATTCAGGCTGTCTTCCGACTTTATTAAGTTTATATGATTATCTATAATGTGGTATAGTTTTACCAATTTTAAACTATCATTTAAATCAATAACCTGTTAAGTCCATGTCTCTCTCATGAAATGTCAATTTAAAAATATCTAACCCCTAATCATCCACGTTGGTTTAAAGTAAGCGTTTTACAAAAAGGGGTCAAATCAAAACGCTCCAACTACAGAGAAATCTCACTGATAAACACCCCATATAAAGTTCTATTAAACATCCTACTTTGTAGACTAACCCCATATGCAGAGAGCCCCCTGGGAGAATGCCAAGCCGGATTTAGGAAAAACAGGTCAGCAATAGACTCTTTACATAAAAAGATGAGAGTATAATATAACGGTGCATAACCTCTACATAGATTTCCGACAGACATAAGATAGTATAGAGATAAGTTAGGTCTGGAATGCGATGGCAGAACTCTCAATACCAAAAAAGCTCATTCAGATGACTAAAGTTTGTATGGTGGGTGGAGTATCTAAAATATGAGTAAATAACAGTCTATCTATTAGTTTCGAAATACACGGTGGGCTTAAAGAATGCGATGGATGCCTTGTCACCGTTGCTTTTCAACCTCGTCTTGGAGAAAGCCGTGAGATCAGCGGAAATAAAAACTGAATTGCTAACAACTAAAGGCCCCAAACTACTATTGGCATTCGCAGATGACTTCGATCATTAAGTAAAAGACATTTTTAACAAGATCAAGAAAACAACGGGTGAAGTGGGTCTAAAAGTGAATGAAGAGAAAACCAAATACATGTACATAAACAGAATGGAACGGAGAGATAGAATAGGGAAAAACGTCACAGTTAACACCTCTAATTTCGAAAAGGTAGTACGTTTGGAGCTACAGTCACTGATGATAACGATGTCAGTAAGGAAATCAAGGGCAGAATCCAATCTGCAAACCGCTGCCTATACGCACTAAACAATCTTATGAAATCAAAAAACATATCAAAAACATCAAAAATTAAAATTATCAGGCCAGTAATAACATATGGATGCGAAACGTGGACAATGACCAAAGCAAACGAAGAAAAACTTAGGTGTTCTGAATGAAAAATCCTCAGAGAAATCTTTGGACCCCAGCACGATCCGACCACAAATCGAAATCACATACATTAGAACGAATGCCAAAGTGCAAGAGATTTACAACGACAGCGATATTGTCCAAGATATTAAATCACAAAGACTAAGATGGACAGGTCCCGTACTCAGGCTTGTTGACCAAAGACTAGTAAGATCGGTATGGGACGTGGTCCCAACAGGAAAGAGACCACTCGGACGTTCTAGAATGCGTTGGAGAGATAACATTAAATCAGATCTCCAAAAGATAAATATTCCTTTTGACCACAGATTAATAGAAGACCATATTAAATTGAAAAAAGTTGTGGAGTCAGCCAAGACCCACCCAGGGTTATAGAGCTAAAATAAATAAAAAATAAATAAAATAAATAAAAGTTTTACAAATTGTTATTCATAAAACCAAAGCTGCACTGATGAGAGATAACTGATAGAGATAGCTATTCAATTAAGGTATCGGAAAGACGTGATCTTAAAAAACAATGCAATGTTTCTGGTTTTTGTTGAGTGCCAGGAAGGTGGACTGAAATCTAAAAAATAACTAACAAATGTCACATGAGATTTATTTTGGTAGTCCTAAAAAGACCTAATAATGTTATAGAGTTCCGGAAATGTTGACTATATTTATATATTAAGGCTTTGTTCCGACTTTATTAAGTTTAAATTAAATTCAAATATAATAAAGTCGACAAACCGAGATTATGGAGAGATTTGCTACAAGAATGAACAGACATATATTCTGTACCTCTCACCAGTTTGTCTTTTTGTCTTTGACAATGATTAGTTCATTTAATCTCCTATTATCAATATCGTCACATTCTAGAAAAATCAAGGCAAATAATTTATTGCCCATGATATATAGAATATATCGGCGTCTTCTCCGGTCTTGTCCGGTGTCTCTTGTCCGGTGTCTTGTGCGGTATCTTGTCCGGTGTCTTGATCTGTGTCTTGTCCGGTGCTTTGGCCGGTGTCTTGAATGGCAACTTGTCCGGTCTCTTGTCTGATGTCTTATGCGGTGTCTGACCAGGGCCTCGTCCTGTGTCTTGTCTGATCTTGTCTAGTCTCGTCTGGTCTTGTCTGGTCCTACCTGGTCTTGTTAGTACGGAGTGCAATCCGGTGTCATTTTCAATCCGGCCGGATCCGGCCGAATTTCCATGGATGCGGCAGGATCTGGTCGGATCGTTGGAAATTCGATTCATCCGATCAGTAAAATTTTCCCTTTTCGTTCCAAAATGGTGTATTTACACGATAATCGAGTGAGTGTATTATATAGGTAGTTTACACAAATACACACACACACACATACACATTTATAAATAAACAAACAGAGGAAAGTTCAGAGCCACAAACATACTTACTACAACAGAAACATATGAGCCGTTTATTTTGAAATTGGTCTAAGTCCATTTTTCAAAAATATTGAGTTAATTACCTCAAAAGTTACATTTTTACTTGATCTTTTGATTGTGAAGTAACTTGTTACTAATATATTTAAAATCATTAAGATTTTGTAACACCAACATTTGCTGGGTTAATGAATTGATGAAAAATTTATTTTGAAAATGGCATAAGTCCCATTGTAAGAGTTTCAAACCGATATGGAAAATATGCAATTAAAGTTTATGTGATCTCGTAAGCTTTATATTTAATTATTAAAGTAGCAGTTGAATTATCAAAGCGCAATTTATTATAAATACTTTAATTTCAAATATAAGTTTCGATTTGATAATGGATTCATATGGGTCTCCTGATATACCATTGTAATTTTCAGCAAATCGTTAATAATTTGTTTATAACAAATTAAATTACAAAAAAAAACTGTGAGAATATGAATATATCAAAATATCCCAAGAGAAAACTTATGAATCTTCGAATATGAATTTCAATGTAAAAATTAAAAAACTACAACAAAATACGAGACCACTCACAAACCTCAAATACAAGGAATTATTGTATACCACCTTTGTACACCACATTGTATACCACGTGCACACAATAATTATTTTAAATCCCTCCCGCATACACAAACTGGAGAAGACTGAATATTAATCAATAAAACAATATTAATGTACAAATTATTTAACAACTGTTATTTATCATTTTTGATTTTATAACATAAAAGTGTATACACTTCTTTTCATATACATATTCATATCTTTATTTCAAGGAAAATATATTTTATGTATGAATGGACTTGTGCTTTCTTAAGAATTGGAAACGTGATTTCATTGATTTTGAAAGTGGCCCAAGTCCATTTAGAGCCATCAAAAACGTATTATTTCTTAAATAACATTAAATATTCCAATTGGGGTGATAAATTTGACACCCTTAGAAACACCAAAACATTATTCTACTATGTTATCTGTTACCCATATTTTTAAATTTTATCCAACGCAAACCCTTCAATATCTCGATTCGAACACAAATGGAGTTAGGTCACTTTCAAAATAAACGGCTCATATATTTACGAAGCCCAACTGTTTCTATTTAAAAATAAATACCTATTCAGTCAGAACAAAATTAACAACGAGAAAACCACCAGTTTACAAATCTAAACTAAAGCGTACCAAAACATAAACTGATAATGTCTGAAAAATGTCCTCCATATCTAAACATTAAATTATTCAATGTCCTGCCACGGTCAAATAAAGAACAAACAAAATTCAGGGATTATAAGAAAAAGCTTCACCATATCCTAATTAATATTGAGCTCTACTCTAAATACACTAAATACTATTGAAGTTTCAGGGAAATTCGCATTTTGACACATTTCTTTTAGCAAACATTCAGAATATTGTTACATTATATATTGAATATTACTATATATTGAAATAAATTGAATTGATTTGAAACAATTAAAAATGTAGTTCAGTGCAGGTAACTAGTTAAATTTCACAGATATAAAATTCTATCTGTATTTAACTTCTCTTCTGTATTTAACTTTACTTATTGTTTATCTACTGAGGTCACAATTAGGTATTTGAGTATGCTAACAAGTCTTATTCTCATATTTATAAGCATACATTACTTTCAACACCTAGTAAGTGACCAAAATATTAAAAAATAGCGAGAAAATGTGGGATTTCAATTAAACTTTTACTGAATGTGGGTATTCACAAGAACTACCCTTTGACCAGATTTGAACGCTCCGCCTCTAATGGGGACGACGTGGGGAATTATTTTTGCTGTGAAGGTTTTTGGAAAATATCTCGTTAAGACTTCAAAATACAAAATTGTAACCCGGATCTCCATATGTAAGAGGTCGGTGTCCACAAAAAAGTATTTTTGGCAAATTTAGTGAAATCATTCGGTTTAGCCACAAAACTGAAAAATATGAAATGCAATTTTTTTTCAATTCTTTAAATTTCGTTTCTCAATTAACTTGAGTTTATATGGTCGGGTCTAGGTGTTGAAAATAATTATGACATACATCATAATGAATCTGTCTAATGAATGGCACAATTATCACATTAATGAGTTTATCACTATTTAGTTTAATCAACTTACAAGAAATACCGTATTTGTCGGTGTATCCCAAAGGCGCACCCCAAAATTGAACCTACTTTTTGTGCGCCTATAACGTGGACCTATATTTTAGAGGCAATTCTGTTGAAAAAAAGGTGCGCATTATTCACCGGCAAATACAGCAATTATTTTAAGTATACATTATTTATCACAAAATTAATTTTGGTTTTGAAAAAACCATGTTACGCCGTGCCCACCGCGTATTTAAAGTACCTACTCATGCATCAGCGCGATTTTTTGACCAAAATTAGCATCACTGGATCCGGTGACCGGATCCGTTATATTGGTACCGGATCCGGTAAACGTTTAGTGATGCCGGATCCACCGGATCACCGGATCCGAATTTCCGGATTGCAATCCCTACATGTTAGGTCCTGTCTGATTATGTCTGGTCTTGTCTTATCTGGTCTTGCCTAGACTTGTCCCATCTTGTCTGTCTTGTCTGGGTTTGTCTGGCTTTGTCTGGTTTTGTCTGGTTTTATCTGGTCTTGTCTGGACTGGTTTGGCCTATTCTGTTCTTAGTCGGAGTTGTCTGGTCCTGTCTGGTCTTGTATGGTCTTGTCTGGTCTTCTGTGGTGTTTTCTGGTCTTGTATGATCTTCTCTGGTCTTACCTTCTCTGGTCATATTTTTTACCTTCTAATACATGTTCAATGTGTGCCTAAGTACATCGTTGTATTAATAAAATATTTGATTTGATTTGACCTGGTTTTGCCTGGACTTGTCTGGTGTTGTCTGTAAGGCCCATTACTGTTGACCTAAAAGAAGAAGGATATCTAGTGGTTTTTGGTGGTCTAATGGTTTTTACCCGATCTTTCTTTGTTCTGTCAGGTATTGGTAAATCCTGTCCAGTCTTGTGTTATTGCTTATAGGGTATTATTATTTAGTTTAGGCGAGTCTATTATTTTCGTCTTGGATCTTGCTACCTACCTAGTTATATCAATCTAGTCCTTCATAACTTATCTTGTGTCCCTCTAGAATCTTATAAATCGCCTTCTTGTCTTTCTGGCTGTATTTATCCAGGATTGCTTGTACAACAAATTGACCTTTATATCTACGCTCAATTAGCAATGATAGTTAATAATGGATAAAAAATGTAATAAAATTTTGGCTATTTTAATATTTTAAAATGGCACAGCATTATATACAAGAGAGCGTTCACAATAACAAAAATCATAGTCCAATTACAGTGGCAGTGATAATCTGCATCAATGAAACAAACAAACAAGCTAACAAATCATATCACAGTTCATCCATTTATTCCAAACACACGAAACTTAGAAGCCCTTTCCTGGCTGTTGTGGTTGTGGGTGAGCGGCGATCCAGTCCAAAGCCCTTTGGATTTGAGCTGGGATTGGTGGAGGAGTTGGAGGGACTGGCAAATGGGCTCCTTGCGGTTGGAAGCCCAACTCGTTGGCTACATATTGCACGGAGATCGGGGTACCGTCTGGGGCGGTGTATTGGAAGTTTCCTTGCACGTCTTCGGCTTCGGTGTCTTTGTTGCCGGCGTTCTTAAGCACTCCTTGCTCTTGGGCGCTGATTCCGTTCGAGGTTTCGTAGCTGAAACGGTAAGTGCCGTCGAAACCTACATCGGAATCTTCGGCCAGGATTTTGGCATCCTGGTCTGGGGAAGCAGCGAAGGCCACAGCCAACAAAGCGAAAGCAACAATCTGGAATAAAAAATAGGTTTTTATGTAGTCTGGCAAGTCTAAACAAATAAAAAAGAGAGAGAATATGGACCAAACTGGATTTACTAGGCAGATAGAATTCCAGACAGGTATTTAGAAACATAATCTAGTACTAGTCAGTAATAAGGCTTATGGTTAAAATTTGAAGATTATTAGCATACTAGTTAAAGATTAAATTAAAACTAAACAAGATTAAAAAAATTAAACCAGATTCAATTGTAGGTTATACAATATTCAAAATTATGGGAAGAAATAATGGCTACGTTGAAGTGATAAGTCTAGAATTATACTAGAATTGATAAAATTATTCCAGCCAATACAATATTCATATGAAAAATATAAGCCAGGAGGAAGGGATAAACAGACCTATTTAAACTAACAAATATCAATTATCTGCCCGTTTATTAAAGAGCAAATAAAAAAGCATGAGTTTGCTAATAAAATTAACAATTAATTTAAGAAATTGTTTTCGTAGATACATAAAGGTATTGAAAAGGAAACCAAAGAATACAATTTTTTTATTATAACCATTAGATCGAGGAATAATATCGGATTTCGCGATGTACTGACAGTCGAAATGCATGGGAAAATTACAATCTGTATTAATCATGCCAACAGAAAAGAGAAAAATACAGGATATAAAATAAAGGATATCTTCCTTTTAAAGGAAATTTGTTGGTAATCCTTTAATAAGTTCATTTACTTTCAGATCGAAAATAGTTTGGTACTATGTGGCAAAGCCAACTTTCTACTTGACTTGATAAACTTAGAGCAGCCAATCCAATATTGTTAAATATAATTAAACTAACCAGAGAGTATTAGGTATTTTCAATAAATATTCAAATTAAAATCTAAATTCGAAAATATTTGTTAATCTCAGATAATGATATTATATTATAAACATTATATTTACCACAAACGTGAGCATCAACTAGACTAATGTGTAAAATAAGAGATTCTAGATAAAACCAATTATATCAATGTGTTACATCAGTTGAAGTAGGCCAAACAATTATAAGAGACATTGCTGATAATAAGCTTACAATTAGATATTTAATTCTGATAGAATTTTTAATATTACACAAAGATAACTAATTTGATATAACACGATATAATCAGTTAACTTAACTCAAAATTAGATTATAAACACTTATAAACTAAACTTGTAAATTAAGAGATTCTAATTAAAACCAATTATATGAATGTGTTGCACCAATTGGACTATACTACACACTGATATGAGACAGAGCAGAAAAAGGTAGTATCTACATTAAAAAATAATCATAGATATCTAAAACTGACGAGAATATTAACTAGACAAATGTGTGAATTAAGAGATTCTAAATAAAGCCAATTATATGAATGTGTTACACCAGTTGAACTAAACTAAACACACATTTGAGACAAATATAATAAGTGCAAATAGAGCTAGTAGGTATATTTAAAAATAAAATTCGATATTTAATACTGAGGAGTAATTTAAGATTATACTAATATAACCAATTAGAGAAAACATAATATAATTCTGTTAACACAAGCAAAAATTACATAATATAGTATACAGTACATAATAGAGATTGATTGGATATTTTTTTAATTGAGATTCAAATAGAAACCGATTGAATAGTAAACAATAAAAATTGTACTTACTGTAATTTTCATGATGAGATTTCACTGAAGTCGTGATTGCGAATGATGTTTGGTATCTTCCCCCTGGTATTTATATAATAGTGTTGTGTGGCTGGAGGTAGTGTGGAATTGAAGATGGAACTTTTTTGCGCTTCTCTAACACATCTAATTCTAACGAAAAATTTCATGTCGTCAAGGCCGCTCGCGGTGTGTGAATATGTCAGTGGTTTAGGAAGAACGTGTGTACGGCGGAATGTGAAATTCTTTCGCATGATTTTTTTTCTCGACTTATTGGTATTTGTGTGTGTTTGTTCTAGCGGTGGGTTTTATGGAATTGCAATGTTTGCAAGATAGAAATTTGTTAAATGTTAATTTTTAAGTAAATGGCGTAACTTTTGTTTTTATACAATTCGCTTAAATTAAAAGTTGGACTAGTCCAAATTATAAAGAAAATATTAAGTATTACACATTTGAATTAGGCAATATAATAACAATATCTCATGAAAAAGGTCTCCTGAATCTTCAAACGATATTAACAATTCAAAGTCTTGTCTCACCTTGTCTGGCCTTGTATGATCTTGTCTGCTCTTGTATGGACTCGTCTTATCTAGTCTTGTCTGGCCGAGACTAGTCTTGTCTGGTTTTGTCTGGTCTTGTTCCGGCCTTGCCTGATATTTTTTGGTCTTGTCTGGTCTTTTCTGGTCTTGTCTGGTCTTGTTTGATTTCATCTGGTCTTATATTGTTTAGTTTTGTCTGGTCTTGTCCGGCCTTGCCTGTTCTTGTCGGGCCATATCTGATCTTGTCTGCCTTTGTCTGTACTTGTCTGTTCTTGTCTTGTTTTGCCTGGTCTTGTCTGATCTTGTCTGGTTTTTTCTGGTATTGTATGGTCTTGAATGGTCTTGTCTGGTTTTGTCTGGTGTTGTACGCTCTTTATGGTCTTGTCTGATCTCGTCCAGTCTTCTCAGGTATTGTCCGGTCTTGTCTGGTCTTTCCTGTTTTGTCCGGTCTTGTCTGGTGTTGTCTAGTATTATCTGGTTTTCTTTGGTCAAACCTGATTGAATAATGTTAATTAGGTTGTGGACTATAATTTGTTTATAAAACACGAATTGTATGGCATTGAAATATTTAATAAACTTAATAAGATTGTTAAAAATACAATAATAATATTATGACTGTAACTGTAGACTGTAAATCTTGTGAAATACGAAAACGTCTAGTTTTTGAAAGAACCTAAGGGGTATCCACTTAAGGGTAGCAAACATGCGTACTAAACTTTACTGAACACTGATGTCTAGTTTTGTTTGTTCTTGTATTATGTAATGTTGTATATATTATCTTATCTGAAGTTGTATATATTGACAGGTATTGTCTGGTCTTCTCCTGCCTTGTACGGCCTTGTCTGGCATTGTTCGGTCTTGTCAGGTCTTGTATAACCTTTTCCGATATTTTCCGGTCTTGTCTGAACTCCGGTTTTGTCCGGTCTTTTCTGGTTTTCTTTGATTTTACCTGATGCTGCCTGGTTTTGTTTGTTCTTGTATTATCTGATGTTGTATATATAAATTCAGAAGAATATATAGAATATGTGAAAAAATCTGTGAAGCCAACAGACTCTACATTTCAGAAAAAATAATACCTCAATTAATAAAATTATATAATTGGAGAATCATGATCTGTTTTGAGGAATGCTGGACTGTTTACATAACACGAATTAATTCTGAGTCAAGTTGTAGTGCACTATATTCCGGTCAAGGTAGATTAGATTTGATTCAGTTGAGGCAGGTTATGGCGCATTCCGTTACAAATTATAAAATCAACAGAGAAAGAAGCACTAAATTACGTAGGTAACCGAAATTTTTATGCAAATTTCTTAAACTAACTTTTATATTTTTTTAAAACGAACATTGAACATCGACATTATTAATTACATTATAAGATTGATAAAAATAAACACTAATATAAGATTTAATAATTGCAGATATTGATTGGTCCATTCGGGTCGTATCTGGGCTTGTCTGGACTTATCTGGTCCTGACTGGCCCTGTTTGGTCCTGTCCACGCATGTCAAGTCTTGTCTGGTTTTGTCTGTTTTTTTTCTGGTTTTGTCTGATCTTGTCTGGTGTTCTCTGGTCTTGTTTGGTCTGGTCCGGTCGTGTCTGGACTTTGGTATTGTCTGTTTAGCTCAGGTCTTGTCTGGTCTTGCACGATTTTTTTTGGTCTTGTCTGGCGTTGCATGGTCTTGTCTGGTTTTGTCTGGTCTTATCTGGTCTTGTCTGGTCTTGCCTGGTCTTGTCTGGTCTTGTCTGGCCCTGTCTGGTCTTGTCTGGTTTTGTCTGGTCTTGTCCGGTCTTGTCTGGTCTTTTCTTGTCTTGTCTGGCTTTGTCTGGTGTGTCTGTATTACCTGGTCTCTTGACTGATGTTGTCTAATCTTGTCTGCTGCTGTCTGGTCTTTTCTGGTCTTGTCTGGCCTTGTCTGGCCTTGTCTGATCTTGCCCGGTCTTGTCTGGACTTGTCTGGTCTTGTCTGGTCTTGTCTGGTCTTGTATGGTCTTGTCTGGTCTTGTCTCGTCTTGTCTGGTCTTGTCTGGTCTTGTCTGGTCTTGTCTGGTCTTGTCTGGTCTTGTCTGGTCTTGTGTGGTCTTGTCTGGTCTTGTCTAGTCTTGTCTGGCATTGTCTGGTCTTGTCTGGTCTTGTCTGGTATTTTCTGGTTTGTCTGGTCTTGTCTGGTCTTGGCGCTGGTCTTCTTTGGTTTTTTCTGGTCTCGTCTGGTTTTGTCTGGTTTTACCTGGTCTCTTAACTGATCTTGTCCATTCTTGTCTGGTGCTGTCTGGTTTTTTCTGGTATTGTCTGATCTTGTCTGGTCTTGTCTGGTCTTGGCTGGACTTGTCTGGTCTTGTCTGGTCTTGTCTAGTCTTGTCTGGTCTTGTCTGGTCTTGTCTGGTCAAATTCAAAATCTTTATTTTCCAAACCAGAACAAGTATCTATAGGATGTGTCAACAATAGTATAAAGAATAATTAATACAGCTTACAACAACAAAAAATTCATCAACAGAATATACTGGATTTGCTACTAGTAAATCTTTTAATTTCTCACGAATTTTTTTGTAGGAGGTTTCATTTCTGAGGTATGTTGGAAGCTTATTGTAGATATGGATCCCATTATTTTCTACACTTGGCTACAGAGGACTAAGTTTCTTTTTTCTGTACAGAAAAAATGTTTACTTCTAGTATTGTAATTATGTTTGTCTTCATTTTTTTGAAACTACTTCGCGACTTGTGTATGTACATGTCCAGGATATATAGACCAACAACTGTAAGAATTCTGAGTTTTTTTAAGTGAGGTTTACAAGATTCCGTACATTTTAAACCTATGATATTTCCAATAACTCTTTTCTGTGCAATAGGGAATATGCAAGAGATTTAGATTTACTTGATTTTTCCTGATCCCCGATACATTATGATCTTGACATTACACCTATACCATTATTTTCTAAATTAGTTTGAATTTAATTCCAAAAATTTAAATAAAAAAGGCCAAAAAATGCGAGCGAAATTCAAATGTGCGAAACGCATCACCATTGGTCGAACCGACACCAGGACTGTGACGTGCACGTTATGATATTGATCGGCGTCGATATTCACTGTGCTGTTTTGATATGCAATATTTCTGTAGTATTTTCCAATACCTAGTGCGATTTTGGTATCCAGTGACATTATAAATGATCAAGAACAAGACTGAAAGTGGTTTTTTAAAGTACAATCGGACAATCTACCAAAAATAGATACATAAAAGGATATTTTGTAGCGCATGCGCAAAAGATGTGGGTAGGGTGGACTATACACCTCGATTGGGACTTTATCCAACCGTTTATCTGGTGTACTTATAATAGTGTTTTTGCATTCCGGTACTGGACAATATCTATAAAACGTTTTTTTTAGCTTTTTACATTATCGAAATAGCGATTCAGACTGAAAATTCTTAACTGCCTATGCAAATAGTAAACAACACTGAATGATAACGAGAGCTGTCACGTCATCCAAAGCGCGCGATAAATGGGACCATTCAAACAGGTCAAATTTAATCGGTTTTAAATATTAAAAAAAAAATTTATTAAACCACTTTCAACAGTATTTATATTTTTTACTATGTTAAAACGAAGTAAAAAGTGAATTAGGCAAATAAAAAAAATTCATGCATATTCCCTATTTGTATGTATTTGCTTTGTGACTAAGCTTGCTGTAGAATAATGGCGTAGGACAGCAAAGACTGCACTTCTGCATAGTTTTCTCAGAATAGTTGTTTGATAAGCCTTCTTATGCAGCGCCGAACAGATATTCTGTGTCGTAGTTTCCCAGCGAAGGTGCTCCTCTAAATAAATACCCAGAAACTTGGCATGCTTGGTACTATTGATTTTGTATTTCTAGGCCTAGATCCGTCACTTACCTACTTCTTGCTGTTTTGAATACTATGTACTCTGTTTTGCTTTTGTTGAAGTGTAGAGTATTTGCTGAGAACCATTTATTTAGAGATTCTAATAGTACCTTCGCCTGATCCGTATTCTCGACGATGTTGTTCCCCGACATAATGAAGCTTGTCAAGCTCGTCATCGACGTATAATGTTCAATGCGGCCCTTTCACATAGTTTATCAGATCAGCAGTGTATAATAGAAACAACGTTGGCGCCAGAATGCTTCCTTGGGGGACCACAATATTTGTAGTTAAAATGTCCGACTGGCCAACTACATTACCACTCCTCACAGAAACGTACTGTTTTCGGTTTGAGAGGTAAGATTGAATCCATCTCGAAACTTTCCCTCTGATTTCATAATTATGTACTTTATTTATTAATCTGTTGTGGGAAACACAGTCGAAGGCCTTGGTGAGGTCACAGAATATTGAAGAAGATACAGATGAAGAAGGGCTTTTCATCTTCAGTTGTTTCTTCTAACTGGCATATTTTATTTCGGATAGATTCAATATTTAGGTATATTAACATATTTGTATTTGCTGCATTGGTTATTATTTGTATGTGTTGTTTTGTTCCAGAAAAAGGAAGAAACTGTTTGTATATGTATTTCGTGGTTACAAATTAGGGTTTTTTGCTTCATCTAGCTTATCTAATGGTACCGTCACTTTAAATGAAGCATATTCTTCTGGCCTATTTGATATCATTTTTTTGCAAACAGCCGATTCAAAGTTTTTAGTTCTCAGATATTCCATTACATCATCTTCCGTTGTTTGCGGTTCTAATTGGATGCATCTAAATAGACGTATCTGGTTACTGCCTTAACTCCTTTATTTTCTGAGTTGGATCCTATTATATTGCCATTATTACGTGATGTTCTTCTCTTATTGTTGCATTTATGTTAAGTTTTGCTTTTTTTATGTCCTCATTGTTTATTTTATTTAGAATTGGTTTTGCGTTTTCGGTCAATCTATTGTTTTGTATTGGTTTTTTTCTGCTCGGTACGACTTGGCGTTTCGCTACAAGGAAAAGATTTATCATCGCTGGATTTATCGGCGGTGGATTTATCTGCGGTGGATTTATCGGCGACAATTTCGAATTCTTTCTGGTCTTATCTGATCTTGTTTGGTCTAGCTTATGTTCTTGCCTAGTCTTGCCTGGTCTTGTCTGGTCTTGTCTGGTCTTGCCTGGTCTTGTCTGGTCTTGTCTGGTCTTGTCTGGTCTTGTCTGGTCTTCTCTGGTCTTGTCTGGTCTTGTCTGGTCTTGTCTGGTCTTGTCTGGTCTTGTCTGGTCTTGTCTGGTCTTGTCTGGTCTTGTCTAGTCTTGTCTGGTCTTGTCTGGTCTTGTCTGGTCTTGTCTGGTCTTGTCTGGTCTTGTCTGGTCTTGTCTGGTCTTGTCTGGTCTTGTCTGGTCTTGTCTGGTCTGGTCTTGTCTGATCTTGTCTGGTCTTGTATGGTCTTTTCTGGTCTTTTATGGTCTTTTCTGGTCTTTTCTGGTCTTTTCTGGTCTTGTCTGGTCTTGTCTGGTCTTTTCTGGTTTTGTCTTGTCTCCATATTATTATTACTTGATATTAGATTTCTCAAAACTAGCCGACTTATGTTGAGACTGTTAGTAATAACTAGTCAAACAAGCAAAATTAGGATTTGTTGGAACTTCTAGAGTATCAGATTTATTGAAGACGAGTAATGGAAATCTGTATAGTTACAACTACATAGTTTTACTTTAAAAATCTTTTGGAAATACAATATATTATCTTGTAACTAGTCAACCGGTAATAGATCCGGTAATAGATTTGTCACACATTTGATCAATTTGTTAATGAAATCAAACTGAAACGTCTACACTGATTATACAGCAAAACGTCGGCAAATTTAAAATGCCAGTTAATTTGGGAACATCCTGTATTTATGTTTATTCAACATATATATGACTATATGTGTCTTAATTATTTTAAGAATTATAGTCTTAATCTATGTTCATACAATCTATAGGTGTATGACTGACTACTATATGTGGATATGTGCTAAATCTATGTATACACAACATATAAGTCTTTGGTAATATGTCTATTCTATGATTCTATGATTCTATTTTCTTTTATATTCTATAGTTTGTATCTATGTTTATAAATTTAAAGTGCATCACTATATCTAAAGCCTTGAATCTCCTGAAGCCTACATTCTTTTATGTGTTGTCTGTTCTTTTATATGTTATGTTAAATTCTAAATATTTGCTTTGTTTGATTTAAAATTAATTGATTGTATGTAATATTTTTTAATTATCAAATCTGCAACTTAATATTATGAAAACACAAAATTTATTTTGAAATTTAAGAATCTAAAAAAATATGTTATAATAAAATTAGTTATAATAACCCAATATTTGATGCAACGAAATTTCAACAATTTTTCTGTTTCCATTAATTGCGTTTTGACCGTAACCTTTGTCCCGTTTACTAAAATATCACAACTTTTTCGATATTTATAAATCGATACGCGAGTGTGAAAGGTTACGTAACGCGCGATTTCTTCGGCAGAGTAGGAGGCGAGACTACCGGCCATCCTCATCACGGTCTCGCTGACATTTAAACACATTTAGAATGTTGCCGGTCATCATCTCAATAATAGCAAATTTTCTCTTATATTTATCTTATATTAAAATAATAAATTGTTAGATAATGCTATATTATCTTGTTGGGTAATATATGATGTGTGTACAACTGCTAAATAACTTGATATTATATATAGTTAGATGGTATACATGGTTCAATAATTTTATATTATACACTTTATTTAGTTAGATAATATAGATAGTTTAATTAATTTATATTATCTAACATTATCATTACTCACTATGATTGGATTAAACCGTCTAGGTCTTAGAATTTACTCAGTCTTGTTCAGTTTCACTATGTTCAGTAGTTCTTCAATAGTATGCAAATATAATAAACTAACACCAGTTAGTTCCATATTGAAATTATAAACTAATTTTTGTAACTAAGTCTTGTCTATCTAATCATGTATGTCCTATCTAGTCTTATTCGATAATCTTAGTCCTATCCGTGTTTGTCTAATCTTCTGTCACTCTATATACACGTATTTAAAAAATGGATTGTTAAAGTAAACAAAAATTGTCCTAATCGTCACCAGTTAGTTCCACATTTAAATATAACCCCTTATTGGACATTAATCACAAAATGACCTAGACTAAAATAAGTAAAACTAATATATAAGAACCCGATTTTCCCATTAATAATGGGAGATCCCCTTATGAAATAAACACAGTTTAAGGCAGCTTCGTCAGTTGACTAATTAAATAACATATACCCATGTCAAACGTATTCCAATTAGCTTATTACTTGAAATAATTTGATAATTTTGTTATCTTATAATAATTCTGATGAAAAATTTACTACTCTTGAATAACATTTACTTTTTCTATTTAGAGGTGCATATTGGAATAATCACTACTAATTTTTGAAAAAAAATGTTTTAGTAAATAGTACTTCTATTATTACTTGGGGAAATGGCTAATATAGAAATAAGATATGAGTTAAGGCTCTGTAATTATAAATATAAATGTCATACGAACGTATGTCGCTGCGGACGTTTTCTATGCAAAATAATTTATCGGCGATTTATTGTTTAGGTCAATGTAAATTCGTTAAGGAGTGGCTAGAATGCTTCGAGAATGGGATGGGAATTTCACATCGGACAAGAATCCGCGTGTATAAAAAGGACGAGTTGGTGGCAAAGTTGCACCATTCCTGCCCATCACAACAAATAGAATTACCATTTTATACATTCGACTATGATCGATGGAAATTATTTATTTGATATTTTATTTTTAACCTTTGCTATTATAAGTTTCAGCAGAATAAAAAGAAATATTTCATAAAACTATCTATTTAGCTAATTTATATACACTATAATAGATTAAGCTTAGAAAATTGCCTAACCTCTACAAATAAGACCAGATAGACAAGACTAGACAAGATAAGATTAGACAGACAAGACTAGACAGACAAGACTAGACAGATAAGACTAGACAGCCAGGACTAGACAGGCAAGACTAGACATACAAGACTAGACCGACAAGGTTAGGCAGATAAGGCTAGAGAGGCAAGATTAGACGCACAAGACTCGAGACTTAAGACTAGACAGACAAGGTTAGACAGATAAGGCTAGACAGACAAGGTTAGACTGATAACGCTAGACAGACATGGCTAGACAGACAAGACATGACAGGTAAGACTTGACAGACAAGACTACACAGACAAGACTGGAGACATAAGACTAGACAAACAAGACTAGACAAATAAGACTAGACAGAGAAGACTAGACAGAGAAGACTAGGCAGACAAGACTAGACAGACAAGACTAGACAAGAAAGACTAGACAGACAGCTAGACGGACAATACTAGAGAGATAAAACTAGGCAGACAAAACTAGACAGATAAGACTAGACTAAAAAGACCTGGCAGATAAGACTATACATACAAGACTGGAAACGGAAGACTACACAGATAAGAGTACACAGACAAGAGTACACAGACGGGACTAGACAGACAAGTTTCGACATCAATACTAGACAGAGAAGACTAGACAGACAAGACTAGACAGAGAAGACTGGATAGACAAGACTGGACAGACAAGACTGGACAAACAAGGCAGGCCACAAAAGATTGGACGGGCAAGACTGGACAGACAAGGCTGGACATACAAGACTGGACAGACAGGACTGGACAAACAAGACTGGACAGACAAGACTACACAGACAAGACTGCACAGACAAGACTAGACGGACAAGACTAGACAGATAAGACTAGACAGACAAAACTAGACAGACAAGACTAGACAGACAAAGTTAGGCAGATAAGACTAGACAGACAAGACTAGACAACAGAACTAGGCAGACAAGCCTAGAGAGATAAAACTAGGTAGATAAGGGTAGATAGACAAAACTTTTTTTGTGAGGGCGTGCTGGCGTTAAAAATATAATTTCTTCAGGCAAGTGGCCACCTTGGAATCACATCCGTACACTCTGGACCCGCTTATCGCATAACGGAGTAACCGATGGCTTTTAAAAATAGTCCACATGTTTGTTTCTTTTTTCCTTCAACAATTATTGTAAGAATTAGCTCGTGTAAGTTGTTCTAGTTGGTTTATCGTTTAAAATGAATGGGATTATTGTTTTGGCACTAATGGGTTAGTCCACTGGGAGAATACCAGGGGGTCTTCAGAAAGACCCGATCTTATGTTGAACAGATCCTCAACCTTAAAAATGTACTTGCATACTTAAAGATGAGAAACCGCATGTTGGTCGTCACCTTTGTTGATTTTAATAAGGCCTACGATTCCATTGATAGAGAAACGTTTAACAAAGTAAATTTAGAGGCGAGATTTCAGAAAGCTTCGAAATAAAAACTGGAGTGAGACAAGAAGATGGACTTCACCTCTCTCCAACTGTGTGCTTGAAAAGGTTTTGAAAGAATGGCACAAGGAAATGATCTATTTGGTGATCCTTTGGTGACCTTTGCAGATGACATGGCACTGTTTGCTGATTCTCTTAAAATGGCAACAATGCAGGTAAGTAGCCAAAACAGGTTGCCAAAGTGGGTCTTCAAGTATCGCTGGAAAAAACAGAATTATTCACCAGCATCAGAGAAGCAAATAGAGAGATGTTACTAGAGCAGGGAAATATCAAGAGGACTGAGAAATTAAACAACAAGAAATGCCCGTCACGCAACGTGAAACTTAAACACTATATATCAGTATTACGCCATATTACTAGAAGCCCTATATGCAATGGGGTGTCTTTCCTTGAACCGGAGAGGTCTGGTAGAGAAATTGGAAATCAAAGAGAGGAGAATCCTCAGGAAGATCCTCGTCCCGGTAATGGAAGATGGGGAATTCCGAAGGCGGCGTAACTCTGAGCTCTACCAACATATTGAGATGCTCTCTGACTGTGCAAAGAAAAGAAGGTTAGGTTAGGTTTTTTTGACTGCCTCCAAGCCGACTAACCAATCGTCTGTTCACCTTCTGGCAAAACAAGAAGGATCGTACCACTTGGTTGACAGAAACCGAGAAGGATATTAAAGAACTGGAAATAACATCTCCAAAACAGACAGTCTGTCAGACGCCCCCTTCAAGGAAGTCTGTGGGTTTCAGCAAAAAACCCGAAGGAAAGCCCCTGGACCCCCTTACCCCCTGGACAGAAAAGAAAAAGGAGTTACAGCGGCAGAAGATGCGACAATACTGGGCAAAGATCGATGCCCAACAGTTGAACAAGCGTGGTCCAAAGGAGGCCCATTCGAAACAAGAAGAAGTATAACAAAAAAAAAATGTGGAAAATAGTTGAAAATAATTGAATTAAATATTATGAGACCCAGACAGGAACCTACTGGAAAACTAGAACTAAATTTTGGGCGATATTTAAAAAACGTAATATCATTGCTGACAAAGACAAATAGAGAAGAATATGATATCTTGTTGTTACAATATCTAGAACTACATAGAAAAAAGAAGCAAATATCAAAAGGGTTATGATTTACTTTTATAGTAAATTACTAGCACCTTCACTGATAACAAATCACCAAGGAACATAATTTTTCCTAGGAAATTTAATTTTTATCATTCAAGTTCTATTGCACAATTTTACCAAAATTTCGCGTAGATTTTTTAGTATTTCCAAATTTTTGCTATAAGGAATGTGCAAGAAAAATAATGTTTAGACATTAGCCAAAGTTGATTAGAAGGGGAGAATGGGGAGACACTGGACACGGGGAGACAATGGACGATTTCTCCGACCCCCTTTTGCATTTTTGCGCTAAAACAGTTTTATCATGTTGGCATTACGATGAACATTTCGAACATTGCAAATGGCCGACATCCTCTAAAAACATTTGAAGAAAATTCCAAAATATCGTTTTTTGCTCTTTTGATTTAATTTTTTAAGGTTAGAGTGTAAGCTACAATTGAAAAGGTATTGTTTATTTATTTTTGTCTTCTAGTTACGGTATAAGTCGGTGTTTAAGGTAGTATTTAATACCGTCGAATCTAGTAGTATTTAATACTTAAGCTAGTATTTAATCGTGTAATTTTTTTTCGATAAATCACCTGGGAAGAAACTGGACACGTGTCTAAAGTATCCCCTGGCTTGCCCAAAGTCTCTCTTGCAATCTAGGAATCTCTAATTTCTCGCCCTTTTTTTAATTCTTAAATTAAATTGGAATAATGGAGAAAGTCGTATCAACCTAAGGTCAGGTTTTGAGAAATGGGGTATTTATCCCTTCAACCGAAACATTTTTCAAGAAGATGATTTCCACTGTTCAGCCGCCTCAGATCGCCCTATTCCAACTACTCTTCAGGCTCCGGATGCATGTTCCGCGGACCATGTGATGGACAAGCAGCCTTCAGTTGAGAAGTTTGACGGACGGCCAGATTCCTCCAGAGCCCTGACTCCGGATTTAATTTTACAACAATTACTTGATGTGAATTCTAATACATTGCCTTGCAACGCCTTCATCTTTAAAGCAAGGACAAGCAAAAGCTCAGATCTGTACTCCGGAAGAAGTCTGGCCTTATCCAAGGGCGAAGCCACGAAAAGAAGGAGTCAATCGCAGGCGAAGCAAGTGTATGATCGGTAGAGACACTTCCGAAAAGGAAGAAAGAGAGCGGCTGAAACTTTCCCCAAAGGGTTTCAGCCAAAGGCTGTTGTTCGGTATAAAAATAAAATCGGTATAACAATATAATCGGTATAACAATATAATCGGTATAACAATGGACGTCGGTAACAAACGGATTTTCCTGGATACTTTCAAAAAATCTCATATGAACCTTAATCTTCACTCTACCTAATGACACCTTAAGAAATGTTCTAGTTCTGTTTCGGCGACTTGAAAAAAATTAGACTTTCCAGTGTCTCCCAGTCTCCCCTCCTAACTTGACAAAAAAATCCCTAATTGTAAGTTATAATTAGATTTTCTACAAATTTTATTAGAAACACTTTTAAATAATTGTTTGATTGTGGAGTTACTTGTTAAAACTTCATTACAATATTAAAGATAAAAACATAAATTGTTTTTAAGTTTCAAATTTATTGTACAATACAAGATATATTTTGCGAACACTAGCTTTTTCACGTAGCGATATACGAATTCAAATTGTCAAAAAGCAAAATCAATAATATAGTAATTAATTTTAGAAACACTTTTCAAAATTTCGTTCAATTTTTGAGATGTTTTCGATTTTTTAATCAAAATGTAAAACATAAACAATATTTGATTTCGATTCGTAGTTGATTACCACCATGTTGACCGACAATAAATCACTAGATAACAAGGTTTCTCATAGAAAATTTAATTCTCTTATAAATATTCTCATATATATATATATATATATATATATATATATATATATATATATATATATATATATATATATATATATATATATAAAGAATGAAGAGTATTTTGTTACAAGGAGAAAGAATTACTAGAATGCAATGGGATAAATAGACGAGCATTTATTTATTAGAACGATATTTTATTTAGATTCAATTGCGATTGGTATCTAGCGACTAGTTAAAGAGATGATGGATTATTAAAGGCCAGGGTCGAATAGTTGCAAACTAGAAACAACATTAATTTCAAGATAATCCTTTTTATGCAGATTTTTAAATAATTTATAGCATCCGTCTCTTACATTTACTAGCACCGGTAAATCGAACACCATTTACAATTAACAGAACATTACACTTAACACAGTGTACATAAATACTACAAACATTGATAAATAGGTTAAACAAAACTAGACAAACACTACTGAACTGAATAATTAGTAACAAGACTAATTACAGCACGATTTCCCTCTGATAAAACCCGTGAAATATTAAATTCATTATCATATATCAAACCTAATACCTTTAGGTAAGAATTGGGTTGTTGAATAAAAAAAAATTATCGATTTTTTTTATGTATTTTAAAACCTTATTATAAATAATTTGGATGTGCCAAGCGAAAAACTTAAAAAAAATATTTTTAAATTAATTATAAACAATTCAAAAGTGAATTTTTTTTAAAAATAATGACGTCACTCCAAACGTGCCATGATTGCTGTGACGTATTTATCATACATCAGATACGATAGTACAGTGTTGGCGTTTCTTTTAAGATTTGACATTTCTAATAAATTTATAAATATGAGCCGTTTATTTTGAAAGTGACCTAACTCCATTTATGTTCGAATCGAGATATTGAAGGGTTTGCGTTGGATAAAATTTTAAAATATGGGTAACAGATAATATAATAGAATAATGTTTTGGTGTTTCTAAGGGTGTTAAATTTATCTCCCCAATTAGCATATTTAACGTTATTTAAGAAATAATATGTTTTTTATGGCTGTAAATGGACTTGGGCCACTTTCAAAATCAATGAAATCACGTTTCCAATTCTTAAGAAACCACAAGTCCGTCCATACATAAAATAAACTTTCCTTGAAATAAAGATAAATGTATACACTTTTATGCTATAAAATCAAGAAAAGTAAATAACAGTTGTTAAATCATTTTTACAATAATATTAATATCCTTTTATTAATTATTATTCAGTCTTCTCCATTTTGTGTATGCGGGAGGGATATAAAATAATTATTGTGGGCAGGTGGTATACAAGGTGGTATACCAAAATTGCTTATATTTGAGGTTTGTGAGTTGTCTCGTATTTTTTTGTAGTTCTTTTTTTATTTTTACATTGAAATTCATATTCGAGATTCCTAAGTTTTCTCTTGGGATATTTTAATATATTCATATTCTCACACAGTTTTTTTTTCAATTCAATTTGTTATAAACAAATTATTAACGAATTACTGAAAATTACAATGGTATATCAGGAGACCCACATGAATTCATTAGCAAATCGAAACTGATATTTTAAATTAAATTGTTTATAATAAATTTATTGCACATTGATAATTCAACTACATTAATAATTAAACATAAAGATTACGAGATCACATAAACTTTAATTGCATATTTTCCATATCGGTTTGAAACTCTCTCACAATCAGTGGGACTTACGCCACTTTCAAAATAAACTTTTTCATCACTTCATTAATCCAGCAATTTTTGATGTTAAAAAATCTTAATGATTTTAAATATATTAGTAACAAGTTACTTCAGTTTAAAAAGATCAAGTAAAAATCTAACTATTATGGTAACTAACTCAATATTTTTGAAAAATGGACTTAGGCCACTTTCAAAATAAACGGCTCATATAGTAACGATAATAACAAATGATCGTAAATGTACGATAATTATGGTATACTTGGCAACGCTGAATGTATGATAAAGACGTCACAGCCTCGGCTTAGTTCGGCATGTCGTCGGTACCGAGTTCAATTTTTTTTTTTCAATTTGTTATAACTTTTTAATAACGAATAAAAAAAAAAAATTGTTTTGTTATTAAACTTATATATAATCTTTCGATTTATGACAAAAAAAAACCTTTTAATTATAACAAAGGTATAAGGTTTTGTAGAAGGTGTATAACACGCTATTGATTTACTTACCAACACATTTTTTGTTGTATTTACTTTTATGTGTCTTATTAAAATTCAATGTCTATTATATCTGACACTAGTAATTGTTCTTCAGTTTTTTCGAAGCAAATTATAGAATCAATTATAGATCATCACTGGCACATTATGAGCTTTGGCCTACCCTAGAACACGTCGAGTCGCAATCGTGCTCTATCCCTTGACACATGGCGCCATCACATGATGTAATAATAATAATCTTTATTGTCACCAACAGTCACAAATATCTTTCGACCGCAAACATGATATATTTATATATTTAGTCTAAAATTGCGAACATTTCTGCATTAAGTTATACTTAGATTCAGACTTATTTTTCTCTGTGGAACAAAAATTATTAATATTATGGAGAGTTTCACATATTAATAACTAGCTATAGCCCGCGGATTTACTCGCATGTACTTTTATATCAGTAAAATTAATTCCAGTGAGGTTTTATGTTTACCAAATATTGAATATCTTGTGAGTAAAATGAAGACTAATATTACGGTAGACCGTAAGAACATTTGAAAATTGTTATATCTTCTTAAGGATTTTGTTCAATGCTTGTACGCTACCTATTAAACGAGTTAAAAATAGAAATAAGCTTGAACGCAATCGAGTGGTTAGTTTCAAAGTTATTGCATATAATATATAACAGTCTACCTAGTCCTACTGTTTGAAACAATATTAATAAATCATAATTAAAACAAAAAAAATAATATTATACTTCATACAAGGTTTCTAATCATATTACAGGTTTTTTTAAGCTTTCAGCAAATATAAGTCTAATGTGGCTGCGTTTATTCCTTGTAGCTTAATTTCGGATTTTCGTGCGAAACTTTTTCCAAAATAATCTAAATTAACTGAATGTTCTACTAAATTATTCTAAAGTAAGCAGATTAAAAGTATGTATGATGCGTAAAGTTGCGAACAAAATAAACTTTCTATAAAAGAATTAAAAATTTCTATAAAACGATTCGAACAATTTTTAAGAGACTTGGAACTATAATTTCGATTTTCCGCATTTCAACTTAATTTTATCCGGCCCTAGTAACAATTTTCGAATTTTATTGAACTTGGAAATATACAAGGAGCATATTATCAAGGAGCTTGATAATATGCAACAACACTCACATGTTGTTACCATAACAATCATGGGACATTATCATTCCAGTTTTCAACACTATCAACTATTTGTTCCTGTACTTCCTTGTCTAGATTTTGACTTGCACAGATTAAGTAAAATAGCATCAGGAATAGGCACGATCCATCGCCTACAATTGTACGAATATATGAGGGCTGTCACATAATGACTTAACCTGACCTATATACAAACTAGTTGCTGTTAATTTTTTTGATAGATTTAATTTTAATTTTTTTTTTCGCCTTATACTTTCATTTGTATAGCGTAAAAATTTTACATTTCTAATTGACTTAGTTGTTACATTACCCAAATTGGAACACAACGGGAAGGACAACGTGTCGTCCTCCAAATTGTTGAAAATTGAGTACCGAAGCGTGATTATGTTCTTATGTAAAGACGCTCAAATCCCAGCTGAAATTAAAAAACAGCTCCAGGGAATCAATTTAAGAAGAGAGAATCGTTTTGGTGGATTTCAAAGAATGGAATACTACTGTAAACGGCACCTATTACGCTGGCTTACTAAATAGACTGCGACATGCAATTAAAGAAAAGCGGCGAGGAAAGCTTGCTCGAGTTGTGCGGCTATTGCATGAAAAAAAGACGCATACAGACAGTATGCGTCTAACGGTTGACCCGTACGGACGCATATATCTCTTGAGAATGGCGAATGTTAGTTCGCCGAAACGTCGAGAATCCGGTTCTTTTCAGAGCCAACCCTCAGCATCAACGCGGAATCCCCGAGAAAACAATACAACATATATATATATTTATATATATATATATATATATATATATATATATATATATATATATATATATATATATATATATATATATATATATATATATATATATATGTTGTATTTGAGGTTTCCGCGGATAGATACCTGTGTTGTATTATTTTCTCGGGGATTCCGCGTTGATGTTGAGGGTTGGTTTGGAAGAACCGGATTCTCGACGTTTCGGCGAATGTTATTTAATATATATTGACGAAATATATTGACGAACGGTGAGATTTTTTGGCCGACAATTATTATTTAAGAAACAAATAGATTTAGATTATTTACAATATTGGAAATTATTTAATTTTCTTATGTTGGTACTCACAAGCTTTGACATTTTTACCAATTCAAATTTATTAGGTACCAACATTATTTTCTACATTATCGTGAGAAATATGGAGTAAAGTAGCGTTTTCTAAATTAGATTTTATTGTCTTATACTTAATTTATTTTGTAAGTATCCCTGAAATGTTAAAATTTACTGGTCACTTTACCGCATCGTAGCCGTACTTTGCAACATTGTGTGTAAAAATCTAGCTTCGCTGGACGTATACACGATGTCAAAGCTAACTTTACAATTTAGGAGGCCAAAAAATTAATTTACATACAGATAAATCTTCAAAAGCAGTTATAAGTCATGTTTCTAAAAGTAAAAATTTCCATAACTCACAAATTGCAGACCCATCAACAAGAAATGTGCCATATATCCTACCAATTCATTTTGCTGACCTATCAACACAGAATCATCCTAACATTCCGGATTCAAATTCATATTATGATGATGACATTAACAGTCATTCTCCTTCAGAAGTGAGTTATGTTCCAAAATTACATAAAATAACACTAACAAATTATGTACCAAATTTGATAGATTAACTTACTGAGAAATCCTTAAAACCGGTTTTAAAGGTGTTTTTTTTTAAAGTTTTCACTTCAGTCGGCAGTGCCTGACTGCCTATATTTTTTTTATATTTTCAATTCGGGGATGCCAACTTCACGCAGCTTTTTTAAGCCGTATACGAGGATTGTCAAAAAAATTAAATTTAAAATGAATGTAAAATGAATTTTACTCAAGAGTAAAGTACCTTTATTTTTGGAAATACAAATATTATTAAGGAAATATATATATATATATATATATATATATATATATATATATATATATATAAAGGAGAGTCAGAGTTTTTTACTAGGATGTATATATCCTCAGAACCGGTAAATGTTACAGTTATGAAACTTGGTATTGAGATTTGTTTACATTTTTTTTTTTTTGATTCGATTGTTTCACCATTTTTTGAACATCTAATTTTGGGCTTCAATGTTTTTGAAACTTTTATAACAGAAACCGAATATTGCATAATATAAAAAAATTGGCAGTTAAATTTCTTTTATAAAATAGAGAAGAACGGGTTTTACCATTTTCAGAAAAATCTAGCTATGTGGGCTGCAAATGAAGGATACTTAAGAGGATATCCTAAAACTGAAGATGTTAGCGATGTGAAAATTAGTAATTATATTCTCCTTTAAAATTGAAGGAAAGTGTGAATTACAATTTTCCAAAAATTCAATTAAAATGGGTGTAAAAGAGTGGTTAAATAAATAAAGCTCATTTGGACATTGTAAGTTGACAGCTAGCATTGATTGACAGCTTGAGTAATTGTTTATGATTACAATCGGAAAGGCAAAATGAAAATACTTTATATAACTTTTTGTATTGCTGTACAATCTTTCCTAATTGAGCTAGATACCTAGAATTTTTGGCATCTCACGGCATTTTTTAATGCCCTTTTAATTTCAACATTTACAATACTATATAGGTTACTAAAAAAATAAGAGTACAGAAAGTTGGATCCCATTTCTTGTCTAATGGTTTCATTTGGAACTCAATTTCTCCTGAAGTTTCCCGCCGCTGTTCTCCGTAAGTTCATTTCTGTAGCCTTTAGATTTCTGTTTGTATTGCTTTTATCGGCCACACCTCGGAGCTATATGTTATTATGCTTTTCACGATTGAGTTGTATATTCTTTTTTATTTTGTTTTGTAATTGTTTTGTCCCATATAAAATTGTTCAGCATCGAACTATTTCTTCTACGCCTGTACGCTTCTATCCGATATTGCTTCGACTAGTGTCCCTTCTTTAGATATTTTCATTCCTAGGTGTTTGTATATATTGCATTGGTTGATGAACTGTCCCGTAGCTAGATGTAGGTTATTCTTGTTGTCCTCCTATGCACAAATATTCCGTTTGTTCAAATATTTCCGTTGATGTTGACATCCAGACATCCAGAGATTCATGTCATCTATATCTTGTGCAATAACTAGTTGGTCATCCGCGAAAGAGAGGGTTTATACTATCGTGTCGTCATCCACTGGTATTCTCATGCTATTGCATTTTGTATTCATGTCTTCAGCACGTGTTCCAAGTAAATATTGTAGAGCCTTCCAAAGTTTTACTAAAGGTATACTGCTGTAGGCATTTTTCAGATCTACGTTCAGGAGATGTTCTTCTTGATTTTGTGCTGCTTTCTTTTCTAAAATTTGAGTTAGCGTAAATAGGTGGCCAACTGTGAATTTTCCTACTCTGTAGCCTGCTTATACTGTTCTTGAAAATTTTCCCATAGACTCTACTTATGGAGCTGGTAAAGGCTATTCCACGATAGTTGTCGCAGTTACTCTTGTCGCTATTTTTGTATATCGTTGATAGGTGTGATGTCTTCCATTCTATGAGTACTTCGTGGCTGTTGAGGCACCTTTAGAATAAATTTCTTAATATATATATATATATATATATATATATATATATATATATATATATATATACCATATTTTAAAAGTTCATTAGTAATAAAACCCGGTCCTGGAGCTCTTCCGTTTTTTTTCCGTTCTCCCTTTTTTAAATTTATATAGACTTCTTTATCCTCTGCTACGGTAAGTGACCAGTAAATTTTAACATTTCAGGGACACTTACAAAATAAATTAAGTATAAGACAATAATATCTAATTTAGAAAACGCTACTTTACACCATATTTCTCACGATAATGTAGAAAATAAGAGTGATTTTTTAAATTTTACTGTTCGTCTGACATGTGGATAAATGACATATAATGTTGGTACCTAATAAATTTGAATTGGTAAAAATGTCAAAGCTTGTGAGTACCAACATAAGAAAATTAAATAATTTCCAATATTGTAAATAATCTAAATCTATTTGTTTCTTAAATAATAATTGTCGGCCAAAAAATCTCAAAAATCAAATACAAATTTCGTGCGGAAATGATTTTACAATGCTCCAGCAAATGGGAAATGCGCCCTTCGGGCTCGTTTCCTTAACGAGATGTTGCATTGTAAAATCAATGTTTCCGCACTCTAATGTAAATAACTATTTGTTTGGAATATTCCTTACGACGTTTAATTTTACATCCTTCTCAGCTGTGATTGTTTGATGTTTAGAAATTTCTGAATTAACTATTGCAAGAGTTTTTTTCTTATTCTTATCTCTATATCGCTGACTATTCATTTTATTTTGGAGTTTCGTCCCTTTGGAGAGCACGCGAATACATTTGGTTGCCTAAAACTTTGATGGGTCTGATTCGTTATTTACCATGAATTCTTCGATACAATCCAGTAATCTGAACATTCCAATAGTCCGGCACTAGTATATCTACTAGTACATCCGTCAAAAGTACTTACTCTTGTACTACACACTGATTATAGAGGTTGATATTTCCTTAGAGGCGCTGCGTTCTGTCAACACGGCCAAAAACATTCCAATAATCCGGCAGTAGTACATCTACTATTACATCAGATAAAAGTACTTACTCTTGTACTGCACACTAATTCTCCGGGTTGATATTTCCTTAGAAACGCTACGTTCTGTCAACACTGCCAAAAACTTTGACTATTAAGTTTGACGATCAGAGCCAACTTTAAACATATGCGTATAGATGTGTTCTTTTGAACACATCTTTGAGTAATAGAATTTTTTTCTATAGAACGCAGCTATTGATGACCAGACGCAAATGTATCAGTTTACCCCTACCCAAATGTCATTCAGCGCGACTATAGAAGTTTTCACTTCAAAAATAAAATGGGATACGTTTGACCAAGATTTGACCAAGATTGACCACCAAATAGTTTGGTTTGCCCACATTCCGTTCTAAAGATATTATGATCGGGGGCTAGCCCCCCAAAATGCATTTTTATTGTATTAGAGAATGGCATCTTAAAAAACATCGTTTGACCGTTGTTTGTCCACCATTTTTTTCGATAAATTCTTTTTTAGGAACCCCAAAATCGATTTTTTAATATTACATTTTTTATTATTTTTAATGTTTTTTTTTTCATTTGGCGTTGAAGAACTTCGTTTGACCATGTTTGCCCATCATTTTTTTTATACAAAATATTTTTAACTGCCCCAAAATCGAATATTGGTTGAAAACATTTTTGAAATTAGCAGATCACGTGCCAAACGAAGTTTCATGTGATTTTTCGCTGGCCTTACTCAACGCCAGCACATTGAGTTTCAACGAATGTCGTTTGGACGTGTATATATCAGTATGTTTCGAGTCGTTGCATAATGAGAACCTCCAACATCGGCTTCAATGATTCGTCCGACTGGATGTCGCCCACCACATCAAGATGATCTGCCGGAAGAAAGTTTTTAATGGAAAATCCGGTAAATTGAAAGACTTTTACGTAAGATGCATTGAAGTCATGACAATTTGTGAAATATTGCAAGAATTCGAAAACCTTCTACTCGCCGTTCTTGTAGTTGCTCTAATACGATGGTTAGGATGAAATGGGAGTTGACATTATCAGTCAACACAGGACAAAATTTCTTTTTGACAGGATTAAAACGTTCACCTGCAAGGAACAAGATTCAACGATAGAAGATGGAGAGCAGTGTATCGATGAAGAGCCTTCTGAAGTTGAGAGGGATGTACGTCCTTTCGTAGAAAGCATTCGAAATTGCGCTGAAAAAGAGGCGAAACAATGTTCCAATTTTGATCGACCAAACGCTTATTATCTTCCGGATATTATTGAACCTCTATTGATGTTGACCCGATTCTTTCCCCTCTGGACGAATGTAATGAAAAAGAAATTCGGGTCACAATACGATGTAGAGAGTTCCGCAAATGTTGAAGCGTACTTCAAGAATATGAAAAACATTGACATGGGCGAAGTTGCCGGTCCAATTCGCGCGAATAAATTTATCGTCAAACATATACGTTCCATCGAAGCGACAAGTAAATTGGAGCGAGCTGCTTGCAAAAGAGAACTTTATAAATACAATAAGAAAATTATTCAAAAATCCAAAGGGAACGTAAAATTTCTACAAGAGAACGAATACTTATTTCAAGAAGAGAATAGGAAGGGAAAAAATAAAAAACTCCACCGAGCATTATTGTGGAAAAATTATTAACCAGCGCGGACACAAATATAGAAAATCTTTCGGCTCTTTCATCCGCTGGTCGTAACAGATCAATTCAACAAAGTTCTTTGCAATCAACAAATCAAGATCCCAAAAACCCGTTGGTCTCACCAGAAGATTCACTTTTTTTCTGTGGATTTTACACAGACAACACCGGAAATCATTTGAAGAAGACAAAAAAAAAACAAGAGGAACACAAAAAAAGAGGAAAATTTTTGATACCGTGTCCTGAAATTCGACTCATTCGTGATCGACCAATGAAAAGCGACAAGAGTAAGATGATATTGACCAGTTTGGATTGTACAAAGATTGATACAACTGAAAAGCACTTGCCCGTTTGATAGCATTGTTGAAGTTGCAAAGATAGTACATAGATAATGAATTGTTCATTAAGAACAATTATAGAACAATAATAGAATGTAGGAGATTATCACTACGATATCTTCAAATCTGTCAGTAGCTGGAATTACACGGATATCTTCTGTTACTCTTTGGCACATCCCGCTGAAGATGCGTGGTGTGAGCAGTTCGCTGCGTCAAAGCAAGTAACGGGAACGGTCAAGACCGATTTTTGTCAGGGGCTGAAGGCCAACAAATATTATGAAAGATAAGATCTCGTCGGCTCCTCATCCAACGGGAACTCCTGTGAAGGCAAACTGACAGATAGCATAAATCAATAAACAAACAATAGATTCCGGTTTGGAATTCGTATCGCAAGGCCACCATGGATTGTGGTTAGCAAATTAATTTACAGAAGAAATAACAAAAAACTTTTTCTTCTGTAAATTATACTAATCACAATCTATGGTGGCCTTGCGATACGAATTCCAAACCGGAATCTATTGTTTGCTTATTGATTTACGCTATCTGTCACTTTGCCTTCAGATAAGAGTTTCCGTTGGATAAGGAGCCGACGCGATCTTCTTATCTTTGACTCTAAGGTAGTAATTACACAAATTCTAACTTTATTTTCTTTACTCTTTCATAATATCTGTTGGCCTTCAGCCCCTGACAAAAATCGGTCTTGACCGTTCCCGTTACTTGCTTTGACGCAGCGAACGGCTCACACCGCGCATCTTCAGCGGGGTATGCCAAAGAGTAATAGAAGATATCCGTGTAATTCCAGCTACTGACAGATTTCAAGATATCGTAGTGATAATCTCCTACTTTCAATTCTATTATTAATTTGGTTCAAACCATGACATCTCATTTTAAACTTTTATAGAACAAGAATATGTGCAAAATTTGGACGAAAATTGTCTGTGAACTATATCTTTCATAAAAGCATACGCATCGGATGGACCAACTAGCAGACTTTACAACGCAGGAGGAGTAATTCTTGCAAGCATATTCAAGGAGTACAATGGCGCCCTGATTGCCAAGCAAACATCAGCAATGTTATCGGAAAGCTATTTCTTGTAAATCCAAATGCAGAACAAATGGCATGTACGAACTGCCAGTCGAAATTTCGTTCGCAAATTACAATCGAAGTAGACGCAAAAACTATCATCCAATTCGGATTCAAAAACGGGATACAAAAATTCGTCGATGATTTTTTTTCAAAAAAAAAAACACGAAACTGCATCAACTGTCGCCATTCATCCATCGCAGAAATGAATCCAGGTAAAAACATCATTCTCGACATTGAATGGGCTTGACGAGCAGTTACCATAAAAAAATATTAATGATGCACCGGACAAGATTTTCCTCGTTGATATTCGCGAAAATGTTGCAATCAGGGGAAAAACTTATATTTCGAACGGGCAATAAAATAAAAAATAAAATATGTCGAACCACCTGGGAGACAATTGAATGAAACGAGAAATAACGGGCATTACGTGGAATATTGTCAAATAATTACAAATCGCTGGGAAGTTCGCAACGACCTATGCAAGAAAAAACAATTTTTAAATAATTCACAGAAGTTTAATAAAAGTTTCCATCATTTTTTACACAGAAATTCACGAAAAATAAAATAAATGGAAATTGGAAAATCAAAAATGTTATATATAAGAAGATAACAAGTTGTAACTAAAGAGATGGTATTTAAAATAAATCAAAAATAAAAAAATAAAAAATAAACTGTTTTGATTTTAGTATTGACGTACTTACTTATATATTTATAATGTGCTTCCGGTACGGAAAATACAAGGACCTATTGAAATTTATGTATTGTACAATTTTTCACCTCTTATGCAGTAAAAAAAGCTAGGGTGGGCAAACGTGAAAGCAATTTTAGCATACGTAAAAAGTGCTTCATTAATTTTCGAGGTTTGCCCATTTTTTGCTCTTTCAATTCTCCATGAAATCTATATCTTTCAATTTTTCGCCCCTTATGTAAACAAAATAACTTTTTTTAAGTAAAACGCTATAAAATACGATTTTGGAGCTCTTAATAATATTAAAATATTTTGAATTGAAAAAAAAATTATGGTCAAACAAGATTAAACGAAGTTATTCAACACCAAACCAATAATAATAATAATTATAAATATTATACTAAAAAAATCAATTCTGGGGTTCAAAAAAATGTATTCAAAGAAATAGTATGCAAACATGGTCAAACGAAGTTTTTCAATATAGCATTATCAAATATAGAAAAAAATGCATTTTGGGGGCTAGGCCTAATCACTTTTTTATAATATCTTTTGAACAGAATGCGGGCAAACAAAACTATTTGGTGGTTAATCATGGTCAAATTTTAGTAAAACATCCCATTTTTTTTTTCAATTTTGTGGGGCTATCTTCATGCAGCTCTTAAAAAAATTATATCTGATGGTTGTATTTTGGGTTTTAGGCCATGCACAGCATTTTTTTAAGAATAACTTTTTTCATAAAATTAATAATAAACGTTTCATATGATGCCGACTTATTTGAAAAATTGACTTTTGTTTGTGTTGAAATTGAAAGAAATAAAATGTGCAAGGAAGATTAATAATTTGGTACATAAACAGATGCTTGAAAGTTAATAAAGCATTTGTAGCTATTGTTTTTAACGTTTTATTAGTACCGATTATTAGTACCGTATATTTTGTATGGAAATTATTTTAATTATGCCAATAAAGGTTATTATTATTATTATTAGTACCGATAGTAATTGGCAACTACATAATTGTTTAAGAAATCTATTCTTCCACAAAAAAATTTAAACGAATAATATATTATTTCATAATGAATTATAATGTAATATTATTTTTATAACAAATGATTTGTTTCCACAATTAATTATATTTTATTATTAATAGTTAAACCAAGTTTTATTTTGAAATAACAGAGACCTGATAATATGCAACAATCATATTTCTATTTAGCAAAAAATATTCTTAGACCTTGTAGAGATCATAAAAATAAATCGGAATTTATTATTAATTATTAATTGTTCAAGTGATCGCACAAGAAGAATGAAGAAAAAGTAAATCCGTTTTGATTTAGTTTGTTATATGACAGGGAAGGTAAATTAGTGTCCTTCAGGTTGGAAGATCACATCTACCCAGAAGAAAAACACAATTTAGTGATATTTAAAGTCGTGCAGGAATGATTATATTAAAATATAAATAATCGTAGTTTATTGCCGTCGGCCGAACTCTCGACGTCTCCACTTCTTTTTCCTCCGTAATTTCCCATATCCAGCGATTCTATAAGGTTTCTGAGTTTCGTGTCTGAATAAATAAGTGGAGAAAATTGAAATTAGTTTTGCGAAAAAGTTTGTTAATGCACGAAAATATTTTGAATACATTTATTGCAATCGAATTATTCAGTAATTTAAATTTATTTAAAATAAGGTAAATACAAATTAAAGCTAATTATATAAGGAGTAAAAAATGTTGATTATATATAATTATAAAACATGTTCTAAAGCAATGATGCGGAAATTATTTTCATTGACGGCGATTTTTCTTGTAAAATTTTGTCCAGAGAACCCTGGAATCACTGTTCTAAAACATTTACATATTTTTTACATTGCAATATTGCAATATTTTACTTATTTTATTTTCAGTAGGTATTTCAGTATATTTCCCTGATTTTTTTTTAAGAATTTGGCGACCGCCGACAATTTTCTCGCGAAGCTCTAAAGGGTCGCAACCCACGGTTTGTGCACCACTGTTCTAAAGTTTGAGATTTAAGTCACATTATTGCAAATAAATAGTATTCTTCTTCCTCTGGTGTTGCAGTCTTATTGGACTTTAATCTGCTACCCCTGCCTACATGTGTGTTTGGTGTCTTAGATCTTAGAAACAAGTATAGGAGAGGTCTAATAGGTTTTAATGTGGGTAGCGAGAACTACTATTTTATGTTTTTTTTTCTTGGCAGATTACTGTGAGTAGTAGCCATACACAGGAGGACGGTGGCTTATTTTCATACTCGTGCAACCGGGATATGAACCTGGGACTTATGGCTTACTAATCCGACAGACTACTAGGTCTGTCTACTGGACAACCACCGCCTCAACAGGATACAAATGTAATTTATTTTTATTGATAGAATCTGTTGTGAATTTTTTTTAATTTTGTTTATTTGCGAATTTTAAGTATAGATTTCTGTAAAAAAAAACAAATAGCAATCTTCTGATAAATTACGATTGCTCAAATCCGTAAATTTTGCTATCTTATTACCTTGATATGTAGAAATTGTTACAAAATAGAATAATTATAGGCCAAACAAATTAAACCAAAATAAAAACTTTAAACTTTAAAAGATTGTTTTATCGACATTAAGTTGAAATAATTGTTTTGTGCAATTCACTGATATTTACAAAAAAAAAAATGTGAAACAATTTAAAAAAAACGTGTGACAAATAATGACTAACAAAAACCAAAATGAAACAAATTCATCGAAATATAACAAAGACTACAATTTTCCTACTTGCAGTTATACAAGTTCTTATATAAAAAAGAATATAATAACCTTTTTAATAAATTAAAATATATTAAATATTTATTAAACATTTATTGAACATGTGATTGCATTATTAGATGTATCTAGAAGGAGATGCGGCAGGCTGCCTTATGCAATATATCAAAGGATAAGAATTGTAGTTTTCCTTTTACTTGAATTGGCATTTAGAAATTATCATTCGACAAAAATTCTAAATATTATTACTGTCTAACTTTATAGCGTAACAAGTAATTCTCATGTAACATCACTATGGATCACTATTATGCAATACGAGTTCTATTTTTAGCCATACTAACAAGACTGAACATACTAACAAGAACGGACCAACATTATTTAACAGACAGGACTAAAGCGACAAGAATAAATAATCATAATTGGATAATCATATCCTATTCCTAATTTAGCGCCCTTATTATAACATCTAGAGATTTGTAAATATAATTAACATTATGCTGGTAGTAAATTCTAAGATTAACAACATGTTCAGACAAAGACACACACATGCTGTTTTAATATACAACAATATAAATATAGACGTGTATTTTGATATTGATAAAATATACAAGAATAAATTGTAAATCTTTAAATACGTGTGATAAAGGTCTTATAATGTTTTCATTTATAGGTAAGATTATCTTTTAATAATTTATTGTATATATTTGTTAATAAAACCTTTTATAGTTACAGCTAAAGTGAATTATTTATAACCTGATCTATTTAAAGATTACATATAGACTACATAGCTCGGACTAGTTACAACTGCATAGGACAGGACTAGACAGACAAGCAAAAACAAACTAGGCTAGACAGACAAGACTAGAGAAAAAAGACTAGACAGACAAGACGATATATTCAAGACTAGATAGACAAGACTAGACAGACAAGACTAGACACAAAATTGGATATACTAGACAGACTAGCATAGACAGATAAATGTAGATAGACAAGACTATACAGACAAAACTAGACCGACAAGACTAGACAGACAAAGCTAGACAGACAAGACTATTTAAATGTATCTAAATCGACCATTGATATGTTCTGCAAATATCGAAGGAATTAAGAAACACTTGCCCGCGTACGACTCTCCAAATATCTTATCAGTACCGGGTACATCTAAAGGCAAAGGAGAACTCGAGAAATTTCTACCTCTTCCTCAAGCAGATAGAGTTCTCTCTGAAATTAAATTCATCAGCGCACGCTCATCGGAAACGAAAATTAATGATAAAAATGGAACCAAAAAAAAGAACACATAGAAAACCTGATATTATTGTTGGTACCAACGATGATAACACGAATTCAAGTGTAAAAGCGGCAATTAAATTTGCCCACCTACATCTTTTTAAATTGGATCCCTCATTAGTAGAGATTGACACTATTAATTACTTAAATAAGAAAAATTTCAAAACAGTAATATGCAAGAAATCGGGGGCTATATCTCCAGAGGAATATTCTTTTTTTAAAGTGTCTATCCAGTTTGCAGATTTTATTGATATTAATAAACCCCAAGGGTGGCAAAAAACGCTTGCGTTAATGGTCTTTTCCAGAGGTTCATAAGAAACAAGACGATAGTCTAGAACAAACCTGTTCTGATAATGATCCCCAGTCCATCACCTCAACATTACTAATTTACCTCAATATACAATCGCTTCAGAGTAAAGTAACGCAACTGGAATTATTGGTAGCAGCCTTCCTTCATATGTCTAACCCAAACCTGGATGAAAAGCGATAATATTCATCTCCTACATATTCAAAATTATGAATTATTCACTTTTTATTGTAGGTCCAACTCTAGTGGTGGAGGTGCAGCAATATCATCCAGAGCTTCTAACGATTTTTCATCAACTAGTAACTCAATGTTTGCGGAAAAACTTTCGGTTGAAAACTTTTCCATCGAGAGGCACATTGAAATATGCGCTATGGTTTGTAGAAATTAACATCGCTCCAGTGTCATAATTAATGTGTACAGACCAGCTCTGGGTTGCAAAGACCCTTTATTTAGTAATCTAGAAAAGCTGTTATTTAATGTCTATTCGAAATTTTCCTCCATAATTATTGCTGGAGATTTTAACATCAATTTCTCGGTGAGTTCTAGTGGAAGAAGCGGCCTCTTGAATATGGTACTATCGTTTGGCTTCAAAGAACTAATAAATCAACCTACGCGGACTACTCAAACTTCCAGCTCACAAATCGACAATGTATTTACAAATTTCGATCGTCCACAGTGGTCAGCATCAGTTGAAGAATGCATATTCTCTGAACATAGGCTAATTACATTATTCTGCTTAAATAATAATTTAAATCCTAATACCCAAAAACGTTTGGTAAAAAAATTAAGTAAGCCAAACAAAACACATTTTGAAAATCTACTAAAGTGTGAAAGATGGGCAGATGTACTGAATACTGACAATATAAATGAGAAGACTCGAGAGCATTTGATAATATTCTACAATATCGCCATAATGCCAGCTTCCCTCTTGTTGAAAGTAAAACACTTTGCAAAAACTGGATAACGATGGAAGTCAGAGTTTCTAGCGGAAAACTAAGGGATCTATTTATTCAACAAACGAAATATCCTCAATTGGAATGGTTTTACCTTAAAACTAAAAAATCCATTAAAAATTATTAAACAACTATAAGAGAATTTTTTTTAGGAATATATGATTGATATTGCAGAAAATAAACAGCCAGCTGTTTGGGAATTAATCAAACAGCAAACTAATAAAGAAAGTAAGCAGCCAATAGAAATCGAAGTACATCATTCTTTAAATTAGGATCCACACAAAATTGCATTTCTTTGTCAATGCACCCGCACATATACAGAAAAACATCACTCCAACAATTATAGGGAATAGTCACATCCCATTTATAAAAGATACAATATACTTGGATGCAATTTCGGAGTCTGAACTGAATAGCATAATTCAAGAAAACCTAAAAAACAAAAACTCCTATGGACCAGACGGGATATCTGGCCGTCTGATAAAGAAGAATAGAATAGAAAACACTTGTTAACCCCGTTGCTGGATATAGCAATTTTTTTTTCGAATGTGAAGAGTTCCCAGAGATTTTAAAGGTAACCACCATCCTGCCCATATATAAGAAAGGGGCTAAGACAGAACTCAACTACAGACCTATTGCGTTAATTTCTGGCCGTTCTAAAATACTAGAATATTGCTTCTTACGACGATTAGTACCACTCATTGAGAAGCACAAAATAATTCTAAACGAACAACATAGCTTTCAATGTGGCAAATAAACCACCACAGCTATTTTTGGTCTGTATAATAAAATTCAAGCAGAAGTTGATAAGAGAAAATCTCGTATTGGCATATTATGGGATCTAAGCAATGATCCACTTTCAATCAATCAAATCAACTTTCATCAAATTTCTAGGCATCTACATCGAAACTTATCGTGGCATATTACAATTGATAAAATATGTAGGTCGCTCGCCAAGAAAGTCTATTGTATTAGACATTTAAGAAAATTCTTAACCATGCAGGAACTTTTATGCTTCTACTTTGCAGAAGTTCAGTCATTTTTATTGTATGGAATCATCGCATGTGGCTCATCCCCGGAATTAACAAATGTCTTAAAGGCCCAAAAAAGGATGATACGAGCCAGGCTTGGTCTCCCTACATTTGCTTCGTGCAGACGGCTCTTCACTGAACTTGATGCCTTTATAGTTCTCAGTGTATATATTAGAAACAATGAGCTATATTCATAAAAACAAGTTCCAAATAACCAAAAATAAGGATAAACACGACCATTACACCCAAACTTGTCTAAAATTAGCACACCACACAAATCAATACAATATGCTTCCACTAGAAATCACCCAGGAACCTTCAAACCAAATTTTCAGGAAAAATATAAGGAAATTTCTTATAATGAAATGTCCATATAAATTGGACGAATTCTTTGATCATGTAGACTGATGCATTTTTTGTAACATTATTTTTTCTCTTTTCTACTTGCCTATATGTATTTCTTTAATATACATCTAACTGACCAATACATGAATTGGATTGAATTGACTATTCACAAAAGACTAGCCAGACAAGACTGAACTGACAAGACTAGATAGACAAGACTAGACAGACAAGAGTAGACAGACAAGACTATACAGACAAAGCTAGACAGACAAGACTAGACTGAAAAACCTATACAGAGAAGACTAGACACACAAAAATTGACAGATAAAACTAGACAAAAATGATTTTTTTTTAATTGTGGCTGGGGAGAGCTCTACCAGCCTGACTTAGGAGTTCTCATCCGCTAAACCCGTAGTCCACTTGGCGATATTGTTTTTCCAACACGGGATCATTTTTATTTTCGAGATGGTTTGCCCGGAGGAGCTTTTCTTTCTCCACGTGGGTAGTAAGTCTTGGGATCTTCCCGGCTGTTCTTTCTTTCGCTTATATTGTTGATAGGATGTATGTACTTTATTTGTATAATATTTATTTCCTCCATATTCCTCTGGATATTCCTCTTCACAATTTAGCATCTTGTCGATAGTGTTTTCTATAGTCAACTCTCCCACCTAGTTATATAGCCGACTTCTTTCTGAGCTTCATCTTGAGCACCTGTAAAACGTGTACTCTACTGTCTCCTCCACGTTACAGTTTGGACAGAGGTCATAGTTGTTAATCTTAAAACGCTTAAGATATGCTTTGAAGCACCCGTGTCCGCTTAGGAATTGAGTGTGATGTTAGTGGACTTTACCGTGCTTCCTGGTGGACCATTTGGCCAAGTCTCTGATTAGTTTCTTGGCACAGTCTGCTATACCCGTGTCTCAAGTCAATTTCCTTGGCCATTTCTGAATTCCACTTTGATGTCTTATTTTTCTATCTTTATAACGACTTGGAGGGGCGTTATAGATGCGATGGCCATTCCAGATTTAGCGGATATAGCTCTTTAGGCGCATGTTATTCTTGTAGCTATCGTTTTTTGTAGTACTCCCAGCACATTTCTATAAATTTTGTAATAAAGGCTATTCTCCTATATCTGTGCGTCATAAAGCATGATGCAGTGCGCGTCTGTGCTTACAGTTTTCCTTTTGAAGAAAGATATCCCCAGGATCCTCGACATCAGGTAAATTATTGATAAACAAAACAATCCCATGCTCGATAAAGAAAATAACCAGGAGCCAGGAACTTCAGATGCCTGTTTTCATTCAGAATGAGGGTCAGGACAAAGAAGGTGCTAAAGAAGAGGAAACCAATTCTAACAAATTAGATGATGATGTAGAATTAGTTCTGGGAGATGATCCTGCAGTAATAAATAAAGAATCAGTAAATTTGTATCAAAGTCTTGTATAAAGATGGTCTTGGTTGACTATTGGTTTATTCAAAGAGGTAAAAATGTCTCTAATTGATAAATAACCACATGGTGGTAATATTCATCTGGAAGCACCTTAGTCAAATGCAGAAGTCTCATCAACTCTAAACGAAAGGGGGATTAAGAGAGATCAACAGTTCGATGCTGAACAAAATTTGGCTGGTTTGGCTGGTCCAGCCTTGTCTGCCTTGAGTCAGAACATTACAATAGTTCTAAATGATGAAGAACCACCATTAGATCGTTTAGAACTCTTAGAAAAGCTGGCCGGTACAGGAAAACTTGTCTCACAATTGCATTATCAGATCTCTTCAGCTAGAATGGCATTTATTTCTTTAGTTCTTTCTAAGTCTATGAAAGACTTACTGCAAGGAATGGAAAAAGATCACTACCGTGTATATGAAATTCCTTTCATAACTATCCTCCTCAATCTCTGAGCTTTACTAAGGATATACAATTTTCTTTGGTAGATGAAAGATTGTTAGAGTTTGAATTTGAAAAATTATTAGCTATGGAAGCAATAATGTCTAATGTGAACTTGTAGTATGCAAACGTTTATCACCATACTTCCTCGTTTCAAAACCCGATGGACCTAAAAGATTTATATTTAATCTTGAAGGTTTAAATTAATTCATTGAATGTCAGCAAAAATGCCTAGATGTAAGCATAATTAAATGCACTGCAGGTTGCAGGTGCAGGTCGCAAAATGCAAAGATTTTTGCAAAAATGTATTGGTTTTGGCTAAAAATAGTTCGAATTAAGCTCGTTGTTATAAAAGAATTTAAATGTTAATAACTATAATACATTGAATTTTGGAGACAATTTGCACTAAACTTCTACAATATAATCTCGAAGAACGAGACTCGAAATATAATATAAAATCAAACGAACTTACCTTAAGTGAAGTTCGATTGTAATTATATGAGAGTCTCGTTCGAGATAATTACACCCCTACCTCCTTTTCCTGTCGTAAAAGTTTGCCCAACCCGATTAAGGAGTCTTGTGTATACGAGCTAAATTCCTTAATATTAAAATAAGCTTTAAACTATCTGAAGTGTGGCCGGTAATGTAGGGAGCAGGGATCCCAACAATTTTGAAACTCTGAACTTGTGGTTGAATCTAGTAGAAAGTAGCGGTACTACAATGTAATCATCTCGAACGAGACTCTCATATAGTTACAATGGAACTTCACTTAAGGTAAGTTCGTTTTATTTTAAATAAACATGGATTGCAGACTATATATTCTGTAATAATTCGGTTTAGCTTGGAAAATGATGTAACAAAATCATATTCAGGTTTTCATGAAAGATGCGAGTACGAGATCGATATTGTAGGTCTAGTTTTGAAAATGATCTATCGAAAATCATATAAACTGGTAAATATAGATATACCTTTTAATGATTAATATGACCAGGATGTGTAGGATGAATTTTAGAAGTGACTTAGCTTTTCAAGATTACTAGGATCCGGATTTTTAAGGACCTAGCAAAATTACTTAGACTTGTCTTGGATTACTAGAAAAATGACCTACTCGAGAATTTCAAAATTGCTTCATTAAAATTTACAATCAATCTAGCAAAACTGTTTAGATTGGGTTAAGTTTTCAAGTCTAGATTAAAATTTGGAAGATCAATTTTCGTAATAGAATTAACAACATAGGTCTAGACGGACAAAACTACATAGAATAGACTCAAAATACATTTGGAGGGACAAAATTAGACAAGATTAGACAAACTACATTAAACAACCAAGATTAGACTAACTAGATTAGATAAACAAGGTTATACAAAGACGATTATACCAAAAAGTTTATACAAACACGATTAGACAAGCAAGGATAGACAAATAAGGCAGTACAAGGGGGATTGTACAAGCAACATTAGATATACAAAATCAGAAAATTTTTACTAGATTTATTTATCTAGTCCTTTTGAGCTTAGGTAGACAAGCTGTTGTTTAATCCCCTGGTTTCTTGACATTGCGAGACTACTTTCAGATATGAGAGTATACATAATCAGCAAAATATTTCCTATCGAAATATAATTGTGAAATCTACACAACAAATGCATTTTTTGTTTTATTTTAAGCAACCGGTAATTTATAAAACTGCGCAATCCCTTTCTATTATGCATTGTTTCATTCAAAAGTATCGAATTTCTTCGCGTTCTGCGAATATTCGCGGTCGGATGTGATGCGCGATTTATGTTAAAGTTCAAATGACTTAGCTCTGAGATCACTCCACAATGTAATTGCGAAATGAGTAACAGCGAACTGCAGAAGAAAGCAAAAAAAATCGGTAAAGAAAAACACTTGTAGAAGAAGATAATTTTTATGGGCGAGGTTAAATCGTGAAGTGTACACTACATTATACAATATCGACGGTATGTGCGCAGCGATTATGGATGAATTCCCCGTGAAGGATGGTGGGTTAGGTAACCTACGTTTCCCCATTTTATCTAGTTTTTATTAATATTTCGATAGATTCTTATTTATTAATTGTTACGGTTACGTAAGTGTGACCTATGAGTGTTGCAAGATTCTGATTTCGGGAGAAATTTTCGAATCTCTTTCGTCCAACGGTGGCGACTTTTAATGTCGTATAAATTTTACTGAACAGACTTTTATTGTGCGTTGACCTTAGAAATCAATTAATTTGCCTAGGCTAAAAGGTTACAACACACTGTAAAATGTGTTAATCTTCCATTATTAAAACAAAGTTTGTTTTACATAATTACATATTAAACATATTCTACATCAAATCTTAATGTGAAATATATTGCCAATTTTTGTAACAAAATTTAATTTACATAATTCCATATTAAAAATATTCTATATCAAAACTTAATCTAAAATATATTGCTAATTTTATTTTATTAATTCACTACATCAGAAAACAATCTAGTCTAGTGTTATATATTTAATTTTATCTGCTTGGTATTTATTGCCTACCTAGTCTGGTTTGTGTAGTCATGCTCTTTGATTCCTTATTCTTGCCTCCTTTATCTAGGCTTTTCCTTTTAGTCTTGTTTTTAGTTATATAATATTATTATCCATTTAGATTTATAATTATAAAATTAGAAGGAATAATGTTAATTATAAAATCTAAACATATTGATGGTGAGATATTACAAGATGTGATTTTAGAATTGAAAATTAAGACAAAAATGTACACTTCATTAATATTTAGTTTAAATTTACATAAATCAGAATATTAATTGATAGTTTTTCAATGAGAGCTTTACGTAATCTATCAAGATGTAATTAAACGCGGTTTATAGCTGGTAGATGCAAATTTCTTCGAAGCGAATACCCTTCGTCTCAAATACCAACTCACGCACATTAATACGTATTATGTAAATAAATTAAATTGTTTATTGAAATTGTAAAAAATAGCCGTTTTATTACGTTTTTCACCCGATCGTAATGATATCCTTCGAACATTTAAACAAATTAAATTGAAGAAGAAAACAAAACGCAATGTTGCATGTTGCATAATGAACATTAGCGCGGTTCTCTTTAATTACAAACCCGACTTAAAATCAAATCGTTATTTGCAAAGCTTTGAAGTAAATTATAGTGTACACAGAAGTAATTAATGAAAGAATTAAAACTTGTTATAATTAGTCATTTTGACAACTTGCACAGCAGGTAGTTTGCATATTTTAAATTCATTCATAAAATTATTTATAAATAAAATATGTTAATAAAATAAAATTCCCACAGAAAAGACTAGACAGGCAAAGCTAAAAAAACTAGACTGACAAGCGCGGAGAGGAAAAACTGGGCCGACAAGACTAGACACACAGGACTGCACACAGGACGAAATACACAAGACTAGATAGAGAAGAATACACAGAATTGACAGAGAAGACAGAAAATATTAGTTAGATAATACTAGACAAACAAGGTTGTACAGAAAATACTCGACAGACAAGACTAGACAGACACGACTTGAGAGACAAGACTGTACAGACTGGATAGAAAAGACTGATCAAAATGAAAATCAAATAGACAAGACCAGATGGACAAGACTGAACAGACAAGACTGGACAGGCAAGACTGGACAGGCAAGACTGGACAGACAAGACTGGACAGACAAGACTGGACAGACAAGACTTGACAGACAGGGCTGAACTGACAAGACTGGACATACAAGACGAGACAGACAAGGCTAACCCGACAAACTACACAGACAAGACTAAACAAACAATGTTAGGCGGACAAGACTAGACAGACAGAATTAGATAGACAAAACTGGGGGGGGGTGTCGTAGCAAGCACTTTCGTTAACTTGAGCAAGTGGTCCCCCTGGAATCCACACATCCTGGGACTGCTCCTCGTATAACATCAGGATGGTGGCGTCTCACATAGTATCCCCCTTCCACACAGGGTGATTAGACACAGGTCTTCTTCCTTTGCTTTTAATATTGTCCTTGTCATGGTATTCGTTGCCAATCAGGATTCTTGAGACGTTGGCATTTCTTGGACTAGAGTTTTCGCTTCTAGTTTGGTGTGCGTTGTAGCTGTCCATTTGTCTCTCTCTCTCTCTGGGGTCCATCTGTCACATTGGAATATCTTGTGCATGACACTGTTCACAAGGCCGCAGTATTCGCATAGGTCATCAGGGGCCTTGTCAATGCTATTCAGATAGTCACGGAAGCATCCATGGCCGGTGAGCGCTTGGGTGAGGTTCATGGTTCAAGTTGTGGTATTAACAGCTTGGTCCACTGTCCCTTGTCTGCGTCACTCCAGTGGCTTTGCCACTCGTGGTAGAGTTTTACACGAACCTGCTTCCTTCTCTCTTTGTTTGTTTTGTCGTCTTTTCTGCAGCGGGTCCAATAGAGTTCTGCCCTTTCCTCATGTACTCTATTGGAGCTATTCCTGAGACCACAAGAACAGTATCTCTAGACACTGTCCTGTAAGCGCTGTACACTCGCAGGGCCATCCTCTGCACCGCGGCAAGCTTATGCAGGTACGTTCTTATATGTATTGCACTTGCCCAGACTGGTGCCCCATACAGCATTGTTGAATGGTTAACAGCACACAGCAGTTTCCTTTTGCTGCTGCTTGGACCACCAATATTTGGCAGCAGCTTTTCAAGTACCACAAGTGTTTTAATAGTTTTTTGGGTTGCGTTTATTACGTGCTCTTTGAAGGACAGCCGTCTGTCAATGTTTACCCCGAGGTACTATATGGAGTCTTTTGGCACGATTGTGGTGCCCCCCACTATAATGCGTATTGGGCCTATTTTTCGTAATCCTGTGAGCAGCACAGCTTCCGTTTTATGTGGGGCCAGGCTAAGCCGCTTTTTTTCCATCCACTCATTTACTTGAGCTATAGCCGAAAGCCGTGTTCGCTCGCCTCATCTTTTTCGGTTGTCCCAGCGACCACCAGAGCTAGATCATAAGCAAACCCAATGATTTCCGCACCGTGCGGCAGTTTCAATCTCAGGACTCCATCATATAGGATGTTCCACAGGGTAGGTCCCATTACTGAGCCCTTGTATATACACAAGACTGGACAGAAAAGTCTGTACAACCAAGACTAGAGAGACAAGATTATTCTGTATTCGATATTCTGAATATATGCCCAATCCAGAAACAAGCAGTCGGAATTATGTCTGGATTAACCTACAGGTAAACGTGCAGAGGAATATTCAAAACAGGCAACATAGTGACAGTCGTTGATTTATGTGTCTGCGAATCCTTCATTTTTATGTTTAAACATAAAATACAAAAATCACTTCGCCGATAGTGAAAACCGCCATGATAAGAACACAAGAAGGAAAAAGCTCATTGCGTTCCTCCAATGCACACCCGATTCACAAAAGAAGGTTCATGCAAACAGGTTTATTGTTATTGGTACATTTTCATGTTGATGGAACAAGACGATGTTCGAATATAGTAACCAAATAGAAATTGTATGTAAGCAGACATTTATGGTTTCTTATCGCAACATTTTCATGCACTAAAATGCAAGGGTCATTTTTATGAGAGATATTTTGTAATTAAGAATTAGGAATTAAGAGAGGTTTAGGTCCAGTAGTGGACACTACAAGCTGATTAATGATGATGATGAAATGATACATACCTTTGCGATTTTTTACGAAGATATTTTAAAGCCTTTAATTTATTTATATCAGAAATTGAATCGACAGTTTATGAATTAGATAATAAGCTAAACCGTATTATCGTGGATGAATCTCTTTTGATTGCTTTTCAATAAACAAGGGATAAAAAAAAGATCAAATTGGGTTTATTGTTTAAAATGTTTAATTGTAGGCTCTCCACATATAAATGAGATACTTGACATGACGGAATGGGCCAAGAAAATGAAAAATGAGGCTGAACAATGTTTCGATAACGTTTATAACTAAAATATAAATAATACCAATTTTGAGAGAGAATCCGAAAAGTTAGTCGTCCGAGCGGAAGTAAGTCATTCAAAAAATTTATTAATATTGATATTCTGTACAATAATTCTGCAAAACCTTCAAACCATTGGAAAGCTTATTTTGATTAGTATTTACTACTGAAAAGATATTATGCACACCTTCATTAATCAAAATAAAATTAATGATTACCTCGTCTTGGATTATCTTACCAAAAAGTTCTAGCAAGAACGATATTTGACGAGAAGAGGCGAGACGAGACAAAACAAGGTTAGGAGAGGAAGAGCGAGACGAAACAAGCGGTAATGAGAGCGAGGCCGAGACGAGATTCTCGCCGAGACTCTCGCATTATCTCATCTCGTGTGAAGCCCTTAGCCATATTACAACTATATTTTGCGATGTAATGGTCTGCCTCATAAATTAAGGAAAATTACTAAAATTAAAGAGTACAAAAAGCAAATTTACGAATATATAGAAAACATTGAACTATACACTTACGAATACTACTACATAGCCTTATAGAACATATTATATAGTTTAACAATTATATTATATTAATTCAGAGATTTATTATATTTCATTTTCCACATTTTATCTATATTCTCATTATTTACATTTTGTTATTATGTACTATACTATACAGACAAGACTAGACAGACTGTACAGATAACACTAGACATACTGTATAGACAATACTAGACAGGCAATACTAGACAGACAATATTAGACAGACAATATTAGACAGACAATACTAGACAGACAATACAAGACAGACAATACTAGACAGAAAATACTAGACAGACAAGAGTAGACAGATAAGACTGGACGGACAGGACAAGACAGAAAAGATTGGGCAGACATCACAGGACAAACAAGACTGAACAGACAAGACTTTACAAGCAAGAGTGGACAGACAATACTGGACAGATAAGAATGTATAGAATTTATCTGTCCAATATTGTCTGTCCAGTTTTGCCTGTAAAGTCTTGTCTGGTCAGTCTTGTCTGTCCAGTCATGTCTGCCCAATGTTTTTTATCCTGTCCGTCCAGTCTTATCTGTCTCCTCTCCTCTCTTTAGTATCGTCAGCCTAGTATACTGGACATACAAGACTGGACAGAAAATACTAGACAGACTACACCTACAAGAATGAACAGACAAGATTAGACAGATAAGATTAGACAGACAAGATTAGGCAGACAAAACTAGGCCCTCAATAATGAAAAGAAATTGATCGGAGAGAGAGGACTGGATAGATAAGACTGGACAGACAAAACAGAACATACAAGACCGGACAGACAATTCTGGACACACAAGGACCAGACCGGACAGACAGGACTGGACAGACATGACTGGACACATTACACAAAATTGGGCAGACAAAACTGTAGAAGTTAGCGTGGAGAGAGAAAACTGGACTGATAAAACTAGACAGACAATACGAGACATACGAGACTAGATAAATTAAATAGACAACCCCAGATAGACAATACCAGATAGACAAGACCAGATAGACAAGACCATATAGACAAGATTAGATAGAGGTTATAGGATAGACGATGGAGGAAGATTAGATAGACTAGACAAACTAGACTAGACAGAAAACCTGGAGAAGACTGAATGGATAAGTGTTGACAGAGAAAACAGCACAGAGAATACTTGGAAGACAAGGCAGACAAAACTGGACCGACAAGACTCGACAGACAAGACGAGGTAAACCAAGGGTGGGCAAATCCTTTGGATGTAGGGCCACATTTCGTATGAAACTCTGACCGCAAGCCGCATTAAATACAATATTTATTTGTATACCACGACCGTTGCATAAATACTCGCCTAGACCTAACAATATTGTTAGTTTTTCTCATAGTGGAGAATATATTTTGTTTCTAAAACTAAAAATTTTCAGAAAACACCCATGAGAAAGGTTCATGAAATGGTAGTAGGTAGGTAATAAAATAAACATTAGGTCAGGTAAACATAATAAGCACGTCATAGGCTTACTTTTGAGATTCTAAGATTATGTTGCTTCGTTTATATTGCATACGAATTGAGATCATTAATTGTGGATGTTATGTATAAATAAATTTGTAATTACTTTCCCAGTGAAGTAATATTTTGGTAGTATGCTATCACGAAACCATTTTTTTTATTTTATTATTCGTACATAATTTTTGTACTTAAACTAATTTATAAAACACTTCGCCGGCCGCATAAAATAACGACGCGGGCCTCATGAGGCCCGCGGGCCGCCAATTGCCCAGGCCTGGGATAGGTAAAACTAAACAGACAAGAATAGTTAGAGAAGACTTTACAAACAATATTAGACACACAGGACAAGATAGAAATGTTTAGATAGATAAGACTGGTAGGACGAGACCAGACAGACACGACTGCACAGAGAGTACTAGACAGACGAGACTAGACAGACAAGACTGAACAGACAAGACAAGACAAACAAGACTTGATAGACAAGACTGGACAGACAAGAATGGACTCACAATACTGGACAGACAAGACTGGAGGGAAAAGAGAAAACAGAAAGTTGGACAACATTGAATAGACAAGTGTGAACAGACAAGACTAAAGAGAGAAGACTTGGCAGACAAGTCTGGACATTAGTACTGTCTTTCCAGAATTGTTTGTCCAGTTTTTTCTGTTAATTATTGACTTTTCAGTCTTGTCTGTAAAGTCTCGTCTGTTCAGTTTTCCTGTCCAGTCATTCCTGTTCGGTCTTGTTTGTTCAGTCTTGTATGTACAATCTTGTCCGTCTAATATTGTGTATCTAATTTTGTCCATCTATTCTTGTCTGTCAAGTCTTGCCTGTCCATTCTTATCGATAAGAATGGATATTTTCTTATATTCTTATATTCTTATAGATTAGAATGAATAGGCAAGACTTGACAGACAAGAATAGATAGACAAAATTAGATAGACAATATTATATGGACAAGATTCTACATACAAGACTGAACATACAAGACCGAACAGGCATGACTGTACAGGCAGAACTGAACAGAAGAGACTTTAGAGACAAGACTGAAAAGTCAATACTTAACAGACAAAACTGGACAAACAATTCTGGACAGACAATACTCGATAGATAAGACTGGTCATACTAGACTGTACAGACATGATTAGACAGACAAATAATGCAACAACTAAGCAGACAATAATGGCTACCAACTTAGGCTACCAGCAGATATTAAACACATTAAACAATTAAAAGAATTTTAAAAAGAACTATATAACATAATTAACAAGATTGAACCATACAATTTGGAGGGATTTTACTAAAAAATAAATAATATGTAATATTTCCTACATATGAATCCAATATTTAGTTGTTATTTGTTAAGCTTATTATATTTTTTGTTTTGCTTTTCTTTTCTGTGACATATTTCATTTAGAATATTGTAAATATGCTTAAATAATAAAATAAAATATATTTTATTCGATTTAATGAACAGACGATAGTGTACAGACTATAATGGACTGAGATTACCTAGACTATACTGTACAGACAAGATATGACAGACAAGACTTGAGAGACAAGACTTGACACGCAAGGCTTGACAGACAAGACTAGACAAAAATACTGGACAAGACAGACTGGACAAGTGCTGACAGACAAACAGTACAGAAACGACTTTGCAGACATTTCTGGAGAGGCCAAGATAGTAAGTAGAGTAAACAGAAAATTGGACAAAATTGAATAGACAATTGTGACAGACAGACAAGCCTAAAGAGAGAAGACTTGGCAAACGAGTATGGACAGATAAGAATAGATAGGCAAGACTGTGCAGACAAGACTAGACAGTCAGGACTAAATAGACAATCATAGTTTTAAATTTCATTTAGTTCTAATTTACTCTCCATTTCTTAGTTTACATATTTGAAACAAAATTTAACGTTTTTATTAGTTTTGTGTTAGTAATTCTAGTGTGTAAATGTGCAAATTTATTATAATTATAAACGTTAAACATATTAAAAATATACTTTTACAGCCTTTACGATAAATCAGTGTGAAAATATGTACATAACTTTCATTAGTTTATGATAACCATGCAGTAAATTAAATTTTACTCTTTTTTTGTTAAATAAATTATAGAATTTTCTCCACTTTTTCTTGTGTACCAAAAAACATTTACAACACTACGGATCTTCATTTGCGCGACGATATGCAAAATTGGAAGCAAGTGTGTCACCAAAAACAATTAATAATTTATCGATTTTTTATTATCAAAATCTCTGTTAAGGTATAATTTAAACTTCGACACCCACGAATCCTTGATTCCTTGACAATGCGAAATCGTTATTATTATCGATTTTTCCATTGCGGCCACCTCTAGTGCATTATCGAGTTTGGAGAGCGAATTTGAGAACGGTTATTGGGAGGGAAATCATCCGGACGATATAAATATCTTCCAAGATTCTTGGACCATCATCAGTCTTAGCGTGACTTACATTTCATACACACTTCAACATGAACTCCATGGTAAGTCGTAAGAGCATAATTTTATACAAACGATTAAACAATTGATGGCTGGGTCTATACTACAAGGTTTAGTTAGGTTAATAATCGATAACATAACAGTGAACTGTTATGTTATCGATTAATATTATGTTATCCTTTATAGCAGATGTAATTAGTATTATTCGAGAGAATGCGAAATTTGGAGCACAAGCTAAACATAAGAAACAATGAATTGATTTATAAGAGCAGTTTGGTTTATTTTTTCAATTAGATAGTTTGTTAACTAATATTATTTAAAGTTTAAGGTTTTAGAGGTTTCTGAAGTTTATGAAGTTTTCTGGAAAGTAATCGATAAAATAATAGAGAACGGCATTATAGATGTAATATGTAATGCGTATTGTAGATGATAATTAGAAAAGAAGAAAATGACAAGAATTTGTGTAATAAGCTAAACATAAAAAACACGCAATTTATTTACAAAAAATTAATTGTTTTTTGGAAAAATATAAATAAATTTCTTGGTTTTTCCAATAATTGTTATTAATTTTACAAAGTCTTATATTTCTTGGAATGGATTGTTTTAGCAGACTAGAACAGTTTGGATTAGTTCTTCAATTAGATAGATCAACGTATCTAATTTTTTTTAATTTCAATATTGTATCTATTTTTTTAAAATAGACTAGATGCAAGCAATATGATATAATAAATCCCTTTGCACGAGAACAGCATATATAATCAAGATATAATCATATTTAGAAGAGAAAATGAAATTTTCATTTGGTTCACAAACTAACATAATAGTTTGTTTAGTTATTGGGACTAGGAAAACAATTTTTCGCATTCCCAATAACTAAACAAACGATGAATAATAGGGATGATAAAAACCAACATTTTATAACAGACAAGGAATTGAATAATAATAATAAAAATGATATTTATTGTAACATAGAAAATGGTTACCGGCTAGGGGCTACTGACCTCGAGGTCCTTATGCCAGGCAAAGAATTGATTAATAAAATTTTAATTATTTTTGGAAAAATATAAATAAATTTCTTGGTTTTTCCAATAATTGTTTTTAATTTCATAAAGTCTTGAATTCATAAAAAATGGGTTATTTTAGCAAACTAGTACAGTTTGGATTGGGCTTTCAATTGAACAACGTCTTAAGTAATATCGTATTCAATTTTTAATCTAATAATGTATCCACTTTCTTAAAATAGATTAAATTCAATTTAATATGCTAAATCTAATTGTATGAGAACATCATAATAGATGTAATCATCATTAGACGAGAAGATGCAAAATTTTCTTCACCCGTTAATATAACCGATAAGGAATTGGTTTAGAAACATTTAATTGTTTCTTTGTAAAAATAAAAATAAATTTCTTGGATTTTCCAATAATTGTTCTTTATTTCACAAAGTCTTGAATTTCTAAGAACATATTGTTTTAGCACATTAGAACAGTTTGGATTAGTTTTTAATTTAGATAATTTATTAACTAATATATAGATCCTTTCTAATCTAATATTGTATCTACTTTCTTAAAATAGACTAGATTGAATGTAATATAATAATAGTCCAATTGTATCTACTTTGTTGCTGCAACATATGTAAGTTCTATAGCAATAACTCTATATCAATGTGTGTATGACACCAACATTGGATATGTTTAATTAGATTTAGACTAAATCCATTCCATAGAAGCAATCTATTTATATTTAGAGTTCTTTTTTTAATTCTATTTAATCGCTTTGTATCATAAATAAATTTGGTTTTAGGATTAGACTAAATAGTCTCAAATTTGTAATAAACTATGGTCAACTAGTTTTGTTAATATTATAAATAATTTTTTCAAGTTGTCTGAATACAAGACAAAATATGAAATAAGCTAAACCAAACAATTTCAAGCCTTAAAGTAAAATAAGTTCAACAATAAGAGAACAAACTTCATTTAGATACCAACTTTTATTAGTTTCTTTATTAATTTTACATATAACATTAAGAGAAATTAGTAAGTGAATTTTCTTGTTTATTTTTTGTAACTTTGTCAATTTACTTGTAACTTTACATACCTTGTGTCCTTGTAAACTAAGTCTTAAAATTACGAGTACATTACACTATGCATTTATAATAAGTAATTTTATTTAGTTCATATTTTTTGACGAGATTGAAACTTTAGACAAACATAAAAATTTAAGTCAGTTTGTCTCATATTTTCCTGTATGTAGTAAACTTTCCAAATTTTAGAAAACAGTTTGTGCACTGGACTAAAATCAACTCTAAGCATTTAATTTACTTTTTATGTAATATTGCAACTATTTTCTTAAACTAGATTAGATGTATTAGATTAAAATATAATACATTGACGTCTCTATAACATTCAAGACATTTAGTTCTTAAGTCAAGGTTCCATTTATTGTCTCATTTTATGTAAAAATTTATTGTTGAACCATTTTGCCCCGAATGGTACAAATGTGTTCCACTGAAATTTTGTCTTCCGAAATTTAAATTGTTAATTTATAATTGTACTCGTACGAAAAATTTCCCAACCCTTTCGCCCCGTTTGTTACAAATAGGTCCCACTGAAATTTTATCTTCCGAAATATAAATTATAAACAGTGAATTTAAAATTGTACTCGTATGAAAAATTATTCAAGCATTTGTTTCGTCTTTGATATATGTAAGAAGACAAATATTGTTGTTGAGTCTGGACATTAAGGGACTGGACCAGAGTAGATCCCAACCAAATAAATCTAGACAAGGTGAAACCCGTTGAGACCTAACATATATCATTGATAATATGATCAATACTGAATCACTGAACAGAATACAGGACACTTATCATTTCTAAACAACCATGTACAAAATAATAATAGACTGGAAAAGCCGGGACAAGTCTAGTCTATATTCAATAAGACTGGACAAAATTTTGGACAAGAGTAAATGACTAGATAATGTGAAGTCTTGAAAAGTCTGCACAAAATTCGACAAGAAGAGTAGATAAGCTAAGATATGTATACTACTCATCTCTTGGGGACAATACAATCCATGGTCGAATGATTTTGAAATATGGAGTTTATTTAGCAACAAATTAATAAAACATGAGGTTTCTAACTTGTTCCATTCAATTCCCAAAGAATTTCTTCGATTAATTTACAAAGTATTTGAGTTTTCTTCCAGTAAACATTATAAAAGGGCAAAATTATTCTTGAGATTCCAATTTAATACAAATTATTGTATAGAAAATTAATTTAATAGTGTTAATTTTCCCCAAATTACCTTAATAAATTGCTCTTACAGCACGTTTGTAACACGTTTCAATGTAATAATTTCTAAATAAGTAGTCATTTTAGATTAATAATATCGGAACAACTAAATAGAATATATAATAGACTAAATCCCATAAAACTTACAAAGCCCTAACAAACTAAGTCTATAGATTATTATATTCACAATAAAAAAAAATAGATTTTATTATTATATATATTATAAAAATAATTTAAATTGTATGCATTCAAAATTAATTTGGTTTCAATTAGAATTTGGTCCAATAAACTAAGATTCCTTATTGTATTTAAATATAATTTTTTGTTTAGATTAAAAGCATTTTTAAAATTTTAAATAACTTTAAAGTAGAATGATACGAATTTAATGAATATGTAGAATCTCATATTTTAGTAGACCAAGTACATTAGAATATTGTTATGAATTTGATATGTCTTTCCCAAACTTTGTTTCAATTGTACCCTTTTCAATTATTTTGTAACACTTTATTCCCCAACGTTGATAATTTCTGGGATATACTATTAAAAACAAAAACTGTATGCATAGTTTTTAAATAATATCGCCAGATTTGGATTTCTTTTTGAAAATATTAGGAAAAATGTTGATCATTATATATCTTTAAGGGAGTTGATGCTTGTCTTCTAATACTTCTTCTCTAAAAACAATCTTCCAATCATTTTATAGTCAGTTACTACAGTAAGCTATTGATTATTTAAAAATTATAAACGAGAAAGTAACAAAATCAGTATAAATCAACTATCAAAACTGATTGAAATGTTGCAGATTCACAGTCAATCCATAGGAATTAACAGATAATTTGCAATATATACGTTTATTGATTTGAAGGTTTTATAAAAAGTCCTTTTTATATTTGCTTTTGGCACACACAAAAATGATAATTTTGAAAAATCTTTTCGTACCCATTTCAAATTTTTCGCTTACCCTTTGAAGTACGCGTACCACACTTTGAGAAACTCTCAATTAGATCATTATCTTCTTGGCCTCGTAGTCTACAAAGTTAGGGCGTTAACTTTTGTACCAGAGGACAAATTTGAAATTAGTTAACGACAAATAAAATAACACCTAAGTTTATATAGCCTATAAAGCCTATAGAGTCAAAAATGTGGGAACAAACAATAAGCCACTTGGCCGAGGTATTTGAAGAGTTAATAACCCGTTATCCACATTGAATTCAACTTATAAAAAGACCTTTATTAATATAACAATAGTAATAACAAGTAATTTCATTAATTTAGACTACACACTATATTTTAAATTTAAAGTAGACGAAACCTAATAAATAAGTCGAAATAGTTCATGAAATGAATTTTCGATTTCATCGAGATTAATCTAAAATAACATAACCTTTAGCTTAATTAGTTTAGTATCAAGATGGAGATGTTATGAAAGATGTTAATCTAACCTAACATTACCTTTAGCTTAAATCCTATTAATTGGATCAGTACTTGGTCAACTTAGTTTTAAAATCATTTAATAAAACTACACCCGCAAGAACAGCTTTTCAAAATCACTTCTCAAGATGTAGAAAACAACTTTTGCAATTGAATATTGGGGTAAAACCAAACTACTTACAGATACAATCGAAATAACTTTTCAAACTATATTCAATCTGTCCGCAGCTCTATAATAATATTAAGTCTTTTTTAGACTAAAAAACAAATCTCATATTGAAGCACAACATATATTTGTATGCTATTTACTAGCCCACAGTCCACTTTCGTGGCACTAAACAAGAACTAGATAAATAACATTTTTTTTAAGATGACAACTTTCTATTTAACCCAAGTAAATAACCATCCTCAGACGAGTTTAGAGATCTATCCCTCAACAGTGCAGCTTTGCTCTTTTGAATTATAAAATGGAATACACTTACACTAGTTTGAAAACGATGTGCCGGGCTATTGAAGGTTGGAGGCTAGTAAATAGCATGCAAATCTGTTGTATTTCAACATGAGATTTGTTTTGTAGTCTTAAAAAGACTTAATAATATTATAGAGCTACGGGGAGGTTAAATATATTTATTGATCCAAGCTATATATACTTTTGCAAGTTAACTTAAAAATTTTCTTTAAAACTAATTATAGTGTTGATAATAGTATTATTTACAAATCTATTTCCAAGTTTGCTTAAAATTCTATATAGATATTGCAGATTATCTAGGTTAATTCATTTTGTAAATTATTTTTAATTTTTTTTCAGACGAGGCCAATTTTTTGTCTATTCCTGTAAGACTAGTCTAAATCATGCTTATTTTTCTGTGATTATTCCAAGATTTCGCTATGTATCTAGGCTAAAATAAATACTCAGATTAGGCCCATTTTTGTCTATTCCTGCAAGACTAGACTAAATCATGCTCAGTTTTCTTTGATTACTCCAAATTTGCGCTACGTATCTAGGCTAGAATAAACACTCTAGATAGCTAGTTATATTTAATTATGTAAGTCTTTTATCATTATGTTCTTGTAAGATAGTTCATAGAAGAATTGTTCTGTTGCGTGTTAAATGTTAATTAGATAAATGGATAATTGAATGTTGCAAATTACGCTTTCGTGCATTAAACAACGATATAATGACGGTTATTATTTGTAGCTGGCGTACTAAATAATTGTGAAAATGTAATTGCGGCTTTAAGAGATAATGCAGTTTTTTTAAGCAATTCCGTCAAGACAATCGGTCAAATTATAATTTACATATTCACAATTAAAATAATTGTACAATATCTGCTGAATCCTGCATTAAATTTAAATGTTTCTCAATTTGTTTAGCAAAATAGTTTGTTGTAATAACTGTCATTCTAAATTTTATTCTGTAAATATACTAACAAAATTAAATTTTGTATAAAAAAATTCTTAAATTCTCTTCTTCTGAAGTAATTTATTAATAAATTTAATCCCACACTGAATTTTAATTTATTTTATTTGTTTCATTTCTGTAATAAAATTCATAAATCATTAATAGATTCATAAATTTTCTTCCTCTCAATTAATTTATTATTTAATTGTTTAATGCCGCACTGAATTTGAATTGAATTCTATTTGTTTCATTTCTGTAATAACTGTAACCTTTCTATTTTAGATTGTATTCTTCGCCATCGTCGGCTGTGCGTTGGCCCAATATCGCCCTCAACCCCAGGCAGGACAACCCATTGCCATTTTAAGACAAGACTCTGACATCAACCCAGACGGTTCTTACCAATACAGGTAAATACAATAACAAATCTTTTCTGTAATAAACAGAGTATACATAAATTGCAAGTGGCCTAAAGTCTGCATTGGATGAACTGTTGCTGAGGAAGAAGAAATAAGATATTGAATATGAACACTTCATTTTCGGTACACTAGAATTCCTCGTTTCAATTTGTCAATAAAGTTTTTGTTGAGATTCAACAATCAACAATTATAGATTTACTCTGATTGTTGATTCTTAATATTGATTCAATTATTTGCGTACGCACGAACTGCAAAAACTAAATTATATAAAATATTAATATTGTTATGTATTATTATATATTGACGTATTAATATTCTATTTATTATTGATTCTCTTATTTGTGTAATAATGTTGCAAAACTATATTATACGAATTATGAATATTATTATATATTATTTAAAACTTATTAAAGGCGAAATATAGCCTGAACATATAAATATATTCAACCTTTTCATAGCTCTATAATATTACTATTGTAAGACTTTCTAAAACTACAAAACAAATCTCATGTTGAAACAACTGCTTCCTTTACCATTGCCAGGTAGTATATTAAATTATACAACATATATTTGTATGTTATTCACTAGCCCCCAGTTCACTTTCGTGGCACTAAACAGAACTAGATAGATAACATTGTTTTTAAGATCATATCTTTGTATTTATGTTTATTATTTATATATTATATACTTAACTTTAAGTGAATAGTCATCTGCAGACGCGTTTCGAGATTTATCTCTCATCATTTCAGCTTTGCTGTTTTGAATTATAACTTGGAATAGAGTTACTTGAATGTTTCATGGAGTACGAGGGAAGGTCTTAGTTAGACATTTCGTTAAAGAGACATGAACTTAGCATTAAATCTAAATTAGCTTTAAACCAATTACATTTGATTTAAATGATAATTTACTATTGGTGAAACCATACAACATTATATAGCCTGAATATATAAATATATTCAATCTTTCCGTAACTCTATAATATTAATAATTCTCTTTAAAACTACAAAACAAATCTCATGTTGAAAGAACTACTTCCTTTGCTAATACCACGTAGGATATTGAATTACACAACAGATATTTGTATGTTACTCACTAGCCCCCAGTCCAGACATACATACAGGTTGAATATATTAATATATTTAGGCTATATTTCGCCTTTAGTAAGTTTATATGATTATCTATAATGTAGTATGGTTTCAATACTGAAATATATTATTTCATATTGCAGCACTAATATTTTGTATAATTTGGTTTTTGCAGTTCGTTATAGACAAATAAGAGAATCAATAATGATAATCAACGTTTACAGATTTAAACTTTTCTTTCAAGTTCATTACAAAATCTTATTGACGAATTGAAACAAGGATTTCTAGTTTCCCGTCAATAAAGTTCATATATAATATCCTATTGAAATTTAAAATTTGCATATGTAGAGTTTTAAGAAAAATTTTGAAATGTTTATTTCCGTGCAAGCTCATCAATATTACCAATTCTAATTATGAAACTAGAAACTTATTTTGTACAAAATATGTCTTGGTTGCATCTAGATTTAAGATATATCGGCAATTCTCAATGTAAGCGTAATATTAATACCAAGCGTAATAGATAATCTTGTGTAACCTTATTTTAAATCTTGATTACCTAATCTTGCATATGTAGATTATTATAATGATTCTTGCTAAAGGTTTCATATTTTGCATTTGTAAAAAGCCTAAACATATCTCGAATAAATTAACTTATGCGTGTTCGAACTGGCATTAGCCATTTCAAAATGAATTTAATTTGCATTTAAGATTTATCGAACTTTCTATTCATCCTTTACTAACAGATCTTGTTTAAAACATAAATTTGTGGTTTTCTCTAAATAAACGTCTGTCTAGTCTTAAGAGACTAATTTTAATATTATAATAAGGGATTAATTTTGGCAGTAATTAATTATTAAAAAAAATATATTTTGACCATTGTAATTTGTTACAAATTTTGCAAATACTTATGGGTTAATGGGTTAAATTCAAGTCCAAGAAATCCATCAGAATATTATTTAAGATTTTTACAAAAAAATATTGAAGAAAATAACCAACATTTTGTTATATATTTTTAAACAATACACCAAAATGCATTTAATTGGCCAAATTGGACTTTAATGTGGAAAATGCTAGAAAAAAAATTAAATTTGCTTTTCTAATCACAAAATAGGGAAAATTTTGGAAGCACCGTGGAGAAGATTTTGCATATTGGCAAAATAATCTAATCAAATAAAGTTTTTCGAAAAGTTGGGAATCCTACTGTATTACGATACAATGTTTTATCAATTTAATGTTTTTTTGAGATTTTATTAGTTTTACTTTAATAACAAATTTTGGAATAATCCTCCTTATTTCAATTACTTTTATTTTATTTCAATATTAAATTTCAATTTATTTCAATAACAGATATTTCTAGCCTAAATTTGTTCGAAACTCATCCATAAACTTAATAAAAGTTAAAAACTTATTAAAGCGAAATATAGCTTGAATATATAAATATATTCAACCTGTTCGTAGCTCTATAATATTAAGTCTATGAACAAATATCATGTAGAAACAACTACTTCCTGGCTAATATTACACAGGATATTGAATTATACAACGGAGATTTGCATGTTATTACTTGTCCCGGCCCACTTTCATGGCACTAACAGAACTAGAGAAATAACATTGTTTTTAAGATAATTTCTCTCTACTTAAATTAAGTGAATAGCATATTCATACGCGTTTCGAGATCTATCTCTCATCAGTGCAGTTTTGCTCTTTTGAATTATAAATTGGAATACATTTACATTAGCTTGAACACCTTGTGCATGATAGGAACTGAAGCTTGTACAATTGTATCTATAATTACTATGGTTTTACCAATATCTAATTATCATTCAATATAACTTATAAATAACAAATCAAACTATAATTACATTATTTAAATATTTTCTTTATGTTCTAGTTATGAAACTGAAAATGGTATTTCGGCCCAAGAACAAGGAAGCCTTAAGAATGCCGGCGGTCAAGAACCAGCTGTGGTAGCTCAAGGCGCCTTCCAATACACTTCCCCCGAGGGCCAACCGATCTCCGTCCAGTACGTCGCCGATGAAAACGGTTTCCAACCACAAGGAGCTCATTTGCCAGTAGCTCCCGAGATCCCACCCCAGATCCAAAAGGCTCTGGCCTACATCGCTGCTCATCCACAGCCCGAAGAGAGACCAGGCCAGAACAGGAGATTCTAGGTTTATTTATGCTTGAGGGATAAATAAGTCGCTTATGAGCTCTGGATGGTTGAATATTTACTATTTTATTTGCAATGGTTATTTTGTATATAAATTTTGTATAAATGTAAAGTTTTTTTTATATAATATATTAATAAAAATGGCTGGACCTTACATATTTGTCTTGTTTCTTCTTGTTTCGTATGGGCCTACTTTGGACCACGTTTGTTCAACTGTTGGGCTTTGATCTTTGCCCAGTATTGTCGCAGCTTCTGGCGGTGTAACTTCTTTCTCACTTCTGTCTAGGGGGTACCTTTCCATCGGGGTTTTTTTCCTAAAATCCACGGTCTTCCTTCAAGGTGCGTCTCACAGACTGTCTGTTTTGGAGATCTGTTATTGCCAGTTCTTCAATATCTTTTTCGGTTTCTGTCAACCAAGTGGTACGAACCTTTTTGTTTTGCCAGAAGGTGAACAGACGGTTGCTTAGTCGGTTATGACGCAATCTTGCAACGTGGCCATAGAAAGCTACCCTTCTTTTCCTTGCACAGTCAGATAGCCTCTCAACATATTGGTAGAATATTTGTCTTGTTTATTAAATGTAATAATATGAAAATTTAGATTCACATTAGATGTAAATTTTTCGAAAAAAGTTTAAAAAAGCTTCGATAGCAATATATAAACAGATTTGAAACATCTTGAATTGGTAAAACCATACAACATTATAGATAATCATATAAACTTAATAAGTCGGAACAAAGAATATATAAATATACTCAACCTTACCGGAGCTCTATAATACTAATGAGTCATTTTAGGACTACAAAAAATTAATCTCGTATGAAACTTGTCAGTTATTTTGAGAGATGAGAGATAAATCTCGAACCACGTCCACAGATAGCTATCCACTTAAGGTATGGGAAGGACATGATCTCAAAAACAATAAAAACAATATAATTCGTAAGTTAAGGACTATCAAAATTAGTTGTAAAGTCAACCAAACGGAAAATTGCTCCCCGTTATATGTAGCGTCAAAATTGTGTCTGGTCTGGATAGTTAGACTAGAAGTAAATCATAGTTTGTTTCTATCCAAATTAAACGAAGCTAGTCCAATTATCAAGTTATGGACCATCAATCTCAAGACCACCCATTTTGAAAGATTACTCAATTCTATATTAGTTACAATCAATTGGAGAGAGTTAGACTAAACATATTTAATAAATTTCAAAGCGTAATAATGTAGTCCTTTAATCCTAATAATACTTTAATCCTAGACACAAACTTCTAGCTAGTATAATTCGCAAGTTATAGACTATCAAAGCTGTCCTCCTCGGTGGTGTAGTTGACAACATACCCACCTTTCAATGCGGGAGACCCGGGTTCAAATCCTGGTCGGGGAGACAACAACTAGGGCGGTTTTCACTAACCGTCCGGGCTGCCCACCCTGAATGAATGCAAAATATGCGATACCGGGGTGGCGCATACTAAAAAGCCAAGGTGGAATAGGGGGTTTAGTGAGAGACTATCAAAGCTAGTCGTAATTTCAAAATTTCTCCCCGTGACGCTAAATATGGCGTCAAAATTGTCTAGTGTAGGTAGTGTTTAGTGTTAGACTAAAAATAAATCATTGTTTGCTTTTATCTAGACTATACGAAGCGTATAAGATTAAGTTTGTTGTTGTACCTTGTTGTCCGATTCCCAAATTATGAGCCGCCAAAGACAAGAATACCCATTTTGAGAGTTTACTCACTTCTATACTAATTACAGTTAACTTGAGATAGTTAAACTTCAAATTTTTAGACAAGTTTCACACCCAAATAACAAGCAAAACACTTTAAGATTAACCCTAACGTTCTAGCTAGTCTACTTCGTAAGTTATACACTATCAAAATTAGTCGAAATTTCATACTCATGGAAAATTTCTCCACGTAATATTTAGCGTCAAAATTGTGTCTAGTCTAGGTAGTTAAACTAAAAACATATCGTAGTTTGTTTTGATTAGTCTAAGCAAAGCGACTAAGACTAAAACTTATATTATTATTATCTATAAAATAATTAAATACAAATATATCTTATTATAATCAGATAATTAGATAAAAATATATCTTGTTATTATATATTCGACAAGATCTTGGTCCAATTCTATCCACCTCGTTTAGTGAATCAATTATCTATTCTATACTTGGACTATGTTAACTATATAATAAATATTAACATCCGACCTTTGGTATTATTATTTACTATAATCTGTATAATCTCTATAATTTTCTTAGGTCAAACCCATTAAATTTTATCCATTTTCGGTTTTTCTCCGAAGGAGTCTTGTTTCCCAATCATTTAATATTACATTAAAATTCATTTTTTGTAGAGAAATAAATTTGCTACGTGTTTCAATATCCCGACCGCAAAAACATGAGCATATATCACTTTTTAAGGTGATCATGTTTCTAACCTTTTGATCATCTTTAAGTTGAATCTATATATATAGTGGATGTGAAACACTCCCACTTTATAACATATTTTTATTATATAATTTATAAATAGTTTTATTGGAGGACGGGAGCAGGGATTGGTTAATTTCTCACCTTTTTCTAACATTTATAAAAGATTGAATTACTTAATTTATTGAAAGGATACGGATTGATATTTGAAGAAGAAAAAAACAACTGGATGAATTTTATTACGACGAAGTCATTAAATTTGGAAATTTATTATGAGAAATATTAAAAAAAAATATTATCTTTATGAACAGTTCTATATCAAGTTATAGTTGAAATATATGTATTTAATATTATAAACAATACATTTGATTTTTTAGGAATATTCTATTGCACAAATACTTTATGGTTCCATTCTAAAGTTTTATTGATTTTATTATTCACTTCATTTTTAACTCACTTAATAGATCAACCAATAAACTTTAAAGTTATAAACAATGTAAACCATAGAATCATCCAAGATAAACTATTTGGCAATTTCTAACTTTTTATCTTAACATCCCCTTCGAGTATTGCATAAATTTCATGAGAACCCCAGCAAAAATTTTGAGATTAAATAATTATTTTAATGAACACAATTATTTAATATCCTTGAAATAATTAGTTAGTCTTATTCTTGAGTAATAATTTTGATGCGAACAGACAGTCAAAGACAGTTACAGACAGCAAGTTCGTTCATTTCTAAACGAAACAGAAAACTGTTTCGTTTAGAGTCAAAATGCAATCCAATCAAGCATTAATTTTGTTAGGTTTGTAAATCTAATACTGATATGTCTTACAAGTGGATCCCACGGACGCGTCATCAGCGATCTGGCCCAAATTTACAGTATATGTATCGCTTGACTATGAATGAAAGTGACGCAAGCGGGAGAGCCAGATGGCCAAGCGTTAAAGAAATAACTCACTTTTTACGCGGACCGGTAAGTTACCGACAACTCATTTGGGTTAGGCTTGTAAGATGTAATAAATATATCTAAATCTTCCTCAAAATTCTTGATATTACTTGAAATAAATTTTCAGGTTTTTTCTACAGAACAATATAAATTCTAGATTTTCTTCTACAATAACAATGATGATTAAATAACCTACTTGTAGATATAGATAATAACTAATATGTTTCAACCTTTATTGTAATAACTAACGTAAGTTCTTTTCGCTTTTCCACATGCGACTCCTTTTACTCGAGCTGATATTTAATACAGTTTTAAATTTATTGTAAAAAGAAAATTGACATTATAGTTAATAATTCCTTGGTTAATATAATAACATTTAAATTAATGTAATAAATGAAGTATGTAGTCTAGTAATAAGCCTATTACTTGCCCTATTTCTTATAAAATTTTACTTCTAAATTAACGAATTCTAAGTTTTGTAAACATATATGACTCCTAAAATTCGTTTTAGTTTAAATTTGTGCGAATCTACATATATTGGAACTATTTCAACTATTTATTGTTAACAAGATAATCTAGTTTTGTAGTTGTTGAAACCAAACCAAGTTGGAAATGATTATTAAAAATATTAAAATTTACATTTTCGTTACTTTGTTTTATTAAAATATGCAACACTATTTGCTAATTTGTATTTTGAGTGCATACTTTCTCTTTGCGATAGTCAGAATTATTGTTCATAATTCATAATCTAAACTCCGAATTATCAGAATATAGCATATTTAATTGTAAGCCTAATTTCAGTGCTTCCCAAAACTGTTACTGAAAAATGGGCAAATTTGTACTAAATAGAAAAGAGAAACCGAGATCAAGCGAATTACTTTTTATTGAAGTAATAATAATAATAAATTAATAATAATAATTATTGTATACTTTATACAAATGACTATAGACCATGAGTTCCTTCTGCCCGGAAACACAATACAATTTGACTTTAAAGGGGAAAAAATGTATGCATATATTAATATATACTAGATAGCAATATAGATAGTAAATGTTAGAGGGTGGATTATATGCACCAAAAAAAAAACGAAATATATGTGCATATATATGCATCGGCTTTTCAGCAAATACGCACTAAATTCGACCATATAAGCAGTACAATATGCAAAACTTTGACAAAAATTGATGAACAAAATGTAGAAATAATTTTGGCCATCTAATATTTTTATTCACACAACATTTTCTTAATCCTAATTAACAATTATTAACTAAAAAAAAATATATAGGTACATTATTTAATTCAATCTATATCTAAACTAGGCCACTAAACATTTCACAAACCATACCGTTTTATCAAAACATATTTATGTAACAATTGATAATCGAATGTTCAATATTTTTTAACAGAAATTTTTGTCTCCTGTCTAAAAACATATGTTTATAAATCGAAAAATTTCTTTCAACATCTACAGAAGTAATTGGTGCATTTTTCATTTTTACTATTATGTCTTAATCAAAATTAATATCCTCAATTCTTTCGCCTTTTAAGTTTCTGTTGATATTTTTTATGTATAGATTGATATTTTTTTGTGTATAGACCATCTCTACCTTTAACCTTTTTGAAGGATTTCTTCTATAATTTCAAATTTTCAATTAAAATTCTTCTATAATTTCAATTAATTCTGATAGAGACAAACCTTTAGTTTCCAGTCTGTGAATAGAGTTTGAGACGAAGCAATAGTTTGCCTTAAGAAATGCAAGATGCTGGTTCGTAGTTTTACCATTTTTTTTTTGAAATTTTCGAAAACGGCGCTAGAATAACTGATTTTGAGAATTATCTTTAATATCTGCAAAATTATCAGCATAAAAATTTGTTGCGTCTAACCACGTGCCCCATCTGGTAATAATAGGTTCAGGAGGCAATTGAACATTCGGTCACCTTGGACTAATTTACTAATTAAATCGTAAACAACGAAAAACCTAGCAGATTTTAGCAACGAGCAAAATTTAGCAACGAGCTAAACAGTTGTGTGAATAATGTAACAATAGAAAAAAAATTATCTGCTATTATCATTAGGGTCTAACAACATAAGTCAATTTTTTTCACAGGGTAAAAGAAAATTCGATAAACCTTCGTGTACATATCAGGCAATTGTTAAATTTTTAGCTTATTCTAGTTGTTTCAACGAAATTAAATAAGATTTCCCAAAATGGTCTTCATGAAGAATTCCTATTAACAAATGAGCAATATAATGGCCACATTTGTCGGAACTTTGTCGTCTAATTCCAACATTGTTTGAATATTATAAGAAATTAAATAATTGTTTCTTAAGGTACTCTCGTTAGGTATGTATTATGTTCACAATATTTTTGTAAAAATGATTTTAAATTAATATTATTTAACCTTTTCAATGGTATATTAGTAATATTGTGGGTGGTCGGTATGTATTTCCAGAAATAAAAAATAATGACCACTTAAATATGCAAGAATATGCAAATTTTGGAGAAATATGTATGTGCATGCCCAAATATGTAATTACTAATTAGCGTTAATTAATTCTAATCAATGTAATTCGTCCACATAATTAACTATATTTATTATTATTATTTTACATGGATGGTCCATATAGGAACACACGAAGCTTTATTTATGATTTCGCTTGCGAAGGATCCAGGATGCTTTCATCTGTTCACTAAAGATCCACTTCCTTTCTTCCGTCCACTTGGTACCTGATCTCTTTGGTACTTCATTCTCCGGAACAACTTCCCACTTGTCAGTTTTTCCTCTGTATATGTGTCGGTTCGAAATTTCTTTTGGTTGTATTTCAGCAATTCTCATGTCTGCCCCTACTTGTTGTGTCCAAGGGAGTCTTTAGTTTATCAACTCTTTCGAAAATTTGGTGGGCTAACCTGGTGTCAGGAAGTCTCTTAACATGTCCATACAATTTTAGCCTTCTTTTCCTGAGGTCTGTCGTTATATTAGATAATTTTTCTGTGGATTTCCGTGATTGTAGGCGGTAACCATCTTCCGAATATCTTGGTCCTTAGATTTTCCTTATGATTTCTTGCTCTTCTTTTAGGATACTCTTCAGCTCGCCTTTTTTATTAAGCGTCAGAGTTGCTCCTGCATACAGAGCTTCAGGTTTGATTACAGTATTGTAATGTTTAATCTTAACATGCAGCGACATACATTTTTTGTTGTAAACTTCTTTTGCTCTCCAATATGCTCTTCTGAGTTTTTGGACACGGGTGTTTTGAGCTATTTTTTCGTTTCCAGTTGGTGCGATGATTTCACCTAGGCATTTGAAGTAAGGGACTCTGTTGATCTGTCCATATTTCGTATTTAGATGTTAGACGTCTAGTTTTGATGCGAAAAATTCTGTTTTCTGGAAGGAGAGATTTGAAGTACGACTTTTTTAGCACATTCCTGGAGAATTTCAATTTGCTTTATTGCTGCGAGTTCATCGCTGGACAGAAGGGACAGGTCATTTGCGAAGGCTAAGCATGGAATTTCAAGCTTGTTTTTCGCTGTCCAAATGTTTATTGGGTTCTAGCTATTTTGTGCTTTCATTTATTTTTCCCATTCCTTCATCACCTTATCTAGGACAAGGTTGAAGATGATGGGTGATAGTACATCTCCTTGCCGGACACCAGTTTCTATCAGGAATTCTTCTGAGGTTTCTCACATAAATCATACTCTTGATTTTGTATCAGTTCTATCAGGGTCTATATGGTCAATTTTAGTGTTTTGGTGTCTAGTCCTTGTTCTTTCAGGATGCTGAACAGTGAATGTAGATCATTTGAATCATAAGGCTTCTTGGAATCTACGAAGGCACAGATGATTGGGAGGTTTCTGAGGGCCTTGAATTTTAGAACTGTTTTTAGGTTGAAAATCTGTTCAGTGCACGATCTGTGATGACGGAATCCAGCTAGATATTCGCCAATCTTATGCCCGAGTTGTTCTTGTACTCTTTTAAACAAGCATGTATAGAAAATTTTATAGCCGACTTCAAGGAGGGAGATTCCCCTGTAGTTGTTTACATCTGTTTTGTCTCCTTTTTTGTGGAGTGAGTGAATCAGAGCACATTTGCAGTCTTTGGGTTTTTTGTATTTCCAGATTTCCTGTATAATTTCTGTAAGTTCCTTGAGTGAATTTGGACCTAGGTTCTTGAGGAGTTCTGCCACAATCCCATCGCTTCCAGAGGTTCTGTTGCATTTTAATCGTGTAATGTTATTCAGAATTTCTTCTGGGTTTGGTGGAGGTGACTCTGGGTGACTGAAACTGTGGGCTGTTTCAGGAAATCTTTCAGTAGGTTCAGATCAATTAAGAAGATCTGAGAAGTATCGTGCAAGTTTTTTGCAGTTTTCTTCATTAGTAAGGGCCAATTTCCCATCTTTTTCCCTGAAGCATAGGTTCTAGGGGTTGTATCCTTTGTTTTTTTTTAACGTTTTGTTGAAATCTCTATTTCTGTAGTTTCTGAAGTTTTCCTCAATTGAGTTCAGTTGTTCTTTTATGTGTTTTATTTTGTCTTCTCTGCTGGCTTTAGATACTTGTTTACGGATCTCATAAAATTCCTGTTGAGTTTCCTGGGATTTTTTCCTATTGTATTTCTAAAATTAAAATTTTCTTATCTCTAGAGCTTGGTCAGAGGTAGAGTTCCACCAGGTGTGTTTTGTGTTTTTTTTAGGGGTACAATAAATATAATAAATCACAGTTAACTATATATATATTTATACATATATATATATATATATATATATATATATATATATATATATATATATATATATATATATATATATATATATATATATATATATGCAAAAAATAAAATATATGCACTTTGCATACAATCCGCCCTCTAGTAATTGTGCACAACATACAATTAAAGTGTAATGAGAGCCATAATAATAGGATAAGTGGGGAAACACATTTAGGAAAAAACAAAAAAATATACAATATTTTGTTCATTATGAAATGAATTTAATGAGAAACATTACATCCTTTTTCGTCAACAAATTTGTCGTATTTAGGAGACATATTTGGAGTAGCTGTTTTTAAGATATCTTCTAAATGATCACTCACGAGTGTCGAGAATGTCGCATATATAAGTTGTTCCAAATATACAGAAAGTTTTCAATGTAACTTCGATAAGATTCTTGTCCTTTTTACTGTCCAGATTACAATAAATCCTATATGCTGCTATATCTGTGCTTATTTCGATAAACTACCGAACACTACAATTCAATAGCCTCAAATTAGAAGCTCTTCCGGATTTACAGAAAAAAGTGTTTGCTACGAGGAATATATTGTGCACATCTTGAGAAGTGTTTCACTTTTCTTCAACTGCGTTTTGAAAAGCTTAATTTTTATTTGAAAAGTTTTTACTGCAGCAAACACAAGCTGATTTTTTCCCTGAAGTTGATCGTTAATGCCATTTAAAGGCATTGCTCTATCACAAAAGAAGAAGAGGTAGTAATTCCCGGACTCATTTTTACTATCTGGGAATTACTTTGCTTTCTTTTCAAGGAATCTTGATATTTCCTGCTTCAGGTCAATGAAATGCTGAAGAACTCTTCCTCGACTTAACCATCTCACTTCTGCATGGTATAATAAGTCTCCGTAGTTGGCATCAACCAACCTTTTTTTTAAGAAAAGCTCGAAAGCTCGTATGTTTGAGTGCTCCGGATTGAATATAATTTCTATTTCAACCGTAACTAACATTACGTGTTCTAATAATAACGCTTTGCTTCACAAAGCTTGCGGATGTATAATACAGTGATTTGATTATTTTTTCAATAAAATTTTCAAGAAGTGCAAGTGCTTCGTTAGTAATTACTGCCATATTCCGAGCACCATCGGTACAAATGGCCACTAACAATAAGTTTGTAAAATCTACTTCCAATTTATCTTTCAAGCATTTTATCACTTCACTGGAAATATCTTTTCCAGTTGTACGACCTGACTTTGAACACAATCCGCCGAGTTCTTCGGTAATTTCAAAATGTTCGTC